>CM053792.1:764418223-765618223 GCA_028749045.1 Cupressus sempervirens | reverse complement strand
ATGTCATGTCCCCTTTTCAAATAATAAAAAAATAATAATCTTTGCTAAGACAGGCAGGCCCAAGAAAGTGAAGTTTCGGAAAAAGGGAGTTAATCTTTGGAAACCGTTGGACTAATAAATGATAATTATTATTAAAATATGTTTCATTAACCTCTCTTGGACGTGAGTTACAGTTATTCCCTTTTTAAAGAGGTTTGGAGGCATTTTGAAGGGGATTCCAGACTTGATTTTCACTCATTCTTTGTTATTCTTCAGAGGCTGCCAAACCTGTGGAGAAGGAGACCCAAGAACGGGAGTTTGCAGGTTTCCAGGGAGACCCAAGAACGGGAGTTTGCAGGTTTCCAGGAAGGCTAAGGACGGGAGTTTGAAGCCATTCCATGTGCATGCTCATACAGAGTTTGCCTTTGTGCTGAACAGTGCAGATTTGTGAGTTCCGGGTGTATTTTTGTAAGAGTTTGGTGTTTCCAGTTGAGTATTTCATATCAGTTTTGGTTGCTGCTGTATTTTATACTTTAAGCTGTTAAAATAGATCTGAATATATATATTGGGACGTGATTAAACTTCTGAGATAGATTATTAGTGTTCTTGTGGTGTTTCTGGGCATATTTTGTGCTATTTCGGGAGCCCGATGAGCATAGTTTTGGTCCTACATTTTCAAGCTATTGTGTAAAGGCTATACGGATCTGGAAATGTCAATTTGTAGGCTGTTATGCTGCTGAAAGTTCTGTAAAAATTTCCATTTTCAGATTCATTAATAATTTGTGAAGTTGTGAAGCTTTTAGCACTATTTTCAACATACCCGATTTGGGGTTTCTTGAGAAATTTGGTGGATCTTTGTGATAGCAGTTGTTTGATTTTTGAAAATCTGATTAGAGGTGTGAAATACCATATCAAATCAGAAAAGGGACATTTCAATATAGTTTGGGCTTTTTTACCCCACTTAGTACCCAACATGACCGTGGTTGGGAGTGCCTTGTTGATGATAAGATTCACACATAATCTAGCAAAAACTAATATAGATTTTTGCAAAGTTATGTAGTCCACAACAACAAAATGTCTGAAAGTGTTTCCTATCCATCTCAAGATCTTTTCACCCTAGAGTTCCAATGGTAAGATTGGCAAACGAATCCACACCAGGGCCAGGCTTTGGAGTTCTTGGCTAGCATCAACACCAGGGTGCCATTTAGCCAAGGCTAAACAGTGTTTACCATAGTACCACATCCCAGAAAGGATGGTTGCCAAATCCTTAGCAATCATGAAGAAGAAGCCGAAAAGGCCACTAAGCATGGCCGAGACACATACACTACCCTTCACAGACTGTGATGTTAGCTATGAGATCCTTTTGTGTTGCCAACACCCAATTTTTTTATGTGTGTCTTATCTTTTTAGTATTAAGTAGCTTGAGGTCTTGTTTATAGTGTTCTGAGTGTGCTAACATTGGTGTTTCATGACTTTATCCCCATTGGGTGTTGTAATCAAGAGTCAACCCCTCATTTTGTATTGCTTTAATATGAAATAGTATTATAATAATGTCAAAAAAAAAAAATTTAAAAAAAATTAGATATACATATTTCTTATCTACACTTGCATCAAAACAATATTATCATTTATAAAACAAGTCACTAAATAAATCATATATATTATGAATATTAGATTGCATAATTGCATATACATAATTATATTAAATTTTAAAACATTCTAACTCCATATCACTTTCACTTAATACAATTTAATATTTAAAAAATAATAAACAACATTTAATTATCTTAAAAAGTTATATCGCTTTCAAATTATACAAATACTAAATTAAATAAATAAAAATAGTAAAAATGTTGAGCCATGTAGAAAGTAAAGTCAACTTAGAACTTATATAAACTAATAAAGAGAAGCCAAGAACCACCAATAGTCAAGTAAAGCATGTAAACTAATAAAAAGTTTATTTAATATAAATACTCTTATATTGGAGAATTGTTTTTGATGGGATGTCTTTTCATAAAGAAGAGATAGAGACGTCAAAACATAATTCTTGTCTTGTGAGATAAGTCACTTAAGTAACGTCATTGTCGTAAACTTAGTAATATTAAATGCTTCTCTCCTACATTTGTCTCCTAAGCAAAGTACCTTTTTAGTACTAAGAAATTATTGCTCTCATAGCTCTTATATGGCTATGACTATGGTTTAGGTATTATATATTTTAATTTATAGGTTTAAATATTAAAGATGTTAAGAAAATTCATAATATATTTAACTTATAAAACTTAATTAATTATAACTCAAAACGATTTCTCATATAACATTATTAGATTTAAGAAAAAACCTGGATCATAACATAGTATAGAAACCGTAATCTATACTCCAAAGTGATTGAGAAAAGGCAGGAAATTGAAATTTGGAGAAGTTCAACATTTATTATTTTGAATGTAGTAATAAATTCAGAAATTCACCAGACGAATGTGATCTTGACAAAACACCTAATAGAATATATTGCAATGAACTCAACTGCTTGTTCTTTAATTCTTTCGTCTTATTTGATTGAAAGGGCCATGTAAAACACATGGAAGCTAGGCTAGGCATTGGGTTGAATAGGCGTCACCCTCAAGACATTCATATGCTTGATTTGGATAAGTCGTAAGGAATATAACTTTTATTTTCCTTGGACCTGTCTTACAAGTAGAAAGAATCTCAAAAGCTCATTATGGCAAGTTGGTTTATTAAAAAATTAAAAGAAAGGAAAAAGATTGTAATAATGTTGGTATAGATAAGTATTCATTGGGATCAGCATTTGTTTTTGAAGTATTTCATATTAATATGTCCATATGGTTTGGGAAAACATTTATTAGTTCTTCCTCATGGCACGATACTAACCCATTGGTTAGATGCAAATAGCTTTTTCATCCGATCAATAGTTTGCAAATTTTTTTTATTTTATTTTTTTGGCTTATAAACAAATTTGAAATGTTCACACATTTATCTATGATTTTAAAATATGAAAAAAGTTAATTATCTTTATTGTGATTGGTTGGGAGTAAAAATAGTAAGGAGTAAAATTAATTTTCATTACACATAAATATAAAATTTTCAAACACTTTACAAATACAACTTTATATTAATTACAACTTTATCTTTTTCACATTTGTGACAAGTGGATTAACTTTTAAAAAAACAATCATTTTATCTTCCACAATGAATGTCTAATCAGTATTAATTATCACTTTCTATTTTTCTTACCAAGTTCAAATATAGATATTTTAATCAAATATAGAATTAAATGTTATATCTCTGTATCTGAATTTCTAATTTTTTAAAAACTTTAATTTTTTAATAAAATACTTAAATTATTACTATTATTTTATTTTTATAAAAATAAATTAAACAATATCATTTTTTAATTATACTTTATAATAGTGTTTGTAATATTATAGATATTTTAATCAAATATAGAATTAAATGTTATATCTTTGTATCTGAATTTCTAATTTTTTAAAAACTTTAATTTTTTAATAAAATACTTAAATTATTACTATTATTTTATTTTTATAAAAATAAATTAAACAATATCATTTTTTAATTATACTTTATAATAGTGTTTGTAATATTATAGATATTTTAATCAAATATAGAATTAAATGTTATATCTTTGTATCTGAATTTCTAATTTTTTAAAAACTTTAATTTTTTAATAAAATACTTAAATTATTACTATTATTTTATTTTTATAAAAATAGATTAAACAATATCATTTTTTAATTATACTTTATAATAGTGTTTGTAATATGTATAATTGATAAGTGTTATGATTTAAAACTTATATCATTTATTATTATTATTATTTTATTTAAACAATTTATCATTTAGTTTAAATATATTTAAAGCTTAAATATATATTTTAATATTAAATTAATAATTACATTTTATATCAAAAAACATACTAAAGGAAATAACCACAAAAAAAAAGTTCAAATCTAAAAGATGTATAAATTATTATTAAGTTGTTATAAACTATGTATTAAAATTAAATATTTATATTCTATTTCTTATTTATTATATTATATTTATTCATTAACATCAAATTTATATCTATTACATCTATTTATTATTTACAAATGTACATATTAAATTATATAGATATTATTTCATAATTAAAAATTACTTTATTTTATTAAAAACTATAAGTCATCCTATCATATTACAAGTGCATTTCTAAGCAAAAGTTAATGCATTCGCAATGCTAATTTAGAACTATTTAACCTTATTCTCACTCACCTACACCTCTACAACCATTATGCATTAGGCGGGAACTACGACGTTGTTTTTTATATTGGATAGTGTAGATTTTGATATTAAAAAAAGTTATATCAAAGTTTTACAAAATATAATAATAAGTATTTGAAGATAGTAGTTTTGTATAATCTATTATAATACTTATTGTATTTTCCAGGTAGATTGTGCTCATGTTTTTCCATCAAATCACATTTTGTAATCCATCATCAAGATGAAAGAGTTAAAGAAGAAAAATAAACATAGAGTGTGATTTGAAACATTGATGTAAAAGCATGAACACAATCTACCCAGAAATTACAGAAAGCATATTAGGTATTTCCAAATTCAACTGTGTACCATTTTTAGTGCATTTTTGTTTTTTTTCTCATATGATGGCCTCCTAAACATTGATGTTAAAAATACTAACACAGTCTAATCCACAAGCAAACTAATTATAATTTTAATGGACTGTGGAAATTTGATAACACTAATGTGTACCATTTGTTTGATATCAATGTTTTTGATATGTATGATCCATTCTATTCTTTTA
The DNA here is from genome assembly GCA_028749045.1 of Cupressus sempervirens. Taxonomy (NCBI): domain Eukaryota; kingdom Viridiplantae; phylum Streptophyta; class Pinopsida; order Cupressales; family Cupressaceae; genus Cupressus; species Cupressus sempervirens. The sequence continues at coordinate 765,613,413 of CM053792.1, read as the reverse complement.
GTTCTCTATTATTTTCATGTTGAATTAAATTGCAATCTTAGTTGACATTCTATTTAATAGTATATAAATTTTGAATGATTTTTTTTCTGAAATATCAATATTTATGATCATATAGTGTGATCTCTACTATCCTCATAGAGATAATGAATTTGACACTTAATATGAAAGATATGTGATTTTTTTTTGGGTCTAAGACTAAACTCTCTCTCTACTCAATTTAAGTGTACTAGAAGACAAACTATCCCTACCCTTTTGAATAATTAGTTACAAGTTCATTTCATTTGAATACAATCATTGAAGAAACACAATATTCCTCTACAAGAAAGCTACATGGAGGGCAAGGGTTATATGAATTCTATCAAAATTTGGTCTAGTGTGGGAGTTAATAGTCAATTTGTGATCTTAAACATCAAATCTTGGTTATTTCCTTATAATAGGACAGGGGAGGTAAGAGCGAAAAAGCTCTGAGTCTATCGAAGAATTAACTAAGGTACCTAAGCCTGGCTCAATCTAGAACCCTCCAATTGTCAACCTCAGACGCGGCTTAATTCGGTTGGAGAAATAATTAAAGTTTTGGCTTTAGCTTTGACTCCTTCGTGAGCAAATAATTGATGAGGGAGTGAAAAAATTTATTGGGGTGGTCAAAAAGTAAGAGATAATTTATTAGAAGAAATAGAATCGCCTGAAAAAGTGGAAAAAGAAGGGTGGACAGAATCAGAAGGTCCAGGCAGCGCCGTCGGCGAAAGATGGGGCACAGTGGGGCCCGCGTCAAGTGGGGCCCAATCATCTTTACGCGTTCTTTTAACATAAACATGGCCATGGACATGCATGGGCATGCCATGGTATTATGGAAATCCAATGTCTCTGCTGGATCATGTATGCTCATGTCCATAAACAGTCTCGTATTCAAATTAAGATATGCACTAAATAAGTGAAGGGAAGGCCAGCTGGCAAGACCCCTAAAGTGGGGGTATTTATTTCATTCATTCCCATTTTCTTCGAGATGACGTGTCAGACCCAACGAGGAGGGGTCGCCGCTCGCTATATTTGTACTTTTTCCCAAATGAGTTAATTCTCCTCTTTGGAAGCTCAGCCGAAAATTGGGCAAATTCCTTTCGTTTTTTGTAGCCCTTTTAGCGAAGGTGTTTGCCCGTGTTTAGAAATTGACGGTATGTGGCCCGTTCTTTTCTATTTTTGATCGGATTTTTATAATTGTAATTGAAGAAAGGCTGTACGTGTGTGGATAATAAATATTTGAGAACCGTTTGGATTGAAGAGGGATGGATGGTGGATGTTTAATTAAAATATTAACTAGTGATGATTATAAATACTTATTATTGTAATTGATTATTATGTTGTGACATTTAATCTGTATAATTTTGAAGTATAAGAGGTTGCTAGTGGGTTCCTAAATACTTTCAGGGATGGCGGCCTTTGCTGGTTGGTTGCCTCATAGTTCTCGACACTCCACGAAAAAAAATTGTGATAATTAAATATATAATAATCAGCCTATTAATAAGTATTTTTAGTCAATTTGAATAGATTTCCACAATCCATTAGACTTTTTTAACTCTTGCTTCTGGATTTGATTGTGTTTGTTTTTTTAGCATCAACGTTTCGGATCACACTCTGTGATCCATTATCAAGATGAGAGAATGCAAGAATGAAAGGATTCAAGTATTTTTAGGTAAATTAGATGTTTGTCATATTAAATCGTATACTAGTTTAAGGATTCTTTTGAATTGAAAAGATATGGTTAATGAATGTTAAATATATTAAATTTTAAGGATTATAGATATATTTTATAAAGACTTTTTTTATATAAATCTTAATATCTATAATTTTCATGTATGATGTTTATATTTTTTTTTGTGAAAACAAGATATATAATGATACTTGTTTTATATAAATTAACAAATATTTGTAACACAAAATTACATAAGAATATTTTTATATCATCAATAAATGTTCAAGATAAGATGCATAATATTTAGAGAACTTTTTCAATTGAAAAGAAATGATTAATAATTTTTTAATATTTAATTATCAACAAAATCCTCGTGATAGGAAACCACTTAATAGTGTTTGTTATAGTGATGGTGTGTATGGCTAATAAATCTTGAAAACAGTTTAAATTAAAAAGAGATGTGATAGATGTTTAAATACTAAATTCTAGTGATCACAAATATTTGTTGATAATAATTTTTAATGTAATATTTAATATGCATAATGTAGAGATAGTGTTTTTGTTCTTATTTTGACCAACAAAAATGATAAGAAATGGCTCAATATAACAGTGTTAACCATAAGAAATCTAGAAACTCATGCTTATTAAATTAGAAAGCTCTATTATTTAATACAATATCTAATATTTATAGACAATATCTATTTATAAATGTCAAATATTTATTTATTTGTATTTAGTAATAAAAATTTTTAAAATCTTATATATAGTACAATATATTGAAGATTTTTATTTGAATTAATATTATTTTAAAATCTGAAAAGTAGATTATTCAAACATTAAAATCAATACTATACAACTTAATTTTAATTCTTTGATACAATCTATTTTTCTTAATTTAAAATGTAAATTGACATATATACTTTTAAATATAAAGTTACAATAATTACAATTATTAGATTTCAATAAATAAAATAAGAAATATACATATTATTCTCTTATAATTTATTGAATAATAATACTTAAATGAAAAATACAAATAGTAGAGCTTAATAAACTCTCAACATCAATGTTAAGTTTAAAATTAGAAACCTTACATTTCTATTTGTAACCTTACATGGATAATAAATTTAAATCGCCGGAGTTACTCCATATTAATTGCGAACGGCCCAAAGTAAAATTAAATGAAATCTTGTCTTCAGACTGAAATTTTAAAAAAAAAAGACTTTTTATAAACGCTGTTGACAAAATATCTGCACTGCTTAAAATATTAAAAAAAAACATTAGAATTATTGAACTTGTACAGTAATAAAATTTACAGCCATCCCTGGCCTTATTTGGAAGTAAGCAAATTTACACTAAAATTCAGAGAATGTACAACTGGGGATCACGCATATCTACTGGTTCTGAAATGCAATCCACACGCTTCTAAGCTTCTATATTTGGCTACGTGGCCCCGGCTCAGAAAAAAAATAGTGGGTGTCTCTATTTTTAGCCAACTTTGAAAGCCAGATAAATTAGAGCACTACTTAGCATTCGTGTGAGTAAGTGCCGCTATTAATAGCGGAATGTTTTGCGGTTGTGTGGGAGTGGTGGAGTTCCTGACAAATTACACTCAACAAAAATGTATCACCGAGTTGTCACAAAAACTGCTGCCAGCCACACTCTTTCTAAGGTTGTAAACTACTATATTTTATACGTTTCAAAGAATCCTTCAAACAGTCAAATATTATACGTCCACCAATTGAAATACGCGACCTATGTGGACCATTTAAATTAGCTTAGTTGGGTTATAAAATTTACTAATTTGCAAGCTGTCACATATATTTTGTTTATTGTAAAATATATTTTTATTTAAATAGTTTATTATTTACTTTTATAATAGTATTTTGTAATTTTATATTAAATTGTAAAAACTATAAATATATAGAGTATATTTAAGTTAAACTATTATTTACTTTAATGAAAGCAAAGAAGTTTTAAACTTAGGTATCTATTTTATTAGTAAATTAAGATAAGAAATGAGAAAAAAACATTGGTGCAGAAAAGGAAAAACAAACAACCAAATGACAACTTTTTCTTTCTATAATTCCATTCTTAATCTTTAAGATTTAAATTGTCGAATTTAAGTTTATTTATATCATTTAAGTTTTTCTTAAATATATTGTATTTTTTAATAAATTTTATTATTAATTAACGTTTATTCCTACAGCATCTGAATATACTAAATTGCTGGCTCTAATTTTATTTAAAAGAACGAGAAGTCAGGAATTAAAATTCTCATGTGAAACAGTTGTTACAGTTATATCCTAAAACCTTAAGATGGAACTTGAAAGTGTCATTTAATTTTATCTATTATTAGCATGGGATAAGTCTCCACAAATTGCTCACTGAAGCGGTCAAGCATAGGTTCCCTGTAAATAGGAATTAATACCATGTTTATCTGCGCACGTACGCAGTATAAAATGTTACTTTCTTTATTTCAACATTTTTTTCTATATTCCATAGTTCTTATTTATTGTTTCATTTAATACATAGTTTTCACAAAAATTGGTGAAGATTCTACTTGTTTATTGGGTCAAAAGTCTGAGCAAGCGGTTCGATTCCCTAGTATCGTTTGATCGACAAGTTTATTTGACCGGACATTGCTTATCGGGATGTGCTTGGGAATTACGCTTATTGATGGTCAATGTGTGATTTTATCTACACTAGAAGATTTTAAAAGGACTAGAAGGCTTTTCAGTCCCTATAATGTACCATATTTCTTGGGATGTTATTGGTGCATCTGTAAGTGTTAGAGAGTCAATTTTGACATAAAATATGTGTATAAGGAAGAAAAAAAAACCAAAATTCATTTAAAAAAATATTATATAGGTTTAACACTAACAAATATTTTGTTCAAATTTTGGAGAAAAATAATATTATTTTATACAAACAAGTCAAATTAGATAGATATGGTCGAAAGGACCTTGGTCTACAAGTGAAGTTCAATGGCTCACAAAAAGCTCACCAGGGATCAAGTCTTGCTAAGTGCAAGGCCCGACATCATAAGGGATGAGGTCGAGATCGTGTCCCAGGTGATTTTGACAGTGTGGATGCCCCGCAGTTCTTGGCCCTAAGCTAAAGAGGTACATGTGTGGGCTTGTATCGAGTTCCTAACCCCTCAACCATCTTTTACTTATTGTCAAACCCTACACCCCAAAGGAATCAACTGGGCTTCCATCCTCACTTGCCAAAAATGCAGTTTAATCCATCAAGCTTAGGTTGTATGAGTACGAACCACCTTCAGCCATCCAAAATCTTCCTCAAGTTAGACTATCTTCTAAGGAACCTTTCCCTAATACCAATTGTTATAAATGCAAGGATATTGAGAACGAGGTTGAATTAGCATTCAATTAAAAAGTTAAAATCTTCAACATACTTTAAACTCAAATACTTCTTGTAGAAAATTGGCAATAATGATGTAATGTCCTAAAAAGTTAGCACCCATTATTGGTGGCTTTATGACCATTTCGATCCCATTTTAGTGATTTCAATATCCAAATATCTTTATGCTTGATTTCTTGTATCTTTTATTTTATCTCCCAAAAACCTTTCATAGTTCCCAAGAGTCAAGACCCAAACCAACTTTGAATTCTACGATGTCAGGACAAGGTGTTGATCTTGTCCTAAACAATGTCGCCTAAATCATCCTTGTCCTAGGGCATTATATTTAAGTGGCTTTCATGGTCAATGTAGGGGTGTTTCTTTCTAATCTTTATTTGTGATCTTTTAGATAATATTGAATCCCAAAGTTGTTTAGAAAACATGTATATCAACCTTGCATTTTTTGCAAACAGTTCCAAAATATAGTTGGGAGTGCACATAGTTGTCAAAAAATTATGTGTCCATAGTATAATATATAGGAGGGCCATTTTTAGAGATTAGATGACACATTTCACAACAACTATAAGGGTAAAAAATAAGGCATAAGACTTTCGCTGTGAGAGGCTATTTTTAACCTTCCATGCCTATCTTGGGAAATACAAGTTAAGGATGTACAACACATGTCAAGGAGGTTTTGCATGTGGTATTCTAAAACTACAAGTGATTTCCAAGTAGTGAGAAGCCTATATAATGATGGATTGAGGAGAAGTTTGAGCATTGAGTTTTGTTTGCAAGATCGAGTTCTCGAAGGATGCTAGTGAAGTTCCTCCAAGATTGTGTTGAGGTGATACTCTTGTAAGAACTTGCATTGCAAGTGTGTTGTAATCTCTTGTTGATTTTATAATACATTATGTAGGTTTTAGAGTGCATATTTTTTCTCTTGTAAGGGTTTTCCCCATAATAATTATTGTGGCATGTGGTTATTATTATTTTTTACACTATTATTTGTCTCTTAAGATACCTGTAATAGTTATGTTAAAATTTTCATGTTTATCTTCTCAAAATTAGGGTAGGGAACATTTATGCATACCTATGATTCCTTACAAATGGTATAAAAGCCTAGCTAGTTTTTCTTCTATTTGTTGTGTATAAGAATTTTTGAGCTAATCAAGGTTTGAGTGAGAGCTTGTGTAGAGTATTTTATTTTCTATATTGCAAGATAATAAAGATGGCAACAATGTCAAAGAAAATTGATGTAAAGAATTTTTTGGTATAGTATTCAATGTAATGGATAGAAAATCTAAAGGTCTCATAAGATTGTGTCTTCCAAACTCAATTATGATAAATGTACATGAAGAATCTACTTCTTAGAAGCTTTGGAAGAGTGTAAGTGAGATATATCAATAAAAATCACTTGTGAATAAGATTTTCTTGAGGAAGGTGTTGTACTCATTGACAATGGAAGAAGGTGGATGAATATATGAGCATTTGGAAAGATTTAATATGTGTGTGACTTGTTTGACCTCAAAAGGGGTGTCAAATGATGAAGAATAAAGGTGCCAAATATTTATATGTTTATTTTCAAACTCATGGGACAACATTTTCATGACCATAGGGAGAACTCTAGTTGTCTTAAAGACAAGGGATATTTTTAATTCTCCACTTTATGAGGAGATGAGAAAGAAGGTCTATCTAAATTTGGAAGAGTCTTTGAATGTTTGAGGAAGATCAAGATAAATAGGAAATAATTAAAACCAATATGGTCATTCTAAGCCCAAGAATAAGGGGAGATCAAAATCCCCTATAAAGAAGAATAAGGAGGACGAGGATGAGGATGAGGATGAGGTGGAGGAGGAGGAGGAGATAAGAAGATGAAGGAAAAGGAGAAGGAGAAGAAGGATGATAAGGAGAAGACTTGACAAATAAGGAGAAGAAGGAGGAGGAGGAGGGGGGGGGAGAAGGAGAAGGAGAAGGAGGAAGAGAAAGAAGAAGAAGAAGAGGAAGAAGTGAAAGGAGGACGAGGATGAGGAAGATTCTAATTCTAAGTTTGAGAATGAATATGGAGTTTCTTTTATGATAACCTTGGCCACTCGTGCAGGTGATAATGCATGGTTGATAGACTCAAGTGCATATTTCCACTTGAATCCTAATATAAATTGGTTTAGCAAGTATGAAAAGTTTAATGGTGTTAAGGTGTATTGGGTGATAACTCTTTTCTTGATATTTCTAGTAGTGGAAATGTTCACATAAATTCTCTAATGGTATAATTAGATGATTTGATGTTGTCTTTCATAGCTTGAGACCAAGAAGAAATGTTTTATTTATTTCCAAGCTAATAGATGAGGGTGTTCATGTACAATTTTCTAAAGATGGTGTAAAAATGGAAAGAGATGTTATGTTGATAGAAAAAACCAAGTAGATTGGGTATGTTGTATTAGCATGTTGCATGCACATTTTAGTGCAACAGGCCTTCTGATAAGATTATAAAATTTACTACTTCATTGGAAAAGGAGAGGGTTTCTTTTCCAATAGATGGTAATGGTTTTCAGGTACCAAAGGGTGTTATGTCTAGTGAATCAAAGTTGATTGTAGAGAAGACAATGTTATGGTACTAAAGATTTGGCCATATATGTGAGAAGGGTCTATGAACTTTAGAAAATAAGAACCTTTTTGATGGGTTGAATGATTGTGATCTTGATTTTTATTTTTGTTAGCATTGTATCTATGATAAACAAAACAACATTGATCTTTACTCAAGTTCTCATAAGTCTTCATGTGTTTTGGATCTAATTCATTTAGATGTATCCAGTCTAATTGAAATTCCTTCTATTGGTAAGTTAGTTTATTTTGTCTCTTTTATTGATCATTTTAGTTGAAGAACATGGGTTTATTTTCTTAAGAGTAAAACTAAAGATTTTAGTCATTTCAAAGAATCTAAAGAAATGGTTGAGTTGCAGTCTAGAAAGAAAATAAAATGTTTAAGGATAGATAATGGTGGTGAATATTTTGCCAATGATTTTGATACATTTTATAAAGCTTGTTGTATTAAAATACAAAAGATAGATATACATAGTCCACGATAGAATGAAGTTGCATAAAGAATGAATATGACCTTAATGGAGAAGGATAGGAGTATGCTAAGTGGTTTTGGACTAGAATAAAGTTATGTGTTAAAGTTGTAGCCACTTCTTGCTACTTGATAAATAGCTCTCTCACTTTATGTTGGAAACTACAATTGGAACAACTATTATGATGGCATTGATGTCAAACCTTATTGGTAAGACATTTGCTAACAGTGTGGAGTTTCATATCAGTCAATTGATGAAGAAGATTTAAAAAGAGAGATAACAAGGTGAACTAGTAAAGTTGTTGAGTAAAGAGGACTAAGTATGATGAAATTACAATGGTCACTTGGTCAATTAGTATTTGACAAGATAATGTGTTGTTTGATTATTGTATTAAGTGAAGAAAAAATATGAGTTGAAGTGTGGAAGAGTGTTTAATAGAAGAGAAGAAGTTGAGTAAAACACTAAGCTTGACCAAGTGACAGGTTACTAGGTCAATGAAGAAGTTAAGCATTACTAAGAAAAAGATTAAGGAACTTAAGTAATAGCAGAGAAAATAGTATTAGTTGAGTGATAGTGATGGCCAAGCGAAATGAGGAGAAAACTATACTAACAACCTAGTCGAGCAAGCAAGTGTAAGCCAAGTGAGATGGATCAATAGAGACTAAGCTACACAATGATGAACAAGCTGAAGAACATAATGATGAGTGAGTGTTAGAAAATTAACAGTTTGTATAAGAATCAAGATTTGAGGCTGACATAGTTGAATTTACGAATTGGTCAAAATGTGTAAAAGATAAAGATGGATGAGTTAGCATATTTAATGCATGAATTGAGTTTTTTAAGCAATCTAAGGTGAGGATTCAATGAAAAGTTTCCAAAAGTTTCAAGAGAAAAATAAGAAGAAAGATAAAATGATGGATAGATTCAATGAATTTGATCAAACACTAAGATTTATGGTTATGTTTAAGTGGCAAAAGATTGAACCTATCTATTTAAGGAGACATAGGAGATGTTTTACAGTGTGTTGTTGGACTGGAGAATTTGTGGAGAACAAGTGAAGAACAGAGTTGCAGAAGAAAAGTGAGAAGTTGGTGAGTGTGATTGCTTGAAGAGTTTCCTAGCATATCAAAGATGGAGGATGTGATGAAGTCCAGTCAATGAACCAAGAATGAGCCAAATGGAGATCTGAGTTTGCAAGTGGGTTGTATTTTATCAGATCAACCTAGTTGTTGCTTTCTAACCATTGTGGTAGTAAAATCCTTTAATAAAGGTTGACCTAACAATCATATTGTAAAACCTTTAATCAAGGTGAAATTCTAATGGGATGTTTCAAAGACTTCTAACAAGGCCACTCCTAACAAGGTGATTAAATCCTTCAACAAGGTCACACCTAACAGCATGTTTTGTAACCTTTAATAGGGTTGGTTCTTAACCAAGCTCACTTCAAAAGAGTGAAAAGTGGTAGCATGTTACTTGGTGGTTTTTCCCAAATTGGGTTTCCACATTAAATCCTAGTGTCATACATGTGTGAATGTTGTTTTCATGTTTCATGTTATTTACTATTATATGTTTCTATTATTCAACATATACTTAATAGAGAGCTAAGTAATGAGATGAATAAGTTAGATTATTGATGAATTGTTACATTGGTTGAGTGGATTTATGAGTTTGATTAAGTTGTTAGAAGTTAAATTGTTACATCTAGAATAGAGGATAACTAATTCACCCCTTCTCTTAGTTATTCTAATCATTCTAAAAATTGGTATCAGAGCTTCTTTTGGTGCTTGTAAGGAAATTTTGAAGGGACTTAAGCTAAAAATCAAGATGTACAAGAGAGAGGTGCCCAAGCTAAACATAGAGAATTTCTCACTCCTAGCATGAAAATGCTTGATGAGATTGCATCTATCTAGATTTGGAGATTCCACACTATACTACTTGGACCATGAATACATCAAAGTTCCCAAATCCATGACAATTGAGAAATAAAAGAGAAGTTGGAGCACAATCAAATGATGATAGATCTGGCATCTTCCCTAAGTTAGGCTGAGTTTGGTGATGTAAAGGATTGTACTACTTCAAAGTAGATGTGCAATAAGTTGGCACAAATTCATGGAGGAGAGAAAAATCTATTAACAGCTAAAGATGAAAGTTTGAGAGGCAAGTTTGATGACATGAGAATGAAAGAAGGTGAAATTGTTGCACAATATTGTGACTGAATCAAAGAAGTGGTGAATGCAATTATAGGTGTTAGAGAAGACATATATGAAGAAACTATTATCAACAAGGTGTTGAGGACCTTACTTCCTATCTATGCCATTAGAGTATCTACAATACAAAAAATAAGATGTACACCTAGTAATGATCTGATCATGGATAGTCTAATTAGTAGACTCACTCCATTTGAATTGTCAAATTTTGATAATTATACACCTACTATTGAATGTTCTTTCAAGTCTCAACTAACCCTTGATGGATCAAAAAGAAAGAAAAGTGCAAAGAGTAAGCCTATGAATAGTGATAGTGAATCAAATGATGGCCTTGATGATCTAGAAGCATTATTGGCAAGAAGGCCACCAAGAGGAAAAGGAAAATGCAAAGGTAAACTTTCTATAATTGTTTTACATGTAACAAAGTTGGTCATATTGCTACAAGATGTCCGGATAGAGATGAAAAGGAGGAAAGGAAAGACAAAAAAATCAAGAATGGAGAGAGAATTAAGACAACTAAGGTAGCAAAGACTACAAAGAAAAATGTAAGAAATGTTTCTACATTGTTGAAGAAGATGGATTTGAAAGGGATTCTGATGAAAATGATGAAGAAGTTATTTATGTTGCAATGAAAGATGAATCTAATGAAGATGAAAAGCTTGAGAAAACTACTCTTATTTCACATGTGAGTAGAAATTATAAGTGGATAATTGATAGTGGTTGCTCACATCATATGAGTGGTGATACAAGTAAGTTTGAAAAGATAGAAAATTATAAGGGAAGTTGTGTTAAGTTTGAAAATTATGCACTGTGTTATGTGAAAGGTAAAAGATCTATTATATTTAATTACAAGATCAAATGTAACAATGCATATTGGATTGATGGATTGAAATATAATATGTTGAGTGTGACACAACTGAATACTTCAGGCTATCGAGTTAAATTTCAAAACAAGAAGGCAAAGATCTATGATGCTACTAGTGAACTCATTGTAAGTGGAGAACAAACAAGAGGTAACTTGTTCTATCTAAACCTATTTGAAGATACATGTTTATTTGGAAAATTTAAAGATGTTTGGTTATGGAATAAGAGGTTAGGTCATGTGAGCTTTGATAATTTAGTAAGCATTAGTAATATGGAAAGAGTAAGAGGGTTACCAAGATTGACAAAACCTGGTAAAGTGATGTGCAAACAATGTCAAATATGAAAAATGACAAATTCTAGTTTCAAGACCAAGACCTATTCTTCTAATTATATTTTGGAGTTGGTCCATACTGATTAATGTTGTCCTATTGGACTAAAAAGTTATTGTGATGACAAGTACTTTATCCTATTTGTTGATGATATCTCTAGAATGATGATTGTGATATTTCTTTAAAAAAAATCTGATACTTTTCAAATATTTAAGTGGTATTTGGGTAGAGTTGAAAAGAAACGGGTAAAAGTTGGAAATGTTTGAGGTCAAATTAAGGAGGTGAATTCATATCTAAGGAGTTTAATACATTTTTCAATGAAAAAGGAATCAAAAGACATCTTTTTGTGCCAAGGAATCTATCAAAAATGGGATAGTTGAAAGGAGCAGATCAATCATGGATTGTGAAAGAACACTATTAATGGAAAAGAAAGTTTTACAAAAGTATTGGAGAGAAGTTGTAAGTATTGTTGTTTGTACTCTAAACCTAAGTTCAAGTCAAGAAAGGTAAAAACAAGACCCCTTTTGAACTGCGATATGGTTATGCACCTAATTTCAAATATTTCAAAGTTTTTGGAAGCAAGTGTTACACATTGAAAGATGCAAGGAATGGAAAACTTGATGCAAAAAGTGATGAAGGTATATTCTTAGGATATTCCACTAAAAGAAATGTATATAATTTTTTGAATACTAACGCTAACAAAATTGAGGAAAGGTCAAATGTTAGAGCTAATGAATTTGTAGAAAAGAATGAAGAAGAATGCAAGAAGGAACCTAAAGATTACAGAAACTTTGTATACATTTATGAAGGAAAACCAAGTACCTTACCTAAACAAGAGAAATAGATTGTCAAGCATTAGTAGACAGGCACTTTTGACCAGCAATAGAGAAGGTCTACCAAGCATTAGCAAACTATCAGCCATCAGGCTATAGGAGTCGAGTCACAGAGAGAGGAGACTGAACACCAAACAAAGGAATATGAGTTACAGCAAGAAACACCTGGAGGAGATGAACAAGCTGAACCAAGTGAACTTCAACAAGGAGAAAGAAGATATGAACCTATCTTAGAAAAATATGTTGGAAGACACTATACACAAGATCAAATCATTGGAGACAAAGACTTAGGAGTCATGAAATTAAATAGCTTGAACAATGATACATGTTTACCATGTGAATTTGAGCCGAGAACAATTAAATATGCATTGGAGAATGAAGATTGGATTAGAGAAATGAATGATGAGATTGATCAAATAGAGAAGAAAAAAATATGGACATTGGTACCAAGGCAAAAGGATAAAAATGTGATTAGAACCAAGTGGGTATTGAGAAACAAATTGAATGAGAAAGGTGAAGCTATAAGGAACAAAGCAAGATTAGTTTATAATGGATACGCACAAGAGGAAGGAATTTACTATTGAGAGACAATTTTCCCAATTGCAAGATTGGAAGGAGTAAGAACATTACTTGCATATGCTTCTTACAAAGGATTCATAGTATATCAAATGGATGTCAAATCTATATTTTTGAGTGGAGTCTTGGAAGAAGTCTACATTGAACAACCTGAAGGATCTATTGAACCTGGCAAGAAGAACATGGTATGTAAGTTGCACAAAGTATTGTATGGTTTGAAATAAGCTACTAGAGCATGGTATAAAAGGTTACATACATATTTCGTGAAAATTAGTTTTGCAAGAACTAATGATAATAGAAATATGTACTTGACAAGTGAATTTGAGAATAAGAAATTACTAACTAAAATATTTGTTGATGATATCATATTTGGAGGGCATGATTTGTTGTGCAAATCATTTGCTAATGAGATGAAGAAATAATTTGAGATGTCAGTGTTTGAAGATATTAAATTCTTTGTTGGTTTATGAGTCTATGGAATGAATGGAGGTATATACATTACACAATCAAAGTATATCAAGGAGATACTAAAAACCTTTGGAATGGAAGATTCGAGACTAGTTGGAACACCTATGGCTACTAGACATAAAATTTCAAAGAATTATGATTCCATTGAAGTAAATCAGATATTGTATAGGTCAATGATTGGAAAACTATAATATGTTGTTCATAGAAGACCTAACATTGCATTAACTTCTGGTATTGTTGCAAGGTTTTCTGCTAATCCTAAGGATAATCGGCTAATTATTGTGAAAAAGATATTGAGATATCTTAAAGGAACATAAGACTATGGTTTATGGTATAAGAAGAATGACAAGTTTGAGCTAAAAGTTTACACAAATGTTGATTGGGTTGGAAACATTGATGAAAAAAAGAGTACAAGTGGAGGCACTTTCTTTCTAGGAAAAAGATTAATTCATAGATAAGTAAGAAGAAAATTTGTATTTTCCAAGCCACAATAGAATTTGAATATGTTGCAACAATAATTAATTTCTCAAACATAGTGTGGGTCAAGCAATTGTTGGAAGGTATGAAGGAAGAGATTATTGAACCTATGGTGATATTTTGTGATAACACAAGTGCTATAAGCATATCCAAGAATCTTGTGATGCAAACAAAGGCCAAGAATATTTCAATTAAGTATCATTACTTGAGGGAATTAGTGCAAGACAAAGAATTAAGACTCAAGTATGTGAACATGGAGGAATAGATAGCTAGTATATTCAATAAGGTGCTACCTAAGGATTCATTTTTATATCTAAGAGATAAGCTAGGATCATTCCCCTACTTGAAGCAAACTAAGAAGAGATGTGGAATTGCATCAATTGTTACAATCGAAATATCTTACAAAATGATGTGGAAGGTCACACTTTAGGAGCTTCTTAAAGCTGTGAAAAGAAGGTCAGTTGTATGAGTTGAAAATTTGTATTTCCCAATCCACAATAGAATTTGAATATGTTGCAACAATAATTAATTTCTCAAACTTAGTGTGGATCAAGAAATTGTTGGAAGGTATGAAGGAAGAGATTACTAAACCTATGGTGATAATTTGTGATAGCACAAGTGCTATAAGCATATCCAAGAATCTTTTGATGCACACAAAGGCCAAGCATATTTAAATTAAGTATCATTACTTGAGGGAATTAGTGCAAGACAAAGAAGTAAGACTGGAGTATGTGAACATGGAGGAATATATAGCTAATATATTTAATAAGGCACTACCTAAGGATTCATTTTTGTCTCTAAGAGATAAGTTAGGGATTATTCCCCCTATCTAAAGAAAACTAAGAAGAGATGTGGAATTGCATCAATTGTTATGATTAGAATATCTTGCAAAATGATGTGGAAGGTCACACTTTAGGAGCTTTCTAAAGCTGTGAAAAGAAGATCATTTGTATGAGTTGATAAAGTTGTAAGTAGGCACATAGGGATACAGTCAAGGATATAGATGAAAGAGGGAGAGATTATTCAAAGATCAGTCAGTACAAGTGACAAAGTGGGTGATGTTTATAAAGGATAATATCTTTGGCACTATTATCAAAGAGGGAGAAGATGAATGTCAAGTTACCATCCAATATCTAAAGATGTGTAAGGGAGATATGTGCTAAGTTACCATCATGGAGATGTGTCAATACAATTGATATTATAATGAAGAGTCTCAATTGGTATCATAAAGGGAGAAATGTAAAGAAGTAAAGAGTGAGCATGTCAAAGATAACATGGATGAGAATCAGAATGAAACTAAGGATATTAATAAACATCTGATATAGAACACAAAGGGAGCTGATAGTGAAAATCCATTGAACATTTTTTACATTGCATGGTAACTAAAGGTGTTGTCATCAATGCCAGAGAGGGCGATTGTTGGAAACTACAATTGGAATAATTATTATATTGTCATTGATGTCAAATCTTGTGGGTAAAACATTTGTTAATAGTGTAGAGTGTCATATTAGTTGATTGATGAAGATGATTTGAAAAGAGAGATAACAAGGTGAACTAGTAAAGTTGTTGAGTAAAGAGGAGTAAGTATGGTGAAATTACAATGGGCACTTGATTAGTTAGTATTTTGACAAGGTAATTTATTATTTGATTATTGTATTAAGTGAGGAATGAAGATGATTTGAAGTGTGGAAGAGATGTTTAATAAAAGATAAGAAGTTGAGTAAAACACGAAGCTTGACCAAGTGATAGGTTGAAGAAGTTAAGCATTACCAAGAAAAATATTAAGTAACTTTAGTAATAGCCAAGTACATAGTATTAGCCGAGTGATGGTAATGGTCGAGAAAAATGAGGAGAAACTATAGTAGCAACCAAGCATGGAGATAGTTGAGTGAGACAAATTAATAGAGACTGATCTATATAGTGATGACTAAGTGTTAACAAATTAACAATTTGTGAAAGAATCAAGATTTCAGGCCAACACAATTGAATTTATGAATTGGTCAAAATGCATAAAAGATAAGGATTGATGATTTGGCATATTTAATGCATGAATTGAGCTTGTTAAGTGATCTAAGGTGAGGATTCAATGAGAAGTTTCCATAAGTTTCAAGAGAAGAAGGAGAAAATGATGGGCATATTCAATGAATCTAATCAAACCCTAAGATATATGGTTATGTTTAAGTGGAAAAAGATTAAACCTGGGTAAGTGCACAAAGTTGTGGTGCCAAAAGGGGGGTATAAATGGACACCTTTTTCCTGAAATCAGCAAATTCTGGACTTCAACAAGAATTTGAAGATAGTTACGCTCAAAATTTTAAGATATGACAAAAACAAAATTCGTAGTCCTTTAAATCTAGTTTCTAAACTACTAATTTTTTTTCAAAATGGTTTAGTTTTAGGTCCTCAAAAAAGGGGGCCACAGAAAGTGGTATTGTTTATTCCAAAAAAAACATAACATAGTACAAAGTGTGGCCCCCCTAAAATTTTAACTTTTTTTTTGAAATTCTTTAATCGCTTTGGTCAAAAGTTACCTAACACTATGTAGTTTATCCCAAATTTTTCGGGTAATTTTATAATGTGTATTTTTTTTTTAATGAATTTTTAAATTAGACCCATCCCAAAAATGTGAAATATCTGTGTGCTCCCCCTAGAAATGATTGAAAACTAATCTAAAATCAAAACTTCTTTTTTTCAAAGTGTGTAGAATGGAGTCTAGTTTCTAAAAAACTAAGTTGTTACAAAATGCAATGAATGAGCTAAAATCTATAGCCCAATTAGTACATGGTGGTTTTTGACAAAAAATGAACATACATTCAAAAGAAATTATAGATGAAAGACTTAAAATAGTTCAAATTAAAAATAAATTATATGGTTAGATAGCTAACACAGAGACCTATAATGTTATGTAACCTGATCTTATCGATAGCCAACCACGAAGAATCTTGAAGGGGAGCACACAAGAAAAATCAATCATTTTTTGTATGTTTGCTGAAAAACACGTCTCAGACCTGTTTATAAACTCCAAACCTTTGGGTTGGATCTCCAAGGCAAAACCAAGCCTTAGGCTTGGTTTTAATGCAAAGCTTTGAATAGCGTGTGCGCCCTATAGCACGCACACCCTATTAAAACGCTATTGAATTTGAGGTAGTGCGCACGCACTATTGAGACCTAAATTGCAAATCAAAACCAAGAGAGAGCTGGGGGGTGGGGCAAGGGAATGGCTATTTGTGTGTGTGAGAGAGATAGAGAGAAAGTAGGGGATGGGAGAGGGGAGAGAGGAAGTGAGAAAGAGTAGGGGTGGCAGAGAGAGTATAGGATAGGAGATAGAGGAAATGTGAGAGAGTAGGGGTGGCAAAAAGAGTACAAGATGCAAGAGAGAGGAAGTGTGAGTGAGAGAGTAGAGGTGGAAAAGAGAAAGTATGGGATGGGGGAGAGAGATTAAAAGTAGGGGATGGGAGAGAGAGGAAGTGTGAGAGAGAGTACAAGTTGGGAGAGAGAGATTGAGAGTAGGGGATGGGGGAGAGAGAGTAGGTGGTGGGAGACGGAGTGGGAGAGGAAGAGCGAGAGAGAGGAGGATGGGAGTGCATGTGTGTGAAAGAGAGAGAGTAGGGAATGGGAGAGGGGGAAGATAGAGTAGCTTGAGAGAGAGTAGGGGATGGAAGAGAGAGTAGGGGATGGAAGAGAGAGTAGGCGATGGGAGAGGGAGTGGGAGAGGGAGAGAGAGGGGGGATGGAAATGTGTGTAAGAGAGAAAGAGAGAGAGTGTGAAAATGTGAGAGAGGGTAGGGGGTAGCAGAGAGAGAGTAGAGAGGGAGAGAGTGAGAGAGAGAGAGAGAGAGAGTGAGAGAGAGTGAGAGTAGGCAGTGGGAGAGGGAGAGCGAGTGAGAGAACAAGTAGAGGATGGGAGAGGAGAGAGGGGGGATGGGTGTGTGTGAAAGAGAGAGAGTAGGGAATGAGAGAGGGGAGAGAGAGATAGAGAGAGTAGGGGATGGGATAGAAAGAGAGTAGGCAATGGCAAAGGGAGTGGGAGAGGGAGAGAGAGGGTGGATGGAGGAGAAAGAGATTAGGCAATGGTAGAGGGAGTGGGAGAGGGAGAGAGAGGGGGGATGGAAGTGTGTGTAAGAGAGAAAGTAGGGGATGGGAGAGAGTGTGAGAGAGAGTAGGGGTGGCAAAGAGAGAGAGTGAGAGTAGGGTATGGGAGAGAGAGGGAGAGAGAGAGAGAGATAGTAGGCGATGGGAGAGGGAGTGGGAGGGAGAGGGAGAGGGGGAATGGAAGTGTGTAAGAGAGATAGAGTTGGGGATGGGAGAGAGTAGGCAATGGGAGAGGGAGTGAGAGAGAGAGGGGGGGGGGAATGGGAATGTGTATAAGAGAGATAGAGTAGGGGATGGGAGAGAGTGTGAGAGTTTGAGAGAGAGTAGGGGGTGGTAGAGAGGGCTTTTACAGGATGGGGGTGAGAGAGAGAGAGAGAGAGTATGAGAGAGAGTAGGGGATGGAAGAGAGAGAGTGAGAGTAGGGGATGGGAGAGAGAAAGTAAAGAGGGAAAGAGAGTACTTGAGAGAGAGAGAGAGATAGTAGGTGGTGCAAGAGGGAGTGGGAGAGGGAGAGAGAGGGGGGATGGGAGTGTGTGTGAAAAATCTAGGGAGTAGGGGATGGGAGAGGAGAGAGAGAGGGGGGGTGAGAGTGCGTGTCTATGAAAGAGAGAGAGTAGGGAATGGGAGAGGGGAGAGAGAGAGTAGGGGATGGGGGAGAGGGAGTGGGAGAGGGAGAGAGAGAGAGGGGGAATGGGAATGTGTGTAAGAGAGACAGAGTAGGGGATGGGAGAGAGTGTGAGAGTGTGAGAGAGAGTAGGTGGTGGCAAAGAGAGCTCGTATGGGATGGGAGAGAGAGAGTGAGATTAGGGGATGGGAGTGTGAGAGAGAGTAGGGGATGAGAGAGAGAGAGTAGAGAGGGAGAGAGAGAACGAGAGAGAGAGAGAGAGATCTATTAGGCGGTAGGAGAGGGAAAGGGAGAGATATAGGGGGGATGGGAGTGTGCGTGACAGATGTAGAGAGTAGGGGATGGGAGAGAAGAGAGTGGGGGGATAAGAGTGTGTGTGTCTATGAAAGAGAGAGAGTAGGGGATGGGAGAGAGTGTGAGAGTGTGAGAGAGAGTAGGGGGTGGCATAGAGAGAGTACGAGATGGGAGAGACAAAGTGAAAGGATGGGAGAGATAGAGTGAAAGGATGGGAGAGAGTGAGAGAGAGAGTAGGGGGCGGCAGAGAGAGAGAGAGTATGGGATGGGAGAGACAGAGTGAAAGGATGGGAGAGAGTGTGAGAGAGAGTAGGGGATGGGAGAGAGTGTGAGAGAGAGAGAGTAAGAGTAGGGGATGGGAGAGAGAGAGTAGAGAGGGAGAGAGAGAACTTGAGAGAGAGAAATAGTAGGTGACCTGGGAGAGGGAGTGGGAGAGGAGGAGAGAGAGGGATGGGAGTGCCTGTGACAAATATAGAGAGTAGGGGATGGGAGAGAAGAGAGAGGGGGGATGGGAGTGTGTGTGTGTGTGTGTGTGTCTATGAAAGAGAGAGAGTAGGGGATAGGAGAGAGTGTGAGAGTGTGAGAGAGAGTAGGGAGTGGCAAAGAGAGAGTACGAGATGGGAGAGACAGAGTGAAAGGATGGGAGAGAGTGTGAGAGAGAGTAGGGGATGGGAGAGAGAGTGAGAGAGAGTTTGGAATGGGAGAGAGAGAGAGTAAGAGTAGGGGATGGGAGAGAGAGAGTAGAGAGGGAGAGAGAACTTGAGAGAGATAAATAGTAGGTGACCTGGGAGAGGGAGTGGGAGAGGAGGAGAGAGAGGGATGGGAGTGCCTGTGACAAATCTAGAGAGTAGGCGATGGGAGAGAAGAGAGAGGGGGGATGGGAGTGTGAGTGTGTGTGTGTGTGTGTGTCTGTGAAAGAGAGAGAGTAGGGGATAGGAGAGAGTGTGAGAGTGTGGGAGAGAGTAGGGGGTGGCAAAGAGAGAGTACGAGATGGGAGAGACAGAGTGAAAGGATGGGAAAGAGTGTGAGAGAGAGTAGGAGGTGACAGAGAGAGAGAGAGAGAGAGTACGAGATGAGAGAGACAGAGTGAAAGGATGAGAGAGAGTGTCAGAGAGAGTAGGGGATGGGAGAGAGTGTGAGAGAGAGTTGGGGATTGGAGAGAGAGAGAGATTAAGAGTAGGGGATGGGAGAGAGAGAGAGTAGAGAGGGAGAGAGAGAACTTGAGAGAGAGAGAGAGATAGTAGGTGGTGGGAGAGGGAGTGGGAGAGGAGGAGAGAGAGGGATGGGAGTGCGTGTGAGAGATCTAGAGAGTAAGAGATGGGAGAGGGGAGAGAGAGAGGGGGATGAGAGTGTGTATCTGCAAAAGAGAGAGTTTAGGGGATGGGAGAGGGGAGAGAGTAGCGGATGGGAGTGTGTGTAAGAGAGAGTAGGGGATGGGAGAGAGTGTGAGAGAGAGTAGGAGGTGGCAGAGAGAGAGAGAGTAAGAAGTGGGAGAGGGAGGATGGGAGTGTGTGTGAGAGATCTAAAGAGTAAAGGATGGGAGAGGGGAGAGAGAGTAGGAAGAGAGAGAGAGTAGGGAGAGAGAGAGAGTAGGGAGGGTGGAGAGTGATGTGTTCTAATATAGTGCGTACGCGCTATGTGAAACACCTAAAAATGGTCAAAAAGAAACTTTGGGGCCCATTTCATTCATTCTCTACTTTTGTTCTATTCTGCACTCTGTTATCCTGACAGAAATCATGGGTTTCAACACAACAAACATTCTTTCAAAGTGGAAAACACTATTTCAAGCTAACAAACACTATTTCAAGGTGAAAAACACTTTTGGAAGCTAACAAACACCAAATTCAATCATTGGATACACGATTTGAAGACTTTTTGAATATTCCTTGTATAGAAAAGGTTAGTGCAATCTATTTTAAATATTGTTGGTTGATATATAGATACAAATTTGATTATAATTTGACATGTTGTTTAATATATAGTGAATTCATTGAAATTTGTATGTTTCAATGAAATGTTATTTCGAAATGGTTAGAAATTTGACAAGTCATTTTATATATATATTGTGTATTCATTCAAATAATTATAATTTTTATATGTATTTGAATAATTTTTAATTTACACATTTTAAGTAATTCAAATGCCATCTCGGGTGATGCTGAAACTTGCAGTGTGGGCCAGTACAAAGTTGCCAACTGCCAAATCTCTCTCACCTTTCATTGTGGGATCGAACTGTCTGCTCCTTTAGCTCCGAGTGGTTGGGTAAACCCTATCCCCAACCTCATCCTATCCCCTTTAGTGCTCGAACGTTCTCAGGCACGCCAATCCGAAATGTCCCCAAGGGTCACTAAATGCCATGGGGCTGTGATCTTTGACGAGGCATATCTCAGAGCTTGTGCGAGGTATGGATGTGATTCTAGTTCCTATAGGAATGTGTTGCGGAGACCTACAATAACCTCTCTTTCTTTTTGGAGATCACATTCTGTTTTCATTTTACAACTCCATCTCGGGTGATGCTGAAACTTGCAGTGTGGGCCAGTTCAAAGTTGCCAACTGCCAAATCTCTCTCACCTTTCGTCGTGGGATCAAACTGTCTGCTTTGTTAGCTCCGGGTGGCCGGGTAAAACCTATCCCCAACCTTTTCTTGTCCCCTTCAGTGCTTGAATGTTCTTAGGCACGCCAATCCAGAATGTCCCCAAGGGTCATTAAATGCCATAGGGCTGCGATCTTTGACGGGGCATATCTCATCGCTTGTGCAAGGTATGGATACGATTTTAGTTCCTACAGGACCGTGTTGTAGAAATCTACAATAACCTCTCTCACTTTTTGGAGATCACATTCTGTTTTCATTTTACAACACCATATCGGGTGATGCTGAAACTTGTAGTGTGGGCCAGTTCAAAGTTGCCAATTGCCAAATCTCTCTCACCTTTCATCGTGGGATCGAACTGTCTGCTCCGTTAGCTCCGAGTGGCCGGGTAAACCCTATCCCCAGCCTCGTCCTATCCCCTTTAGTGCTCAAACGTTCTCAGGCACGCCAATCCAGAATGTCCCCAAGGGTCACTAAATGCCACAGGGTTGCGATCTTTGACGAGACATATCTTGGAGCTCGTGTGAGGTATGGATGCGATTCTAGTTCCTACAAGACCGTGTTGCGGAGACCTACAATAACCTCTCTCACTTTTTGGAGATCACATTCTATTTTCATTTTACAACACCATCTCGGGTGATGCTGAAACTTTTAGTGTTGGCCAGTACAAAGTTGCCAACTGCCAAATCTCTCTCATCTTTCGTCGTGGGATCAAACTGTCTACTCCATTAGCTCCGAGTGGCTGGGTAAAACCTATCCCCAACCTTGTCTTGTCCCCTTCAATGCTTGAATGTTCTCAAGCACGCCGAACCAGAATGTCCCTAAGGGTCACTAAATGCCACAGGGTTGCGATCTTTGACGGGGCATATCTCAGAGCTCATGCCAGATATGGATGAGATTCCAATTCCTACAGGACTATGTTGTAGAGACATACAATAACCTCTCTCACTTTTTGGAGATCACATTCCGTTTTGATTCTACAATGCCATCTCGGGTGATGCTGAAACTTGTAGTGTTGGCCAGTACAAAGTTGCCAACTGCCAAATCTCTCTCATCTTTCGTTGTGGGATCAAACTGTCTACTCCATTAGCTCCAAGTGGCCGAGTAAACCTCAACCTCTTCCTGTCCCCTTCAGTGCTCGAACGTTCTCAAGCACGTTGAACCAGAATGTCCCTAAGGGTCACTAAATGCCACAGGGCTACGATCTTTGATGGGGCATATCTCGGAGCTTGTGCGAGGTATGGATGCGATTCTAGTTCCTACAGGACCGTGTTGCGGAGACCTACAATAACCTCTCTCACTTTTTGGAGATCACACTTCATTTTTTTTTTACAATGCCATCTCGGGTGATGCTGAAACTTGCAGTGTGGGCCAGTACAAAGTTGCCAACTGCCAAATCTCTCTCACCTTTCGTCGTGGGATCGAACTATCTACTTCGTTAGCTCTGGGTGGTCGGGTAAACCCTATCCCCAACCTCGTCCTATCCCCTTCAGTGCTCAAACGTTCTCAGGCACGCCAATCTGAAATGTCCCCAAGGGTCACTAAATGCCATAGGGCTGCGATCTTTGACAAGGCATATCTCGGAGCTTGTGCAAGGTATGGATTCAATTCTAGTTCCTACAAGACCGTGTTGCAGAGACCTACAATAACCTCTCTCGCTTTTCAGAGATCACATTCTGTTTTCATTTTACAATGCCATATTGGGTGATGCTGAAAGTTGCAGTGTGGGCCAGTTCAAAGTTGCCAACTGCCAAATCTCTCTCACCTTTCGTCGTGGGATCAAACTGTCTACTTTGTTAGCTCTGGATGGCCGGGTAAATCCCCAACCTCATCCTATCCCCTTCAGTGCTCGAACGTTCTCAGGCACGCCAATCCGAAATGTCCCCAAGGATCACTAAATGCCATAGGGCTGCAATCTTTGACGGGGCATATCTCAGAGCTCGTGCGAGGTATGGATGGGATTCCAATTCCTACAGGACTGTGTTGCAGAGACCTACAATAACCTCTCTCACTTTTTGGAGATCACATTCCATTTTTATTCTACAATGCCAACTCGGGTGTTGCTGAAACTTGTAGTGTTGGCCAGTACAAAGTTGCCAACTGCCAAATCTCTCTCATCTTTCGTCATGGGATCAAACTGTCTACTCCATTAGCTTTGGGTGGCCAAGTAAACCCTATCCCAAACCTCTTCCTATCCCCTTCAGTGCTCAAACGTTCTCAGGCACGCTGAACCAGAATGTCCCTAAGGGTCACTAAATGCCATAGGGCTGCGATCTTTGACAGGGCATATCTATGGGCTGTCAATACTTCGACTATACTTAAAGTCAATGATTATCAATATGTGAAAAAATGGAACTCGTTGTATTTTGAAGTACTAAGAAGATGGCCTTGCCCTTCCCCAGGAGTTTAAGAAATGGGAGACATTAGGTAAGAGAGTGAAAATGTTACTATCACTTAAACGCACATGACGCAATTGGAAATGCAAATTTTGATGGTAATCATTTTGTGATAAGGGAGAGACTAGGGATGATCATTGTTACTATCTCTTTAGTAGTGGAATTTTGTTTTCTCTTGAATTTGGTGGTGGGGGATCAGTGGTAAGACTCCTTGGATATTCCTTCTTATGATGTTAGTGACAAGTGTTGCTCTTTGAAAACACTTGTACAATCTTTTTTAAATTATTAGATAAAAATAGAGAATTGTAAGTATTAAACATGATTAGCCTTTAGTTCCTAGAAGATCTTTATTTCCCCATCAATGCATTTAGAAAGTTAAGTTTGAAGAAGATCATAAATGGAAAAAATTAGAGAAGCGATTTAAACATTTATATTGATTGGAAACATGTGAGTCTTGAGTTTCCTCTACCTTTTAAAGAACGTTCCTTAGCTAGCAGACCTAATTCCACATTCCATAAGACTGTCATTGCGCTAAAGATTTAGGAAACCAAATGCTCTAAGATAAAGCTTCCTGGTCAATAATAATCTAGCCTATTGAGGTACATAATACTTCTCAATTAAACTTGTGTTAATTCAGTATTAATTTTGTCATTAACTACAATTTCAGTATCTGTGTATAGGGGGTGACTGAGAAAACTATTTGAGGTCCAATTTGAAAATATATTTGTAAGGATCTCGACCAAGGTTCACAACTTTGATGATTAATACATTCATTCAGGCCAGAACCTCACTACAAACAAATAATATATAAAAAAGGTAGTGAGTAACGTCATGTCTAGACCCAAATCAACCAATGAAAGTCAAATTAGCATAATGTGGAACAACAATATATGCATTGAGTGGGTTGTCATAAAAAGCTTCATAATAAAATTCATGTCTAGAATTAAAAGACCTTAAAGAACATTTATGCTTGTAACACAAATGGCCATTCAAAACTGAATATGATTACAATATGTGAAATAGCATTACAAGAACTTGTAATGCTCTTGTGAACATCGTGTTAATTCTTGTAAGAATCCCTAAGATGCTTGTTATACTCAAAATTTTGTTGAAATTGAATTAATTTTTATCCTGTCAGTTAATTGGCTTAGGGTGACATATGCTTCTTGAATGGAATAATGAGTTCATGATTAACTCTTTATTAAGATTCATAGCATCTTCTAGTTATTTGCAAAGGAAATTTATAAATTACTTGCTAATGTCATATGGCTTGCTTGAGAAAGATGTTTGTGTTCTTATTGATGGGTACTAATGACTATCCACATTTAGTTCTTTAATATCCTATTTGACAAGCTTTCCATAGACATTTCTTTGCCATACTAAGTATTTTTGAAAACATATTTGAGTAGGACTATAGTAGATACTACCAGAAACAGCTTCTTTGTAGTTTTTGAGAAATACTAATAAAGCAAAAAAGAACATCTACTAGTTGGTAGACATAATGGCAATTCTCTAGCAATTGAATTTAATTTCATACATGCACATATCTAATTTAATGTCATACACGAACATATCTAATTTAACGTCATACATGAACAAACATATAATATAAAATGATAACCAATAATGTCATATACATTAACAAACACATAATATATTATGATAACCAATAATGTCGTATATGAACAAACATATCATATATTAACCAATAATGTCATACATCAAATATGTCATACATCAAATATAGAATGTCATATGTACATCAAATGTGTATCAAATATGTCTCTCAAATGCTTATATATATACATGGGGAAGGAAACAAGTCTCTATATATATGTATCAAATATCTCAACTACATCTTTTCCTTCCCACGAGGGGAAGGAAACAAGTCTCTCGACGTCCTCTGCCATCGTGTGGAGGGAGACAGTGGAGATGATGGGGCCTTCTTGACACGCTCACTTGACCTCTTGTTGAGGCTCTTCTCCAGGTCCAACTAATACAAAGAAAGTAGATATGAATCAATATTTATTATACGTTGAAATCAAAT
Source organism: Cupressus sempervirens (assembly GCA_028749045.1). NCBI lineage: Eukaryota > Viridiplantae > Streptophyta > Pinopsida > Cupressales > Cupressaceae > Cupressus > Cupressus sempervirens. The sequence continues at coordinate 765,587,498 of CM053792.1, read as the reverse complement.
ATATGTACTCATAAAATCAATTATTTTCTTACCGCCAACAAATAGTCACTCTGTAAGTCCACCTCAAATGCTCGTGGATGATCAGGCGTGACAAGATCCTACAACAATTCAATAAATATAATCACTTATAAATAAAATTAGAAATTTTGAGATTAACTATTATAAACAACAACTAAAATGAAGAAAATTCTTTCATACCTCCGTTAGTGGCTGTGAGCTAGCCACAGCTGCGGCCACTCCACTATCAACAGACTGTCACAGATGAGGAGGTGTGTCCGACATCATGAGCTGCACGTCATACAATACATATTATATCTAACATGAAACATGGAATAAATATAATCAAATGAATTAAATTAACATGAAACAACTATACCTGTGTGAAGCTCGTATGATGTCTCTGCTCTGCATCTGTGGTAAAGGTTGAGGGTCCTGTGGAGAACTGATGCACATGCATTTTTTTTTTGGTGAATCCTTAATATGATTATGTAATAAATATATGTATTAATTAAAATGATTAAATTGATACATACCTCAGGACTCGTCGAAGGGACAAAAAATGGGCCTGGAGGATCACTACTAGGCCCAGGAACACTTTGACCCTAAATTTTGAACAATGTCAATAAATCCTAATGAATTAATCATTCACTATACGTATGAAATGTGATCAAATTAGTAATTTACCTGTGTGTCAATGCCAAATGTCTCATTCAGGAACTGATCGGTGATAAGCCCATCATCTGCACCATCTCCGACATGAGTGCCAAATGTGCATAGGGATCCACATGAAGTGCACATGTGACCACGACATATAGAAGGATCCCCCTCAACTAATGGGCTTGTGGAATGGATGAGGGTCTATTTCAAAGCATTAATGGTCCTTAGAGTGCTGGCCTCTACATGTTCCTTCACAACTGAAGGAATAATCACATGCTCACGCTATGGATGGACCACGGGTGCCCTAACTACATTAGGGTCACGACGTGCTTCGAGCCTCTCAAATGATGACCCCCCACCTCTACCCTGGGAGTCTAACATATCAAAATAATTGGGGATCTCCCCAAGGACAAACTCACAATATAATTTCTTCAAAAAATACATGGGGACCTTGTGATTGTTGCAAGGAGGGGAATCAAAAACCATCCACCATCTATCCCAAAAATTATTTCTAATAGCATCATGTATGCACCAATGGATGGGGAATCATTTAGTACCCTCTCTAACAGTATTTTGCTCACCGGGTTTTCTAAATAATGCACATATACTACTTTTTGGTATTTCCTTTTTTTTAACATCTTCATATGACAATTTATTTGCATAAAATCTTTTTTGTTCATCCCTCTTAGCCTGCCAAATATCTAACTGACCACTAACTGAGGCTATCTGAGTGTTAATGGATTCGAGGGATAATGCCAATTGAGCCCTCATTGGATTGGTTTGTCCGGATTCTTTCAACCGAGCAATGATTCCTTCTAATTCAGTTTTGCCTCTCTCTATTTCATTTCTCAGATTTTCTTGTGTGCCTGGTGGAGGTCTTGCAATTGGTTCGGGTTGTGGAATTTGTTCTTCTTGAGGAGGGTTTTTGTTTTGGGGTTCTTGAGGGTTTTGATGTTCTTGTGGATTTTCTGGTTGATTATGAACATTTCCTGATAAAAAATCAATTGAAATTCAAATAAATAAACAAATCTAAATGAAATTTGTAAAAACCCTACAAAAGAATATAAAAAACTTACAAAACAATATGAAAAATATATCAAACAATGCAAAGTTAGGTTTATATCACTTACGGCGTCGTCATGGGTGCGCTTGTGGTCTTGGATTTCGTCGACGAGGAGGCATTTTGGCAAATGGTGGTGCAAATGTTGAGTCTTCAACTCGCGTACGCACTGCTCACTGTAGGAGTAAAAGAAAATGGTAATGAAAATGATGGGCTGCGGGTTTGCAACCCATCATACATACTTTTTTTTTTTTAAAAGCGCGTGCGCGCTATAGCGCGTATGCACTATTTAAAATAGGAAAAAAAAAATTTGTTGTCACCTTTTTTGCACCACAACTCGGTGCATATGCCCACCTATCTATTTAAGGAGACATAGGTGATGTTTTACAATGTGTTGTTAGACTGGCAAATTTGTGTAAAAGAAGTGAAGAATAGAGTTGTAGAAGAAAAGTGAGAAGTTGGTGTGTGATTTCTTGAAAAGTTTCCAAGAAGATTAGAGATGGAGAATGTGATGAAGTTTGTTCAATGAACCAAGAATGAGCCAAATGGAGATCTGAATTTGCAAAGTGAGTTGTATTTTATCAAATCAACCCAGTTGTTACTTTCTAACCATGGTGGAAGTAAGATCCTTTAATCAAGGTTGACCTAATAGTCATATTGTAAATACTTTAATCAAGATGACATTTTAATGGTATGTTTCATTGAAGACCTCTAACAAGGCTACTCCTATTAGGGTGATTAAATCATTTAATAGGGTCACACCTAACATTGTGTTTTGTAATTTTTAACAAGGTTGGCTCTTAATTGAGCTCACTTCAAAAGAGTGAAAGTGGTAGCATGTTACTTGGTGGTTTTTCCCAAATTGGTTTTCCACATTAAATCCTAGTGTCATTAATGTATGAATTTTTTTTTTCATGTTTCACACTATTTACTATTATATGTTTTTGTTATTCAACATATGCTAAATATAACTTATTAACAAGCTCAATTCATGCATTAAATATGCTAGCTCATCGATCCCTATCAAAGGGTACTTTTCAAAGGATAAGAATTTGTCTAGCCAACCTAGATTATTCAAGTAATTTTCTTGAGGTTTATACCATCACAAAAAGGTGCCTTGATACATTTTTCTCCATTTCATCTATTTTCATGTTTTGCATTTACTCTGCTTCCATTATGGAAGTGTTTGAGGCCAATCCCTTTGGCCAATACATGTTTTATGTTCACATCTTTCATTATGGTTGACATGGAGAAATTTTTTGACTCTTGTAGAATATATAAGTGGAAGATAATATTGATTACAAAGTAGTAGTTGTGTGCAATTGTGAAGTGTCAAAAAAATCCTAATGCATACAACTTGTAATGAGTTTAATGTATCAACATTTAGAAAAACCTAGAAGTGTAATATATGCATCGAGCTAAAGGTTGCTAGACAATTATGTTGCAATGTATGCTTAAGTATTTTGCATGATATTATGAGTTTGTAACATCCTTCTATAAGTTTGACCATCCTCTAAAAGTAGTGAACTTCCTTTGGCATAACCATAAATTATTATTTTGGGGAGTTAAATTGTTTCCCCAAGTTGATACCCTAAAAAATACATGTTAGTCTTGTTCTATATTGTGATATTTCTCATTGAGGTTTTCCCTTGTTGGTTTTTCCGCATAAATTTGAATTTGTCTTGTGTAATTGTACCGAGTCCCCTATTTTCATTTGTATCAAAAGAAATAGCAATAAATGTTATGAAGAAAGATCACTCACCAAATTAAATGATTGGGGGTATTATATATTAGGAACACCCTGAAATGGATAAAGTATTATAATTATTAGAATAAATGAGAGGGGGGTGAATAAGTTATCCTTAGATCTAAATGAAAAATTCTAGATTTTAAAAACTTCAAACAACTTAATCAAACTTATAAATCCACTCGGCCAATTCAACCAAGATGAAACATGTGAACATAAAACATATATTGGCCAAAGGGATTGGCCTCAAACACTTCCATAATGGAAGCAAAGTAAATGCAAAACACGAAAATAGATGAAATGGAAAAAATGTATCAAGGCACCTTTTTGTGATGGTATAAACCTCAAGAAAATGACTTAAATAATCTAGGTTGGCTAGACAACCTCTTACCCTTTGAAAAGTACAATCCAATTTTGTATGAAACTCATAACAACATCATGTGTCTTTCAACATAATTACCATATCAATTTTTTTCATATTGTCATGTACAATTAAGTTGGCACAAATAGACACATATTGAACCAATAAGTGCATACACACCAAATGAGATATAGAAACTAGATTTATACTTGTTATACACTTGAAAAATAGAATCTTGAAGAAAAGTAATACACAACAAATATGAGAAAGTCTTTGAAATTGCAAGAGCACATATTTAACTATAGAAAAAAAGTATTCTCTGTTGAGATCCTCTAACACTATCTAGTTACATTATAATACACAATTCTTTAATATTCTATACAAGAGGAGTTGTATCTCGAAAAATGGACATATTATCTTTTTAGTTTTTTTAAATTAACTCCCAAACCACTATGCCAAAACTTGAAAATTGGATAAATGTGATATAATTATGTGAGAAAAAGATACCAAAGTTGGCTCTACATACTTAAGTTGTTTCATTTAGCATCCAACACCTAACATCATATCATCATATAGATAAAAACTCATTTGGGCATCCAATCATTAATGTTAAAAGGTATATTTTATGGGCATACATTTTACATCCAACCATGAAAATTGGATCAACATAGATTTGACATCCAACTATGACCATTAGCTCAGTATGTTTGATTAGAAAAAATTTAATCATATGTATTTAAGTTCATATCGCTAAGAATATTGTCACATGACTTTAGAAATATTTCCCTAAACAAGATTGGTGTAGGTTGTCATGAATGACAATATATACACTATTCCATATCTATAGCATATACATAGTTTCTTCATATTTGCAACACTCTCTTATTTTATATAAAAGTGCATCGTGGAATAATGCAAATAAAAATATACTACAATACCAATGATTATATAAGAATAATGGGATTAGATCACAAATAGAGGCAATCAAAACTCCAAAATTTTCAAATATGATCCTCTTTTGGAAGAAAAAGCTAAAGTTGGTTTTAAAGTACACATATTAGAAATAGGATTAGGTCATATCATGTGAACATGATAGTAGATTAGATGGGATCAATCCAAAATAGGCTGAAAGAGACCTAGAAAGAGGCACACTAAAGAACAAACACAAAGAGAGTGTAATTATAAGGGGGTTATAATCTATAATGCTACACCCACTAAATTTTGTAATGATACTTTTGCAGAGGTTCACTAAAGAGCATATACACATAACCTCTATCATGATATTTAGATCTAGCCACTCCATTATGATTTGACTTCTTGTCAATCCAAATGTATTGTCTTAAGATACAATGAGTTTCATGTATTTGATAGTCTGTGTATTTATTCAAGGGTCTCAAAAAGAAATTGAGTCCACTTTTTAGCTAAACAAGTGGAAGTGTTTCCTTTATTTTACATATTTTATCCCAATTGACCTTAAATTTTTAAGCACCTAAAGAATGAATCTTTAAAAAAATAGTAATAGGAAATGAAGTACCCAAATTCTATACAAATTGATTTGCAATGTTTTTTTCTAAAAAACACTCTATAAAAGTCACTTTTTAGGACCATACCATGCTTGTGTACGAGAACCACAATTTCACCTAAATGGAGGTACTTTTCTAAAATCTTATGGGATAATATATGTCTAAAACTCAATATTGTTGAGGACATTTTCTAAATTTTCTTTTTAGTATTTTTTTAAAAATTGAGTATAATTGCTATTTTGAAAACCTCATGTACAACAAGCATAAGATGACTTCAATTAGCATTGTTTATTTTTGTCTTTTTTAAAGTGAAAAGAATTATTTCTAGTTTTTTTATTGAGTGTGACTGACTTATTTTTTTAAAATAAAAATAAAATTTATCAAAAACTTAGAAATCTTGCTATTTCAAGTTTTAGTAAAGAAATTTAAAAATAGAAAAATAGTCCAATTTATAAATTTATATATTTAAAATCTACAGAGTCTTATCTATAATGGATTTTAATTTTGTGAAAATTTTTTGCTAGAAAATATCTTCTGCCAAAAGTGGGTTCAAGTTCGCCACAAGTGGACTCAACTTCTTACACTTGCCTTCAATTTTATGTATTCCTTAGTTGTGTAAATACCTTGTATAAGTATGCAATATTCTTCTCCCTCCCCATTGGACAATTAAATTACACCCAACTATATGACTATGAAACTTGCCTAAAATAGTTCAAGAACCTCATTCAACCCATGAACAGGCATGGGGCATTCATCAATGTAAATATACTGGTATCTACTCACACAAGAATTGCCTTGTTATATTCTTGACTCTCCATTCATCAAATTCATGAGTATGGAGTTGATAGTATCCTTTCTTAAGCTTTTCTTTGTAAAATTATTGCACTCTACTTGAAATAAGTCCACTAAATCATTTGTGTCCAATAACATAAAATAATACTTGATGGTAATATTTTTATTCTCTACTCTTTGTCCTTGTTTAAATAATTATTGTGGGAACTGATGATTCTTAAATTAGTAGATTGGAAAGTTCTAAGAGTATACCAAACTCTATGTTCAAATCTTCTAATTGAACTAGTCATAAATAGGAGTAACTAGATTATGGTTGAACTTCCCCTACACTTTGGGCTCTACAAGACCTAGATGAATGAACCTATTCACCAATTCGGTCTTCAAGTTGATTTATATCGAACATTAATCTCTTATATTTATTCTACTTCTACTCTCTTTCTCAGAATGACATGTATCATTGAAATAAATAAATTTTCTTGTTGATTGTTTGATCGTTTCTATCTTTCCATTGTCTTTTTCTCTTTTGGGCTATAGAATCACCCTCCTATAACTTCATGCATAACCCTATAAGAAAATCTTAAAACTCGTCACTTGGATGATTATGTCAACTATTTAACCCTTAATATAATATAATTATATAACTTCCACCATAATTAGTCTAGTTGAATTTAACTACTACTAGAAAAGACCATTTAGACAAGAAATGTTTCGATAAAAGCTTATCAAATAAATATTGATTTCAAATTTATATGACAATAAATAGTTTCTTTGTAGGAGGATTTAAGATAGAATTAATTTTCTTGAAATGAAAATTAGAGTGAAATAGTTCAGAATTTTTTTTTAAAATCCACAATACCAAATGCAGAGAAACTACTGGTGTTTTTTTATTAAGTAAAATAGGTTTTTTACAGGGGTTCCTGAAACCCACCAGTTAACAACATAAAGAATACTTAAAGTTCATATCTAGCAACCAAGCAACATAAAAAAAACAACAGGCCTAACCTAGCCAATAGATGGAACCAAAAAATAAAAGGCCAAAAGCCAAGAAACAAGCAAAAACTAGGAGAAATGATTAGGGCACTAATTCTCTAGCCAACTCCACTTTCTTGAGCTCCAACTCTTCCTTGGGCTCATCCTTGTTGGTCTTAGATTGGCTATCATCCTAGGAAGTGTTCTCTTCACTCTTCCCTTTTTCCACTCTCCTTTTTTTGCTCGGGCTCTCACCCTACAAAGGTGCTTCAGTTGTCCTGGTCTCCTCTTTGTCCTTTTCCTCCTTTTTATTTTCCTCCATCATCACATTCAGCTGAATGATGTTATCATTGAGACCTTTAATAATATTGAGGCTTTGGTTAGCCGAGCTATGGAGCATGGTCTCCATCCTTTCCACTCTTTTTTCAATCTTTGAAACCCTAGCATCGAGCTTGCCAATTTTGTCATTCTCATCCCCCCCTACTAGCCTTTCCTGCCCCTGCATCCTAAACTTAATCTCTTCAATTTCATGGAAGATCCATTTAATGGACCAAAAATTGTCCAGCAAACTATTGCGAGTGTTGTTAAGGAGGTTCATGCCCATTTCCCAAGCACTATCACTAAGAATCACCAAAGCTGGGTCAATTAACTCTTCCAGTTGAATTTTTCCATCACTTCCCTCTAGAACCTCTAGGTTGATATGTTCTCTAAATAGACCCATTTTCATAGTGCTGGCATGAAAATTCCTCCATGCAGTTTTCCTTCCCTTTGCATCCAGAGATACAATAGTGTTAGTCACACTCTCTTCCCCTTTCCTCTTATCCAATGCCTCAAAAGTGCTCTCCTTATCCTTTTTGTGATCCCTCTCAACTTCCTTCTCCCCTCCTCTTTTCCTTTTGATTGAGTTGTCCACCTTCCTGCTTGCCTGTGCCTTACTAGTTCCCTCCTCTCTCACATTGCCTTCCTTATCCATGTCCATCCCCTCTTCCTCATCATTATATTCATCCTCTGAGTTCTCCTCCCACTTTATCCTTTTCTCCAATCCTTTCCCTGGATTCTTCTTCTTCTTCTTACCCATATCCTTCATGATTTTTTCCACCTCCTCTTTGTCATTTGAGTGCATACTAGCACTATCCTTTGTGTCCAATGCGAGGTAGGAGCTCTCTGTTTCCTTAGAAGAAACCACCTTCTCATAAATAACTGTTACCTCTGGTTTTACTGCCAAGGATTTAAATTTTGAAAGCGTGGCTCGTGCAACAGTTAGTCTCGAATTAGTATTTTAATGTTATGACCTACAAGTTTCTGGCCGTCAGATCTAAGCGGTACCGACAGTTGGCGCCATCGCACTATAAGGGAAATGCATGACATTTATTATAGTGCGATGACGCCCTGACGACACGTTGCAGGGGTGGATCTGACATTCCGCGGGTCGAAAAAGGTTCTTGACGCCCTTGGTGCTATGTCGCTATCGCATATCGGCCGAAAAATCTCCATAGCGACATAGCGCCCGGCAAAAATAGTCACGGCGGCGAGTTTCAACGATTGGCAGAATCAAGTGTTGCAGCGAAAAATTAGAAGGAACCACGTGTGCTAGGTCAGAGTTCTTGTCGGCATGGCTAACATAGTCGAGGCTTACATTCACCACCGTCGGATCAACTTGGATCAACGGTAAGCACCATCGTGCTATGGAGGAGTTGCGCGAGGGTTATGACAGTGACATTGCGCCCTGGTGACACGTGTCAGGTGGGGCCGTGTCTCAAGGTGATGCTAGGTGTATTGACATGGGGGGGCAGAAGCACGAGGTACGACGAGTCCTCACGATCATCAGATTAGGTCGCATCAACGGATGACACCATCTCGCTATGGCGGAGATGCATGAATTTTATCATGGCGACATAGCGACCATCCGCCATGTGGATCGACAGGACAAAGTCTCACCAAGGATTGCCAGGTGTCATCCAGAGTGCGGTGCAGTTGCAGACATGGCGCTGAGTGGGATGGGTCCGGTTGCAGATCGCAGAGTACGGCAGGTCAGAAGTTTCATGGCAGTAGGCAAACAAGTTTCACGGCCTGGAGGTTTCAAAAATACGGCGAGGTTCCATGGCGCCAACGAAAAACCCATGCATTTTCCGATGGCGACATAGCGCTCAAGCGAAAAGTTCACTGTGGCAAGGAATGATCAGACGGATAGGTCCCAACAGGTGCTGTGCAAGCGCAGTCGACGTGGTGAACCGGATGGGGACACGTGTAAATCTCAAGGCATGCTGTCAGTGGGCGCTATGGCACTATGGGAATTTGGTCTCGATTTTTGCATAGCGACATGGTGCCTAGCTGACACGTGGTCGCTCTGCGGATCAGGTCTTGGGTTGCCAACTAGTGTTTCGTCGAACCAAATAGGGAGGTGCTATGTGTATGAGTCATTGCATAGCGTACAGCGGGCCCAGTAGTCTCAGCATGAATGGCAAGTCTTCACGATCGTCAAATCCGCAGCGATTTACGACTGGTGCTGTCTCGCTACCGAGAACTGCCCGGGAGTTAACGTCAGCGACATAGCGCCCGTGCGCCACGTGTCCTGGCGGGGCTACATTTCATGTCACCGGTGCAGTCAGATTTAAGTGACCAATAGACCAACAAGGAGATGCCACGTATCAACGGGCCTGGCGAATCAGTAGAGAAGGAGGGTCACGGGAGGTCAAGTTTTGTGACCGTCAGATCTATGGAGATCAGCGATGGGCGCTATCTCGCCATGGAGAAGCCATGCAAGTTTTATGATAGCGGGTTAGCGCCCGTGCGCCGCATGTCCTTGTGGACCCGGATTTGGAAGCTCAGTAAGTAGAACGGTTGGCGGCTGGCGATTGGTAGTCATTGTAATCGTCGCAGTCGACGTGACGATTAACGTAAGGTTACAGCAAGATGATGAAAGGTGGCGCAGTCAGGATGAAACCCTTAGGCGCTATGGCACTATCGAGATCTTCAAAGACTTTTTTGATAGCGACATAGTGCCCAGTCGCACGAAAAAGGTGGTAAGCACCCAGTCAAACATAAGAGACTGCCAGGGTGGTGAGATCGAAGGTGTGATTGGTCGGCATGGCCCAGTTGGCTCGTCGAGCCTTTTTGACTGATCGATTCTGATGGGTACACAAATCATGAGTGATGAGAAATCTGGGTTTTGCCACAATCTAATAGTGGGATTAATTGCTACCAACTCAAAATGAATGCCAAGCGCAGGAAGACACTCCATCCATCCGGGCAATCCATCTACCATGTCAGAGAATGTTGTGGCGCCATTCCTGTCTTCTCCAGGCTCTTTCTCAGAGGGATATCAGATTTCTTGGTATGCAGGCCATGTTCAATCAGATCTTTGATTGGATTCTTAGGATAGAAAGTTAATGCCAGTAGGTGAGAAGTGAATGTAATGCAGAAATCTTCAGTTATGCCTAATCTATAAAGGCAATTTGGTGATCTGTTCTTAAGGTTGACTCTTCCTGATTTTCTTTGCTACTGCTTGCAGACTTCCAGTGTAAAAATCCCTTTGTCTCTGAGCTAGATAAAACATCTTGTATCATCTCTTTCAGCCATCAACATTTATGTGTAGCATTTTGCCTCTCATTGATGTATTGTTGAGATCAGTGGTCTACATATTGTATCTATCTTTGGCCTATGGAATAATATACAAGTGAAATCTTCTGTTCCTGGTGTTATTCAATTGGTCTCCTGATCTGTATGTGGCTGTTGGTCGATATAAGTCTGAATGAACGTATGACCTTAAATGTTACCCTAGTTCCGTAGTGCATATATGGGTAGAAATGAGCCTGAACACTCTATTTTGGTGCATCACTGCCTTAGATTAGACTAGGTAGATTTTCTTTAGTGCTCTCTTTCTCCCTTTCCCTTCTGAGAATAGATAGGTGCGCCTTGACAGTAAGAGGAAGCCGGCCTTCTCCGGAGACTCAACCTCGCAGTTCAAGTCCCACAGCTTGGAGGTTGTTTCCATGTTTCACTAGGTTGTCCTCGCACATAGGTCTTGGACAAGGGTGCAAACCTATGTGACAACAGTTTTTGGCACACCCAATGGGACTCATATCACAAGATTTCAGGTCTACTTGTGTCAAGAAGAAAGAATTCTAGAGATAAATGCTGAAGAAGTAGTGTTGGGTTCAGTTTTCGAGCCTTTAAGAGGCTGATTCTTCAAGTACTTGGCGACTCTAAACATCAAAAAGTCTGGTTCCAGACCAAGTTTGCAGTGATTCATGCCCAGGACTGAAACAAGGGCGTCTTCTAGAGGTAAATTTCAATATCAAGAGCTTTCTCTTTCAAATCCTAGGAGAAGAAGGACTAGAACTTCATTATCACCAGTTAGGGGCAGAATAACAGTTGATGTACCTGTAAGATCTGTCTCTACTCCCCCTACTGTTCGAACTCAGCCTAGATTGCCATCAACACTCATCAATAGAACACTTGTTTATATGGCACAGCCAAGAGTTCATGCTTTTGCCACCTTTAATGGTGGAAGTCCTCTATTGTTAGCCCAAAGAGATGATATACCAGTATCTACACTAAAAAGTATACCTGATTTTACTGGTGAAACTTCTATTTCCCCTTTAGAGCATATCCAAGAGGTAGCGAATGTCTGCAATATTCATGGTATTACAGAAGATGATGTTGCCGTCAGACTTCTAGCCTCATCTTTAAAAGGAAAAGAATTACAGTGGTATAGAGGCTTAGCTCATGGTTCCATAACTGATTGGGATGGACTAGGAGCAGGATTATGCAAACATTTTGAGGATAAGAGTGACCATTTGTCACTACTAGAGCAGCTGACTACAATAAAAAGAGCCCCCCATAAATGTATGACTGATTTTAATTACATATTCCAAAAGACATGGGATAGAATACCTATTATAGTGAAACCTACCCCTGGTAATGCCTTCTTGCATTACCTTAGAGCTTTCAATAGTGACATTTCCACTACAATCCAAACTATGGGAGGGGATACATTACCGAATGCTTATGAGACAACTATAAAAGCTGAGAACATCCTAATACAAGGAGGAAAGTTGGCTCCAAGGACTCCTATGCCTTTCTTTCCTGATGTTCCCAACCACCAACCAGCAATAGCCCCCCTTCCTACGATTTCTACGTCACAAGCCCTTACTCCAGTTCCCCAAGCTTCCACATCCTCAAATGGAATAGATGAACTCAAGGAAATGCTCCAAGGTCTAGTGCTGAATACAGATAAAAGAGAGAGGACTCTGGATAAAAAATTGCAAGAGTAGGGGAAGGAGTTGAAGGACCAAGGGAAGAAATTAGAGGATAGTTTTTCTCTAATACAAAAAATGAGTAACAAAGTGGTGGCCTTAGAAAGGCAGCAAGCCCAAAGTGGCAAGCCCCCCCAATTACAACATCAGGCCCCAAGTGGTGGTAGGCCTCCTAATCATTGGAATAACTCTTTTGATCAGAATAGGCAAAATAGTCATGCTACTACTTCAAGCTCAAATCAGAATAGAGCTTTAGTTCCTCAAAATAACTTAGCCCAAGATCAAGACTTCTGTCCTTCATGTAACTATTCTTATGCCTACTGCCTATGTCAGAAGGCAGAATCTTATTTGGCCCTAACTGTCCAGGAGTCCACAGTAAAGCAATCATACAAGGAAGATCATCCCAAGGAGGCCTCATATGTTCGGAGGCAGGGTGATTGCTCTTTTATGAATCACCAGATGGAGGAGAATTGTAATGTAAACCAGGATTCCGTTGCTCATAACACAAGAAGCAAGAAGAGAGCTATGGAACATACTGCCCCCCTTTCTCCTGAGCAGGCCTCAACTTCGAGTGTTATACCTCATACACAAAAAGCAAATGAGCAGACAAACACTTCACAACAGAAAAGGCAAGGTCCAAGAAAGGAGGATGCAAGTGATCCCTATGTTGCTCCATCTCAGCCTCTCATGGGTACAGCTCCCAAAGTTTCTGCCAAAATTCCTAATGCACCCTTGAGTGTGGTGGAGAAAATGAAGAAAACCAATGTAAGCATCTCCATGTGGGATGCAATTGCCACCATACCAATGCAGAAAAGGATGCTGCATCAAGAATTGGAAAAGATTGAACCCAAAGATCAGTCACCCACCATGGAGAGTGACACTAGTTTAGTACAACCATCAGGTGATGTGGAGACAAATAAAAAGGTTAGACCTCCTCCATTCTATGTTTCTCTGATTATAGGGGGCAAGTTAGTCCATAATTGCATGATAGATTCGGGGGCTAGTAGCTTAGTAATGCCTAGGTGTGTTGCTGATGCTTTAGGAATGAAATATGAGCCCATTATTAGGGATGTGTTACAACTAGATGGGAGTACTGTCAAAACCGTAGGCATCCTTACGAATGTGGAAATGGCCCTACATGCATGCCCTGGTTGTACTATGATTCAAGACATATCTATTGTTGAAGTCAAGCCCTATTTTGCCATCTGTCTTTCAAGAGACTTCACTGCCCAAATAGGTGGATTCATATCTGTTTATTGGTCTTATATGTCACTTAAGACCAGATACGGGGCCAATGCTTCAATTAGAGCAGAACCTCAAGCCCTTCATCACACTGAACCCTACACCCCCAACTTCATTGATATGAATTGCCCTATTTTGGAGATGGATGAAAATGACATAGTAAATGAGCCTGCCACCTCCATAGTAGAGATTCCTAATTTCTTCTTAGATGAGTGGGCAAATACATGTCAGTTTGAACCTATGTCAGAAACTCTTGAGACAGGCCTTAGTACATATTGCATAATAGAGAAGGAGGCTCAAGTTCCTGATCTTGTCGGAGCTAATGATGACATAAGTGGAATATGGAGTATGTACTTTGATGGCTCAAGGAATAGAAATGGATCAGGGGCTGGTGCTATGTTGATCTCTCCTACACAAATAAGATACTACTTCTCTTTTAGGCTCCAATTCAATTGTACCAATAATGTGGCCGAGTATGAATCTTTGATCCAAGGTCTCCTACTTGCCCAAAAGAGGAGAATTCAAGCCTTGAAAGTATATGGAGATAGTGAGTTGGTAGTGAACCAAGTGAGAAATCAGAATATCACCAAAAATGGCCTGCTCAAGTCTTACAAACACAGAGTCTGGGATTTGCTTGAGGGTTTCCAAACATTTAATATCCAGAGCATTCCTAGGAAAGAAAAAAAATATGCTGATAGACTTGCAGCAGTGGGTGCATCTTATGATGTGCCAAGAAATCTTGAGGAAGAGAAGAAGCAACAAATAAAGGTGGTAGTGAGGCCTACTGTTCCTGATAATAATACTCATTGGCAGGTGTTTGAGTCTGATGAGAAGATTGTGAGTTTCTTGCAGAATGAAGCAGAATTTTCAGAAAGAAATCAGTCAAGACTACAAGATCAGTATGGTGATCAGATCATTCACCTCAGTTCCAACAAGTTGCCCAAGGGTCTCATTACCTTGGAGAGTGTCTTTAATCCTGATGATCAGACAAGAGGCAAAGGAATAAATCTAGCTGTAGAAAAGGATGATCATGCCCCAGTTACTATTGTGAATGGAAAATCTCTTAACATGGGGAAGGTATGTTCTAAAGTGGAGCAAGAAAATTTCATTCATCTATGTCAAGAATTTAATGATGTGTTTTCTTGGACATATGATGACTTAAAGGGGTTTGACCCTAGTTTGTTTCAACATACCATAGATTTAGTTGATAGGGTCAAACCAGTAAGGCAAAAATAGAGGCCATTGAATCCCAAGATTAAACCCTTAATGAGGAAGGAACTATCCAAGTTGATTGAAGCTAACATAATTTGTCCTATCAAACACTCATCATGGGTGGCTAACCTTGTCCCTGTAAGGAAGAAGAATGGAGAAATCAGATTGTGTGTGGACTTTAGGGATCTTAATCAGGCTTCCCTTAAAGATCACCATCCTCTCCCTTCTATGGAGAAAATTCTGTCCAAGGTTAGTGGGTCAAGGAGGTTCTCTATTCTTGATGGATTTTCTGGTTATAACCAAGTGTTGGTTAAAGAATCTGACAAATATAAGACAGCATTTACTACTAAATGGGGCACCTATGCTTATTGCAAGATGCCATTTGGACTAACAAATGCAGGTGCCACATTCCAAAAGGCAATGGAGGTGGCTTTCAAGAGATTAATCGACAAGTTTGTCTTAGTATACCTTGATGATATAACTGTATATTCCAAGAATGTAGAAGATCATCTTGATCATTTGAGATAGGTATTTCTAAGATGTAAAGAGTTTGGGGTTTCCCTCAACCCAGCCAAGTGTGTCTTTGCTACAAGCCAAGGAAAATTACTGGGACACATTGTATCCAAGGATGGGTTGACCATTGATCCAGAAAGAACAAAAGAAATACTTGCCCTTCCTCTCCCTAAACACAAGAAAGGGCTGCAAAGTTTCCTTGGTAGGATAAATTTTGTAAGAAGGTTTATTCCTAATCTTGCCATCATGGTGAAACCCCTCATAGCCATGCTTAAGAAAGATATGGTCTTCTCATGGACCAAGGAGGGGAAGGAGAGTTTTGAAGAAATCAAGGCAGCCATAGCCTCAGTCCCCACTCTCATGAACCCAAATTTTGAGAAAGATTTCATCCTCTACACTTTAGGTGGTGAATCAAGTGTTTCTGCTGTCTTGACTCAGACAAATGACAAGAATGAGGAGCAGCCCATAGCCTTCTTTAGTGAAGGACTCAAGGAATATGAAGATAAATATAGCTTTGTTGAGAAGCAAGCCCTTGCAGTCATTAGAGCCTTGAAGAAATTTAGACACCTCTTATCCCATAATAGGATCCATTTGTTGGTGCCCCATGCGAGTGTAAAAGACTTTCTGTTAAGCAAGGACATCAATGAAAAGAGAGCTGGATGGATCACCAAGGTAATGGAATATGATGTTGATATTCAGATTACCAAATTGGTAAGAGGGAGAGGATTATGCAAAGAAATGTTATCAGGTCAGGATTCAGATGAAGGGACTGCTCTGGTAATTGCAGAGCAGCGGGAGGAAAGAAATGTTAATACCCCAAGGAGCTGGATGGATGACATGAGAAACTTTTTATCAGGGAATGGATACCCTCAGGGATTGGACAGAGTTAAAAGAAGACAATATAGACTGCAGTCCATTCCCTATGTTGTGATTGATGATATCCTATTTAGGAGGGATTTTAATGGGACCCTGTTGAGATGTATTGAAGAGGATCAGGTTGAGAGGATGATTAAAGAACTTCATGATGGCCCTGATGGTGGCCACTTCTCTGCAAGAACAACCGCTATGAAGATCATGAGGGCTGGATATTATTGGACATCTTTGTTCCATGATTGTTATAGGTATGTGAGGAAATGTGAGAAATGTGCTTTTTTCTCAGGCAAACAGAGACTTGCAGCTCTTCCTCTTCATCCTATTCAGGTGGATCAACCCTTCACCCAGTGGGGGTTAGATTTTATAGGCCCCATTAATCCTCCATCTAGTGCAGGTCATAAATGGATCTTGGCTGCTACCGATTATTTCACTAGGTGGACAGAGGCAATTTCCTTGAAGGATGCTACAAAGCCATCAGTTGTTGAATTCCTTGATGGAATTGTATCTAGGTTTGGTGCTCCTTCTACTATCATCTCAGATAATGCCAAATCTTTTGTTGGAACCCAGATTTGTGCATGGGCAATGAGTCACAATATCTATCTGAGCACATCATCAAATTACTACCCCCAGGGTAATGGTTTAGCTAAATCTTCCAACAAAAATCTGATCAGAATCATAAGGAGAATGATAGAAGACAATCAGAGGGTCTGGCATAAAAAATTAAGGACTGCTCTGTGGGATGATAGGATAACACCCAAGAGATCTATTGGGAATTCACCTTTTGTGCTGGTATATGGTAGGGAGGCCAGACTTCCAATCTCGTTGGAATTCCCATCCTTGGAGTTGGCTCATCAGATGGAATTGGTTGAAAATAGTTCCATGTCAGTAAGAATGGCAGAGTTGATTGAACTGGAAGAAAAGAGAAACAAAGCTATGCAAACCCTAGAGATACACCAGCAGCAGATGAAGAAGAGTTTTGATAAAAAGGCAAGGGCCAGAATCTTCAGAGAGGGAGATTTAGTTCTAAAGTGGGACTCAAACAGAGCAAAACCAAGAAGGCACTCCAAATTTGATCCACTATGGAGTGGCCCTTATCTGATCTCCAGTTTCAAATAGGCCAATGCGTTCCAGCTAAGCAGGCCAAATGGTGAAATTATGCCCATTCCAATCAATGGGATCCATCTGAAGCCCTGTTTCTGAAAAAGTTGTGAATCCATGTACATAGTTAGTTTAGTTGCTTCCTGTTTGTTCCTGTCTTGCAATAAGTGCACGTGCATATGGCTCACTTCTTGAGTCGCCAGTTCCTGAAGTTTTGACAAGTCTCAGGTTGCTGAGGAGGTCCTGTTTTTGTTTCCAAGTCGTAGAGACAGAGCCAAAGTTCAATGGTTTTTTAATGTTTTGATTTCCTCATTAAGGGTTAGGGTTTCTTGCAAACTCTCAGTTCCGTACCTTCTAGGCCCTCTTTTCCAACTCCATGGCCCAATGGATCATTCCCAGGCACTGGTCATGCATTGAGCAGGCTTATGCCCCCTGCGAGTCGCCAGAAGTGTTACCTCTAGTTTTACCGCCAAGGATTTAAATTTTGAAAGCGTGGCTTGTGCAACGGTTAGTCTCGAATTAGTATTTTAATGTTACGACCTGCAAGTTTCTAGCCATCAGATCTAAGCGGTACTGACGGTTGGTGCCATCGCGCTATAAGGGAAATGCACAACATTTATTATAGCGCAATGATGCCTTGACGACACGTTGTAGGGGTGGGTCCGATGTTTTGCGGGTCGAAAAAGGTTCTTGATGCCCTTGGTGCTATGTCGCTATCGCATATTGACCGAAAAATCTCCATAGCGACATAGCGCCCAGCAGAAATAGTCACAGCGGCGAGTTTCAACGACCGATAGAATCAGGTGTTGCGGCGACAAATCAGAAGGAACCACGTGTGTCAGGTCAGAGTTCCTATCAGCACGGCTAACACAGTCGAGGCTTACGTTCACCACCGTCGGATCAGCTCGGATCAACGGTAAGTGCCATCGTGCTATGGAGGAGTTGCGCGAGGGTTATGACAGCGACATCGCGCCCTGGTGACACGTGTTAGGTGGGGTCGTGTCTCAAGGTGATGCCAGGTGTATTGACATGGGGGGCGGAAGCACGAGGTACGATGAGTCCTCACGATCGTCGGATTGGGTCGCATCAACAGATGGCACCATCTCGCTATGGTAGAGATGCACAGATTTTATCATGGTGACATAGCGACCATCCGCCACGTGGATCGACAGGACCAAGTCTCACCAAGGATTGCCAGGTGTCATCCAGAGTGTGGTGCAGTTGCAGACATCGCACTGAGTGGGATGGGTCTGGTCGTGGATCGCAGAGTACGACAGGTCAGAAGTTTCATGGCGGCGGGCAAACAAGTTTCACGACCCGAACGTTTCAAAAATACGGTGAGGCGCCATGGCGCCAATGAAAAACCCATGCATTTTCCGATGGTGACATAGCGCCCAAGCGAAAAGTTCACCGTGGCAAGGAATGATCAGACGGATAGGTCCCAGCGGGTGCCGTGCAAGCGCAGTCGACGTGGCAAATCGGATGGGGACACGTGTCAATCTCAGGGCACGCTGTCAGTGGGCGCTATGGTGCTATGGGAATTTGGTCTCAATTTCCGCATAGAGACATGGCGCCTCACTGACACGTGGTCGCTCTACAGATCAGGCCTTGGGTTGCCAGCTAGTGTTTCGTCGAACCAAATAGGGAGGTGCCATGTGTATGAGTCAATGCATATCGTACAGCGGGCCCAGTAGTCTCAACACGAATGGCGAGTCTTCACGATCGTCAGATCCGCAAGGATCTACGACTGGCGATGTCTCGCTATCGAGAACTGCCCGGGAGTTAACGTTGGCGAAAAGCGCCCGAGCACCATGTGTCCTGGCGGGGCCACATTTCATGTCGTCGGTGTAGTCAGATTTAAGTGACCAACAGACCAACAAGGAGATGCCACGTATCAACGGGCCTGGCGAATCAGTAGAGAAGGAGGGTCACGGGAGGTCAAGTTTTGTGACCGTCAGATCTATGGAGATCAGCGATGGGCGCTATCTCGCCATGGAGAAGCCATGCGAGTTTTATGATAGCGGGTTAGCGCCCGTGCGCCGCATGTCCTTGTGGACCCGGATTTGGAAGCTCAGTAAGTAGAACGGTTGGCGGCTGGCGATTGGCAGTCATTGTAATCGTCGCAGTCGACGTGACGATTAACGTAAGGTTACGGCAAGATGATGAAAGGTGGCGCAGTCAGGATGAAACCCTTAGGCGCTATGGCGCTATCGAGATCTTTGAAGACTTTTTTGATAGCGACATAGCACCCAGTCGCACGAAAAAGGTGGTAAGCGCCCAGTCAAACATAAGAGACTGCCAGGGTGGCGAGATCGAAGGTGTGATTGGCTGGCATGGCCTAGTTGGCTCGTCGAGCCTGTTTGACTGATCGATTATGATGGGTACACAAATCATGAGTGATGAGAAATTTGGGTTTTGCCACAATCTAATAGTGGGATTAATTGCTACCAACTCGGAATGAATGCCAAGCGTAGGAAGACACTCCATCCATCTGGGCGATCCATCTACCATGTCAGAGAATGTTGTGGCGCCATTCTTGTCTTCTCCAGGCTCTTTCTCAGAGGGATATCAGATTTCTTGGTATGCAGGCCATGTTCAATCAGATCTTTGATTGGATTCTCAGGATAGAAAGTTAATGCCAGTAGGTGAGAAGTGAATGTAATGCAGAAATCTTCAGTTATGCCTAATCTATAAAGGTAATTTGGTGATCTGTTCTTAAGGTCAACTCTTCCTAATTTTCTCTGCTGCTGCTTGCAGACTTGCAATGTAAAAATCCCTTTGTCTCTGAGCTAGATAAAACATCCTGTATCATCTCTTTCAGCCATCAACATTTATGTGTAGTGTTTTGCCTCTCATTGATGTATTGTTGAGATCAGTGGTCTGCATACTGTATCTATCTTTGGCCTATGGAATAATATACAAGTGAAATCTTCTGTTCCTGGTGTTATTCAATTGGTCTCCTGATCTGTATGTGTCTGTTGGTCGATATAAGTCTGAATGAACGTATGACCTTGAATGTTACCCTAGTTCCGTAGTGCATATATGGGCAGAAATGAGCCTGAACACTCTATTTTGGTGCATCACTGCCTTATATTAGACTAGGTGGATTTGCTTTAGTGCTCTCTTTCTCCCTTTCCCTTTTGAGAATAGATAGGTGCGCCCTGACAGTAAGAGGAAGCCGGCCTTCTCCAGAGACTCAACCTCACAGTTCAAGTCCCACAGCTTGGAGGTTGTTTCCATGTTTCACTAGGTTGTCCTCGCGCATAGGCCTTGGACAAGGGTGCAAACCTATGTGACAACAATAACCCTTCAGTGAGTTTGAACTTTAAAATGCTCATATAAGAGTAATAAAAAACCCTCGTAGAAGGCAGGATTAGCCTACACTTTCTTCTTATAATCCATTATACTCTTATTTGTAGAGAAAAAGAAATAGAAGGGGATGCAAATTTTGGTTCCATAACTAAAATAGTTTAGGATAATGAAATGGTGGGTTCATATCCTATCAAACCTAGTGTTGAGCATAATGTAGGAACCTAGTGTTGAGCATAATGTAGGAAATAATTTCCCTTAGGACAAACCTCCATAGTTTTTTAATAGATGCAAGCTCATAGTAGGCACCAATCTTCACAAGATCCTTCATCTCCTTCACGTCCTTTGCAAAATCTTTCACCGGATTTAGGGATATTTTCTTATCCCTATAGAATTTTATGCCCTAATTGGGGGAGTTAATAACCTTGACTACAACCCCTTCATTGACTTGTAAGTCCACCCCATCAATCTTCACCTTTCCCTCTCTCCATGTCTTCACCATAAGGTCAGTAATCTTTGGGTCCTAGCCATGAAGCTTTTCAATGAAGGATGAGATGCCTCCTTCCCCCAACTTCTCTCACACCTTCAAGCACCTCTTCCACTTCTCTACTTCTCCCTTTGGCTCCCTTCTATGCCTCTCCCCAACCATTCTATTGCAAATGGAAAAATAGAGACATTGAGTTCTCCAGATACTATAAGATGAAGCCTGGTTTTTCTCCCAAAATCTATACTTGCCTCCAACCTCGGTAAAGCAATAGATGTAGTAATTTCAAAATGCCCATAAGATTGCCCATAAAATGTGCCAATAAACCCCCCAATTATGACGCCTTTGAAATGACTCATGCCAAGTTCTCATTACTTTATAAGTTTGATTGACAAAAATAACTGTCATAATTACACTTTACATTTCCCATTTTCCCTTGGATTCTCTCTAGCTCAATTATGCTTTTTGCATCTATCGAAAATCCCTCTGCACTTTCCCATCTTTGTGATGTGTCCCTCCTTACTACCTCATTGGCCATTTAGTCAACCACCACATTTCCTTCATGGTAAACCTATGACACAATTAAAAACCCTTTCAAAGGAAAAAAAATATTTTTCGTTTCTTCCATCATATTCTTAATACTCCATGATGGAGGGTGTTCTCCCCTTCAGAATTTAATAATGGTATTTGAGTCTCCCTCCAACCAAAGGCATTTTTCCCCTACCTCTTTAGCCAATTTTGTAGTTTGAAGAGTGGCACAGGCCTTCGCATAATGGTTAGTTTGGAATCCCAAGGGGAAAGTAATCGATGTAATACCATACCCATGACTATTTCTGATCACCCCACCACATCCCATCACTCCCAAGTCACCTTTGGCCACACCATCAAAGTTGGCTTTGTGCCAACCATCTGTGGGTAAAGACCAATGACACTCCTTTCTTCTTGTTTGAGTATCATTAGTTCTAACATTATCACCTACAAAAGGGTAAGATCCTTTAATAAACATATAGTTTTCCATGAGGGCATTTTGAATTCTACCAAATATAATTCTAGCAGAAAGGTTAGCATCTCTAAAGATTTGGTTATTGCATTTCTTCCATATACCCCATCCAAAATGAGGCAAGGCCCATTTACTTATAGTTTGAAGTCCAAAACCCTGCCAAGAATTATCCCAATGCCTAAAGAAATATATAGTCGAGTTAGGAGCACACCAGTTCAACCCAAAAGCTTGACTAAAAAAAGACCAAACCTCTCTAGAGAAGGAGTAGTGAATAAACAGGTGATCCACCGTCTCAGCCTGGTTTTTGCAAAGGACACATCTATTTGAAATAGGATGACCCCTTTTGCTCAAGTTGTCTATAGTCAAAATCCTATTCTAGAATAAAAGACAAAAGAAAATGTTGATTTTAGGGGTAAGACCAGGGAATCGGGCCTTAGACCAGTCTAGTCTTGAATCCTGCCTCATAACAGTAGGCCACCAAATAGGTTCCATCTAAAGAATTCTCCCAAACAAGCTTATCCTGATCCTCATTCACAACCACAAAGAGAAGAATAGTCATTAGAGGTTTAAGGTCCTCTGATATGGTAGTAAGATCCCTCCATCCCTAGCCTTGTCTATAATTAGTTACATATCTCCCAAACTTTTGGACGCAAATGCAGGCCCATCTCTCAAATCAGGAATGACAATAAGAGGCCCTTGAATTAACCTATTGTCCTACTAGAAAAGGGTATCCTCTCCATTCCCAACACTCCATTTCACCTTACTGTTTGCAACTTCTCAAGCACTTAGGAAATCATTCCATATATTAGATCCTTTAGGAATAGATTCACTAAAGAGAAAGTTTCTGATTGAAGGTCTTCAAAGGTATTTGTCTTCCATGATGTCCCTCTAGTCCCCCTTGCTAGAAAAGATTCTCCAAACCTGTTTTGCTTGGAGGGCTTTGTTGAAAGGATACAATTTCCTTATCCCCAATCCACCATTATATTCATCTATTATTATGTCCTTGCCTATATTTGGTTTATGTTTTCCTTACCTTCGCTAGTGTGATCTTGGCTAAAATAATGCTTGTGAAGGCTCTATATGTTTTTGTAATTACTTCTTGTTGAGGAGATCTAGATAGCTGAGTAGTAGATAACCTCTTTAAGTTTTGAAAATAGATGGATAGTTTGAATGTCAATTTCTAATCAAACATGTATGCTTGGAATGTAAGCCTACATGTTGTTGTCCAATTGTATTTGATTTATGAATCTATAATGAATAAAACATCTAATATTTCATTCTCTTTTTTCTTTTTTGCTCCTTGTTATTTCTATTGTTTAACTCTTGATGCATGATTTGAATTGTTGGCATCGAGGATCCTCTTGTCATGATAGTGTCAAGGGGTATCAGAGAAATACTTCACTCATATGATATTAGATCTTTTTTGCTAACTTTATGAAGCCCTAGAAGTATTTCTTGTGGGGTGGTAGAGTGTGGATATAACCCACAATTATAGAACACTTGTGCAAGATGTCTTGAAGAGTAAATATTTGAGGTTATGATTGTGATGGGCCTTTCTAACACTCCTCACATTTCGGTTAACATTTACATCTCCCCACCCCTTCTTGGGGTGGTGGCTATCATGGTACATGATAGGTCATGGGCTCAACCATTGGACTATGAGCATCTCTCTTTTCCTTGTCAATGGCGCTTCTCTATTGGTCATTTGGCTACCTAGATTGTTCTCTTATACATTAAATAAGTTCTACTACTTAGTGGAGGGATTCAAATGATAATCATTTGACTATATTTCCATTCAACTCTTCCTTTGATGACTCTTCATAGAATGACAATGCATCTTCATAAGGCAATTCTTCTACTAAGATGGCCTCCTTTGACCCAATCGACCCAACTCTACCTCTTATTTTTCTTGCTATCCTTTATGGTCATATAGATCTTCCTCTAACTAATTTTTCTCTTTGTTTGTTCCAACACATGGCTATTGAGTTATAACATTGTTAACTCTCTATTCCTATTGTTGATTATCTCTCGAATAGGGCTTTTCTACACTCTCCTTTTGGTGGAGATTCTATGGAAAGTATAACTTAGAAAATTGTCTATAGATGAACAAGAAAATAGTTTTCTAATTCTCACTCTCCTCCTTAGGCTACAAGTAATCTTTCTAGCCATTGTTTAGGTAGTTTAGAAAGTGTTTTGATAGGTATTCCTTAACCTTGTTGTAAATAGTTATTATAGATAGCCCTTGGGTTGTAGTGGTGCAAAGCCCCTTACTAGGCTACTTATATTATAATAAAAATTCCTTCATGCAATCATGTATTCATGACTTCCATTTTAGGTCTTGTGTAGTCATGTTATTTTATCAATATCTGTGATTACATCTTAATATCATTAGCTCAACAAGGTATTAGACATCTTAATTCCTTAGATATTGTAACCTCTACTGCATATCATCATGTCTTTAATTATATTTAAATTTATCTTAATTATTTTATTTTAATTCCAAAATCAGACTTTGACTTAGGAAAACCCCTTTTAACCCAACATTCTCCTTCTTTTCTATGTACATGTATAGGTGGTGGATGCATGAAAATATATATAGATGAATAGAAGAGATACAATATGTAATTTATTTTTGTCTAAAATAGGTAGGAACAAGGTGAAAAGGTTTCTTTAGTCCAAGAAAAATGTGAGAAAGTCACCTTAGTCTAGGACAATGTGAGCAAGTCACTCTATTCCTCGTGATTTTCTTGATATTTAGATTGTGATTTAGTTAGGCTCTTCATTTCTTGGATCTTCTACCAAAATCTATTTGCCAAGTTTCTATTATTTTGTGCATGTTGTCATTTTTTCACCTTAGTTATCCCTATATTTTCCATTCCCTTTCCATAGTTTCATAGTCATCTTCCACTCATGAAGGGTTGCTAAATTCACCTTCTTCCAAGTGGATCAATCTCCATCCAAAATAGATCTAGCTTCCTACCTTATTGATACAAGCTAGTGGACTCTACTTTAACACCTTGTGTGTGTGTGTGTGTGTGTGTGTGTGTGTGTGTGTGTGTGTGTGTGTGTTCCAATTCAAGATTTGACTTTTCATATTACTTATTCATTAATATACCTACATGTGTATATATGTCTATGCCTATTAGTTCCCCTTAGAGAATCCATGTTTCTTTTTTTTATTATATAGATACAAAAAGAGCTACATGGACTCTTTTCTTCTACCTATAAATAAATATAGAGGATGACATTAATAAAAGCAACATTTAGATTGGATCTTCATGACACCTTGATATTTCTTAGGATAGTGTTGGTGCCATGGGTCTTGTTCACGTTAGCTTGTTTTCCTTAGGATAAATGCACAGTATTCTAGTATGTTTTGAGCACAAGCATATTGAACCAAATTCCAACATAATTGTTGAAACATTATAGGTGTACACAATGTGTATTGAATGTATGTTGAATTATGTAAGATCGACTAGGATATATTATGTCAAATGCTTCATATATTTTCACTTTTTTTTGTCATGTACCTATTTTATTAATAACAACAAATGTCCAAAATCTATAGGATATTGCACAATAAATCTAATTAGCTTTTACATATTTTTTCATGTTTTCTTTTATCCTAGGGTTGTTTATGTTTGTTTTTGTGTTTTTTATGTTTAGGTATCTTGTTTTTTTTTTTTTTCTTCATCCTTGGTATTTTT
This sequence comes from Cupressus sempervirens, assembly GCA_028749045.1. NCBI lineage: Eukaryota > Viridiplantae > Streptophyta > Pinopsida > Cupressales > Cupressaceae > Cupressus > Cupressus sempervirens. Next base: position 765,561,693 of record CM053792.1, on the reverse strand, counting down.
TGTTCTTTTTTTTTGGTTTCCTTTTTATGTTTTTTTTTGTTAGTCTTCTTTGTCTTTATTACTTTTTATTTGGACTATTTTTCTTTATATCTTGACTCCTTTTCTTGTGGAGACCCCCTCACCCCCCCCCAACCTTCCCCACCCCCATCTTTTTAACATTTTTCTTAGTCTACACACTTTATTTTTCTCCTCTTGCTCTCATTCCATCCTAATGATGGATCATAGAGTGTGATTTGAAATGTTGATTAAAAAAGTTCACACAATCTATCCTAAGAATTTATTGTGCAAATGTAGGCTTTATGTTTTTTTGATGTATCTATGTTGAAGTTTTTTGTATGTTTATTCGTATGATTTTGTGGATCATTGTCTATGGGAATGGACATTTTTCTCAAAGGCAGTGTATATCATTTTACAATGTACATCTAGCATAGTTTTTGTTTACATTTTATTATATAGCTATATTGTTACCAACTAGCGACACAAGGGCCCACTGAAGTGGAGGAAATATATAATGACTAAAATCACATACCCTAGCTTTGGAATTTGTGCTTGTGTTTATGGTTGTTCTTGTAATGTGTTCCTAAGACTTTTCTAGCATGTCCTGGGCCTTCTCCCATTATATTTAGTAACTATTTTTTAGTTTTTGTGAGTTCAAGTATCTTTTGTGTTGAAACTAATTCTCTATTTTTCACTCAATTTGTAGTTTTTGTAAGAAAATATTTAATGTTTTTTCTTCTTCTTGAGATGACATCATTGTTGTGTAGTTGTCCATGTACTCACATTGTTATCCTATGGCAATATGATCATACGAATTCTAGTTAATAGCCAGCTTTTGAATTCATTTATTTTTTTATAGACATTCAATTAGTCTATAATGAGTTTGTAACCAATATTCCTTAAACTATTAACTAAAACTAGTGCTACTAATGGTTGTTGGGGTTCTTCATTCCCTACATGCATTTAAATAGTTATGTTTTTGATATTTGGATGGGGTGAATCTCTCCCTTTGAATCTTAAAATGATTTATATTTGGCTACAACTTCCCTGCGTAATCCTTTAGCTATAAGATTGTTAGTTCTTTTTTCTTCAATATTTGATAGTGTGCCATACTTTTTCTCTTTAACTATTCTTTCATCCTAGTGATGGATCATGTACTATGATCTAAAACATCAATGATGAAAAATATGACACAATAGAATCTAGAAGAAGAAATAACTAACATTATGAGCTATGGAAGTTACTTGGCTCTATAACATTGCTATAGAATATTTATCATTGTAAGATATAATTATTTTGAACTATATTGTTGTTTTTGTTTATTTATGATCTGTATTATAAACTTACAAGTCCTTGTAAAAAAATGTCTATTCTCATTGTTGTGATATTCTTAAGGATGCATCATGTATGGATGTCTACTTCTTCTAACAATTCATGGAAGTGATTCCTTCCTAAAATCCTTGTATTGGGTAACATTTTTATTGTTTATCTCTAATTTTCCTCTCATGTCTACTCCATTTAAATTTGTGTAGGGTTATTTTTCTATCTATCTTCTTCAAAATATAATGCTTAACTCCCTATCCATTTTTCTTTGATATATTTAAACTTTATTGCTTGTATTCCAAGATTTTTCACTCCCTATGTTTCTTATCCATACACGTAAGATACATAACAACTAGATATAGATCTAAATTGTTATGTATTCATTTAATAAGTATTTGACTTCTTCAATTTCATATACATTTAAGATTAAGGGCTCACACATAATCCAATTTCGATCCATGTCTCTATTTGACTATCTGTGGAGGTCTGAAGACAAGGTCTAGGAGATTGATACTCAATCACATTTATCAACTTCTTTGGACCTTATTTTGTATATTTGGTATATAAATCTTTATGTCATTTGATGTAATCTAAATTATATATGGATATTACTTAGTAATTTTTTTATTATCTTTCAATATATTTGTGTGTTTCTATTTGTCACTAATACATGGTTTTGTTTTATTGCTCAAATACAATGTGATTCCTTGTACAAATGACTATAACATATTCAGACATTAGTATATGTGCACTATTACGTGCAAGTCACATGTGTATCTACAACATTAATAAGTTTTGAGACCCCTTTCCTAGTTTGTACCATTCTCTATTTTGTTTATATCTTCAATTTTTAAAGTGCATTATTGTGTTCTTAGTACAAGACATTATTCCCCTAGCAGAACCATAGAACTTTTTATCACGAGAATTAATGCAATTTTAAACTAAACACGATACATATTTAGATGGGCAAAACACTATGTATATTTATTCATTATAAATTATATTATTGTGTTTCATTCAAATCTAAGGAAATAAGGAGATTGAAACAAAGAATAATCTATTTTAACAAATTCTATTTATATCTAAATCATTATCATACACATAAAGGCAAGTGTTTTTTTACATCTATTTTTTGTTGATTTTATCAAATTTTGCATGGTTAAGCATCTTGTACTTATGTTGAATGCTCACTTTTTATGTGTGTGTGTGTGTGTGTGCGCGTGTGTGCGTACACACATATACATATACATATGCATATCTATATGTATATGTATATTTATACGTGTATATATTATATATGTGTGTGTGCATGTATATGTATAGATATGTATATGTACATATACATATGTGTGTGTGTATGCATATACATGTATATGTATATATAATATATATACATGTATGTATGTATGTGTGTGTGTGTGCATATGTGTGTGTGTGTGTGTGTATGTATACATATATACATATACATATATATATATATATATATATATATATGTATGTATGTATGTATGTATACATATATATATATACACACACACACACACACATATACACACACATATATATACATACACACACACACACACACATATATGTATGTATGTATACATATATACATATACATGCATATATACATACACACACACACACATTATATATATATGTGTGTGTATATATATATGTGTATATATACATATATATATATATATGTATATGTGTCTATATATATATATATATGTGTGTGTGTGTGTGTGTATACATACACATATATATATATGTCTGTGTATATATATATGTATTTTTGCATGTATATGTATATATGTATACATACATACATATATATATGTGTGTATATATATATGTGTATATATATGTGTGTGTGTGTATATATATGTATGTATATGTGTATATATATATGTATATATATATATATATGTATATATATATGTATGTATGTATATATATGTATATGTGTATACATACATACATACATATATATATATATATATGTATACATATATATATATATGTATACATATATATATATATATATGTATACATATATATATATATGTATACATATATATATATATATGTATACATATATATATATATGTATACATATATATATAAAAGAAAAGAAAGGAAGTTTTATAGTCCACGACACTATGCCATAGTTTTTGGGTTTACATATGGTGACAGTGATATGGGACTACCTCGTACTTTTTTTCGAGAGGCGCTTGGCACTACAAACGAGGCATACATACCCTACCCCCCAGTGGGATTTGAACTTGTGACCTCTCTTTCAAGAGTACAAGTTCTCCACCACTAGGCCAACTCAGGCTGTATACATATGTGTGTGTGTGTGTGTGTGTGTGTGTGTGTGTGTGTGTGTACATACGCACACACATATGTGTGTGTATATGTGTATATGTATATAGATATACATATACATGCACATACATAGATATTTATACACATACATATATATTTATATGTATGTATGTATATGTGTATATTTATGTACATGTGTATATGTATGTCCATATACCAATATATCTATGTATATGTGTGTACAAAAACATACATACATGCATACACTTTAAGGGCATGACCTCCAATAATCATATTAGAATATATGAATTCAACAATAGATGACATGACGATATGGAAGAGATTTCTCATCCTTATTTATATGCTTAGCTATGTACAAAGAGATATGCCCCTTCAACCTGATTAAGATGGATTGGTGTATCAACTACTATTTATGTTAGGGTTAAGCATGCCACAAGTACTTATTATACTTAGGAATATATGATATTAGGATCATAAAGAATTTCACTTAAAATCATGCATACTCAAGTCACAATACCAGTGTGCACCAACTATTCCAATACCCTTAGTCTTTCTATCAACAAGATATAAAATTGTTTCTCTTTTACCTTTGCCTTATCCTTTTATATTGTTCAAGTATCAAAATAGTCATGATATTTGTATTTGTTGTTTGGTGTCCCCTAACATTTATCAAGATCATTAAAAAGATTAGCAACATCTCAACTAAGATGAAGATTCTAGCATAGAAAACTCCTATGATTTTCTTCAACACCATCACATCTTTCATTATATTAATAGATACAAGTAAACATTAATTACGAGGAATAAATTTTTGAAGGCACTATTTCAATCTCATGATAGAAGGTCATTTCTATAGAAAAGATTCATAATTCCATACGTACAAGATTGACCTTGTACAAATTTTTAAAATGAATTAGTTCATTTATTTATTTATTTTGTACTTCGAACACATTCAAAATTATAAAATTTTGAACTACAAAATCAAAATTATCAACCTTCCAAATCAACTAAATCTCTTCAATTTCCTTAAATTTTAAAATTATAAATTGATTATATACATTTAAATTAAATTATATTGTTATTCTTGTAATATTTGTATTAATTTTTTATTTTATTAGCTATTCTTTTATTAATAGCAACGTAAAAGCTTTAGCTCTTAATTTACTTCATCAAAGAAAATGAAACTGTCAAATCATAGTTCAAGCTTTCACCAAAAAGCCTTTTCATGTAAGGAACTATTCCATTATGAGAAATTAACGATGTAGTATCAGTTCTCCAACCTTAAAGTATCAAATCAGAAACGTGGGTTTGTCTCAAGACAGCATTTAATGGCAAACTGATGTCTATGCCAAAATCAGCGAGCAGTCACAAGTCAACAAAAATTATGAATAAAAGTTTTTCTTGATGCTGCATTCCTTTGTGGCCACTGCTGCCTTTTAAGGAAATAAAACGTTTTATACATGATGGTTAATACCGATGTAAAATGCATCCCAAACAATGATATTAACTCAAGTAGTTTATTCATTAACATCTGACTGAACTTTCTTAGACCAAGAACTCAAGATTTGATCAGTCAAATCAGTGTATATTAGAAAAGAAGCCTTCACCTAATGTCTGAAAGGAAAAGTCTACCTGATTGGTTCATAACCTGGCATGATATTTGTTTAACAGTCTTTTTATATAGGGTAAGAAGTTATTGGATTTAATTTTGATTGAAATATTATGATTACGTATGTTCCAAATTAATGTAGCATTCGAATAAGAGATCTTGGAGAACTTCCACTATTTCATCTTTGATAGCATTGCTTAATGCAGTGACTGTTCAGTGAACTTGTTACGGTTACTGAAAGGATTTTCTAGGTAGTACACATGAAAATTGTAATGCCCCGCCAAGGAATCCAAAGAATTTTCACTAAGTTTGCCAAACAATTTTTTTTTTTAAACATGAAAGTAAAACCATACACAACACTTGCGGAAGCAATAGTAACATCCAACTGAAAATAACATAACATAACAGATTACATTCTTTAAAGATCCCTTAACGTTGAATTACTTCTAATCTTAACTATCCATCTAACATCACATCCTTAACAATGAAATAACAATGATACATCTAATGTTCTTAAACAATATACAAGTGTACATTTTAGATTGTTCAATCATCCACTATACACGTTACAAGGTATGAGAAGTTTAAAAGAATAAACATCCATGTAAATAAAGTACATCATCATTCAATATTAATCCATGATGCAATTAAAGTAAATGAAACCATAAACCATACATGATACAATATCACAAAAGATATAAACATCCATCATGTAAGATAACCATATATCACAAACATAACTAACTAAGTGCACGGTTCCTCCCAACCGTAAATAGCATCATTAGACCATCATGGATCCTAGCCATCCCTCCGTGCGTAACATTCCAAAGCACCGAAGAGATCATCGGCTATAACATAGTAGGAATGTCACTCCTAAAACATCCTACTGACATGCAAAGTAAAGCATAAGATAACATCAACTAACATATGCAAATCATCAATGTAAGTAACATACCAGTAAATACATCCATCATAAGGTATATCATCTACCATAATGATCCAAGAACATAATGAAGATAAATACCATCCAAGAATGCTCCAGCCACGGTGTCTCGGACGGATCTCAAATGATAAGAGTGGAAAATACACTACCACCCGACCGTGTGGAACCTAAATGGTCCACTCCCACCGTGCTGAGGAGATAATCTCAAGTCCCAAACAGGATATCAAACCACAAAGCACAAATCTCTATAAGTCCAGGAATCCTAAAAGTATACTAACTCAAAGGTTCCAACACACACAAAATCGACATCTAATTCCCAGAGGCACACAATGACATGTAGGAAACCTACTCTGCAAGCAGGAAAGTGTCATCGCATTTATCTCGTACAAGTTACCTTGGCAGTTAGCTAAACTCCACGGGTCCATACAGATCTCATGCGGCCACTAGTATCCTCTCATACTGACGAGGCATACTATGGAATGCAAGGTCGCAACCATGCGTCTCACTACTCCCATCCTAGCCTGTACAAGCACTCAAGGCATGGGCAAGAACATCCAAAACAATTATCTTTCTAGGTTCATTTAATCCCCATTTAGTGTGTAAATGTTATCACTTATTAACCAAACTTACAATGAGTTACCCTGGCAGCCACTTAGGGCCCCGGCCCCCATTGCAAGCCACTTCTCGACACTACAAGAAGATTACCTACCCTAATGCTCATGGAATCATAAAATCACCACAGTCCTGTACAAGCGACTGTAAAGATAATCCAAAAGATAATCCATAAAAAGAATCATCAAATATCCACAATATAAGCATCAAATATCCATAATAAGAATCATCAAAATCTCCATGATAAAATCATCAAATATGCATAAAAGCATCAAATCTCCATGAGCAACATCCATAGAAAATCATGACCACAACAATTCTTTATTGGCAACTAAAGGCATCACTGATAATCATAAGTATCCATTGGTTCTCAATAACCAAAATATATCTCAAAATAATCACCATATCCATTGGTTCTTCAACAAGCAACCAATAATATCTCAAAATCATACTGATCGAAGACTCCAAAATGGTTGAGTCAAAACATGTCACAACATGACATCATCAAGAATAAATCCACATCATAGTCCCATCATGGTGACTAAAAAATAATTCGAGGATAACTGATCGATGACTCAAAAATGATTAGCTCAGGTATCTCATACACATACATCTCAGCTTCACACATGAAGACTGATGAACAATAACAATCAGTAAATACAAAAATTTCATAGAGCATACGATCACATTACCATGGTTGGGCTTATAAAGATCGAGACCAAATAAAATCAACATGCCAACACATCTCATAACCCTCGAGCCTCTGGTAACAACCTAGGACTGGTCAACACTAGTCAATCCAAAAACCCAAAACAAGAAGCATATAGAATACACGATGCAGACACATGTTTTGGTTTACTAATATCTTATGGTTGAATAATGTGTAGAGTTTCATTTTCCATTTCAAGTGTAGGGGTTTCAGTTTCCATTTTCAAGTATACTTCCAATGTCTAAGTTTCATCATTTGACCTACAAGTCAACCCATTTTCCCCGATAGCATTATCCTAAGAATAACTTAAGGATAAGCATTTATTCATTAAACTGATCATTATTGACCTTTAATTAAATTGTCCTTTATATTTAACCATGATCCATATTCTAATTGATTAACCTTCTTTTAAAGTTACTTCAACTCTTCACACAAATCAAGGATCATTAATCGTTAAATTATAAGAGAACCAAATTATCATTCTTTGAATAAGATATCTTAACTTAATTAGAACGATCAATTAAATCCATCAATTAACATAGGCACACCATCTATGATCTATTATCATTCTAATAATTCTTAATTAAGACTTAATTAAATAATATTAAAATTTAAGCCTTTAATTCAATCGTTATCATCATTGACAATCATATAATATCTAAAATCATAATTCAAGTCATAAGACTTATCAACCTCAATATAGATAATTTACAATCTCGTCAAAAGATTTATATTAATTAAATCTCCATTACATAACTTAAGTATTAAATCCAATTAACTCTAATTAATTGATTTAATTAATAATTGCATAACCATAGCAACGTTTCAATTAATATCAGTTGACTAATAACTAACTATAATTTTGTAATATTAAAAGTCACTACAATCCAATGCACAAATAGTCATTTTAATAGTTCAATAATAATAACTGGTTAATATTTAATAACAAGCTATATTGGGAATCTTATTAATAGATCACATTCATCGTTTCAAGTTAAATCTCTATCGCATATAATCATATTGTCAACTCAATGAACTTCAATTAATAAATAATCTCCATTAGATTATCTCTAATCAAATTTGTTGATAACCATTATTTGTTAATAGTTTGCAAGTCCTTACAAGCATTAGTAAATAATAAACTCATCAAACTATTATTAATTGATCTTAAAGAAACCTTACAAACTTCATTGGTTATTAACTTAATTCTTAGCACAATTAAGGTGCTCCATTAATCTATTTGGTAATACAAACGTATTAATAATTCAAACCGTTGCTATATTATAACAATGTTATAATATAACAATGACTCTTAACTAAATCTTAATCCAATATCATTTAAGTCTCTTACCTCAAGATCATCTTTATTAAACAACCAATATTATTGTAATATAAAATTACCATCTCCTAATTATTTTAATGTACATTAAATAATTAATACTAAAAGTCAACCATTAGACTCATTTAATAATTCAATATCTCTTTCTGTCAAATTATCATTAATTCGACATTTTATATACAACAGTTATCAACATAAACGTTTATAAGATATCAATACTAAAATCAATATATATATAATCACATTTTCAATATATCAACTACCTATATATATATATATATATATATATTATAATCACATTTTCAATATATCAACTACCTATATATAAATATACATATACATACATACATACATACATATATATATATATATATATATATATATATATATATATATATATATATATATATATATATATATATATATATATATATCACATAATATTCAATGCATAAAAATTATTAATATAAAATTGAATTATAAAATTCGATTCATAACTTAACCAAGTTAATACCCATCGCCGCAGTACTTAGTACTGTCTCTATGACCACTGTCACTGTTTGATATAGCTGCGTCATACCTCAACCCTGCGCATGAGCATGTTTAAGCAATCGTGCAATGCACGGCAGAGCCGTGGGGGTTGACCAAACGGTCCTGGCTTGTCATCTCAAATTCCTTGCGATTGCAGTTAAATAACCACCGTCGCAGTTAATGAATGGGGTGGGGAAAAGCACACCAAAAGCTTAAGCAATTTAATTGCTGCACAATCGTGCAAGCCGTGCGGCCCGTCGACCGATGGGGAAAAATACGTGGGGACCCCTAAAAAGGGTTGCAAATTTTTAATTTGTTTTTTTCTTTAATGTTTTTCGAAAACGTTTTTCCCATATCGCATTCTAAAATATACGATTTACAAATACAAATTTGTAAATAAAGTTTCTTATTTTGACTTAACACAAATATATATATATATACATATATGTATATATATACATACATGTATGTGTGTATATACATACATGTATGTGTGTATATACATACATGTATGTATATATATACATACATGTATATATACACACACACACACACACACACACACACACACACACACACACAATTTGCTATCAATTATTACTGCATTTAAAATATATACATATAATTATTTATATGCAGATTTATAAAGGGAAATATATACTCCGATTTAGAGGCTCTTCTAAACAAGAATTCTTCCCTTTTAAATAATTGTTTTCTAAACATATCCATTAATTCTTCCAATGGGTTTAACTATAAATTTGAAATCATCATTCTCAATTTAATTTTAATTCGAACCCAAACCCATTTAGATCTAATGTCTCTTTAATTGGATCTAGGGTTTTCTAATGTTTTCTTCTCATCCAAATAAAATATCTAATTACCAAATTTCAATTATAGATTCAGTCACAAGAGTAGTCAGACACATATAATAAACATGATGAAGACAGGAAGAGAAATGGTGCAAAGAGAATATGTGAATATCACGAGTGCAACTGGACACTGATGCTAATCTGCCATGCCTCAGAAGCCCATAGAAAATCCCTTCCCTCTCCATCATTCGCATTCCTTCCAAGATCCAAGCTAACCGAGGATTTCCCCAAGTGACTATAAATGCTAGAAGTAGCATATAAGCATATAGAAAATATATAAGTATGAAGAAGAATATGAGCTTGTAGCTTGTAGCTTCCGTTAAGCTTTCGTTTAAGCTTTCATTAAGCTTCTACTTCAGCTTCCATAAAGCTTCCATTTTTTGCTTGTCCAAACACACTAGGAGAGCCTCTATTTAAAGGCCTGTAAGATGCATCTAGAGTGTCTCTAGAAACAATTAGAAGATAAGCATGACAACCAAGCATGGGCCTTCTCCAACCTTCTAGATAAGTCTTAAGGTTGTAGACACCATGTGCTCAAATAAAAATGCTAACTCCTAAGTGTAGACAACTAATGCATCCTTAGAGTGCAAACTTCCATGTTGTCTACATGACAACTCCCGAGAATTTGCAAACTCCTATGTGAGCCAATACACATTAATTAAATATAATATTTAATTTACTCTTCCCAATTTAATTTATTTATTTATTAAATCTCATGCACTAACTTTAATATCTCCATTTTCAATTTTAATATTTTTATATTTTAATCACATGAGATTTAGAATCTTTTAATAATTTTAAAATATATTTTCCACTTTTAAATTTCAATTCCCAAAACTTAATTGCTAAAATATTTTTTAGCTTTAATAATAATATTATTTAGTCATTTATTTAAAAATGAACTCCAAATATATTATTATTAAAATAAATATTGTCACATTCCAAATTTTAAAGTTTAATTATTTTATCTTCAAATTTAATTATTTTATTTAATTAATTTCTCAATTAATTAAATAAAATAAATATTAAAATACCATATTAATTTTCCATTTAATTAAACCATTAATTAAATCTTTTAATTAGGCTTAATCAATAGAAAATAAATCAAAGACTCATAAGGATAAAATATGAAAATCCATCATAGCCAAAATACATACAAAATCAAACCAAGAGTTTAAATCACGAATTACGTTATCCAACGTATTCGGAGGGTACTCAACTCAGATACTTGTCCTAATTTTCCAATTAGAACAAATGGCTTAAAGGGTTGGGATTTGGACTTGAGAATTTATCTCCCCTCTCCTATCATTGAGATAATATGATTGGGTACGCTCATCCTGGCAATTCAGGGAAGTCGATACCCGGTACCTGCAACCTGCATAAAAATCATGCATGTACAAGCACAATATATACTAAACTAAATAAGCAATGGCAGGAAGTGGTGCATCGTGTAGATCCCGACTAGTAGGTGACTACGACTCCCTTCCTTAACCACATCAGACACGCCATACAAAAGCAAACACGCAAAGCAAACACACACACCATACACATGCAAGTATGGGGTAAGTATTCATAAGAAAACACATATGATAATAAATCATCTTACTAATCATCATTAATAACTGAAAGCAATGTAATAATCATCATCAATAATTGCGAACACTAAAAATAATCATCATACGTACATGAAATGTAGGGTTTAAGTAATCTCATCACATAATAAACTGAATCCATAGCAGAATATCTGATAAATCTCATAACAATGTTGCTAACCATCAACATAAAACTAGTCTTAAAAGAGTTCAGCAATGATAACAAAATGTGAACTAGGGGCAGGGACTACAAAAATAAAGTTGTATGGTGGAGTCTATATAAATCATGAAATGTATGACAATGAATATTGAGTTAGATTAACATGGTTGAATGTTGAAAAATGGTTAAAGTTTGGAACAAAAAATGGTTAAAGCTTGGATCAACGAATAGTGTGTACTTGAGTTTTTCAATCTATGTACTTGAGTTTTGATAAAGGATGTTTTATTGTGATTCATTATTCACTGAATGGGGGCTGAAGATAGTTGACATGAGACTATTCATTTGATTATTAATTAATTATTGCATGATACATTACAAAAATGTCACATACATGAAAAATGTCACATACATGAATATGTTTAAGTTCAAGAACTCTATCATGTAAGGTTCATAATGCACAACAATTGCTCAAGGTTTTGCAAATGGGGTGGCAAGTGGACTTGATTGTGTCAGAAATTCAATGGCTAAGAGTGTTGAGTAAGAGTTATATTGTGATTGGTGAACTCACAATAAATTCTTGTAGTACTTCACACTTTTGAGTGTCACTTGTATGTATGTAGTGCTAAGTGTATCACTCGTAGTCATGAAAAATAGGTTCTTGTGAATCAATAATCATGAAATGTGTGTTGATGAAAATTGACTCAAATAGTTGAATCCCTGAATACAATTGGCATTAAATAAACCACTTATGATGGTAAAAAGATAGATTATTTTGAATCATTACAAATGAGATATGAGTTGATTGAGATTGACTTGAAACTAAATAGTTGAAGGCTCGATAAATCACCAAGAACGTAAAAATGAACGAATTGGAGAACTATATATATATATATAGCTCCTTAGCCACAACAATTACTCAAAGTTTTTTGGAAACGAGGTAACAAGATAAGTGAAATTAATTGCAAACATAACGAATCCATGAGAACTAGAATAGAAATCTCCTCAAAACAACAGGTAACTATAAAAAATATTCTACAAGAACTTGCTCGAGAGGCTGATCTCTGTTTTGTCAGAAACCTAATATTTTGGCGTATGAGGAAGGTCCGAGTATTTCTACAAGTATGTCCTTATTTTGTTTTCATCTTTCAAAACTGAAAGCAATCCAATAATAAATTGCAACACTCGATTGCCACCTAAGAGTGAAAGATACCCTGCTTCATCGAATTTTACATCCACCATGTAACACAATTACAAATCGTGAAACCCACAAATACTCAAAACCTTCATTTGGGTTACTGGATCTTGCATGCGTTTATTTTTCACATATTCTTTCGTTGCTAGAATCTTACAATTGTGATGTACGCAAATCTTTGCAGTAATTACTGCTTAGGGATCAACTAGGCCTCTTCTTAATTACTTGTTTCAGGTCAAACACTATCAAGCATATGTACTGTCACTAATCTAATCTAAGATAGAGAGATAAGACTTCTCACAACTCCAGAATTGCTATACCCTTTGTCACTCTGCCAGAAAATGTCTATATATGTTTGAAACAATATAAATTATACCAGATCAAATTTCAAGAATCATGGTAAATATCTTCAGAATGAAAGCGGCAGAGCAAATGCTGCCGTACAAAACATCCATATTAGAACACTTAATTTCGAAGGGGTGCCGGTTTCAATTTCCGTTTGTGGATCTGAACAAATTATTCCATTATGATGCATCATACCAGATATAAGATTGTTTGAAAACATCAGGATTCTTATATAAAGCTGATTTGGTTGATCTGCACTAAGTAGTTCACAGTTTTATAGAAGTGAAATGAGTTTTATCAGACAGGGCAACTAGCAAAATTTGCCCAATATTCATATGATTCAAGTTCTTCATAAGAAATTCTGGATTCAATAGCTTGCCCTTAAGGTTTCTATTCATTTTAGGTACATTCTATTTGTTTATAAATTATCTGATAACTTCAATACACTGTCTACTGATTATCTGAAAACAACTTCAATGCACCTGTACTAATTATCTGATAACAACTTCAATGTGCCATGGTTATTACAGCTAATTTACACAGGTGTATTTAACAATAACCACCTCAAGGCAAGCCCACCACTGACCATTTTCTTCTCTTGGCCCAAAAAGCCTCCCTGCAAGACTAGATGATAAAAGATAAAGTCAATACCTGCAAAATTACTGACTTTGTGATGACTTTCCCAAGTATTCAAAGGTGTCGTTCCCCTTTTGATTTATCTTTAAACTATTATTGTTCTTTGTAACTCATTGACAAGAATTCTGTATGTTTCATAGATTAGGAATAACAGGGACCAAAAATACATTGTTTTCTGATAAGATTCACATTAAAATTCTAGTTTCATAAACAAACTGTAGTTTTATAAGAGAAGGCTACGCAGAAAACTAGTATGAGAAGCATATTCTCTAAAAAAGATAACAGCATTCATAATGACATGGAACAAAATCACCGGCCAGTTATAACAATCAATCCAATAAAAGTGAGAGGTGGTTAACTTTCTGTCATTGTTAACATCAGGCAAAACCTGTTAAATAAGCAGGTAGCAATTAGAAAACTATGAAGCAAAATCAGATAACAAAGAATGTCTACAAGCTTTATTAACTCCCTAGACTAAATTTTTGGAACTCTTAACAACATGTAGTCATCCCTACCAAACATATATCTCTGCCTTTCTTTTTGATAACACAAATACATCCAATGACAGATTTTGGTGTTCAAAAGTGATAAAGATCATTCCTTTCTTCAGATATGCTCTACTTGACATATATGCTTGATTCACATTTACAAAGTAAGCGTGGACCAAAATATATGCTATAATTGAAATGCAACATACTCTCATACTTTCATTTTCATGCATCCACAGTTACAAATGGATGCTAAAACCAGATCACAAACTACCGTTCAAGGATTAATACATCTAGAAACAGATCATGGGTATTGCTGCAGTGCTGTTCAAAAAATGATTGATTGTCTTATACTGTTCCTATCACTCATTTTCTCTGCTTATTTGACATGCTTCCAAATATTTTACCATTTCGATCCCAAACTTACAATGATTTTCACCCTTTGGTCCCATTTAATTCGCATTTGAGGAGTTCCTATAAGTTTGTTAACATTCTGAAAATACTATTTGACATTAGCACTTTCGCCAAAAGTTGAGGATAAAGCATACCAATTAGAGGAGAAAAAATCCTAACAAAGCATACCAATTAGAGGAGAAAAAATCCTAACACCTAAGAAATCATTTGACAAATTACATTTAAATTTTCAAATAAAAATACCAACAAATGTTTCAGAAAGATATATATTTAATTGATTTCAGAAAACAATGTTGAGGAAGAGTTATAAGTCGTTTCTTCAGCCAACTTCCTTCAAGTATAATGTATAGGTCATCCTTCATATGCTTCTGGCACTAATGATTCTTTGAGCTTCAAGAGTAGAAATAGATCAGAAGCATAAAAATAGAGAACAATAATCAGAGTCTCACTTGTTATAATGGCATACTTCTTCCAGATGCCTTATATCATTAACCTGACTGCAACGCAAGATAATTTCAACGCTCTAGGATAAATTGACAAATGAATAGTTTCTTGACAGAATGACCCAGGCCAGAACCATTTATATTATTCGTACTCCAACAATGAGCGAAATATATATAAACGTTACGCTTTCTTTCTGGAACTGCAACCACTAACTGTGAAAATAGAATCAAAATGCTCAACAGTTCTTTAACTCTCCCAGAGTCCTTCAAACAATCTAGACAGATATTTTTACAGCAAAGTCGTCAAAGCTGTTTAAATCTTCATATTTGCTGGCAACTTATCAAATGAGCCCATAGGTCTTCAGATGCTGTAGCAAATACATGCAAACTGTCTAAATTTTTGTGACAAATTTTAAGGGATCAAATATTTCAGTGAATGATGTAAATATTATAAAGATAATATTCCATTGTCTCACACATAAAGCCTATTTAATAACCCAGTCTACTATAAACCCAAAAGACAACTTGCAATTTCATTAATATCATAAACCATCCCACAACAATTGCTGTGCAGATCATTTGAAGCAAAGTGGATATGGCGAAACAGAATTGCAAAGGTAAAACTACCACACCAACATCCAACAATACATTTTCTGATATAATGTTCAGACAGCATATGACCATTCCAGATTGCATAGTAAAATCTAAAGAATCATTACAAAAGCCATGAGAGCACTTTTATGTAAGGACCAACAGATAATAAAAGTTTATGGTAGATTGGTATCATATATGATAAGACTTTTATACCAACTACCAACTATGCATTTCCATGAGCTTGATCAGACTCCTTACTATCACGCTAACTCACTAATCTAATTCAATCCTTAATCTTTGTCTCTTCCACCGAAATCTGACTTAGCCCACACATAATAGATGGATGTCATTTGAAGAAATTATAAATATCCATATAATTCTGGAAATCATTCTCTTGATCTCCAATATGCTCTTTAATGTAAAAATAATTGTAGGTCAGTTAGCCTGCAATCATAGCAACTTGATAAGAAATACCATACAAAGACATAGAATCTAGCTGGTTTTTATAATCATCTTGATTGCATAGGCAGTAGTTCAAGACCCTGTTCTGCACTTGATAACATGATATCAATTCTCAAGGAAGGTCTGCCATTTGCATGACACCAGGCATATTATTCCACTGGCAGGATCCAAGTCCCCAAGCTTGATTTGATGTACACGGTGCCGAGGTCAGCTGTTGAATATCGGCACAAAAATCATCATTGAACAATGTGGCGAGAGCATCACTCACTGTAGATTGTTCCTTTCCAGCCTCTGCATGGGAATCATACCAATCCGAGACAGGAGAAACATCTGGCTTTGCAAGATTCAATAGAGTAGAAAATTCATCGTCTCCACAGTTACCACTAGACATGAATTCAGTGGGTTCTTCAGTCTTTATGTTTGCCCCTGTCACATGAGCCAAAGAAAAGTGATTAACCTAAGAACAAGAAGATTTCCACAATCCATATGAAACTATCAAATTTTATGCTTCTGGATTTGCATCACACATTCAAATCCAGAAGCATAAAATTTAATGATTAACCTACTCAGATTTAGGGATGAAAATCACTCTCTTAACAAGCAATTGCAGGTCTCAATGGTTTCAGCAACAGAAACATGTAAACAAAAGACGCACACCCACAAAAGCATCTAAACCCTACTCATTTTCAAACATAGATATATCACAAAAGAAATGCTTACCAATCGCTGATTGAGTAGATGAAGACTCATCCCAGGGACCAGTGCTCAAAGGGGGTGTACTTTCACTAAAAACTGACGCCGCACAACCTCCCAAAGGAGTGATGGGATCACTATATTCACAACAATCTGCCTCAGACTTGCCTGCCACAACACAATTTGTTTGGTTACTGCTACAGGAGATTGGTGGCAATTGAGCATTTGTTTCTGAAGACTTCTTAACCCCACCGCCACCCATCGTACGAGGCAGCAATGCTTCTAACAGTCCATTGTTCTGAGGAGCAAAGCAATCCACATGGGTGGAAGGAGGAGGAGGAGAGAGTGTGAACGAGTTAATAGTACTACAGTTCACCATCTCAAGGGGCGTGCCTGTGGTATGTACAGACTCCGCAAATTGGCTTGAAGGGAGCTCCAACTTCACACCGGGTAAGGATGTAGAAGCAGAGAAATTGTCATTCAGAAGGGTGTGTCTTCCCGTCATCAAACCCCCAAAGGGCAATGGGCTATGACTGGGATTCTTATTGTTTGGATCAGGATCAAATGAAAAGTTGTGTGCCACAAACCCATCCAATCTACCGGGCTGACCATATGGCCGCCCTGTAGCTTTGAAGCATGGCTCCACAATGCTCTTGGTGCTATCATCCAGCTGGGCAAACGAGAACATACCACTTCCACCTCCTCCTATAGCTGAACCAAATGACATTAGGTTCTCAGCTTCTCTCAATCTCTTTGCCCGTTGGATTGGGTTCATCAAACTGTAGCTCTGTGATGATCCCATGGCTTGATTCAGTATAGAACTCATGGATGCCTCTGTCAATGAAGGAAACGAAGAGTACGCCAATGAATGTTGCCCGGGCTTGAGACTATCAAACGTGACATTTGGAATATCAAGCTTGGAGGAGCTGGAGAGAAACTCGTGATGATGATGGTGGTGACGATGGGATAAATCTCCGCCATTGACAGACTGCTGATTCTGTTGATTCTCATTAGATTGTTGCTGAAGGTGTAGATCCGGTGGGTATAGGGGTAACCCCTGTCTCTGCCTCCGCTTGATCCGGGTGTTCCAATAATTTTTAATCTCGTTATCGGTACGCCCAGGCAACTGAACCCAAAAATGAAATAAATAAATGGCCTAAATTAACATGGGGGTTTCAAGATGTTTGATTTTTTCGGTGTAGCATTCAATCTTGAATCAAAATTTGGAAAAAGCCAAAAATAAGAAATGGGTATTCTTCAATTAATCAAAGATTTCGATTCAAAACAGCAAAGTTAGACAAAAATCGAAGTACCTGAGCAGCCATGCGCGCCCATTTGTTGCCGAGCTTGGCATGAAGCTCAATTATGATCTGCTCCTCATCTGCAGTAAAAGCACCCTTCTTTAAATTAGGCCTGAGATGATTAGCCCACCGCAGCCTACAACTCTTCCCACAGCGAAACAACCCTGAATGCTTTTGCACTGCATTCCAATTCCCCTCTCCATGCTTTTTCACATATTCAACCAGTATTGCATCCTCTGCGGACGTCCATGGCCCCTTCTTCAGAGACCCGCCTCCAGAATCCCCTCCTTCCAATCCCTTCTGATCCTTCCCAGCACCACTCTCACTCGTCGTTGAACTCATTTTCCCTCTGGTTGCTGAATCACCATCACAGCCAAACATCACACAACACAACAAAAAGCAGCACTAACAATCACAAAACTATGTTCCTTGATCTATAGTTCACTACCTGTATGTCACATAGACAATGTGTATATACCCTCGCTAAGCCACGCCACACCACACCATCAAGTGGAGGGGCGATGGCGACAAGCTTTAAAAGACTCGAGAGAAAAGAAAGGAGAGACCCACATACAGGGATTATTGATTTCACCAAATGCGCCACAACCCAGTACGAATCTCGCCCACCCACATGCGAATTCCAAACCGGCTTCTTTCAATTCCACCCCTTCCCATCTCGACACGTTAAGCCTTTGTAATCATTCAAACCACACTAGCCCTACTCCAATAAAATTCCGTCACAATTGCCATGAATGAGACCATCTAACACACACTATGTGTATATCCATCCAACACACAATGTGTGTATATCATACATCCCTCATGAATATCCATCCATGCATCCATTGTCTACGCATCCATTGTCTGACAGATGTTGGGCATGCCTTTTCATCATCCAAGAATTAAATAATGTGAAAGATTCTCTCTTTTACTTTGCCTGTCAAAAGTGGGCTTAATCAGTGTGTACTTCGTGAGCATACCTCAGCTCGTACATTCCTCCTTTTGCCTAGTTTCGCCTCACTTTGAGCTCAAAGTACTCGCCTTTTAATCCATTCAGCCCCTCGCTTGGGGCTTTTCCCTTTTCCTGCTCATCATTGCGCCCGGTCTCTATCTTTCTTAGAGTCGTACTCGATTGGCATATATCCCCCACCATCAAATTCTATGATGGAATTTTCAACCCTAACATTAACAATGCTTTTATTACCGATTCCCTATTTTCCAATGGCTCAATATCCAATAAAATTAAAAAGTTTAGAAGTGTTCTTAATTAAAGTTGACAAGGGGGTACAATTCTAGATTCCCATAAATATAGTGTGATTGGAAATTTTAATACATAATAATTTATTTTCATATGTACAAGGAAATTTTTGAACCACACAAATCAATTATATAAAATGTTTTAAGTCTTATATATATATACACACACTTTGGTTAAGGTTCTTCATTAATTTTGAGATATGTTACATATTGTAAGTAAATTGTCAAGTTGTTGCCAAAGATTATGATACAAAACAAAAGGACTTAGAATATGCAATATAATGTCATCCCAAATTACCATGTTGTTGCTTAAGAATACAACACGAACTAAAAGTGCTTAGAAATAATGCAATACAATGTCAATGCATAAATCATTCGTCGTGAAAAGAAACAATACAAATGAATCTCCTCTTACATCATGTATAGACATCCTAATATACCACAATGTGAGTAATAAGAAACAAGTAGTGCAAAGTAGACAATATGAGGTTTAATATAATCTAGAAATATATAATTAAAAATAAGCATTGTATGCTAGATATATGTGATAGAAAATGTGATAGAGAAATGCAAAAATTATATAGAAATAAGGTGGGTACTCTATAAAACAAGAATACTACATTAATATATATTATAACTATCATTGTTTATATAAATAATAAATAAAGCTATGGTATCTCTTTAAATGATCGAGAATTACAAAATCCCTTTTGATTTTAAAATGTATTCCTAACTATTATGTTTCAATGTCTTTATCCTTTGTAGTGCATTAGTATATATTAGAACTGTAACACTTTACTCATATTTAGTTTCATTCTTATTTGTTGTGAACTTTTGGGGGTTGTTGCGAAGACTTTTGGTAACTCATAACCAAAGAAGAGGCAACATTTAATCCCTAAAAGTTGATGTTAATGCAAATTTAAGATTGACGGGAATGAAAAGTGACAAAGTTCTTTAAGATTGAAGTCTTGACTAAGCAATACTTATATTTGAAGATAAATGTGGAATTTGTTAGACCATAAGACAAAGAGCTCTCAAGTACATTTGCCTACCCATTTTTGGCTTAGATTTCCTAACAAGTAGAAGTCAATGATGGTTTTAGAAAAATGGAATATATAGTTTATATGCAACATTTGAAAGTTTCTACAGAAGATGGGGAAAAACCAGAGCTCTGCAACTATTTTCCCACCCATTTGGTTTTCAAAAATTTTGATGGTGGATGTTGGGGAGGACCCGTCCTCTCCCCCATTGGACCTATGGCCATGTGCCTCTAGGCCCATCCTCTGACCCTGTGCTTGGTGAAGTTGGCCATGGTCTACCACTTGTGGAGAGGGTTGTTGTCTTTGATCCCCAAAATGTAGTTTCTGAGGAAACTATTAGGGTTGTGAACCCCATGAAGAATGGTTGGAAATCTGCACTAGTGGGGGCTTCTAAGGGCATTTTGTGATCAGTCTTGGTTAATATAAATACCATGGACGAAGGAACAAGATTAGGTTCCCTGACTCGGAGGTGGATAGAACCATAGAAAATCTTCATATGGCAGTGGTGGGTAGATTTCTACACTTCCAACCTTTAATTGAGATTGTTAGGAAATGGGTTGTATGCCATTGGAAGTTAAAAGGCACCTTCTCCATGTCATCCATGTTGGGTAACATCTTCCTCTTTAAATTTATGACTATCGAAGACTTATCTATGGTCCTTGTGGGGTCCTGGCTATATGGTAAGCATCTCCTTACTATGCCCAAGTGGAAATCTAGTTTTGACCCTTCCAATGACCTATTGTGCATGGTGTCGGTCTGGATTAGACTATAGGGCCTTCCATTGGAATTTTGGGATGAGTAGATCTATCGTTGGATTGGGGCTCCTTTGGGAATTTCATTGTTGCGGATGGTGTTACTTTGTCCAAATCCAGACTAGTATTTGTGCATTTTTGTGTAAATGTGGCTATCAATAAAATCATCCCCACCTTTGTCATCCTAAAGTCAAGGTTTGGGAAGCATATACAAGCACTATTATACGAAAATGCTACCATGTTTTGCCAGAATTGTAGAACAAGAGAGCACATTGTGGATACTTGCAGACCTAAGGAGTAGAAAGAAAAAGAGAAAGTATCCTCCTCAAATATCATGAAAAATAATGATAGGGAAAGCTCAAAAGCCAGTGGGAACATTTCAGTAGCGAGCAAGGATGCCTCCCAACCTAAGGAAGAAGAAAAAGGGTTAAAGGAGGGAAAATTCTCATCCCCTCCCTTGGGTGCTTTAGATGATGGAACCATTGAAGTTGAGAAACCCCAAGTGCTCTTAGAAGAGTTGGAAAGCGCTCAAGGCTAAAAAACCCAACAAATCTTTGTTGAGGAGGAAGTTTAAAGTACCATGGATCCTAACTTTCAGCATCTTAAGGGTGGAGTTCCTTGGGATAGGGGTCCTTAAAACATTGATGGCTTTTTGGGGGTAGAAAGCCTTAAGGATCTAGTTAGCATAATAGAAATCTTGATGGCTTCTATAACCTTCAATCCCTATAATAAGGGTTTACACCATGAGGAGGACCTCTGGCAATAGGCGGGAGACACTTTGATGGAAGTTGAAATAGAGGAGGAGGAGGGGGAGTGAAAAACACAACACAATAAGAATAAAGCCAAGAAACTTGATAAATTAGATGCAGGATGAGACTCCACAAGAGGTAGACCAAAAGAGAGGATGAGGCATCAGAAAGTCATTGCTAGGAAGATTGTTGCTGGAAGGCAACTCACCTTAGACACCCATCGAAGAGGTAAGAATTGATTTTCTTATCTTGGAATATAAGGGGGCTAAATAGCCCTAAGAAGCATTTTGCTATTAAATAATATATTTTTTAACACAAGGTGGATATCTTGTTAGTTCAAGAAGTTAAAATGACTTACAATAAATTTTCTCAGGTTGTTAACAACCTTTGGTTGGGGGATATGTCCATGTACTCTAAATCCAATGGGGTTTCTAGAGGTATTGCCACCCTCTGGAACTCATCTAGGTTGAAAGGATCCCCCCTTTCCTTCTCTTAGAACTACCTTTTGATTTCCTTTGAGAAAGAATAGAACTCTTAGCAATTTTTTAATGTTTAGCAGAAAATCCCTATGGGATGAGATCTAGAATTGTATGCAGTATATTCCTCCTAAAAACTACCTATTGGGAGGGGATTTCAAATCCCCTCTGTACTCCTAAGAAAAGGTGGGGGGTGGGGGAGGGGGGTTGGTGCAGGGGCTTGGTGACTACAATGATAACATGGATGATTTAGCTAGCTTCATAAACAGTTCCAATCTAGTGGATATAAATCTTACATGCAACCTTTTTATGTTGTCCAATAATAAGAAAGATTCTCATTTGATTCAGGTTAGGTTGGATAGATTTCTTGCCTCCTCTACTTGGGTGGTTTCCAACGATTCTCACTTGAATTCTTTGCACCATACGACCTCTTATCACAACCTGTTGCTTTTGCGGTGCTTGGACTCTCTGATGTGTGATCCCCCTTAGTTCAAATATGAAATCATGTGGTCTTCTCACTTGTCCTTCGTAGAGATGGTCAAAATGTGGCGGAACACTACCATAATGGGCACTGTTATGTTTAGAGTTGCCTCTAAACTAGAGATAATTAAAATAGAGGTCAAAGGGTGGAGTAAGCATAATCCTAGGGACATCTTTGTAACCAAAAAATATCTTTCTTCTTTACTATCACATCTTCAAAGCCATTTTGCTAAAGGGAATGCTTTTTTGGATGTTTAACATAAAGAGGAAAAGTGTAGAAGAGATTGGAAACAACATCGAGATAAGGAGGAAACTTATTGGAAGTAGCACTCATGGTTCAATGACTGAGGGAATGGAACAAGAATTCCTTTTTCTTCCACCAACCTACCACAAATTAAAGAAGGATGGACACTATTAACACTCTATAGAATGAAAGGGGAGAAACTTGTAATGACAATTTGCTCTTAGGAGGTCTAGCTACCAACTCTTTTAAATATTTTTACACCTTTATGGGTACTTATGTTAGCATGAATGTTGATGGCATTCCTTTGGGGGAGTATCCTAACCATTGGAGAGCATGTGGCAGTATAGACATGTTGCATTCATGACTGTGTTTGTCAATGATGTCAACATAGCAGTAATTCTATGAAGACTGTCAAAGTAGCAGACAGAGATCGTAGTTGTATAGACAAAGGTTTGATTATCATATGATGCAAAGTCAAGGACATATTCCTCGCAATGTCCTGATGATGAGGTTAAGTGTACATAGCCTAAATTGAAGAGATACATAAGTTATACGTGATTTATAGAGAGTAGTGTAGAAACACAACACCTACAAAGTTGTTTCTAGTGATCATGTTATATCTTCTAGTAGAGATATAATTTGGATACACAAAGTTACATAGTGATAGAGAACATTTTGATGATGATATTTGTAAGTGCACGAGTTTTGAAGTCGCACATGTGAAGAGTTGTATAGACTATGAGATGACAGTGCTATTGTAATTACGAAATAATTAATCATCTTATTGAGGTCCTATTATAATTAATTGGGAAAGTCTCAAGGATGAGTCAAGGGAATTTTTTTGAGGACTTGGTATAAAGGAAAGTATTATCCTTGTTTGTAGTGGTATGGAGTATGCAAAGTGATCAAGGAAGTGTGAACAAGAGCAGAGTGTTTGGTAAATATGAGTAAGTGATCCAAGAGATTATTGGATGTGAAGTTTGTGATTTAGTATTGAGATCAGAAAGAGTAGAAGTCTAGTTGACAAGACAGAGATAGAGAAAGGAGTAGTACAACTCAAATCTATTATTCTACAAGGAATAATACAAAGATCATTTGGACAACGAGTTCATTGGTCTTGCCCTTGAAGTTGTTTGGACATTGGGTCCATCTGCCTTCTACAACTCCTAATAGGGATTCAAAGTCTCCTAATAGGGACTAATATGTATAGAGTGTTTTTCATAGACTCCTAATAGGGTACATCCTCCAACAAGGAATATTTATATTAGTACATCATCTTGTGGGTACCATCCCCACTAAGGTTTTCCCTTTGATCAAGGGTTTTCCTAGTTAACATATCTGGTGTTATTGTGCATGAGTATCTTGTTGTGGTTTTTGATTATATTTCTCATATGGTTAAGATTCAATAAGGCTAATAATTGTGGTAATAGTTGGATAATTGACTCTCAAACTTGATATTTCTAAAGCATATGATAATGCAAACTGGTATTTTCTTTACAAAATCCTCTCTTATTTTGGTTGCAATAACACATTTATCACATTAATCAAGGCATATATGGAAACTGTTAACTAAGTTATGTTATTGTCGATGGCACGAGTTTTTTGGTCCAAACAAAAGACTAAGGCAGGGGGACCCCCTTTCACCCTACTTGTTTATTATAGTAGCTAAGGTCTTAGGCAAGAACATGCAAAGGTTGGTTGATGTGTGGGGAGTCAAAGGTATCAGACCAACTTCGACCCTTGCCCACTCTATCATCCAACAGTTTGTGGATGACACTTTCTTCTTTAGTGAGTCCTCAGTCATGTAACCCAAAGAATGAAAACTCTTATTATACCAGTATTTTGCTACTTCAGGATAGAAAAATAACTTCCAAAAGAGTAGAATTGTTTTCTTTAAAACTAACTAAGATATTCAAAATATGATTATCAAAATCTTGGGCTACCAACCTAGTGACCTCCCTTCCACTTATCTTGGCTTACCTCTCATGATCAAGGTGGTTACAACTAGGTTCTAGGACTCTATCCTAGAGAGAACCCAAAAAAAATAAAGGTGAAAATGTAAATTGCCTAGTCATGCTAGTAAACTCTAGCGCCTAAAATTAAACAATTGGTTAATTGTGTATTGTCTTTGATGTTACGCAAAAATGTCATATCATTTCCCGTCAGTGTATGTTGAGCTCACTCAGGGGATGAAGATAGTTTCCTATGTCTACCAAGCATTCTAAAGTTTTCGAAGTTTAGAAGACAGTGTTTATCGAGTTCACTTGGGAGACAAAGGGAAGATCACAGAAGTTGAGTGTTAACCAAGCTCACTCAGTTAATGAAGGAAAATTTGGATGGAACCAGTGTTAATCGAGCTCACTTGGTTACCAAAGGAACTTTGTGAATATGCAGTGCTAATCGAGTTCACTTGGTTAACACAAAAAAATCATTTCAATGTTAGTGTCTACTGAATAAGATCAGCTAATAAAGGATTTTCTTATTCTGGCATATTGAGTTCAATTGATTTGTTTGTTGGTTCTAGCCGACTGAGGAGATGAATATTAATTATTCTAAGTTGTATTCAAGTCGACTTGACAATGTGTAAGATATAAATATAAGGTCAAGTTGAGGATTGAATGTGTGCAAGTAATAGAAGATTTGAAGATGCTTAGAGGAAGCGAATTAGAAGGATAAGCATAATATCCTTGTTGAGCTGCAAAGATACATTCGATCAGAAAGGATCAAGTATGCAAGCCAAAATTGAGATCTGTAATCAACAATTCAATTGCATCAGAAATCAAGTCATCTCATTGTTACTTTCTAACCATTGTAGCAATGATCTAAATATCTTAATAGAGTTGGGTTAACAGCTATTTGTAAATCCTCTAACAAGATGGCATTTCTAGATTGAAGTGTCTAAAGACCTCTAACAAGACCACTCCTAATAGGGTGATTAAATCCTCTAATAAGGTCACACCTAACAGTTTGTTTTGTAACCTTTAATAGGGTTGGCTCCTAACATGGCTCACTTTAGAAGAGTGAAAATCAGTAACTGGTTGCAATTGGTGGTTTTTCCCAAATTGGATTTCCACATTAAATCTTGGTCTCACTTGTGTTCATGCTATTTAGTTTATGCAACAGATAATATCTTAAGATTTTTATTTTTTCGAGTTATTGTTGCTATTTCAGTGTTTGTTGAGTTACAATATTTACTAGTGTAAATCAAGTGCCTTTGTATTAACCGAGCATCAATAATTTCAGTAAAGTTTATGTTATGTATTGGCATCTAAGGGATCTAGGATTTATTTTAGTGGAAAATGATTCACCCCTCCCCTCTCAGCTACTCCTTTTATATTTTCAACAATTAGTATCATATTTTATTGGTACTTGCAAAGAGAGGTTTCAAGGACCTAAGCTAAAGATCGGGATGTCTTATAGAAGAGAGATTCCCAAGCTGAACAAAGATAACTTCCAAGCATGGCAAAAACTTATGAAATTGCACTTGGCAACCATCAATGATTCAGGTTTGAAATACTTGGAAAATTTCTCACAAGGCTCCTACTGGAACGTTGACTATAGAAGAGATTACTGAAAAGAAAAATCATTACATCATGATGATTGACATTGCATCAACTCTTAACTATGCTGAGTTTAATGAGGTCAAAGGATGTGCTACTATCATGACATGTGGACCAAACAGAAGGATATATATGGAGGTGATGATAACATAAAAAGAGCAGAATGCTTGAGAGTCCAATTTGATTAGATGAAAATGAGAGAGGATGAAAACGTGGAAAAATATGTTAAGAGAATCAAAGCCAATATAAGTGCAATGAAAGCCTTTGGAGGAGCAATTGAAGATGTAATAGTGGTAAGCAAGATACTCAGAACCCTTCTTCCCATCTATGCAATTAGAGTATCTAATATTCAACAGATGAGATGTGATCTAAATAACAAGATAACCTTGGATGCTATAGTTGGAAGATTGACTGCATTTGAATTAGATAACTATGATAATTATACTTCTAGTTCTAGCAATCTTGACTCTACATTTGAAGCCAAGGTATCACTCAAGAAGAAAGCTAAAATATCTTCTAAAAGTGAAGAGGAAGACAATTCTGATAGTGATCTTGAAGCCATTGAAGCATTGCTTGCAAGGAGGTATCCTAAAGGCAAAGGGAAGTACAAATATAAAATTCCTTTAATCTATTTCTCTTGTGAAGAAATTGGACACATTGCTACAAGATGCCCAAACAGGGAAAACAAAGATGAAAAGAAGCACAACAAGTACAAAGGCAAGAAGGATTTCAAGAACTTCAAGGACTACAATGACAAAGCTGAGAAATTTTGGTTTATGACTAAAGATTTAGATAGTAATGAAGATGATGAAATGATATATATTGCTGTAAAAGATGAATCTGATGATGGAGATAAAATGGCACTTATCTCTCATGTTAGCAAAAATGATACATGGATTATTGATAGTGGATTTTCGCATCATATGAATGGTGACAAAACAAAGTTTGAACATATGGAACATTATGATGGTGGAAGTGTGAGATTTGGAAACAATGAACCATGTTGCATAAAGGGAAAAGGTTGTATCTCACTAACTAATGAACTTATTGGGCTGAAGGTGTAGTGCCTGCCCCTAGTTTACATT
Source organism: Cupressus sempervirens (assembly GCA_028749045.1). Lineage (NCBI taxonomy): Eukaryota > Viridiplantae > Streptophyta > Pinopsida > Cupressales > Cupressaceae > Cupressus > Cupressus sempervirens. The sequence goes on along the minus strand of CM053792.1, from coordinate 765,533,443 downwards.
TCCTAGTTACATTGTTGCTATCATTGTCGAACTCTGTTAGGCCAGTTTTATGTTTGATGGTTAGTAGCATTGTTTTGAGATTATCAGATATTGTGTTTCAGATTTAGTTGATATATGATGAGATTACTTAGACTCTACATTTCATGTATGCATGATGATTATTACATTATTTTCAGTTATTGATGATGTTTAGCTAGATAGATTATTATATGTGTTGTCTTATATATACTTAACCCATACTGCATGTGTATGGTGTGCATGTTTGTTTTCTTTATGTATGGCATTTTTGATGTGGTTAAGGAAGGGAGTCGTAGTCACCTGCTAGTCAAGATCTACACAATGCACCACTTCTTGCCATTGCATGTTTCGCTTAGCATATATATATATATATATATATATATATATATATATTCACACGCATGGATTTTATGCAGGTTGTAGGTATTGAGTATGGACTTCTTTGAATTACCAGGATGAGCATATCCTATTGCATTATCTCATGGTAAGAGAGGGGAGATAAATTCTCAAGTCCAAATCCTAAACCCTTAAGCCATTTGTCCTAGAAAAGTAGGACAAGTATATGAGTTGTTTTACCTTCAGAATGCGTTAGATGATGTAATTCATGATTTTAACCCCTTAGATTCATTTTGTATGGATTGTTCTATGATGGGTTTTCATATTTTACTTTGGAGGTGTTTGGTGAATTTCCTATTAATTAAGTCTAAATTAAAAGATTTAATTAATTGGGAAAATTAATATGATATTATGATATTTTAATTTTATTTAATTAAATGAGAAATTAATTAAATAAGTTAAATTAATTTTAAAAAATAAAAGTCATAAGTCTACCTAAGAGTATGTGCACCTCTTTTATGCACGTGTGTCTAGAACATAGGAGTTAGCGCACAAATTAAGCACATGGTGTCTACAACCTTATCATTCTCATGACTCATCTAGAAGGTTGGAAAAGGCTTGTGCTTAGTTGTCAACGCTTATCTTATCTTTTGGTTATTTCTAGAGACATTCTAGGTACTTCTTGAGAAGTCCTTATATGCAAGCACTCCTAGTAGCTCAATTTGCATTTTTGGTGGAGCCGCGAACGTTGGAGAAGGAAGGGACTTTTCTCTGTAGATTCTGAGGAGCAGTGAATTAGCATCAGTGTCCAGGTAGACACAAGTGATTTTCACATATACTATTTCGCTCCTTTTAACTTCATGTCTTCTTTGTGTCTTCTGAATGCTTTCTGAGGAATTCTTGAGATCAATGTTTTCAGTTGTATGCATTTCTGGTTGTGAATATTTAATCTTTTTGTATGGAAATAAAAACACCACATGCGAATAGCTCTCTTCAATAGATCTGAGAAATTTATTGGGATAGGGTTTAAATGTCTGTGGACAAATCTTCTTAGGAGGAATAAATAAATAGATTTAAGAAAAGAAGATACACTGTATTCATATCTCAGATTTAATCTTGATCTTGATATATATATATATATATATTCTTTTAAAATAAATCTAGTTGTACAAATTTCATGATTTAAATTATAAATAAAAGAATTTATATAAAAACATTTGTATTAAAAACATTATAATAAAAAATTGAGGTCTCTGTGAATAAATTATTTATAAATTTTTTTATGTAGAAATGTTTAATGTAGAAAACATTTTTAAAAAAAAATTAAATAAAGTGGGGCGGGGAGGGAATAATCCCATACCCCCACCCTTGCCGAAGCATGAGTGTGTCAGCGACTTTGCTATCATAGGCCTACATCAGTAGCCTGCCACGACACTACCCTAATATAAAAAGTAGTGACATCCATTTTAAAATCGCATCAGGGGCGGGGGTACAGTCTTGAGAACCACGCCTGCAACACCATTGATGATCGTATGTATAAAGTATGAAATGTTTTATTTTAGTTTAATATTAATGTTATGTTATTTTAAAATATAATATTATTAAAAATTATTATTATTAAATATTAATAATATTAAACATTAATTATTATATATTTAATTAATGAAATTTTATTTAAATATAATTATTCAAGTTAATAGATTATAAATTAACAATATAGTTTTATGTTTAAAATTAATTAAAATTAGTTTAATTAAGGTTTATAAGAATGTTATAATTGAAGCTTATAAAACTATCCAATTATTGAGATTGATAATATTGGGTATTTCAAAAATTGTAAGTTGAGTTATTCAAAAACAATAAATGATTTAAATAGATAATCCTTCCTAGAGTATTATAGAAAATTGATTTTTAAATATGGAGGGGAGGTCATTTTCAAAATAGTGTATATGTAAAATATCCATGAACACTTTAGAAAATTGTTTCAACAGTCATGGGGAAAAAGCTTTGATCTATTGAAACAAATACATGGGTTGGTTATAAGGGGAAAAGTACAATATTTCTTCACTTGATATCTAACTCTGAAACAAAAAATTGAAACCCCACATTTAATTCAACCATGCAATTTCAATAAATCAAAACATGTGCTTGCATTTTGTGTTTTCTCTATGCTATCTGTCTTGGGGTTTTTGGGTTGACTAGATTGTTGACCAGTTATAGGACATCTACCAGAGGCTCGAGGGTTATGAGATGTGATGTCATGCTGATGTTATTTAATCTCAATCTTTTTAAACCCAACCATGGTAATGTGATGGCATGCTCTATGATCTGTGTGGTTTACTGATTGTTAATGTTTTCTAGTCTTCTTGTGTAAGTTGTGATATATGTATATGAGATACTTAACCACTTTTGAGTCATCGATCAGTTATATATTTGGATTACTTTCCAGTCGCCTTGATGGGACTGAAGTGTTTGCTTGATCTTGATGATGTCATGTTGTGACATGTTTGACTTGACCATTTTGGGGTCTTTGATCAGTACTGCCTTGAGATATTTTTTGGTTGCTCGTTGAGAATCGATGGGTATTGTGATTTACTTTGAGATATTTTTTGGTTGCTCATTGAGAACCAATGGATATTGTGATTTATCATATGATGCTTTCCAGTCGCTTGTATAGGATTGAGGTGATTTTAAGATTTTGTGATTTCATGAGCTTAGGGTAGGTTATCTATATGTAGTGTCGAGAAGTGGCTTACAATGGGGGTCGGGGCCTTAAGTGGCTGCCAGGGTATCTCATTGTAAGTTATTTAATAAGTGAAAACATTACACTAAATACTAGCTTAAATGAACCTAATAAGAGTTAATTGTATGTTCTTGCCCATGTCTCGAGTGCTAGTACAGACTAGGATGGGAATAGAGAGAACACTTAGTTGGGACCTTACATTCTGTAGTATGCCTTGTTAGTACAAGAGGATACTAGTGGCCGCATAGGGATCACTAGGGGGCTGGGGTCTATTGAGAGACTACTAGAGTAACTCTAGTGTAATTCGTGTGATGACACTTTTCCGCTTACGTAGTAGATTTCCTACATGTCTTGTGTGCCTCTGGGTATAGATGTCGGTCTGTGTTGGAACCTTTGAGTTAGTATACTTTTAGAATTCCTAGACTTAGGGAGTACTTGTGCTATGTGATTTGATATCCTTTTTGAGACTTGAGACTATCTCCTCAGTGTGGTGGGAGTGGGCCATTTAGGTTCCACACGGTCAGGTGGTAGTGCTTTTTCACTCTTACCATTTGAGATCCATCTGAAACATCGTGGCTGGAGCATTCTCTATTGGCATTTACCTTCATTCTATTCTTGGATCATTATGATGGATGTTATTTACTAACATGTATCCTTATATTGATGATTAGCATGTGATAAATGATGTTATCTACTTGTAGGATCATCTTATGCTTTATTCTAGCATGTTAGATTTCTTTCTACATATGTTGTAGCATGTTTTAGGAGTGACATCTCTACTATGATAATACCGATGATCTCTTCACTGACTTGGGATGCTACACGTGGAGGGATGGCTAGGGCCCAAAATGGTCTAATGATGTATTGATGGTTGGGAGGAACCACACACTTAGTTAATTGTGTTTTATGATGTATGGTTATCTTTTACGATAGATGTTATATCTTTATTGATGGTTGGATGTATCATGTATGATGGATGGTTTCATTTACCTTATTGCACTTGCATCATGTATTAGAATAGGATGATGTACTTTAGCTTCACATATGTATATTCTTTTAATCCTTTCATACCCTGTGACATGCACAGTGGATGATTGAGCATTCTGAAAATTAATTTGCCAAGAGACATTTGGAACAAATGTATATTGTTTAAGGAATTGGAATTTTCATTATTATTTCATGTGGATGTGGTATTTGATGGAATTAGTATTAGTTAATTTAAATGTGATTCAACATCATGGGATCCTTAAGGAATGTAACCTGTTATGTATGTTTATGTATGTTTTTAGCTAAATGGATGTTATTACTTTCGCTACTATGTGTTTGATGTGAATGCTTTATCTTTCATGTTTCAATAAAAAAAAAATTTGCTATCAAACTTAGAGAAACTTTAGGTTAATTCTTTTGGATCCCTTAGCGGGGCGTTACATTTGGTATCAGAGCTCAAGTTTCTACATTGGGAGCTCTGGGTATATTGGAACGCCACTAGTGGTTAACTAGTTGAACCAAAAAAAAATAACAAGAACTTGGAACTATCATGTGTATCTCTTTCAAATTGATATTTGAAACTAGGTGAACTGAGATAGAACTTAAACTGTTACTTGTATATGTTTCGTACTTCAACACTTAGTTGTCAAAACTAAAAATTATACCTTAAACCCAAACATAGGCAAAACTAAAAATTGAACTTATTTTGTTTGTAAAACATGTGTCTTATATATGTATATATATATGCTTTACAGTAGCATGCATTACGGTTGTAATAGTATTTTGTATCTTGGATATTGTTGTAGGATGGTATCTAGGACGAGGTCTTCTGTTAGAGGCCATGGACATGGTAGAGCTATCAGTGTTTATGAGTTTGTTCATGGAGGGCCTACTCAGGAAGAGAGTAGGGGAGAGCATGTTAGTGAGCAACAGGAAGAGAACCTTAGAGGGGACCATGCTGAGTTTGAGGAGGTTGATTTGAGATAAATGATGTGAACCATTCTTGATTGCCTACCTCCTATTGATGATCAACATAGAGCACATCAGGCAGAACATGAGCATAGATCCAAGTCTAGGAGCCCTCAAAGGGATCAACATAGATCAATTGTGTTATATTATGGTGACTGATCAGGAAAGTACTGTACATACTTCATAAAAAAAAAAATTGGGCCGTGGTCGACATGGTAGCCAACATATTATGGCCGACATATGGCTGGCATGTTGTAACCCTAAAATGAATAAAATAATTGTATAAAAGGGTTTAGGGTTAGGTATTTTCATTATGTTGTGATGCGAAATTGGTTCTTGCGGCGATATTGAGCTGTAAGGGATTACGGATTGTAATCAGGTTGTAATCATTGGATTGTAATAAGATCGGACTTGTTGTTTGGTGGACATAGCCCAGGGATTGGGTGAACCACGTTAAATCTTGGTGCCTTGTGTTCATTTCTGTGTGATTTATTATTTTTTGTTATTAATTATATTTGCATATAGTTTTTATTTCTGTCCGTGGTTTATCCTAACAAGTGGTATTAGAGCCAAGTTGTCTTTCAGTTATCCTCTGCAGGAAAGTCTCACGATTAAGTGGGAGTCTCACAGTTGAGTGGGAGCAATGGCAGATGAGGGTAAGCTGAGGGTTGATAGGTTTAATGGGTAGAACTTCCAGTTATGGAAGATGCAAATGGAAGACTATCTATATCAGAAGGATTTATGGAAGCCATTGGAAGGCAAAGCCAAGAATCAGAGAACTATGTTAGAGGTTGAATGGGATATTTTGGATAGAAAGGCACTCGAAAGCATTTGGTTATGCCTGGCACCATCGGTGGCATTTAATATTACAAAAGCAAAGACAACAAAAGATTTGATGAAAACCCTAGCGACACTGTATGAAAAGCCCTGCGCTTCAAACAAGGTATTTCTCATGAAGCGTTTATTTAATATGAAAATGGCAAAAGGTAGATCTGTTGCAGATCATTTAAATGAGTTTAATACTATTACTAGTCAGTTATCTTCTGTGGGTATCAATTTTGATGAAGAAATTAGGGCTCTCTTGATTTTGTGTTCTTTGCTTGAAAGCTGGAATGGCTTGGTAATGGCTGTGAGTAATTCTGTTCCTAGATCTAGTACCCTAAAATATGATGATGTGATTGGTGTTATTTTAAGTGAGGAAACTCATAGAAAATCCTCAGATGGATCTACATCAGGAAGTGCTTTGAATGCACAAAGCAGGGGCAGAACAACTGAGAGAGGAAATTACTCTGGAAATCATGGGAAATCAAGAGGAAAGTCATAGAGGAAGAGGTCTCAATCGAGAGGACCGAACGACTGTTGGTACTGTGGTAAACTAGGTCATAAAAAGAAAGATTGTTGGAATCACAAGAAAAATGAAGGAGAAAAATCAAATGGATACAAGGAGGCAAATGTGGTAAGTAACAAATCTGATGAGGATGCTTTGCTTCTGTCTTTAGAAAGTGTTGATGATTCATGGGTTTTAGATTCTGGTGCTTCATTTCATGCTACACCTCATAGAGGTTATTTCATTGATTATGTTCAAGGGGATTTTGGGCTTGTTTATTTGGGGGATAATGAACCCTGTCAAATTGTTGGAAAGGGAAAAATTAAGATTAAGTTGCAGAATGGGAATCATTGGCTACTACATGAGGTAAGACATGTTCCAAAACTAAGTAGGAATTTAATTTCAGCAGGGCAACTCGGTGATGAGGATTGTGTAGTTACTTTTAATGATAAAAATTGGAAGGTTTCAAAAGGTTCCCTTGTAGTAGAAAAAGGTGTGAAAGTAGGCACCTTATATCTTTGTACAGGTCATATTGTTCCTTCCACTTTGATTGTTTCAGAGAAAAATGAATGTTTAGGAATAATTACTATAGTTGAGCAGGGAGAACAAATAGCTGCTATAGATTCTGATACAGGGTTGTGGCACAATAGACTTGGGCACATGAGTGAGAAAGGTATGAAAGTACTTCATTCAAAGAAAGTTTTACCAAGTCTGAAATGTGTGAATATGGATTTCTGTGAAAGTTGTGTGTATGGAAAACAAAAGAGAGTGAGTTTTGTAAAGACTGGGAAGGAAAACAAAAAGGAGAAATTAGAGCTTGTGCATACAGATGTATGGGGACTAGCTCAGGTATCTTCCCTTGGTGGGTCTCATTATTATGTTACATTTATTGATGATGCAACTACAAAAGTATGGATTTATTTCCTTAGATAGAAATTTGATGTATTTCAAACTTTTAAGAAATGGAAATGCTTGGTTGAAAATGAGACTGGTAAGAAATTAAAATGTCTCATATTTGATAATGGTGGTGAGTATTGTAGTCATGAATTTGAAGATTATTGCTCCACTAATGGTATTCATAGACAGAAAACTGTTCCAAGGACTCCACAAGAAAATGGAGTGGTTGAACGCATGAATAGTACTATAATGGAGCGTGCAAGGAGCATGAGATTGCATGCTGGGTTTCCCTTACACATGTGGGCGGAGGCTGTCAATATTGCAGTATATTTGATTAATAGAGGTCCCTCTACTCCTTTGGGCTGTGGTATTCTAGAGGAGGCATGGACTAGGAAGAAGGTGAGTTATTCTTTTCTCAAGACCTTCGGTTGTGAAGCTTTTGCTCATATAGACTCTGAAAATAGAACCAAGCTAGAAGCTAAGTCAAAAAAATATGTATTTGTTGGATATGACATTAATGAATTTGGTTATAGGCTTTGGGATTTTGAAAATCATAAAATTATAAGAAGTCGAGATGTCATATTCAATGAGAAAGTGTTGTACAAAGATCTGTTGCAGCAACATGAGAAGAAAGAAGATGATTATGTAGTGCTAGATGATACTCCAAAAGCTGATGTTCAAGCCATTCCTCATGATGTGCAACAACTGCAACAACAAATACCACACACACCAGTGAATGTTAGACAGTCAACGAGGCAAATTAGACCTCCACAAAGGTTTTCTCCCTCTTTGTATTCTATTTTACTTACTGATGCTAGTGAACCTAAAAGTTATGATGAAGCTGTACAGGTGGATACTAAGATTCAGTGGGAGTCTACAATGAAAGATGAAATGGACTCTTTGCTGAAAAATAAGACATGGGATTTGTGCAAGTTGCTTGTAGGTAAAAAGGCTTTACAGAATAAGTGGGTTTACAGGTTGAAAGAAGAGGAAGGAGGTAAGAAAAGATTTAAGACCAGGTTAGTTGTAAAAGGATTTGCATAGAAAAAGGGAATTGATTTTGATGAAATATTTTCTCCTATTGTTAAAATGACTTCTATCCTTACTATTTTAAGTCTTGTGGCTACTGAAGATTTGCATTTAGAGTAGCTGAATGTTAAAATAGCCTTTCTCCATGGTGATTTGGATGAAGAAATATATATGGCTCAGCCACAGGGTTTTGAGGTCAAAGGTAAGGAGAACTTAGTGTGAAAATTGAAGAAAAGTTTATATGGCTTGAAGCAAGCACCTTGGCAATGGTATTTGAAATTTGACAGTTTTATGCATGAGCATGGATATAACAGGTGTCATTCAGATTACTGTGTTTATTTTAAGAGGTTGGATGATGATAGCTACATTATTTTATGTTTATATGTTGATGATATGCTTGTAGCTGGGTCTAACATGGATCATATTAAGCGGCTAAAGCGCCAGTTAGCACATGCATTTGCTATGAAGGATTTGGGGGTAGCAAAAAAAATCCTTGGTATGAAGATTTGCAGAGATAGGAAGAACAAAACCTTGACGCTATCTCAAGCTGATTATGTCGAGAAGGTGTTGCAACGTTTCTCTATGGAGAATGCTAAAGCTGTCAGCACACCTTTACCTAGTCATTTGAAATTGACTAAGGAGATGTGTCCCAAGACACAGGAAGAGGAGGATAGGATGTCCAAGGTACCCTATGCTTCAGCTGTAGGAAGCTTGATGTATGCTATGGTATGCACTAGGCCAGATATTGCACATGCAATGGGAGTCGTTAGTAGGTATATGAGTCATCTAGGATGTGAGCATTGGAATGCTATCAAGTGGATTCTCAGATATTTGAGAGGAACATCCAATAAGTGTTTACACTTGGGGGCTCTACTATTGATTTACAAGGCTATGTTGACTCAGATTTGGCTGGAGATATTGATACTAGGTGGAGTACTATAGGTTATGTCTTTACTGTTGGTGGGGCAGCCATGAGCTGAATTTCTAGGTTACAGAAGATTAATGCTCTATCCACTACAGAGGTAGAGTATGTTGCTACTACAGAGGCAACCAAGGAGATGATATGGCTTCAGTTCTTCTTGGATGAATTGGGACATCCTTATAAGGATAATTATTTGTTCACCGATAGTCAGAGTGCCATTCATCTTGCAAAGAATTCAACTCTGTATTCTAAGACCAAACACATACAGTTTCGGTACCATTTCATTCGGTCAATTTTGGAGGATGGACAGTTAAAGCTGGAGAAGATACATACCAATGACAATCCAACAGATATGTTGACAAAGGTTGTAACATGGGAGAAGCTGAACTCCTCTTCAACTTTGGTTGGTCTTTTAAACTGAACATGAATAAAAGAACAACAGAGTCCAGGGTGGTTTGATCTAGTGGGAGCCCCATGTGGTAGTGGTATTGGTACCAGATCAGTCTCCAAGTGGGAGATTGTTGTTTAGTGTGGAGCCTAATTAGTCTCCAAGTGGGAGATTGTTAGATTATGGTGACTGATCAGGAAAGTACTGTACATACTTCATAAATTTTTGTTTTTGGGCCATGGCCAACATATTATGGCCGAAATATGGCCAACATGTTGTAACCCTAAAATGAATAAAATACTTGTATAAAAGGGTTTAGGGTTAGGTATTTTCATTATGTTGTGATGCAAAATTGGTTCTTGCAGCGATATTGAGCTGTAAGGGATTACAGATTGTAATTAGGTTGTAATCACTAGATTGTAATAAGATCGAACTTGCTATTTGGTGGACGTAGCCCAGGGATTGGGTGAACCACATTAAATCTTGGTGCCTTGTGTTCATTTTTTTGTGATCTATTATTTTCTGTTATTAATTATATTTGCATATAGTTTTTATTTCTGTCTGTGGTTTATCCTAACAAATTGTATCTGCTTAGATGAAGGACCTTTCAAGATCCAAGGTCAAGCCCTTTAATGGGCAGGGTTTAGGATATGTGGCCAAATAGTGGCTTATTGCCCCTGATAGGATTTTTTCCATGCAAGACTTTGACAGTAATGTTAAAGCAAGATTTTCTATTACCAACCTAGAGAACTTTGGGGCCACTTGGTGGACAATTGAGGAAAAGAAGTTCGGCATAGATATAAACAGTGTCACTTGGGAGCTATTCTTAGAGAGCTTCCACAAGCAATTCCTACCAGAGGAATGGAAGCAACAAAGAGCAGATGAGTTCCGTAACCTCAAATAGTACTCTATGACTGTAGCAGAGTATGAGTACAAATTGTATGAGCTCATGTCCTTTTCGAGATTTAGTGACAACCTAGCTCAATTGACACAACACTTCATTAGAGGTTTGAACAATTGTATAATTGGGGGTGTTAAGGTATTTGAGCCTAAAACCCTCAAGGATGTAGTACGATGAGCCATCCTTGTAGAACAAAGTGTCAACCTTGGATAGGGAGGTTTTGTGGGAGCGCCTATAGCATTAGGATCTAAGGGCAACCATAACTTAGGTGGAAATAGGAAGCCTCCTTTTTCTAAGGGGAAATAGTATCAGTAGTAGCTTCAACAGACACAATAACTAAAGGGATTGCACCCTTAGGCTCAAGGAGGTGGTAGAGGTTCTAACTCCAAGAACAACCACAATGCTTGGTGCAATAAATGAAATTAGCACATTCACCCTACACAGAGTAGCCAATATTTTGCTAGTAGGGATAGCCACCAGCAGTCAAATGCGCCACCTATAGGGAGAGGATCTGGCAAAAGTACATAATGTTTTACATGTGGGTAGGTTGGACACTTTGCAGCTCATTGTCCACAGCAAGCACCTTAATATTCAGGTCCTAGGCTAGTAGAATGTGAGTCCACAGTCAGAGATGTAGGTAGAGCTCATAGAGTGTTTGTAGTTGTAGATCACTGTTAGGCAAACCATCAAGGGACAATGGTTGAAACTATAGGAGCTATTCGAGGTACACCTCTCTCTGTGTTATTTGATTCAGGTGCTACAGATTCCTTTATTTCTCCATCTCTAGTTGCTAAGTGTAAGTTGGAAGTAGTTAAGCAAGATCATGGTTGGCAAGTGGAACTAGCCTTAGGTACTAAGGTCTCCACAGATTTCGTAGTTCATAAGTGTGGGCTTAGCATAGGAGGATTTGATACTATAGTTGACCTTCAGGTTATACCTCTTGGTTCCTATGATGTAGTCTTAGGTATTGATTGGCTTGGCTCTCATAAAGCTAGTATAGACTGTAGGAAGAAGACTATTATGTGTTAGGATGACCAAGGGAAGGATGTGAAGATTGTTGGGATACCGAGACCTATATCTCTACGGATGATTTCTACTATGCAATTGAAGTTGAGCTTTCATAAGGGATGTCAGATATTTGTTGTTACGGTAAATGAGCTAGATGAGGAAGATCCTATGAGAAAGACTTTAGATCATCCTATTTTATAGGAGTATGCATATGTTTTTTTTAGTGAGATTCCAGGCATGCCCCTGAAGAGAGACATTGATTTCAGCATTGACCTCATGCTAGGAGCAGAGCCTATCTCTAGATCTCCTTACCATATGACCACTTAGGAATTGGGTGAGTTGCATCTCCAGTTCGAGGAACTTTTGGCCAAGGGTTGCATCTGACCTAGTGTATCACCATGGGGAGTGCCAGTGCTCTTTGTGAAGAAGAAAGATGGTTCTTTGTGCCTTTGTATTAATTACAGATAGCTGAACAAGGTGACAATAAAGAACAGGTATCCTCTACCAGGGATTGATGATTTATTTGATCAGATCAAGGGAGCTACAGTATTCTCCAAGATCGACCTTAAGTTAGGATACCATCAGCTTTGCATAAAGGAAGCCGACATTCACAAGACCGCCTTTCAAACTCACTATGGGCACTATGAGTTCATGGTGGTACCTTTTGGGCTGATAAATGTTCCATCAATTTTCATGAGTGTGTTTCGATCTTACCTTGATAGATTTATACTTATGTTCCTTGATGATATATTGATATATTCTAAGTCCTAGAAGAGCATGAGGAACATTTGCAGTTGGTTTTGCAGTGCTTGAGAGATAATTAGCTTTATGCCAACGTGGCAAAGTATGAATTCTTCCAATCAGAGATACAATACTTAGGGCATGTCATATTAGGTGAGGGTATCTCTATAGACCCCATGAAGATCCAGGCAATAATAGATTGGCCTACACCTACTACTATGTCAGAGATTCGTAGTTTGATGGGTTTAGCTAGTTATTATCATAGATTTGTTCAAAACTTCTCAAGAATAGCACATCCTATCACTTCCCTTCAGAGGAAAGGAAAAAAGTTTATATGGATGGAGAAATGCGAGGAAGCATTTTGGAAGCTCAAGTAGCTTTTAACTAGTGCACTGATCTTAGCAGTACTTGATCCAGAAGGTGATTTTATGGTGTGTATAGATGCTTCCTGAGGGGATTGGAGCGGTTTTGATGCATAATGGATGAGTGATTGCATATGAATCATGCAAGCTCAAGGATCACAAGCTGAATTGTCCTACACATGATCTTGAGTTAGCAACGGTAGTTCATGCTTTGATGAGGTGGAGAGACTTCTTGTTGGGGCATAGATTTGAACTACAAAGCGATCATTGCAGCCTTTAGTACATTTTTACTCAGCCTATTTTGAATGCTCGCTAGAGGTGATGGATGGAATTTCTATGTGAGTATGACTTTGAGGTAAAGTACATTCAAGGGAAGGAGAATGTGGTGGTAGATGCTTTAAGTCACAGGAGACATGTGATATGACTATGACTCTTAGTGTTGATTTGAGGAGTCGGATTATTTAGGCACTTCCTACAGATTATTGGTATTAGGAGGTGTGCAAAGAGATAGATTCATGGAGATCTTTGGAGGGTAAGTTTTCAGGCTATATCCTAGAGTCAGATGGCCTTTTGAGACTTTTAGGAAGGATTTATGTGCCATTACTGGATGAGCTTTGCACCTTGATTATAGCAAAGGCCCATCGTGTACCTTACGCAGCACATCCAAGTGTCAAGAAGATGCATGCAGACTTACGACATTTATTCTATTGGTCCGGGATGAAGCGTGACATTGCTGATTATGTGGCTAGGTGTCTTGAGTGTCAGAGAGTCAAGGTAGAACACCAACATTCGGTAGGACTTTTGCAGCCAACTCTCATTCTTTCATGGAAGTGGGACATCATCTCTATGGACTTCATAGTAGGATTACCTATGACTACTCGTCGTCATGATGCTATCATGGTCACCATTGATCAGTTGACTAAGGTGGCACATTTTTCACCAATCAGGTCTTCCTATACTACAAAATCTATAGCTAATGTCTTCATGCGTGACATCGTGAGACTACATGGTATTCCCTGAAAGATCATTTTAGATAGGGATCCTGTATTCACTTTCACATTCTGGACATCACTGCAGCATGAGCTTGGAACACAATTGAATTTCACTTTGGCATATCACCTAGAAATAGATGGTCAAATAGAGAGAGTGAATCAGGTTCTGGAGGATATGTTAAGGATGTATGTGATGGATAGGTAGACACATTGGGAGGACTATCTTTACCTAGTGGAGTTTGCTTACAACAATGGGTATCACAGTTCTATTGGCATGGCACCATTCTAGACTTTATATGGACGTCCTTGTCATACACCTTTGAGTTGGGATAGTCTTGAGGATCGCATCCTATTGGGTCTTGAGATGCTTCGTGATATGGAGCAATAGGTAGTGCATATCCGTGAGCACTTGACTACGACACATGATAGGCAGAAAAAGTATGCTAATGCATATAGGATAGATAAGCAGTTTGTTGTGGGAGACAAGGTATTCTTGAGAGTGCATCTATAGAAGAGTTTGATCTATTATGGAAAGGGTTCAAAGCTAGCACCTCGCTTTGTGGGACTATTCGAGATTCTTGAGAGGATTGGCCCAGTTGCCTATCACCTTCTTTACCACCCAACCTAGCTCGCATTCATGATTTTTTCATGTTTCAGTACTTAGGCAGTATATCCTTGATGTAGTACGTGTTCTTGATTGGAATGTGTTGCACGTAGAGGATGGGTAGCTGGCTTTGGAGCTAGTTTGTATTCTAGAGCATTGGGAGTTGACCCTCAGGGGTCAAACCATAGAGTAGGTAAGGGTCCAATGGGACCCTATTGATGACTCTTCAACTACATGGGAGGATGCATCTAGATTATGGGACTTATATCCCTACTTGTATGTAGGCTTCTAGGAGTAAGCCTAATCTTAGGGGGGGTGGATGTAGTGCCTGCCCCTAGTTTACATTTCCTAATTACATTGTTGCTATCATTGCCGAACTCTGTTAGGCTAGTTTTATGTTTTATGGTTAGTACCATTGTTTTGAGATTATCAAATAATGTGTTTCAAATTTAGTTGATATAGGATGAGATTACTTGGACTCTACATTTCATGTATGCATGATGATTATTACATTATTTTTAGTTATTGATGACGTTTAGGTAGATGAATTATTACATGTGTTGTCTTATGGATACTTACCCCATACTACATGTGTATGGTGTGCGTGTTTGTTTTCTTTATGTATGGCATTTCTGATGTGGTTAAGGAAGGGAGTCATAGTCACCTACTGGTTGAGATCTACATGATGCACCACTTCTTGCCATTGCCTGTTTAGCTTAGCGCGCGCACACACACACACACACACACACACACACACACACACACACACATACACACACACACACACACACACACACACACACACACACACACATATTGTGTATGCATATGCATGGATTTTATGCAAGTTGCAAGTACAGGGTATCGACTTCCCTGAATTTCTAGGATGAGCGTACGCTATCACATTATCTCATGGTAAGAGAGGGGAGATAAATTCTCAAGTCCAAATCCTAAACCCTTAAACCATTTGTCTTAGAAAAGTAGGACAAGTATCTGAGTTGGTTTACCTTCCGAATGTGTCAGATGATGTAATTCGTGATTTTAACCCCTTAGATTGATTTTGTATGGATTGTGCTATGATGGGTTTTCATATTTTACTTTGGAGGTGTTTGGTGAATTTCCTATTAATTAAGTCTAAATTAAAAGATTTAATTAATTGGAAAAATTAATATGATATTATGATATTTTAATTTTATTTAATTAAATGGGAAATTAATTAAATAAATAAAAATTTAAAAAATAAAAGTCATAAGTCTACCTAGGAGTATGCGCACCTCTTTTATGCACGTGTGTCTACAACACAGGAGTTAGTGCAAAAATTAAGCACATGGTGTCTACAACCTTATCATTCTTGCGACTCATCTAGAAATTTGGAAAAGGCTTGTGCTTAGTTGTCAACACTTATCTTATCTTCTGGTTGTTTCTAGAGACATTCTAGGTGCTTCCTAAGAGGTCCTTATATACAGGCACTCCTAGTAGCTCGGTGTGCATTTTTGGTGGAGCCGAGAATGTTGGAGAAGGAAGGGACTTTTCTCCGCAGATTCTGAGGAGTAGCGAATTAGCATCAGTGTCCAAGTAGACACTCGTGATTTTCACATATACTATTTCGCTCCTTTTAACTTCCTATCTTCTTCATGTCTTCTTAATGCTTTCTGAGGAATTGTTGAGATGATTGTTTTCAGTTGTATGCATTCTTGATTGTGAATATATAATCTTTTTGTATGGAAATAAAAAAACCACATGTGTGTAGCTCTCTTTAGTGGATCTAAGAAATTTATTGGGATAGGGTTTAAATGTCTATGGACAAATCTTCTTAGGAGGAATAAATAAATTGATTTAAGAAAAGAGGATACACTATATTCATATCTCAGATTTGATCTTGATTTGGTTGTACAAATTTTGTGATTTAAATTATAAATAAAAGAATTTATATAAAAATGTTTGTATTAAAAACATTATAGTGAAAATCGGGGTCTTTGCAAATAAATTATTTATAAAAAATTTTATGTAGAAATGTTTAATGTAGAAAATGTTTTAAATTTTATTTTTTTAATAAAGTGGGGTAGGAAGGGAATAATCCCGCACCCCCACCCCTACCGAAGCATGAGTGTGCTGGCGGTTCTACTATCATAGGTCTATGTCAGCAATGCTGTCGCAAGCCTACATCAACAGGCTGCCATGACACTGCCATGAATATAAAAAGTAGCAGCGTCCATTTTAAAATCGCATGGGGGGGAGGGGGGGGGAGTGGGTACAGTCTTGAGACCCGCACCTGCAACACCATTGATGATCACAGGTATAAAGTATGAAATGTTTTATTTTAGTTTTATATTAATGTTATGTTATTTTAAAATATAATGTTATTAAAAATTATTATTATTAAATATTAATAATATTAAACATTAATTATTATATATTTAATTAATGAAATTTTATTTAAATATAATTATTCAAGTTAATAGATTATAAATTAATGATATAGTTTTATGTTTAAAATTAATTAAAATTAGTTTAATTAATGTTTATAAGAATGTTATAATTGAAGCTTATAAAACTATCCAATTATTGAGATTGATAATATTGGGTATTTCAAAAATTATAAGTTGAGTTATTTGAAAACAATAAATGATTTAAATAGATAATCCTTCCTAGAGTATTATAGAAAATTGATTTTTAAATATGGAGGGGATCATTTTTAAAATAGTGTATATGTAAAATATCCATGAACACTTTAGAAAATTGTTTCAACAGAGTCATGGGGAAAAAACTTTGATCTATTGAAACAAATACATGGGTTGGTTATAAGGGGAAAAGTACAATATTTCTTCACTTATATCTAACTCTGAAACAAAAAATTGAAACCCCACATTTAATTCAACCATGTGATTTCAATAAACCAAAACATGTGCTTGCATTTCGTGTTTTCCCTATGCTATTTGTCTTGGGGTTTTTGGGTTGACTAGATTGTTGACTAGTTATAGGACGTCTACTAGAGGCTTGGGAGTTATGAGATGTGATGTCATGTTGATGTTATTTAATCTCGATCTTTTTAAACCCAACCATGGTAATGCGATGGCCTGCTCTATGATGTGTGTGGTTTACTAATTGTTAATGTTTTCTAGTCTTCCTAAGTAAGCTATGATATATGTATTTGAGATAGTTAACCACTTTTGAGTCATCGATTAGTTATATATTTGGATTACTTTCCAGTTGCCTTGATGGGACTGAAGTGTTTGCTTGATCTTGATGATGTCATGTTGTGACATGTTTGACTTGACCATTTTGGGGTCTTCGATCAATACTGCCTTGAGATATTTTTTGGTTGCTTGTTGAGAACCGATGGGTATTGTGATTTACTGTGAGATATTTTTCGGTTACTCATTAAGAACCGATGGATATTGTGATTTATCATATGATGCTTTCCAGTCACTTGTATAGGACTAAGGTGATTATGAGATTTTGTGATTTCATGAGCTTGGGTAGGTTATCTATATATAGTGTCGGGAAGTGGCTTGCAATGCGGGTTTGGCCCCTAAGTGGCTGCTAGGGTAACTCATTGTAAGTTATTTAATAAGTGAAAACATTACACTAAATACTCACTTAAATGAGCCTAATAAGAGTTAATTGTATGCTCTTGCCCATGCCTCAAGTGCTAGTATAGACTAAGATGGGAGTAGAGAGAATGCCTTGTTGGGCCCTTGCATTCTATAGTATGCCTTGTCAGTACGAGAGGATACTAGTGGCCGCATAGGGATCACTAGGGGGCTGAGATCTATGGAGAGACTACCAAGGTAACTCTAGTGTGATTCATGTGATGACACTTTCCCACTTACATAGTATATTTCCTACGTGTCTTGTGTGCCTCTGGGTATAGATGTCAGTCTGTGTTGGAACCTTTGAGTTAGTATACTTTTAGGATTCCTAGACTTAGAGAGTACTTGTGCTATGTGATTTGATATCCTATTTGGGATTTGAGACTATCTCCTCAGTGCAGTGGGAGTGGGCCATTTAGGTTTCACGCGGTCGAGTGGTAGTGCTTTTTCACTCTTACCATTTGAGATCCATCCGAAACATCGTGGATGGAGCATTCTCTATTGGCACTTACCTTCATTCTATTCTTGGATCATTATGATGGATGTTATTTACTGACACATATCCTTATATTGATGATTAGCATGTGATAAATGATGTTATCTACTTGTAGGATCATCTTATGCTTTATTCTAACATGTTAGATTTCTTTCTGCATATGTTGTAGCATGTTTTAGGAGTGACATCTCTACTATGATAATAACAATGATCTCTTCGGTGACTTGGGATGTTACACATGAAGGGATGGCTAGGGCCCACGATGGTCTAATGATGCTATTGATAGTTGGGAGGAACGACACACTTAGTTAATTTTGTTTTATGATGTATGGTTATCTTTTACGATAGATGTTATATCTTTATTGATGGTTGGATATATCATGTATGATGGATGGTTTCATTTACCTTATTGCACTTGTAGCATGGATTAGAATAGGATGATGTACTTTAGCTTCACATAGGTATATTCTTTTAAGCCTTTCATATCCTGTGACATGTACAGTGGATGATTGAGCATTCTAAAAATTAATTTGCCATGAGACATTTGCAACAAATGTATATTGTTTAAGGACATTGGACTTTTCATTATTATTTCATGTGGATGTGTTATTTGATGGAATTAGTATTAGTTAATTTAAATGTGATTCAATGTCATGGGATCCTGAAGGAATGTAACCTTTTATGTATGTTCATGTATGTTTTCATCTGAATGGATGTTATTGATTTCGCTACTATGTGTTTGATGTGAATGCTTTATCTTTCATGTTTTAATAATAAAAAAATGCTACCAAACTTAGAGAAACTTTAGGTTAATTATTTTGGATCCCTTGGCGGGGTGTTACAAAAGGACTAAAGCATAATCTATTGAGCGTGGCATAGTTGAATAACATTGTATTCAAGGTAGAATTAATGAATGGGAAGGCCAAGCTACTAGATGGAAAAGGAAATCTAGTTGGGTCCAACAAACAAACAAAAGGTGACCTATTCTACCTAGATCTCAGTGAAAGTTTATGTTTTATTGCTCAAGTAGAAGAAAGCTAGTTGTGGAATAAAAGCTTATGTCATGTGAGATAATCTAATCAAGATAAGAAAGAAGAAAAGAGTAAGAAGTATTGCTAGTTGGAGAAAACTTGATACAAGCCTATGCAAAAATTATCAAATTGGTAAGATGGGAAAGACAATTTCTAAAGCAAGGACTATCATTCTGAAGAAGTCTTTGAGCTGGTTCATACAAACTTATGTGGACCTATTGGAATAGAGAGTTACAATGGAGATAAGTATTTTATTCTTTTTGTTGATGATTATTCTAGAATGATGACTGTGATGTACCTGAAAGAAAAGTCTGAAGAATTTCAAAAATTTAAGTGGTATCTGGCAAGAGTAGAGAAAGAAATTGGAAAGAAGCTAAAGTTTTTGAGATCAGACACAGGTGGTTAATTGATTTCTAATAAGTTCAATGAATTCTGCATTGAAATATGAATGAAGAGACAAGTATTAGTCCCTGGTACACCACATCAAAATGGTATAGCTAAAAGAAGGAAAATATCCATCATGGATTGTGCAAGAAATTTAATGATAAAAAGAGTGTTGCAATCAGATACTAGAAGGAAGCAATCAATAGTACAGTGCATACCTTCAATAGAGTACAATTAAAGAAAGATTCAAATCATACTCCTTATGAACTATGGTATGGCTACAAACCTAATGTAAGTTACTTGAAAGTATTTGGTAGCAAATGTTATATCTTGAAGAAATCTAGGAAAGGTAAATTTCATGTCAAAGGTGATGAAGGCATATTCCTAGGATACTCCTGCAGAAGCAAAGAATATAAATGTTTGAATTTATCAACTCATAAGATCATAGAAAGTACACATGTAAGAATTGATGAGTTTGTAGAAAAGAGTGAAGAAGAAAACAATAAAGAACATGAGGATTACATAAGGTTTGTCTGCTATGAACATGATACTTTGCCAAATCAAATTGGAAGTTATTAGACTTCACCTCTCGAGTCCCCAAAATCTCCAAAAGCTATTGAGTTGCAACCAACGCAACTCAAGTCATAGTCTGAAGGACTCGAGTCAGAGTTAGAAGCTACCAAGCTATTGCCAGAGTGATGCAGTACAAGGAAGGATTATCCCAAAAGGAGATGTCCTAGCCCCTAGCTATATAACCACATAGTGGAAACACAATAGAAAAAAGAAACAATGCAAGATTTGATACCAAATTACAATAATCCGTTCATAAAATATAATTGATTACATGCAATATGCCCAACTATAAGGCCTTTCGGGTTAGGGCCAAATACAAATAGCAATTACAAAATAATTTTTGCAAGATCCAACAAAATCCAATCCAAACACTAATCCTAGCTAGTCAAGATCTATAACATAACAAAAATCTGGAAGAAACCACCAAGGAAATCTAAACCTGTGTTTGCAAGCCCATCAAGCAATCTCCTTGTTTTGCAATGACAACCCCAACTCTGCTCTTCAAATTTGCATTTGTCCTTCATTCCATCTCAACTTAATAATCACTAAAGGACTCCAAAAGACCCCTACTTATACCAGTCTAAGCCACAAGTCAGCCTAGAACACAAATTAAATATAGATATATAAATTAAATGCCACAAGTTGGCCTGCAACAATAATTAAATGCCCATAAATCAATATTCTAGTAAAATCACAATATCTCCTAGCTCCAAGTGAATTAGAATTCATGCTTCAAACCATAGGTAGAAATATAGGTCCTCTACAACCCCTTAAATTTGGATAGGTTGATTCCCCAAGGAAAAGTGTGCATCCATCCTGAAAGTCACCCATAGTAGATTGTCATGTGAAACTACCAGAAATTGATACTTTGAGAGAATTGCCATATTTCCCAACCTATAATGAATTAGGACTTGTGATCTTGATACAAGGAATTAATCTAGGCCCTCTTTAAACCTTGAAGTGTGAAGATTCTCATTCATTAAGAATAATTAGTTATATGCTTTGCAACAAGCACCCATAAACTAGAAAAACACAGTTCTAGCAGCAAGGTTCAAACAGTTCAAACTTGAACTCAATCCATCAAATCTCTATGCAATCATAAGGAAAGGTTCCCCAACATGTGTCCAACACATCCCTAACCATAAAAGGCATAGCTCCACCAAAATCCATGCTAGATTCTCCTACATTAGATTCCCCAGGTAAATAGAGTAGTATGTCCCATACTTTGATGCCCAAAGAAAGATCTGCAACCAACTTCATCTTTACCAAAGTCTTCCACTTCATCAAAGTTAATAGAACATATTTGAAATCCACCATCTATGCTTCATCCACTGAAACATTAGAATCAAATACATATCAACAACCCAATCAACATGCTCACACCCAAGAACAAATTGAACATAAAGCTTCATCAACAAACTCTCATCCACATCAGCAACTAGTGAATCCACACCAGTAACAACAAACTCCATATCAACAAAAACATCTATACCCTCAATAATCTTAGTAACAACATATGAATTCAGATCCATATCAACAACCATATGCAAATCCTCATAATAAGAAATCTCAACAATCTCATTGCTCACAACAAGATGCTTTGCAACATATAAGTCATCACCAAAAACAACTGGATCATCCATGACCAAGTGCTCTGTAATTTCCATGTCAAATTCAGCCAACTCATCATGAAAACCAACCTCTATCCTAGAATCAACAAGGTTAGGAATATCTTCAACAACAGCCTCCAACTACTTTGCAAGTTTTGTATTAGACTTCACAAACTGATCAAAAAAACCAACATCTTCCATCTTGACCTTTTCGTGCCATCTTCTCTCATGAACAAGTCTCTTAACTGGCCAAACAACTCTCTTTTGGATCAGTAGACTCCAATTAATGCCTTGCATGGAGATCCTTGGAACAAGGATTCAATTCAAGCCAAGATATTTTATTTTTTACAAGTATGAATGCACATGACAAAATCATACAAGGATCACAAAGATCACAACATAAGACTTCACCACAATTCTACCAACCAACGAATCTTCGAATGCCACTACCAAATTGATACACACAAACATAAGCCAACAACAACTGCACACATGATGAGGGCTCAAAGAATGACCACTCATCAAAAAAACACCAAGCTGGGGTAAAATGCAGAATCCTGAAATTTGGCTAAGTCTGAAATCCTAAAGCCCTAAAATTTGACTAAGTTCAATTTTTTGAAGCCCTAAAATTTCCTAGAATCTTTATCTTTTCTTGGAGAGATCCGAAATCTATCTCAAAATATTCATTGCATATATTAAAATATATCTTAAGTAACATGAACTTATACTTAAACGATATTTTTTAAACCCCTTAGAAAGATTGTTTTGAATTGGAAAGGTGAGAAATCCAATAAGGTGTCCAAAACCAACTTCCAAAACTTCCTTGGCCAAGCCTAACTGTTGCCTGTTTCTCACATGCGAAAGTGCACTGGTCTTGAGTTTTGCACGAGAAAGACTATTTTGAACTAGAAAGGTGAGAAATCCAATAAGGTGTCCAAAACCAACTTCAAAAACTTCCCCAACCAAGCCTAACTGCTCCTTATTTCTCGCGTGAGAAAGTGTACTAGTCTCGAGTTCCTCACGAGACTTTCCATCACTGTGTGTGAGACCTTGCATCACTGCAGGAGAGAAAGTGCATTTCTCTGCACAAACTTCTACTTTCCCTGCTCAAGGAAGTACTTTCTCGTGCGAGGAAGTACGTTCTCACACAAGGAACTGCCTTTCCACGTGAGAAAGCACATCAACGTGACAATAGAGAAAGAATAAATAGCATAAAAACATGAAAACCTTCACAACGGGGAGTATCAGATCCACATAAATGAAGGAATGATCACTCAAGTGCATAAACATCAAGAAAGAAGAACATTTATCCATCTATACCATAGTAGTAAAAGAACATACTAAAATAAACATTACAATGTACATAAATAACTTTGCAAAAAATGAACAACCAAACTAAGTACATGGTTCCTCCCAACTGTCAATAGCATCATAAGACCATCATGGATCCTAGCCATCCCTCGCACGTAACATCTCAAGCCATCGATTAGATTGTCAGTACTATTGTAATAGGGACATCACTACTAAACACATGCTCCAATATAAGCATAAAGAAATCTAACATGCTAGTAGTAAAGCATAAGATAACCCTTCAAGTAGATAACATTACCTATCACATGTTGATCATCATAATAAGGAAATCTAACATGCTAAACCGATAAGCAATAGATAATCCAATACAACAATTCATATCATCTAGTCATATGCTAAACATCATAATATGGGAATGCATAAGATAAACTAACATCATCTAAACATGATATACAAGCATTCCAATGAAAGCATAAATCACAAGGAAGCATACTCCAGAACTTGAAGCATCAAGTGAAATCATCCAGCAACGGTCGCAGTAGGACAAAAAACCATCTCTATACACTAGTCCCTAGCAGTGGTGTAGGTAGCTATGCCTCCCAACCATGTGATACCTATAGGTCCACACCTTCCATGTTGATGGAGATAATGATCCAACCACAAACACACACAAAAAACATCCATGGCTAACACTCACACCAGGTAGTATGATGGCTATAACCAATAACCTAAGACAATGCAAGGAGTATAGGTCCTAGTCAAACACTCAATAGGCTACTAAGAAGGGGCTAACATCATGGAGAGTCACTTGGAATCAACAAACCCAAGCTCAGATCTGTGCGGGCTCAACTTCCCAATGGAAGGCTCTCACATTGAAGCATTATTTTATTATCTTAAATTTTATTACCATTCACACATTTTATTTAATTATCACTTAAAAATTCCTTTGCCAACCCTATGGCATCATGACACTAGGCTATGAGATAGAAGCCCCCTCCATATGCTACCCTACCCTACCCATGCTCATCTTATGACAAGTGCCCATGGGCATGCATATTCCCAACCCAACCCCAATAATCATACCTTCTGGAAGTACCACGAAAGATCAGGCCTCACAAGTCACTGGAAAAATGTATGTGCATGTACTCATATTTGCTGCACCATTATCACAAAGATCATGATATAAGGACTGGATGAGAATACAATGCAAAACAACACTCAATCAAAAATAACTCGGAAGGATGGATTCTACATGAATCCCAAGAACCAATAAAACCATACATCATAAAATCACTCAACTGGCCTCAATCCTAGAGTATGGATTCTACACAAATCCCCTTGATGCAACAAGACCAAACATCATGAACTCACTCAACCAACCTTAATTTAGGAGCATGGATTCTACACAAATCCTAGTGTCCATGAAACAAAAGAAAAGGTCTAAAAGAAAGCATAACACTAGGTATAAAATCACTCAATCAAACACAAAGTTGGGAGTATGGGTGTGACATGCATCCCAATGCAACATAAAAGTGCAATAGTGGTCTGACTAATATCCAAATGGATCATCCAGCTCCATGACCCACATTGTGCTAAGAAAACTCAAGAAAATAGGATGGCACTACACTCCAACTCCATAAACATCTATGAAATTCCTTCCTCACCCCATCCTTAACTCGATCAGCCAAGCTAGCTTCAAACCAAGCAGACATCTCAGAAAACCTTCCCTCCACCACATCATTGAGATTCACAATCATCTCAGGGTCCAATCCTCTTGAAGCCATCTCCCAAGATATTTGTAAACCCTCTACAAAAAACCCTTCAAATTCTTCTTGTGACAACCTTGAATTGTTTTCAAGTCAGATCACTACCTACCACCTTGCATGAACAATCAAGAACCACATCACAAGTCTAGGACCATAGATCTACAATCCACAAATGATCATGCCTCAATAAGATCAATCTTCCATCTTTGCATCCATCAATCCATCTGCAAGCCCTCTGTAATTGCAAGTCAGAACCACAATTTGCCACCTCACAACCAAGAGATCTAGGACTCCAGAAAGAAAATCCTCCACTAGATCAAGATCAAATAAGATCTACTTCTCCACCCATGTCCTGGTGCAAATTGCCTCAACTTCGACAATTTGTCTACACACTTAGGAACAACTGTGCTCTGATACCACCTAATGTAGTACAAGACAGGAGTATCCCCAAAGGATATGTCATAGCCCCCAACTATATAACCACATAGGGAAAACACAACAACAAAAAACAATAATTCAAGATCTTATACCAAATTAAAATAATTCATTCATAAAATATAATTGATTATATGCAATATGCCTAGCTATAAGGCCTTTCGAGTTAGGGCCAAATACAAATAGAAATTAAAAAATTAGTTCTACAATATCCAACAAGATCCAATCCAAACACTAATCCTAGCTAGTCTAAATCTATAACATAACAAAAATCTAGAAGAAACCACTAAGGAAATCTAAACTTGTGCTCGCAAGCCCACCAAGCAATCTCCTTGTTTTCCAACTGCAGCCCTAGCTCTGCTCTTCAAATTCCCATCTGTTCTTCATTCCATCTCAACTTCATAATAATTAAAACACTCCACAAAACCCCTACTTATACCAATCAAAGCCACAAGTGAGACTAGAACACAAATTAAATACAAATACATAAATTAAATGCCACAAGTCGGCCTGCAACAATAATTAAATGCCCAAAAATAAATATCAAAGTAAAATCATGATATCTCCTAGTTCCAATTGAATTAAAACTCATGCTTTGAACCATAGGTAGAAATATAGGTCCTCTACAACCCATTTAATGTGCAAAGGCTGATTCCCCAAGGAAAAGTGCACATCCATCTTGAAAGTCACCCATAATAGACTGTCACACGAAACTGCCAGAAATTGATACTTTGGGAGAATTGCCATATCTCCAAACCTATAATGAATTAGGACTTGTACTCTTTATAAAAGGAATAAATCTAGGTCTTATTCAAACCTTGAAGTGTGTAGATTCTCATTCATTAAGGATAATTAGTTATATGCTCTACAACAAGTACCTAGAAATCAGAAAAACACAGTTCCAACAGCAAGGTTCAAACAGTTCAAACTTGAATTCAATCCATCCAATTTCTATGCAATCATGAGGAAAGGTTCTCCAATGTGTGTCCAAAACATCCCTAACTATGAAAATCATAGCTCCACCAAAATCCATGCTAGATGCTCCTACATTACAGAGCAAACTAAGTCTGATGAAATTGAGTCACAGACAGTGGGAGCCAAGCTTGATACAGAAGATCATGGTGAGGTTATTGGAACAAATTCTAAATCCAAAGTACCTGTATTAGCAAGATATGTCAAAAGACACCATGTGCTTGATCAGATCATTGGAAGCAAATCAAATGGAACAATGACAAGAAACCAATTGAAAGGTACATGTTTGCTTGTTGAATTTGAACCTTCACCAGTGAAAGATGCTTTGGATAATGAAAGTTGGATTGAAGCCATGAATGAAGAAAAAGAATAAATAGAGAGGAATAGGATTTGGACACTTGTTCCTAGACCTAAGGATAAAAATGTAGTTGGTAGAAAATGGGTTTTTAGAAATAAGTTGAATGAAGATGGAGAAGTTTTCAAAAACAAAGAAAGGTTAGTATGCAAAGGTTATCCTCAAGAAGAAGGTATTGATTATGGTGAAAATTTTTCTCCTATTGCTAGATTAGAATGTGTTAGAACTTTACTTTCTTATGCTATACATAAAGGATTTAAAGTTTATCAAATTCATGTAAAATCTGCATTCTTGAATGAAATTCTTGAAGAAGAAGTTTACATAGAACAACCCAAAGGTTTTGTGGATCCTAGCAAAAGGGATATGGTCTATAAACTAGAAAAAGTATTGTATGGTCTCAAGAAAGATCCCAAAGCTTGGTATGAAAAAATTCATAACTACTTGATAAAGATTAGTTTTTAAAAAACAAATGATAACAACAACCTGTATATCAAAGAAGGACTAGACAATAAAATTATGTTGGCTGAAATCTTTGTGGATGAAACTTTATTTATAGGAAATAATGATTTATGCAAGGCATTTTCAAAAGAGATGAGTAAAGAATTTGAGATGTTCATGTTTGGAGAGACAAAATTCTTTGTTGGATTTTAGATCCAGCAGAAGAAAGATGGTAACTATATTACTCAATCCAAATATATCAAGGAGATACTAAAGAAGTTTGGAATGGAAGATTCAAGACCAGTTGGAACACTTATGTCTATTGGACATAACCTTTCAAAAAATAATTATTGAAAAAAGGTAGATCAAACCATACAAATCAATGATTGGAAAATTGCAATATGTAGTACACATAAGGCTTGATATTGCATTAGTAGTTGGTATGATGGCAAGATTCTCAACAAATCCAAAAGAAATTCATATGATGGAAATTAAAAGAATCATGAAGTATCTAAAGGGTATTGAAGACTATGGATTATGGTACAAGAAAGGAGGCAATCTAGATTTGAAAGCCTTCATAGATGCTTATTGTGTAGGAAGTGTTGATCACAGCAAGAGCACCAGTGGTGGAGTGTTATTTCTTGGTAAAAGACTAGTGTCTTGAACAAGCAAAAAGAAAAAATGTATTTCTCAGTCCATAGCAGATGTAGAATATGTGATAACAACAGTTAATTGTTCCAATGTTATTTAGTTCAAGCAACAGTTGGCAAGTATGAAGATAGAAATCAAGGATCTAGTGGTTATATTCTATGATATCACTAGTGCAATTAATATATCAAAGAATCCTATGATGCATACCAAAACCAAGCACATTTCTATAAAATATCACTTTTTGAGAGAATTGGTACAAGAGAAAGAGGTAAGATTGGAATATGTGAATACTAAAGAACAAATTGTAGACATATTCACTAAGCCATTACCTAAGGATGCATTTTTGTATCTAAGAGGTAAGTTAGGGGTCATTCCCCTATTTGAAGCTCACTAAATGAACTTTAGTGATGCATCAACTAGAGCATGTTGAAGATCGATCAGTTGATGCAGTATTGGAAAGGGCACATTGCATATGAATCAATACATAAGGTACATTGATATTCTCTGAATATTGTCTTTGGCATGAGATGTCAAAGAGGGAGAGTTTGTTGTCATATAACAGAAATTTTATAAAGAGGGAGAGTACACATTTCATAGAATTTTTGTTTAAAGATGTCTGAGAAAGAAGATGAACTTGGTTTGAAATCAAAATGGAAGAGTTTGCTATCAAAAGAAGATGTTGAAGGTAGAGTTTTTCTGACAGAGAATGAAACTAAAGGCAGAGGGAGTTCACACCAATAGAGGGAGTTCTCATGGATGAGAATCAAAATGAAACTAAGGATATGTTCCTTACTTTATTCTTTCTCTATAAATTTCATTATATTATGACATGTTGTGTTGCCATTAATGCCAAAGAGGGAGATTGTTAAAAATAATTGGTTAATTGTGTATTGTCTTTGATGTTACACAAAATTTCATATCATTACCAGTTAGTGTATGGGAGCTCATTCGGGGATGACGATAGTTTGCTAAGGTCAAAAGACAGTGCCTACCAAGTTCACTAGGGTGACGAAGGGAAGATCGCAAAAGTTGAGTGTTAACTAAGCTCACTTGGTTAATGAAGGAAAAGTTGGATGAACTAGTGTTGATCGAGTTCACTCGATTACCAAAGGAACTTTGTGAATATGCAAGTGTTAACCAAGTTCACTTAGTTAACACAGGAAAATCATTTCTAAGTTAGTGTCTACCAAGCAAGGTCAACTAACGAAGGATTTTCTTGTTTTGGCATATTGAGTTCAATTGATTTGTTTGTTGGTTCTAGCCAATTGAGGAGATGAATATTAAGTATTCTAAGTTGTGTTCAAGTCGACTTGACAATGTGTAAGATATAAATATAAGGTCAAGTTGAGGATTGAATGTGTGTAAGTAATAGAATATTTGAAGATACTTAGAGGAATAAAATTAGAAGGATAAGTAGAATATCCTTGTTGAGATGAAAAGATACATTCGATCAAAAATGATCAACTATACAAGATACAATTGAGATATGTAATCAACAATTTAGTTGCATCAAAAATTAGGTCATCTCATTGTGACTCTCTAACTATTGTAGCAGTGATCTAAATCTCTTAACAAAGTTGGTTTAACAACTATTTGTAAATCCTCTAACAAGGTGGCATTTCTAGATTGAAGTGTCTAAAGACCTCTAACAAGGCCACTCCTAATAGGGTGATTAAATCCTCTAACAAGGTCACACCTAATAGTGTGTTTTGTAACCATTAATAGGGTTGGCTCTTAACAAGGCCCACTTCAGAAGAGTGAAAATCAGTAACCAATTGCAATTGGTGGTTTTTCCCCAATTGGATTTCCATGTTAAATCTTGGTGTTACTTGTGTTCATGCTATTTATTTTATGCAACTAAGTTAATTAAGGCTAATCATAGATAATATCTTAATATTTTCATTGGCCGAGTTACTGTTTCTATTTCAATGTTTGTCAAGTTACAACATTTACTAGTGTAAATTGAGTGCCTGTGTATTAACTAAACATTAGTGATTTTAGTGAAGTTTATGTTATGTATTGACATATAAGGGATCTGAGATTTATTTTAGTGGTAACTAATTTACCCCTCCCCTCTTAGTTATTCCTCTTAGATTTTCAACAATTCAAAATAAGATTATCAAAATCTTGGGCTATAACCTGGTGCCCTCCCTTCCATTATCTTGGCTTACCTCTCACGATCAAGGGGGTTACAACTAGGTTTTGGTACTCTATCTTGGAGAGAACCAAAAAAAAATTTCAAGGTGAAAAGATAAACTGCTTAGTTATGCTAGTAAATTCTAGCTCCTAAAATCTTCTCTTCAAGGTATATTGATTTACTTCCTGTCCCTATTCAAAATCTATGGTATTATGGCTAACAAACTAGAAAGAATACAGTGTAATTTCCTATAGTTGAGAAATGGGGAGGAAAATAAACATTCCTTGGTCAATTGGGCCACTATTTGCACTCCTAAGAAAAATGGTGGATTGGGGTTAAGTAAAGTCAGAAATATTAACAGGGCCCTCAATTATAAAATGACTTGGAAGCTAGTGATGGAGGAACAAGACTAGTGCAACACTATGAGAGCTAAGTATATGCAAGGGGGAAGCTTTAAGGAGAAATTTAAAGATGTTAATCTCCTTCAAGGTTCCAAAATTTGGAACAATATTATTAAATACAAAACTTTACTTCAAAAAGATCTAAAATGGTAAGTTGGGAATGGGCAAAAAATTAGATTCTGGAAGAACAACTAGAATAGTGTTATCCCTATGGACCATACAAAGAATCTTAATCTATTTATACTTTGACTTGTAGGTTAGGAGGTAAAGTGGAGGGGAACATTAGCAATGGGAGGTGGATTAATTTGAGCCATTTTTTGAACAATAATCAAGGGTTGCAAATCAATGTTTATGAGCTAGCTGACAACATGAAGCATATGTGAATTTGACAGTCTGACATTGAGGACAAAATTCTATGGGTCCCCAAGCTCTCTAGAGGTTTCTCAAAAAGTCAGCCTATGACCTCACCTTATCTTTGCCTAGCTCTGGCCTAAAATGGGGAAAAATTTTGGATTCACACCTCACTCCTAAAATAAATTTCAATTGGTGGACCCTCTTGCATGAGAAATTCCTCACCTAGGATAACCTAGTTAAATGGGGGTTCATCTTAGCCAATAAATGTATTATGTACAAAAAAGAGTAGGAAACCATTAACCAACTATTTATCCATTGTGCATTTTCTACTTACATCTAGTAGTAGATTCTTAATAAGTTGAAACTCACTTGGGCTATGGATGTGGACCTTGTTGATGCAAAAGCCTACACCCTTGCCTGAAGAAGGGAAAGGGAAAGGGAGTGATGCACTAGATAGAAATAGTGGTTACAACTCTGCCTATGACTACACTACAAATAATTGAAAGCACTAGATTACACAACTCTTAACTCTTTTTCTACCTTCAAAGAAATCACATGGAGATTTAGAACTGGTTGAAGTGCTGAAAGGAAAGGAATTTCACTATACAACAAATGCTAATAGACTTAACACAACATATAGATTTGAGAAAATGGAAAAGAAGCATTCAAAACAAGGCAATAAACATGCAAAAATTAATAAATGGCCAGAATAGGTAAGAATAAGGTTTTTTTCATTAGTGGAAGGCAAAAATGCAGAGCATAGTGCTGCTACAAAATACAAACAGAGAAGAACCCATATAAAGTATTTATAACTTGCCTTTATAGGTCAGGCATAACTTAAATTTAGACTTAAAGTTCAAACCCCACAAGATGAAGTTGAGTTATAGAGAGAAACAATAAATGAATATCAGAACTAAATTTGATCTTGAAATCAATTTGCTATGATAAAATGACAAGAAGGGCAAAACAAATGCACCCAATCATAAGAAATCAAATCCCCTAAGATTGGATCATTATAATCATCAATGAGGCATGGAGATGCATAAATGTCATGTAAACAAGGCCAAAGAATGGCATTCAAAATTAAAGAATAGTCCTTGTAATGTGTCATGGATGCAACAAAAGAATTCGAATGACTATCAAAAAATGTGGGATGGGATAACATGCAAGTTGATGTGCCATGAAAATATAGAGTTGACCCACATGGAATAAATCTAATTTGCCCCCAAAAATATGAGTCATCAATGCAGATCTTCATTTTGGAATGAATGAATCAAATGCTACAAGAAATCTCCTCAACAAGTGAATAAAACTAAACCATAGATGAAGATCTTCTTCAAAAGAATGGACACCCCATATGCATCTGGAAAATATCCAAAGATTCACAACCTAGTACAAGAAAGATCTACCATGTGGCATAAATATGTTGGTCAACACATTTATTGAATGCATGGTTGAAGAGGTAGCAACAATTTTGCAATTTCATGAAGTAAAAAGGTAAGTCTTCCAAAATAGAGAATTTTTCTATTTCAGAAATAGTAGAAAAGTCATTCTCTGAAATGGAAAAAGTGGTTAACACAAAATGTTAGCCCTGACAGAAAATACATGTTAACCCACAACTCAACACATGAAGGAAATTGAGCTAACTTGGTCAATGAACAAGCTTAACTAGGTCGACACATGAAGGAATCGGGCCAACTCGGCTCATAAAGAAATTGAGTTAACAAGAGATGTTAACCCAACCGAAAGCATGTTAACCCACATCAAAGAATCCTACCCATTGAAGATCTCTCAAATTGGTTATCAGTGATGGGTTGAATGTGGGACAAAAATGGCCAACAAACCTCAAACAATTTGTTAATTAGTTTAGCCTTTCCAATCACTCTCTCATTCATATTCTATACAAACTCATTCCCCCTCACATTTGTTGGTGCATTTGGAAGGAGATAAATAACAAGATCTATAGAGAAGAAGAAAGCACTCCACATGTCACCTTCTAGTTAATTCTTCAGAATGTGGCTACTAGTAGCTAGAAAAGCCTTGACTCACCCCCCCCCCCCCCCCCCCCAAAAGGAAAGGATATTGGAATTGTGAAGGGCTGGAATAGCCTACAGGGTTTTGACAGGGCTGATAGTACTAAAAAGGTGGCCAGAGCCAACACCAAATGGGCTCCTTTCCCCCTTGGATGGTGTAAAATTAACTTCGATGGGGTAGTTAGAGGAGAGAAAGATGTGAGTGGAGGTATTCTAAGGGACCATAAAGGTAAATGTATGGCTACCTTCCTAGGACCCCTAAAAGATCACATAGTTGCTGATGAAGGGTACTCCCTTTAATACCATAAACACATAATAGAAACAATGGAATGACAAAAATTTGTGAGAACAAAATATGGGCTTCTTATTATCACCATAAATGTGGAATTAAAAAATTTAGAATTACAATATGCTAACCCACATGGGTACTTTCATTCTAGTAATCTACAAGACTATGCTGTGAGCTGCCACCCAAAGTTATCCTAGACACTCAAACTTAATACCTAGGGTCGAAAGACCCTAACAATACATATAAATTTGGCCAAATACATTTTTGACATTTATTTTGGAATTTTTGGTCAGTCCAATTTCAGAAGGGCATAATTTTTGAACCATTGCTCAGATTGGCTATTATAACCACTTTTCAAAATCCTCGACCTGTGATCTACATAATCAAATTTGAACAAGCACCCATCCATCAAGTTTTTGGGCCTCATCTAGGCACATTTAGGCCTCCAACGGTGAGTCTAAAGTTTTTATACCAAAATTGCACACCAAAAATCTATAATAAATCCATGAATACTCATGATATGACACTAAGCCTCAACTAGTAGGCTGATATATCCAAGATGAATATCCACCTCTTAAATTAGGACATTTTGAGCTCGTATGACTATCTTACTAAGTAGAAAGCCTCTAGAAACAATAACTCTACACTAAGACAACCCTTATTCAAGAAACAAAAAGGAAATATTTTTGGGTGATGCAAGATTGCTCTTATACCCAAGATTCTCTTGCATAAGACACCCAAGGTAATTTGAGAAGTGACCCTATCATGTCTCAGGTATTTAGAGGAAAACCAAGGTGGTTAACCTCCTCCCTTGCTAGTCATGATGAATCTTCTACTAGCCTCCCTTTCCATTTGACCAGGTATTCTTCATAAGTTATTTTCCTTATACTTTTGCCAACATGACTGTCCATTATCTCCTCAATCTCCTTTGTAGTCAAATTAGCTACCAGAATACTCTACTATGCTTCTGTAACTTCATTCCCATCACCTCCTTTATAATACTCTGTCAAATTTAAAATGTTAAATACTGGTGAAATATTCAATTCAACATGCAACTCCATTTCATAGGCATTTCCAGAATCATGCCTTTTCATTATCATGCATGGTTCAATTGTTTTCATTTTCAACTTATTATATGTACCTACTAGAAAATGCTCCTTTCTCAAATGAATCATGACTTCATCTCTAGTATGAAATTTCTTATACCATCTTTTCAAATATGTCATAACCTTGTACTATTTATTCATCTTGATAATGT
This sequence comes from Cupressus sempervirens, assembly GCA_028749045.1. Lineage (NCBI taxonomy): Eukaryota > Viridiplantae > Streptophyta > Pinopsida > Cupressales > Cupressaceae > Cupressus > Cupressus sempervirens. The sequence goes on along the minus strand of CM053792.1, from coordinate 765,499,132 downwards.
GCTTCCTCACTTTCCCATGGATGTTGTTCACATGTTCAACAAATTGTTCTGCTTCATCACTACATATCTCTCCTTTATCCAACTGCCTCAATTCAAAAGCATTATTGGGACTACTCCCATATACAATCTAGAATGGTGATTTACCAATGCTACTATTGATATAATTATTATATGAAAATTCTATCTATGGTAAAATAAGATCTCGTCACTTTGGTTTATCTCCAACTAAGAATCTCAGCAAATTCTCTAAACTCCTATTCACCACCTCTATTTGTCCATCAGTCTGCGTATGATGTGATGAACTAAACTTCAAATCTATCTTCGATCTCTTCCACAATGTATGTTAGAAATACCCAACAAATTTGGTATCTTGATATGGCACTATACTCTTTATGACACAAGGAGGGGTGAATAGCTACGACCAAAGGCATACCTAACTATCCAAATACCTCATTGAGTAAACACAACAGAAGAAAACATGCAAAGAACAACACCAAGGAGAGAGAGAACAAAAAACTTTTATAGATTCATCAAATTATTACCATACATGCCCAACTATAAGGCCTTATGGGTTATGACTAGATACAAAATATAACTTCAAGATATATGATCCAACTTCAAATTCACAATTCCAAAAATCTCTGCTCTAAACCCTTTAAGTCCTATCCTGAACTAAACCAAATACCTCTACTTATACTTTCCAATACAACTTACAAAAATATTCTAGATCATTATATAATAGAAGGGTTGACCTCAAAATAGTTTGCACTCATTCCAAGAAAAGATCCTATCATTAAATTCATGATCCAAATTAAATACATAAGTCAACTCAAACAAAGAACCAATCACAGAAAAACTCGGTCAAAGAAGGACCTAAGCATCAACAAATATTAGGTTCACTCAGCATATGAAGGAACACTCGGTCAACACTAGACAACTTGGTTAACATCGAACCTCAGTCTATAATGAACTCAGTCATAACTACAACTCAATGAACACTAAACTTGGCCCAAAATACAACTCAATCAATACTAAAACTTGGTCATAACTATAACTCAGTTGATAGATGAACTCGATCAAAACTATCACTTGGCCAACATAGTCACTTGGTATCTATTACAACTCAGTAAGCATTGTTAGAACTCAGTTCACACCGTTGGAATGTACAAATTATTAGGATTATAGGGCAACCTAGAATGCTCCTACATTAGACAACCATGGTTTAAAGAAATGATTCTCTTGAATCATGCAAGTGTCATAACTTGAGATGAATCCAACTCAAATTTAGAAATCCATGTAGCATCTTCAACTAGTCTATTCTTCCACTTCACCAAATACTCATACGAATATTTTTCTCTTGTACTCTTACCAACTCTCTAATCTAATATCTATTAAAAATCTTCAATTTAATTCTTAGGATAATCATCTAATATAAAAAATTCATCATTTGACTCATGGTACTCATACAAATAAACAACATTGAATATAGGAGATATATCCATGTAATTAGGTAACTCAAGTTCATAAGCACTACCACTATCAAACTTCCTCAAGATCTTACAAGGTCCAAATTTCTTTGTGTTAATCTTATTGTATGTTCCAATAGGAAATCTACCTTTTTTCAAATGAACCATCACCTCATCACCAACTTCAAAAACATGACATTTCCTAGACTTATCAACCTTCTCCTTATACTTATGATTACTTTGTTCCAACTTCAACTTCACGTCCTCATGCAAAGAATTCGTAAAATCAAAAAAATCATCTCCTTCAACACTTCTCTTGTCTTCCGCAATAACATCCCTCAAATCTGATATCCCTGTAGGCTACATTCTAGTAACAATCTCAAAAGACATTTTTCCTGTACTCTTATTTTTAAAATTATTATATGCAAACTCAACTTGTGCCAATATCATATCCCAATTACTCGCCTTATCTCCAACTAAACATCTCAAAACATTACCCAATCTTTTATTCACAACCTCTATCTATACATTTGTCTATGGATGGAATGTAGAACTAAATCTCAACTCAATACCCATCTTCTTCCACAAAGTCCTCCAAAAGTAACCAACAAACTTACTATCTCTGTCAGAAATAATACTTTTTGGTAATCCATGCAATCTAACAATCACTTAGAAGAAAATCTCAGCAATATGTAAAACATCTGACGTCTTTTTACATCGTATGAAATGTGCCACTTTAGAAAATCTATCCACAACAACGAATATGGAATCATACCCTCTTGTTATCTTAGGTAATCCAAGAACAAAATCTATACTAATGTCATTCCAAGGTTTCTCAAGAACATTAATAGGTGTATACAATCTAGTATTTTGACTTACTCCTTTTACAACTTGACAAAATCCACAACTCCTTACAAACTTCTAAACATCCTTATACATCTATGGCCAATAATAATTATCCTTCAATAAACTCAATATCGTATCAACTCCAAAATGTCTAGCCAAACCACCACAATGCTTTTCCTTAATCAAATTAATTCTCATAGAACTTCTTGGTATACATAACTAAATTCCTTTGAATAACGTACCTTCTTAAATGAGATACTCATCATACTTACTCATGTGATCTAATAGATTTGGTGCTCTGCACTCTTTCCATGCCTCAAAAAAATCAAGGTCAGTATCATATAACTCCTTCATTTCATCAAAACTAATAACTTCAACCTTCATCTTGGTCAACAAAGAATGTCTTCTGCCCAATGCATCAACAACTCAGTTAGTGACTCCACTCTTATGCTTGATCACAAATGTGAAACTTTGCAAGTACTTAACCCACTTCATATGTCTCTGATTTAACTTATGATGACTTCCCAAATACTTTAAAGCTTTATGATCAGTATACAACACAAACTCCTTAGGAATCAAATAATTTATCCACTTCTTCAAGGCTTGAACAATAGCACAAAACTCTTGATCATCCACAAAATACTTCCTTTTAGCATCTTTCAAGTTCTCACTAAAGAAAACATGTTTACCTTCTTGACTCAACACAACTCCTATTGCATTGCCACTTGCATCACATTCAACTTAGAATACCTTATTTAGGCAAAGCTAATATAGGTAACTCAACAACCTTTTGTTTCAAAGTCTCAAAAATATTATCAGCTCCATGTGTCCACTTAAAATCCTTTTTATCTCCTCTCATTGTCTTAGCCATAGCATTACAAACAAAAATAGAATTTGTTATAAACTTTTTGTAGAAACTAGCCAAACCATGAAATGGTCTTACCTCATCAACATTCTTAGGTGTAGGTCATTCCAAATTTTTTTTAACCTTCTTAGGATCCATTCTCAAACCATTAGCTGAAATCACAAATCCCAAATACATAATATCTTCTTTCATAAAAGAACACTTTTTCAAGTTAATCATCAACTTCTCTTCTTTCAATCTCTGCAATACTTTTCTACCATGATCAAAATACTCTTCCTCAGTCTTACTAAATATCATTATATCATCCAAATAAGCAATAAAAAACTTATACAAAAATCTTTTGAGAACTTCATTCATTAACCTCATGAAAGTACTAGGTGCATTAGTCAAACCAAAAGGCATTACCAACTATTCATACAAACCATCTTTTTCCTTGAAAGGAGTCTTCTATTCATCACCTTCTCTAATTCTGATATGATGATAACCATTCTTCAAATCAATCTTGGTAATATACTTTGCTCCACTTAAACAATCTATTATACCATCCATCCTTGACATAGGAAACCTATATTTCATTGTGATCTTGTTAATTGCTCTGGAATTAGTATACATTCTCCATTCTCCATTCTTCTTAGGTACTAATACAATAGGTACAACACATGGACTCAAAATTTATATGATCAAACCTTTCTGTAACAACTCTTGCACTTGTCTATTAGGTTCTTCATTCTTTGTAGGTGTCAATCTATATGGTGCTTTTTTCAATAAACTAGCTCTAGAAATCAAGTCCATATAATGAATTATACTTCTTATTAGTGGTAAACCTCAAGTATATCCTCTACAATAATTTCTTTATACTTATTTAGTAACCTTTCAATTTATACAAGCACTTGGGCAATACTACTAACTTTTGTTATCACTTGGTTACTGCTAACCTCTGCCACTCGATTATTACTATTTGTCACTCAGTCATCACTATTTTATGTCACTCGGTTATGACTGGCACAACTCAGTCTTCTAGGAATTATGGCAAAAAAAAATTGATTCTTCTTCATTTCCTTTTCAAATTGCTTCCCATCGACAACACAAACTCGAATAGTAGTACAATTAACCTCATCTAGACTTTCAATCAAAGGCAACAATACTTGCTTTTTCCCATTCAACCAAAGAGTATATTGATTCAATCTTCCATCATGTATAATATATCTTTAATATTTCCAAGGTCTACCCAATAGAACATGAAAGTAATCCATAGGAATAACATCGCATAGACCTTCATCAAAGTAATGACCAATCGTGACCTTCACAACACATTGTTCACTTACCAATATCTTATGCTCATCCTTGATCCATAAAACAAGATAGGGTTTAGGATGCTTTAGCCTCTATAACTAAAACTTTGTAACCAAATACTCTAATGCAAAATTTGTTGAACTTCCACCATTAATGATCACTTTGTAGCATATTTCAACCATCTTACATCTGTTCTTGAAAAGACTTCTCCTTAGGATAGGTTCCTCATCAATTTATTTGTTACACAAAGTTGTTCTCACCATCATATTTTCTCTAGCCTCAAGTTCACTTGGTGAACCCTTAAGGTCTCCTTGAATCATAGCGTTTATGTTACCTTGTTCATTCTCATCAGAGGATCTACACTCAAAGGATCTATGCCCTTCTTTATCACATCTAAAACAAGTACCACAAAAATCCCTTCTTGAATATGAATTAGTTCTTCCTTGGTAAGAACTAGTACCTCCTTGATAGGAATTACCACCTTTCTATTTGGTCTTTCATTTGTCATCATGTTTCTATTCAAATTTTCCCTTATCTTGCATAGAATTGTTAGATCTACCACCTTATCCATAAGATCTGCCTTAGCTTCTCTAGAATCTACCACCTCTACCACTTTGTCTTTATTCATGCTTCTTTATCAAGATCTCCTCAGAATTCAAGGCATATTCATATGCTTCTTCCACACTTTCCAATTTCACAAAACTTATCTCATCTTGAATTCTAGGTCCCAATCCATTTAGATACCTTGTGACTTTCTCAACCTCATCATCCACATGTCCAGATCTAATGTCTAATCTATAACATTCCTCAGTATACTCCTTCACAATGAAGTCCTCTTGTCTTAATTCTTGCATCTTTCTCAACAAGCTAATTTGGTAATCAATAGGAAGGAACCTCTTCTTCACTTTGTTCACCATTTTTAGCCAATTCCTGATCTTCTCCTTTCCTCTCCTTTGTCCATCAGTTTGAAAATGCTCCCACCACAGTGGGGCATGTCCTTTCAACCTAGTGACTGCAATTGTCACCTTCTCCTTATCAGAGATCCAATCCAACACAACATTAGTGTCCCATTTTCCATCATAAGGAACAACTTCTACAACATGATTCGAATATGCCTTAGACAATACTCTCAACAATGTTTCCTCAGGTTTTGGATTAGGTTTGGTGTCATTGCTTCATCATCACTCACATTATCAAGATGTGATCCTCTCCTCTAGACTATCTCTACAACATCTAATCTGGTTATAATTTGTCTCAGCATGTCCATAATATTAGTGCCAAAAATTTCTTTTCCTTGAACCATCTTTACAAATAGGTACCTAGAAGATCATAACCCTCTACAAGTTATAGGTCAAATTCGTAGATCTACCACCCTACAACCAACTCCAACTTAGAGTTCTACATGATCTAATCTCCACAAGGATGAACCTCAAGCTCTAATACTGCTTAACATAAGGAGGGGTGAAAATTTAAGGCCAAAAGTACACCTAACTATCTAAACACCTTACTGAGTAAACATAATAGAAGAAAATAGATAGAGAACAAGACCAAGGAGAGAGAGAACAAATCAACTATAAAGCCTTCTAAGTTATGACTAGATACAAAATATAACTTCAAGATCTACTATCCAACTTCAAATTCACAATTTGAGAAACATATACTCTAAACCCTCTAAGTCCTACCCTAAAATAAACCAAATACATCTACTTATACTTGCCAAGATGGCTTATAGAAGATTCTAGATCATTACATAATAGAAGGGCCAACCTCAAAACTATTTGTACTCATCCCAAGATAAGATCATCTCATTAAATTCATGATCCAAATTAAATACATAAGGTAGCTCAAACTAAGAACCAATCATAGACAAGCTCAGTCAAAGAAGGACCTAAGAATCAACAAATATCAAGTTCACTCGGCACATAAAGGAACACTCAGTCAATATTAGACAACTTAGTTAACACTGTAACTTGGTCAATAATGAACTGAGTGATAACTGCAACTTGATGAACACTGATCTAAACCCAAAATACAACTCGATCAATACTAGAATTTGGTTAGAATTACAACTCGGTCGATACATGAACTCAGTCAAAATCATCACTCGACCAACAAAGCCACTCGATAACTACTACAACTCAATAAGCACTGTTAGAACTTGATTCACACTGCTGGAATGAATAAATGAGAAGGATTACAAGGAAACCTATGATTCTCTTTCATCACTTTGGTAGACCATATAGTCTCACTACTTCTCTAAAAAATAACTCTGCCACATGAACAACATCGACAGTCTTCTTGCAGGGAATGAAATGTGTCATCTTTGAAAACCTATAAACCACCACAAAAATAAAATCATGCCATCATTGGGTCCTTATTAATCCAAGAATGAAATCCATGTTGACATCCTTCCACAACTTCTCTGGTATAGGTAATGGCTGATACCACTTTGTATTCTTCCTCACTCCTTTCACCATCTGACATACTCTACAACTTTGTATAAATTTCTTCACATCTTGTTGCAACTGTGGCCAATAATAATTCTTAGCAACCAAAAAAATCATCTTATCTCTCCCAAAATTCTAGCCAATCCTCCACTATGCTTCTCCTTGATGTGATTCTTATTGTCTAGTGTGGAGTCTGATCAGTACCCAAGTGGGAGATTGTTAGTTTATGGTGACTGATCAAGGAAGTATTGTACATGCTATTTTATTGACATTTTTGGGCTGACATATTGTAACTAATTTTAACCCTAAAGAAAAATAAGTACTTGTATAAGATGGCTTAGGGTTAGGGATTTTCTATAAGGTGTGATGCGGTAATTGCTTCTTACAGTGGTATTTAGATGTAAGGGATTATAGATTGTAATCATGCTATAATCACTGGAGTATAATAATATTGGACTCATTATTTGGTGGATGTAGCCTAGGGATTGGGTGAACCACATTAAATCTTGGTGTCTTGTGTTATCTTCTATGCAATTTATTATTTTATGATATTGGTTATATTTGCATGTAATTGTTATTTCTATCTGTGGTTAATCCTAACAATTCTCTCTCATAGAACTTTGGGAAATGCACATCTAACTTTCTTTGAACATCATACCATCTTGGATTATGAAATCTAACCACTTTTTTCTATCAAGTGTAACAAGTTCTTTACAAGTCTTCCAAGCTTCACCAAAATCAGGATCCTCTAGATACAAATTACTAAGTTCCTTGAACCCAACCACCTCAACCTACATCTTTGTTAGAAAAAGTCATCCCACTTCAAATACCTCTGGTTTAATTTTCCTTGAATATTCAAATATTACAAAACTTGATGATCAATATACAAAACAAACTCCTTAGGAAGAAGATAGTGTCTCTATTTCTTCAATGTTTGAACTATAACATAAATTTCCTAATCATAAACACAATAATTTCTTTTGGCATCATTCACCTTCTCACTAAAATATGCAACAGGTCTACCTTCATGGCTCAAAAGAACTCCTATTGTAGTACAACTAGCATCACAGTCTACTTGAAACCCTGTTAAAATCTAGAAGTGCTAAAATAGGCTACTTGTCAAAAAAAATAAAAATCAACAAATTAAAACTCTTATCTTCTCCTATAGTCCACTTAAATTCTTTTCTATTACCTCTTATTGTTTCATTCAAGGCTTTGCAAATATTGCTAAAACCTCTTATGAATTTTCTGTAAGAAATAACTAGTCCATGAAAAGATCTTACCTCTATAGCACTCTTTGGAGTAGGCCATTCAAGGATAGCCTTCACTTTCTCTGGGTCCATTCTCAGACCTTTTACTAAAACTACAAATCCCACATATACCAACTCCTTCTTCACAAAATTGCACTTCTTTAGGTTTATCAACAACTTTTCTTCCCTCAACTTATCAAACACCTTTTGAATATGCATCAAATACTCCTCGAAAGTATTACTAAAGATCAATATATCATCTAGGTAAACAATGAAAAACTTACCTAGAAACTCCTTCAATATATCATTCACAAGCCTCATGAAAGTACTTGTTGCATTGGTTATCCCAAAATGCATGAGTGACCACCCATATAATCCTTCCCTTGTCTTGAACATAGTCTTCCACTCATCTCCTTTTTTGATGTGAATTTGATGGTATCCACTCTTCAGATCTATCTTTGTGAAATAGACAACTCCACTCAAATAGTCAATAATATCATTTGTCCTTGGCAATGGAAATCTATACTTGATTGTGATCTTGTTGATAGTGTGAGAATCTATAAACATCCTCTATTCTCCATTCTTCTTTGGTGCTAATACTATTGGTACAATACATGGACTTAGACTCTTGCAAATCAACCCCTTCTGCAACAACTCATGCACTTGTCTATTCAAATCCTCACTTTTGACTTGTGTAATTTTGTATGCTACCTTATTTGACAAGCTAGATCCTAGAATCAAATCCATCTGGTGACTAATATTCCTCACTATAGGTAATCCATTAGGTACATTATCTGACATAATACCAAGAAACTCTCCCAACAAATATACAACTTCTACAGGTACATCCTCTACTTCTTCTTTACCATCTTTTGGGATTACAAAAAACACATATCCTCATGCTTAATACCTTGGAGAAACTCCCTTCCATCAACAAAACTTATTTTGGCAACAATATATACATTTTCTTCTTTCCCCTTCAATAACATCAACATATATTTATTCCATCCTTTGTTAGAGTGTAGGTATTGTCTCATCCATCATGTGTGGCATGCCTATAAAAATATGTAATCTTACCTAGAAAAATATGACATATGTCCATAGGTATGATATCACATAGCACCTCATCTTGGTAGCTTCCAATATTGAACTTCACTGAGCATTGCTCACTGAACATGACCTTGTTGTCATCTTCCACCCAAGTAATAAAATATGGACGTGGGTGTTTATCCTCTTTAGCTTTAACTTTGTGACCATCTTTTCTATTAGTAGATTGCTAGTACTTCCACCATAAATGATCACATCACAAAAATTATCTTCACATTTGCACCTGGTGTAAAAAAAACTCCTCCTTTGATTAGGTGCATTCTCACCACTCAGCAAGACTCTTCAATCAACTGGTTTTCTCCTCTTTCAACATCTTCAAAATTGGATAATTTTGCATCTTTGTCAACATGCACAACTCTAACCCAACCTTCTATTATTTGATCTATCCTTCCTTGGTACTGGGAACATTCAAATTCTTTATGCCCTTCTTCTCTATAGAGAAAATATTTTCCATAGAAACCTTCTCTTCTAGATCATTGCCCTCTTTCTCTTCCTCTCTGATCTCTATTATTTTGATCTTGGAAATGATTGAAATTGTTTCCCCTCTAGTTCTCACTATTGCTTCTAGCCTCATTCTTTTTCTTTTGATCATCATTTTATCCTCCATAAGATTGTCCTCCAGATCTTCCACCATGACCTCTACCACTATTTTTGTTATCAAATGTTTTTCTCAGCTTCTTCTATACTCTTAGGAAAATTGGTATGCATCCTCATTACTAGTCATTCAAACTAGGCTCAACTCCTAATGAATGCTTAGCCTTAACCCATTAAGATAACACACAAATTTCTCCTTATCAGCTTCCACATGGCTAGTTCTTATGAAAACTTGGTAGAAATACTTGGAATAGATCTTCCTACTTGCTTCAACCCTTGCATCTTCTTCAAAAAATCAAGCTCATAATCCATGGGAATGAACTGTCACTTCATTTTAGCTATCATTTGATCCTATTTAGTGATTTTGTCTTTTCCTCTTCTATTTTTCTCCAATTAGATCTCTTGCCACCAAATCTTTGCATGACCCTTCAATTTGCTTTTACAATATTGACCCTATCTAGATCTTCAATATCTTCATATTCAAAGTACTCTTCCAATTCATTTATCCAATTAATCAATTCCTCTTGGTTAAGATTTCCAAAAATTGTGGGAACATCAAAGTTAGGTCTTTTTCAAATCTTAGAAATGGCCTTGAAAAGTTTTCCCTCCTGTGGGTTCAAAACTTCATCTTCTACTACTTGATCAACATTTCCTTCTTCTTCCCTTTCATCATCACTTTCATCACTGCCTACAACAAGACTCATTCCTCTGTGCATTTTTTCTTACAATGCTTACATTTGTGTCTAGAAGGCTCTAAAAATATGAGGTGTAACAAATACACCTCTCCCACCATGCTCTCTTTGTGGAGGCATCTTCACATTTTTTCTAAAACCCTAGTACAAACTATTTCACAATCAACGATGTATCTACATGCTCAACCCAAACCACAGTTCTAGTGCAAATTGCCTCATAGTTAGTAATCTGTCCACATACTGAGGAACTCTAGCTTTGATACCACTTGATGAAGGGTGCTCCCCTTAGTACCATAAACACATAACAAAAACAATGGAACAACAAAAATTTGCGAGAAAAAAAATGGGCTCCTTATTATCACTACAAATGTGGAATTATAGAATTTAGAATTACAATATTCTAACCCACATGGGTGCCTTCATTATAATAATCTACAAGAAAAATTTGAAAACCATCACCCATAGTTGTCCTAGATAATGTACATGCATTTCTTAAATTGGAAATTTTATGCCGCTCGAGAAGGTTCTAGACACTCAAACTTAATACCTAGGACTGACATACCCTAACAATACATATAGAGTTAGACAAATACATTTTTGGTATTTATTTTGGATGTTTTGGTTGGTCCAACTTCAAAAGGCCATAATTTTTAAATCATTGCTCATATTAGCTATTTTAACTACTTTTTGGAATCCTCTACTTCTTATCTATAGGCTCAGATCTGTGCAAGCACCTATTCTTCAAGTTTTTGGGCTTGATTTGGGTTCTTTTAGCCCCCAAATAGTGATCCTAGAATTTTTGTACCAAAATTGTACACCAAAAATCTGTAATAAGTCCATGAATACTCATGATATGACATTGAGCCTCAACTGGTAGGCTGATTTATCCAATATGAATATACACCTTTGGAATTAGGACAATCCAAGCTCATATGACTGACTTACTAAGTAGCAAGCCTCCAAAAAAAAAAACTCTACACTAGGACAACCCTTATTCAAGAAACAAAAAGAAATATTTTTGGGTGATGCAAGATTTCTCTTACACCCAAAGATGCTTCCGCATCAATTAATCAGGCATAGGGAATGACACTCCTCTAGGAGATTAATATTGATATTGCTATGGGGTAACTAAGATTGAAGTTTAGGGTGGCTCTAATGTCACCATGTAAGCCACCCAAAGAAGGAGAAATGTTAGGTGGAGAGTTAGCACTATTCTTGAGGACTTTGCTACCTTACTTTATAGATTCCAAAACTATAAATGTGAGTATATTCATAGGGAGGGAAATGTAGTTGTAGACTCTATGGCTGGTACTAGGCTACAGATGAAAGGGTTAAGATGTTGCAGGGAGGTAAATCAGTTGCTCGAGACACAAGGAACCCTGTAAGGAGGGAGGAATGTATGGGTACTTTTTAATCATGCATAACAACAATTTAAGGGTTATGTGGCAAAGGAAAATGAGTACTAAGGGTAACCCTTTCCTTATTTCTAGAATTTTATTTTTTCAAAAAGTCAGTTGGCATGTTTTTATTATGAGATGGAAAGACAAAACTAAGCTCAATCAAAGTGTGTATAAGCATAAGGTTATAATAATTTCACATCATTATGGAAATATTTTGATTAATTATAATCACAACATGCCAAAAATAGACTTTAATAACAATGGAAATTAATTTTAGTACCATGCCTTTCCAAAAAATTAAGGTTTCACATGTGTGTAGATAGTCAAAATACTTAACTAGATGGTATTCCCATCTTCAAAATTATTCTAATGAAAATAAAGGTTATGACCACATTAAGAATGACTTTTTTAAGTTCATTATTTCTACCCTATGCAAAGTTAGCTTTCAATCTTTGCATTTTGATAAGTGTTTAAAGTTGGATACCATTTCATGGGATTAAAAAATGACACAAGTTTATAGGTTTTTATGGGATTTCTCCTATTTAAGTTTAATTTTTTATTATTATAATGATTTTTATAAACCTATAACTACTCTTCCTTTCTATGGTTTCATGGCATTATATGTTTTCTTGGATATACTGCTATGGTTAAGACTTATATAAGACAAATGAGATTATCTATGTGTGTGATGTTGGAAATATAATGCAAGCTAGGTGACTGAGAGAGGATGTGAATTAGGAACCACTTAAATTTCAATCACTCAATCAACTTTATTATGTTATCTAATCTACTTGCATGCATGAAAAACAAAGAAAGAAAGTAATAATGCCATAACATAATAATTGGTAACCCATAAACCCTCCAAGTAGAAGGTAAAACTGGGGTGGAGATGACACCCACAATGCTTCACTACTGTAGTAATAAAATTGGCATGTTAAGGCTTACAAATGATCACTTCTAGTGATGTTACTTGGTTAAGAGTAATAAGGACTGCTAGGTCTACCTTGTAAAATTATTTATATAATAAAATTAAGTATGTACTCTATTAGGAGTTTGTGCAAAGGGCTGTTAGGTCCACCTTGTTAAAGGATTTAGGACTGATGCACCTGTTAGGATGAATCATTGGATTAATCTTTGATATGAAACTCTAATTGTTGATGAAGATCCTGTGAAGTAAACTAATCACTTGACTATGATAGATGAGTCTTTTCCTTACCTTGTATTGTTGCCTTCTAAATATTCTTCTCTCCCATGTTCGCATGTAGACAATGTTCCTCAACTCTTAGTAGTCCACACGATAACATTTGGGTAAATGAAATAAATTATACTTATATCCATCCAAATAATTCCATTAATAGTCAGCTACAACATAAATAGTTCTAAAATAATAATCAAGTTGGCTTAGTGCTGTAACTTGGGTCTAATGGCTTACTCGGGTGATACTGTAGATACTTGGGCAACATTTTCACCTTGGCTAACTCTAGCACTCGGTTGATACTAGATGCTTAGTTAAATGTGATCACTTAGCAAACACTATTGGTTTGGTTCACACTACTCTACTTGCTTGGTTATCATCCTAAAACAAGAATACTCTCCTACCTTAATTTACACTATAGCTCAGTGGAAACTATCAACTCGGTTGACATTGCAACTTAGTTGATAGTGACAAAAAAACTTATCATGCTTAAAAACTAAAATCAAAATTCTTCAGTAAAACTCCCCCTTTGAGTATGCTCTTTTCTATAGCTTGATTTGCACTAAGGACTTTGCAATTTGGTCTCAACTAAAAACTATGTTTTTGATTTTTCAAAATTGTTTTTGTATATATGCTTTTTACATATATTTCTATTGTACATATTTCCTTTATTCTATACACACTTTCTCTCTTTATATGTATATACTTTTCCCTTTTACATATTGTCCCCCTTGTTTTTGTTACAAATGCCAACATTTTTACAAGGTTATGCCAAAATTAGAAAGAAAATCATGATGTACCTTCAAAATCAAAGACATAGTTTTATCCCAATTATCTTGAAGCACCTTTAGAATGTGTAGATCAATCTAAAGTTTTGCTAATAACTCCAACATGTGATCTGCCACTAAAAGGTTTGTATCCTTAACAAGTGTCTTTGTATGATCTATTCTTTTCTACATAATGTCCATGTGGGGAAGCATCATCCTCTATATATCTACTAGGATTACCCTTATTTTGGCTTCTTCTCTTAGTAATTGTGCTCGAAGATCTCTCAAAAATATGGTTTTTGCTAAATGATTTGAATTAGAACTTGGGTTGATTGCTAGATGACTAGCACTAGCCTTCAAGTCCATATAAATGTTGACTAGATTGTTTTTTATTTCCTTGGTAAAGTCAATGGTATCACTCAACTTTAAAAATAAAGATAGAACGTTATTCACAACATTTTCTAAAGTAGAAATTAAAGTAGATAATTTTGCTTGATCAATTGCTATTTTCTATGCTATATTCTCCAACACTTTATTTTCAAACTTCTTTTTAGCTTTCTAAAGAAGTTTATCCTACCCATCAGTTTCCTCATTGAACTTATGTACAATGTCAATCAATTGATCAATGATAGGGGCTTTTTCATTTAACTCTATAGATATAGTGTCCACAAATTTTTCTGTGATGTCTTCCAACACTTTGCTTCTATCTCTTTCAACCCTTAACATATGTTGTTTGGCTCTTTTCTTCTACATTTGTCCTAAAATATCTATTTTCTCAGTAGATAGATTGGTTTAGTCCCAATTTTGGATTAAAATATCCTCATCTAAGTCTGTGTCATCAACTCCCTTCTCTTTTCCTTTACTCTTAATAGCTGAAGAGGGTATCATTTGGTTGCCTCTATCAACCAAGTTCTTCTCTTGATGTAGCTTGGTTGAAGCTATATGAGCCTATTGCTCAGTTACCATAGGGATAGAGGTTAGTGAAGATGTGACCATTTTCAATTCACTTCTTAGTTGAGCTATGTTCAACTCAATGGATTGTTTATCAGGTGTTTCCTTAGGTGGAGTGCTAGGAAGAGATGCCATAACCTTTGCAACAATCTTCTTAGGATTAGACTCTTCAATTGTTTGAATCTTTCATAGGGATCCTTCTTCTTTCATATCAAAAATTAATTTCCACATTTTTTTTTGTGGACTACACAACATATTCTATCCTTTTTGACAAAAATTAAAAAACTTTAAATCTTGGAGTCTATTTGTTTTCATTTTTGGTCATTGTCTCCTTGATTTCCTTGTGAGAAAGATTTGGCATTAATTTTATGAGTCTTCTCTTTGCTGTCTTTCTCAGTTTTTACTACATTATTTGAATGGTGAGAAACAATCTTAAGAAGAGTTTCAAAAGCTTGACCTTTGATTTTGTCAGGGTCATACTTCCACTTAGCCATTTTCTCAAGCATTGCATCCTTAATTTGCTTATGCTCATCTTTGCTTCTGGAGTCATATTTTAGGTATATAAAATTTTCCATCGCACTTCCTTCCTTTAATGCTTTTAGTCTTTGTTAAAAGGTATGTGGTGGCTTCTTGAGAGAGATGATAGGAATATTGTGTTCATTTTAAATCATCATCTTCTTCCTCAAGCTTCAATTTCTTCCTTAGCCTTCTAGCTGTGGTAGCAGTGATTACAGGAGTAGACCTTGCAAGTTTCTTTGATGTAGACTTTGATGAGGTCTTAACCTTCTTCTTAGAAGCTTCCTGTACCTTTTATTCTTCATCACTTTCCTCTTCATCTTTCTCTTCATCTTCCTCTTCTACATCATCACCCTTTCCTTCAGTGAGCATGAGAGATGAATCTATTTTAGCAAGTTTCTTTTCAAGGTTATATGACTTTTTCTTTCCTCTCTTTAGGATTTGAGGAATCTGAATCTCAAGTGAGATTCTAGTCTTGGCTTCCTCATACATTGCAATATATATAGCCTCGGGTTCTATAGGCTCATTAATGAGAGCCTCAATAATGTCTCTTGTTTCATAAATATTTATCTCATATGCCAATGGTTTTACCCATGAAATCCTAGGTTTGACTGCCTATATATAAACTTTGTCATAGTCAACTAGGAAGCATATATCCTACTCATAGTCATCTACTAGCTGCTTAGGGATCCTAAGACTTCTCTGCATCCTTTTCTTGAAGTTATCAAAGTATGCATCCATGATGCTTTCAAAATTCTCACCCATTTCATTTATGAATTCATTAATTTGATACAACATTGGGGTGTCCTTCTTCCAAACAACCTTTGATGGAAATATTTTTTACACATAAAAGAATAAAGAAACCAAGGGTGAACTAAACTTACATGAGTCATTCTTGGAGGTTCAAATTCTCTACATGTTCTTTCTTAGCTAGATGCGTTGGAGCTTGGTAAGGTCAAAGGATATGTTCTTCTTCACAACCTTGTATGCTAGGTCCACTGCTTTACATGGTATGCTATTTGGATGGATTGAACTATATATATTTTTGTTCTATGACATAGATGCCAAAATTGATCTCCATGTTAGTCACATTGTTAATTTTCATGCCTCTACCATCCCATTTAGCTAGGGTTAGCTTTGTCAATTCTATCTATCCTAGGGTTTTGGTAACTTTTGATTTCTCCAACATTGGATACCTAGTTATCTTATAAATCATCTTCTTTGTGATGGGATAAGTCTATTCAAGCTAGAATGACATATCATGGACTTGGCTTAGTATGAACCTAATCCACTTGATTTGAAAATTCCTTGGCATGTGAATGATGTGGATCAAGCCCTTGACCTCTAGATTGTGTTATGGCTTTAACACATCATTATTGCAAAATGCAACATATGCCTAATCTAGCTCGAAATTACCTATTTCCTAAATATAATAGTGATAAAATGATTTGATATTGTGAATGAGAAGTACCTTAGGGGGAATTAATGACTGTGCCCCTTTTGGATCCTTCTACTTGGCAATCACTAGATACTACTTGAATTTTAGAGGAATGTAGTCTGAAATCTTTGCTAACATTTCAGAACCCCTGTTGACTTTTGTGCTTGAAGATACTGCCATACTACTTGATTGATGAAGAATTTGACGATGGTGGCTTTGCCTGATATTGTCCTTCAAATTTTTTTCTCTTAATAACTTTGGGGGCTTGAACAATTTTGTTCTCTATGAAAACTTTGAATTCATGATGAAAAATGAGTCTTTGATCTCTTTCTTTTCAAAATTTCAATTATAAGGCCTCATTAATGCTCCATACTTGGATAGGTGAAAAAGACCCTGTTTGGTCTTCAAACCTTAAATGTACCTTGAATCTTAGCTAATGCTAACTAACCATGCCTAGTTGAGTCTATTCTCTCTTGGTTAGGTCTAAGGAGTAACTCGGTTAGGACTAACAACTTGGTCACGTCTGAAACTTTTCCTTTGTCCAAGTGCATCTAATATGCTAATTTGGACTATCTTGCTTGGATGAATGGAACTGATGTAGAATATAAATTTTTTCATAGCTCTAGTGGTCTCCTTGTATTCTTATGCAGAGATGATTGAGTCACCCAATTCATTTCCTTAGGTGTCAATGACCTCACTATTTTCATTTGAATTCTCTAGATATTTCCTCAGCTATTACTGCTTCATTTGAGTCCCGGTCTTATTAGCTTTTGATTTCTTTTCATCTTCAAATTTAGCTCTATTCATGCATTTCTTTGCTATATGACCAAGTTTGTTGCATACATAGCATCTTTTGGTATGATTACTTTTTCTAAAGTGAGTCTTCGTGCAATTAGCTCAAATGTGTCCAAACTTTCCACATAGATAACATCTGCACCAAGTATTTTAATCCCAACCAAATATTGCTTTAGCAAGTTGTTTAGTAGGATTCTAATTCTTGGTTTTGCATTCTAAGGATTTGTGACCTTGTTTATTGCATGTGAAACATTTTCCTTCAAACTTAGTTTTCTCTATGCATTCACAACCTCTATGTCCATTTTTGTTACAATTGTAATATTTACCATTAAACTTTGACTTTCCATTGCTCCAAAATTTGTTTGATGTATGTCCTATATTTCCACAATGATTTCATGTAGGTTTTTTATTCTTTTGAGCTACTTTTTATGACAACTCTCCTTGTTCAGTGTAGCCCAATCCTTCTTTACTTTTGTGTCTATTTTGAGATAGCTCTACTAATTGATCCATGCTTTCTTTTGATCTTATCATTCTTTCATTGTTTTCTTTTTCTACTCTAAGATTATTTATGAGTCTTTCATTTTTTGTCCTTAGATTGATGACTTCTTGATTTTCCATATCTTTTCGATGTAGTATGTTGGATCCTGAATCAACAACTTTTGAATAACCCAGTGATAAGAACACATAAAACTAGGGGAAGCTAATTCCCATGGTTAATGCACCTATTCAAACACTAGGGCCAACTATAAGGCTATTTAATCTCCTTCTTCTTTTAGGATTTGCAGGACCTAGGCGGGTGGACCTCAGATTCTTTATATGGTACAAGCATAAAGCCATATAACTAAATCTATATAATAGATAAATACCCTTTAATTTTCTATGTTTATGCAAACATTCATGGAAATGAAATAGCTAATAACATGACACATGAATCTAATAAAACAGGTGAGGATAGCTCTTTTCAACTCTTAAACATAAACAGGAAAATATATTTGATTAAAGATTGAATCAACATAGCCCACGTATGCAATAGAAAAAGCATGTAGTCTCTAAGCTGACCAGTCCCTTATCCATTGGGCATTCAATAAGTCAAAAACACACACATGGATACCCAAAATATATTTGTATATTTAGATATCTAATCTATCTATCTACCTTTCAAATAAACATCTATCTTCAAACAAAATTTGTACTTATCAAATTCTCCTGTGATCCTTGCAGTTCTATCAATGCATATCAAGCAAATTTACTTAGGTTCTTAACCCAATAACAAGATCTAAAATGACATACAACTTCAAAATCAAGTTGCAACTAGATAATATACACTTTGTACATAGTCAACAAAGAACTAGAAACCCATAGAAAAGGAGATAACTTTAGAATGAAACTTCAAATACAACTAAGTATTCATTCCTTGAAATCAATACATCATAGTATGCAAAAAAATTAGAGGATACATACAGGATGACTGTATAACTTAAATGCTCAAAAGCAACTACATTGTTGTTGTTCATAAAAGAGAAAGCACTAAGAAATATGGTCTCACAGTTATGGAAGAAGTTTCAATCAAAGTGGTACCAACAGAGTGGTCACACAATAGTGAAAAATGTCCAAAACTAGAACCCTTACAATGAGAGGAGAAAATGAATATATAAACAAGAAGAGATTTAGATCAAAATATGATTCTACCAAGTGTACAACTGAAAATATTCATCCTGATGCTGTTGAAACTATCTCTTCCTTCCTCTACTAGAAATCAAAAATTCATCAATGTAGTTGCAGAGTGTCGATGTATCCCTTAAAATAATGAAGAAACCCCTTTCTAAAGGAATATTAGATACATGTCATAAAGTATGTAGAAGCTTCAAATTTGATCTTTATTGTCTTCATCTTCCCTCAATTGTAAAACTCCAACTGCCTTTGCCAACAAAAACCTTATCCTCTACATGTACCTTTAAAATATTTAATTCACTCTTTATGGCCATTCAATGAATCTTATCTCATGCAAATCTGATTAAAAACTAATCCTATCTCATTCTAAAAATATCAAATCTGCAGAAATATTGAGGATGCCTCAAAATCATAAATCTGCCCATAGCTTCTTCCAATAAAGACCTATGCAAAAACTAATTGCAAAAATGGAAAATTTGGATTCTCCCATTTTTGTCAATATTAATACTCTATGTTCTGGATAAAAACAATGCCTTTGGAGTGTAGTTGAAAAACCAGGCCTTGGACTGTGAACTGAGCAATTTAATTGAAAAATTTAAACTGACTATATAGTTAAACTATATAATATCATTAAAGTAAAATAAAATCTTTCAACTTTCGAATGATGAGTGCTTAGATTGAAGATATCTAATTTTAATATTTGACTTTATTCTTATTTTCCTTGTCTCTAATCACAAGATGCCACATGTCAATTTCTCATTTGTCATCTCACCTAGGTGGGCCCCACCTTTCCATTATACTATATTTCAAATATTTGAATTTGATGCTATTGCCCTCTTGACGCTACAAACTCATGATTATATAATATATCATATCATCTTAAGATTAAGATTTTATCCTTATGATCTTACAATTCCCGTGTTTGGTATAACATCTTAACTCAATACCTAAAGCCCTTTGATCTCATGAACTTCACCTTCTCCTAGTGTCATAACCATCCATTTTGACACTCGCGATCCTACAATCATCTTGAACTCATGATTTCCCAATCCTACAATGGGCATAGCATCATAACCCAACATTTGAGGGACTCCTGATCACATGCTCGCATAACATCTCAAGCCTTTCTCTCTTCAACTACCAATCATATGACTAGTTGTAACACCATATGTCTCAATATTTGGTTCTCCAATATCCCAATGGGCCTCCCGCAGATGCCATGTGGCATCTCATTTTAGATGCATTACTTTGGTCAGAATTGAGTCATTTCTTTACTGGCATCAGGCCCCAGAACACAAGATCTCTACTTGCCTTCAATTGTGTGTCTTAAAGAAACTTGATGGTTGTATGTTTAGGTTTTAAAACTATGAAAATTTTCTCTACCCACCGATGTGGGATTAAAAGAAAAGCTTCCTCCCAATTCACACAGTGATGAACAAATCTATTTCATGGCATGAGTGACCATATACATCTTCAAAAAAGACCAACTTCCATGCACCACACTTTGTGTAGGTTTATGATGTCTAGAGGAAAACATTTTATGTATGGAAGCTTGAAACACAACATTTCCATCACTGTCAACTATAATTGCCTAAGACCTCTAGCATTTGAATAGAAAACATTATGCCAAAACAAAAATGCCTTCCATCTCATTTGATGCAAAAGGTAGTTTAATTGGTGTAGAAGGCCATCTCAATGATGTGTGTTTTCTTTGACTACTCCCTAATCTTCTATGCAACATATTGACTCTCACTTGCACATTTGGTGGATCTTGCAGATCTAGGTTTTCATTTTTGAGGCTTTCATTATGAACTTGTAGCACAACAATTCTGATCGGTCTTACTGAGCCTTCATTTGAGTGCCCCAATTTTGAAACCAAAACTTGGTTTGCCTTGGTTTGAGACCCAATTCATACCTAAACCTTTGTCACAAATTTTTATTTGGGTGAGGACACTCCTTGAACAAAGCTTCTATCTCTTGGATTTCTTTAGGTGCATGCTAGTGATAGCATTTCCTCCTTGGCTACTGATTTGCAACATCTTGATCTTCACTAGACCCTCCATCCAAGTTTTCACTTCTAGACTTGCCGTCATTCTCCTCCTCTCTACTCTTGAACTACATGCTCTCTAAACTTTGGTTGTCTTCCCTCAAACTGCTTGGCAAATACATTCATGCTTGCAGATTTCTTCCTACATCCATATGTTTATTTTGTATAAAAACTAATGTATATGAAGATAGTCCATTTTTTTATTCAAAATTATTAGCATAATAGAATGCTTCATTCATCATAGTCATTCTTTCCATCTATCATTTGTTAAAGAAAAAAATCCCCAATCTCTCATTTGCACTACTCTCTTAATGAGGTTTTTCTTTTTAGTATGTGAAGGACCATAAAATATTTTTTTTATAGGTTTAACTCCAATAGCTTTAAGAAGTTGTGGGTGTTAAAGGGGAAGTTCAACTAATTCTCTAATCTATGTCATTTTCTTTGATCCTTAGATCTGATGATGATAGGAAAATAGAATAGTGTTAGCCTTACGCTGCATTCTCACTACTATAATCACATCCGATCTTCAAAATGCCATATAAACCCGGTGGGATCAGTGGGGCCCTTGAATGGGTCTAGATAAAAAATATTTTCAAAATGAAACAACTGATATCTTAAACTAATCCATAGAGACTTTGGTACTGACTAGATTCAAATTTGAGCATTGAATCATCATTTAGAACTTATATACCCTGTTCTCACAAATTGTGATTTCTATGATAAGAGGGCCTATAGGATAACTTTAAAAACTGACTAAAACATATAATTGGGCTCTAAAAATTGACATGCTAATTCTATGTTCTACATTATTGCATCCTATCAAATCTCATGTCATGATGACACATGGGTCAAAATATATTGACCGTCAAAGTTGCCCACATGAAACTGCCTGTAAGAAAACATGTTAGAAAATAGGAAAGTGCACTCAATTTTGGCTTTGAAAATAGGGAAAACAAATACTTGAGGGTACAAAAATTGGGGCATTAGTTCATTGTCATGAGGGGAATATAATTTTGTGATTTGGTCTCATAAAAAATAATAGGGAGAATTTGGAAAGCATGCAAAATGAGGTACTCAGATTTTACAAAACTAGAAACATCAGTAGAACTGTGGTTTTTGCAAATGGAATGGACCTGAAAAAGTGTGCAGATGGATTGGTGAAGACCAAAAAACTGGCACATTGGATGTAATTTCAAAATAGAACATAGTGGTACAATCTGCACTTCTTAATCAATCTGTACTTCTTGACACCAATGAAATTTCACAAGTTGCATTCAAAATCACATTTGAAAAATGATCAAACAACTTTGTCATAGGCTAAAATATGGAAAATAGAAAGTGTGTGACCTCTAAAATGTAATGCAAAATGAATTTTCTTAGTACAATCAACTAGGTCAAAGTTATAATCGGTCAAATAGGGCCTCCCAAAATTCAAAGCAATTTGTATCAACATCATAGAGATAAGTAAGAAACTTTGAGAGATTCAAAACCTAGTCAAAAAAATTTGAAACATAGGTTCCTAGATATGCATACAAAAAATTCGCAAAGCAACGAGTCATGAAACTTTACTGGGTGTAGGATATTCAAATGCAAACTAGACCTCCTATCGCTGTTTGACACTAATGCAAAAATGTAGAATTGAATATTGCTCAAAGTGAAACTTCACAGAATGACTGAGAATGAAAATTTATCATCATGGGACATATGGATATACTGAATGCAATGTGTTAGAAATATTAAACACCTCTTAGGTCTAAAAATGATAGCTGGTTACATATGCAAGAAAATGCACTCAAAGGGCTGAAAATGACTCAAAATTTTGGAATGGTACTCAAAATGAGAATGCAATTTTGAGTCCTATCATAGTGAGGGTTGGTGGATTTCATTGTTTTTTTCATCTAACCTAGTGTTGAGTAATCTTCTATCTTCTTTTACCATATTTTTATCATTTTCAGCTTGGTTCTTCTGTTCTATGACTTTACATATCCTGACTGAATGAATCTTGTGTTCACTTTTCAATTTTCTGATTTCTTCTTGTAGTATAAGGTTCCTTCCAAGTAGATCCTCTATGGCTACATTTGCTTCATCTAAATTTATCTCTCTACAAATATATTCAATTCTTTCCTCCATGTATAGATTGCTGTTCATCTGTGTTGCCAATTCTTTTCTTCTTTTCAGGGACTAAGAAAGTTGATTCTTTAGTTTCTTGATTTGTTCCATGGCCACATGTACATCCAAATTTTTATTTTCAATGGCTTTCTCTAGCTTGTATATTTCCATTATCTATGATCTATGCTCTCAAGATACTAAACTTATGATAAGTGAACCTTTCTCTAATACCAATTGTTGGAAATGTAATGCAACCTAGGTGACTAAGAAGGGCAGGGGGTATGCATTAGGAACCACTTAAACTTCAACCACTTAATCCACTTTGTTAAGTTATCTAATCTACTTGCACGCATGAAACACAAAGAAAGAAAGTAATAACACCATAACACAATAATTAGCAACCTAGAAACCCTCCAAGTAGAAGGTAAAATTAGGGTGGGGATGACACCCACAATGTTTCACTACTACAGTAGTGAAGTTGGCTTGTTAAGGCTTACAGATAACCACTTCTGGTGACCTTACTTGGTTAAGAATAGTAAGGAATGATAGGTCCACCTTGTGAAAGGATTTATACAATAAAATTAAGTATGTACTCTATTAGGAGTTTCTACAAAGGACTAATAGGTACACCCTATTAAAGGATTTATGACTGATGCACCTATTAGGATGAATTAGTGGATTGATCTCTGATATACAACTTTGATTACTGATGAAGATCCTTTGAAGTAAACTAATCACTTGACTGTGCTAGAATAGTTTCTTCCTTTCCTCGTCTTTCTTGTAGCCTTCTAAATATTCATATCTTCCATATTCACTTGTAGACAATGTTCTTCAACTCTAGTATTCCACACTATAATATTTAGGTAAAAAAAAATCTTATACTTATATCTATCCAAATAATTCCATTAAAGGTCGCGTACAACATAAATAGTTTCAAAATAATAATAAAGTTGGCTTAGTGCCATAACTCAAGCCTAATGTGTTGAAAATATAGATGAAGTAACTAAGAGGGGAGGGGTGAATCACTTACCACAAAAACAATTCCAAAAATCCCTTAGATGTCTATAATGCTTACTTATTGCTGATACTCAGTATATAGTGCAGGAATACTGTAACTCGATAGGTTAACTAGTTACTGATCATCTAGCATTCATAGTTATTAATATACATGCAAAGGTTAAATAAATGAACACAAGAGACACCATATTTAACATGGAAACCCAATATGAGAAAAACCACCAAGTAACTAGTCACCAATTTTCACTCTTCTGAAGTGAGCCCTGTTAGGAGCCAACCTTGTTAAAGGTTACAATACACACTGTTAGGTGTGACCTTGTTAGAGGATTTAATCACCCTGTTAGGAGTGGCCTAGTTAGAGGTCTTTAGAACAATTCAACTGAACTATCACCTTGTTAGAGGATTTACAAAATGGCTGTTAAAACAACTCTGTAAAGAGATTATGGATTTACTGTTACAATGATTAGAAAGCAACAATGAAATGACCTGAATGATATGCAATTTATCTTTTGCTGATTATAGATCTCTGTTCTGCTTTACTAGATCCTTACTAATCAAATACAACTTTCCAGCTCCTCCAAGATATCTAATCCTTCATCAAAATTTTCTCAATATTCACTTATTCCATCCTCATTCATATATTCACACTCACACTTCAATTCAAAACTTGAACATCTATATATATACCTTTCAGATTATCAAGTCAGCTCAAATATAAGTTACAACAACTGAAAAAAATCATTACATCATTCTGCTACACTTATTGCATGAAATAATTGAACTTAATATAAAAAAAATAAAATCCTTCACTGGCCGACCTAGCTCAGTAACCATTGCTCTAGAATGGTTTTCTAGTGTTAACCAAGTGAAGCTTGGTAAATACTGCAAACCTTGCAAAAATTCTTTGGAGACCGAGTGAACTTGGTTAGCACTGACCTTCCTTTGCTAACCTTGTGAGCTCGGTAGAAGCTAACTTTCTGCCACATTATCTTTGATGACCGATTGAGCTCAGTAGACATTGGCTTTACTTCGTTAACCTTGGGAGCTCAGTTAACACTAACTTTCTACTACAAAATCCTTTGATGCCCGAGTGAGCTTGGTAGACATTGACTTTTCTTCATTAACCTTGGGAGCTTGGTTAACACTAACTTTCTGCTAAAAAATCCTTTGATGTCCGAGTGAGCTTGGTAGACGTTGACTTTTCTTCATTAACCTTGGGAGCTCGGTTAACACTAACTTTCTGTTGCAAAATCCTTTGATGCCCGAGTGAGCTCAGTAAGAATTGACTTTACTGTGTAATGTTCAAGAACATTTGGTAGACACTGTAAATTGCTTTACTGATCATCTGAGCTCGGTAGACTCTATTTGATGACTGATATGACATTTGTGTAACATCAAAAATAATACACAATTAACAATTGTATCCAACAATCTCCCTCTTTGGCATTGATGACAACACAACATGTCATAGCAGAATGAAATTTGAAAACAAGTATTTTTCTATCAAAACAACTTTTTCTAGTAGATAGAAAATTCTCCCTCTTTTAGTAATCTCCCTCTGTGAAGGAATTACATAGAAAACTCTTCCTCTCAAACAAATTTTAGAAAGATATGACAATAAAAATCTCCCTCTTTGACAACACATGCCAAAGACAACACAACTCAAATGAATTTTAATGTACCTTGAGTACTGATTCATATGCAATATTTCCTAATTGTGCTGCATCAACTGATAGATGTTCAACTTGGTATGTGTTGATGCATCACTAAAACTTCATTTTAGTAAACTTCAAATAGGGGAGTGACCCCTAACTTACCTCTTAGATACAAGAATGCATCCTTAGGTAATGGCTTTGTGAATATGTCAGCAATTTGTTCCTTTGTATAGACATATTCCAATCTGATCTCCTTATCTTGCACCAATTCTCTGACAAAATGATATTTTATTGCAATGTGCTTGATTTTGGAATGTATCATTGGATTCTTAGATATGTTGATTGCACTTGTATTATCATAGAACATAACAACTGGTTCTTTGATTTCCACCTTCATGCCTTCCAACAACTGTTTAAACCAAACAATATTAGAATAGTTTACTCCTGCAGCAACATACTCTGCCTCTACTATAGATTGGGATGTACAATTTTACTTTTTGCTTGTCCAAGAAACCAACCTATTTTCAAGAAAGAATGCTCCTCCACTTTTACTTTTTCTATCATCAAGGTTTCCTGCCCAATCAGCATTAGTAAACACTTTCAAATCCAGATTACCTCCAAATTTGTACCATAAACCATAATCTTCGATTACTTTCAAATATCTCATTATTATTTTGATTGCCATCATGTGATTTTCTCTTAGTTTTGCTGAATATCTTGCTACAATACCAACTGCAAGGGCAATATCTGGCCTAGTATGAACTACATACTACAACTTTCCAATCATAGATCTATACAATATTTGATCTACTTCTCTTGATTCATCTTCCTTGGTAAGTTTTAATCTAGTACACATAGGAGTCCCAACTGGTTTACAATATTCCATACCAAAATTTTTCAATATCTTCTTGATGTATTTTGATTGAGTGACATAGATACCATTTTTATTCTGCTGAATTTGAAGACCAACAAAGAATTTGATTTCACCAAACATAGACATTTCAAATTCCTTGTTCATTTGCTCTGAAAATTCTTGGCAAAGATCATCATTCCCTATGAAAATAGTATCATCTACAAATATTTTTGCCAAGATAATCTTATTATCTGGTCCTTTCTTTATATACAAGCTACTGTTATCATTAGTTCTTTGAAAACCAATCTGAATAAGATAGTTATAAAATCTTTCATACCATGCTCTAGGGGCTTGTTTCAGACCATACAATGCCTTGTGTAATTTGTAGAACATGTTCTTCTTATCTGGATCAACAAAAGCTTCAGGTTGTTCAATATAAACTTCTTCATTCAGTATACCATTGAGGAATGCTGACTTGACATCCATCTGATAAATTTTGAATCCTTTGTGAGCAGCATATGCAAGTAAGGTTCTGACTCCTTCCAATCTTGCAACAGGAGCAACAGTTTCTCCATAGTCTATTCCTTCTTCTTGAGCATATCCTTTACATACTAGTCTAGCTTTGTTTCTTGACACCTTACCATCTTCAGTCAACTTTTTTTTGAATATCCACTTAGTTCCAATCGCATTTTTATCTTTAGGCCTAGATATAAGAGTCCATGTCTTGTTTTTCTCTATCTACTCTATTTCTTCATTCATAGCCTCAATCCAAATATCATTTCCCAATGCATCTTTGATATTTCTAAGTTCAAAATCAACAAGTAAACAAGTACCTTTCAACTTACTTCTTGTCATGGTTCCTTCAAATTTGTCTCCAATGATCTGATCTGCTAAATAATGTCTCCTGACATATTTTGCTAATATAGGTTCCTTGATTTTTGAATGAATTTCATTGTTATCCTCTTGCACTTCAACTTTAGGTTTTGGCTATTCTGGCTTAGTAGATATTGGCTCGGGTACTTTTGAATGTAACTCGTGTTGCTATAGCTCAGTTTGAACTTCTTGTAAGTTGGTTACTGATGACTCGAGAGTATAAGATTCCTGATTGACTAGTACAATATTAGGTTCAATGAAAATAGACCTTCTATAATCTTTTGGTTCCCTTTTTCTTTCTTCTTCAGTCCTTTCTATAAACTCATCAACTTTCACATGTGCACTTTCTATGACTTTGTAAGTGGACAAGTTCAAACATCTATATGCTTTACTTTTGCAAGAGTATCCCAAAAATATTCCTTCATCACTTTTCACATCAAATTTTCCTTTTCTAGATTCTTTCAAAATGTAACATTTAATTCCAAATACTTTTAGATAACTTACATTAGGTTTATAGCCATACCATAACTCATAGGAAGTTTTGAATGAGTCCTTTTTTATTTGTACTCGGTTCAAGGTATGAACTGTAGTGCTAATAGCTTCCTTCCAGTATTTGATAGCAATGCTCTTTTCAATCATTAAGGTTCTTGCACAATCCATGATAGATCTATTCCTTCTTTCGGCTATTCCATTTTGCTTAGGAGTTCCAGGGGTTGATACCTATCTTTTGATTCCTCTTTCAATGCAAAAGTTATTGAACTCATGTGAAATGAATTCTCCACCTCTGTCTGACCTCAAGCATTTGAATCTTTTCCCTGTTTCCTTTTCTACTCTGGCCAAATACCATTTGAATTTCTCAAATGCTTCTGATTTGTTCCTTAGATACATGATAGTCATCATTCTTGAGTAATCATCAACAAAAAGAATGAAGAATTTTTCTCCAGTATAGCTTTCAATTCCAATGGGTCCACATAAATTAGTATGCATAATTTCTAGTATATCTTTAGACTGCTAGTTTTTACTTTTAAAATTAGTCTTTCCCATTTTACCAATCTGACAATTCTTGCATAGACTGACCTCAGGTTTCTTTATGTTAGGAATGCCTCTTACTTTCTTGAATTTTCTTATCTTCACCAAATTATCGAAATTGACATGACACAACCTTTTATGCCATAACCAACTTTCTTCAACTTGAGAAATAAAGCATGAACATTCACCAATTTCAAGATAAAATAAGTTACCTTTTGTTTGAGTGCTTAATCCAATCAGTTTTCCTTTGCCATCCAAC
Source organism: Cupressus sempervirens (assembly GCA_028749045.1). Taxonomy (NCBI): domain Eukaryota; kingdom Viridiplantae; phylum Streptophyta; class Pinopsida; order Cupressales; family Cupressaceae; genus Cupressus; species Cupressus sempervirens. Next base: position 765,469,997 of record CM053792.1, on the reverse strand, counting down.
AGTCTTGCTTTTCCATGCATGAATTCTACTTTGAATCCATTATTGAGTAGCTGTGCCACACTCAACAAATTATTCTTTAGTCCTTCTACCCAATAGGCATTATCACATATGAGTTCTTTGGTTAGAGATATTTTTCCTCTTCCTTTTATACAACAAGGTTCATTGTCACCAAATCTTACACTGCCACCATCATAGTCTTCAAAGTATTCAAACTTAGTTTTATCACCAGTCATGTGATGAGAATAACCACTATCTATGATCCATGTATCATTTTTTCTCATATGAGAAATGAGTGCAATTTTCTCATCATTATTAGACTCATATTTCACAGCAATGTAGACATTTTCATCTTCTTCTTCATCATTAGAATCATTAGAATCTTTAGCCATAAAACATGTTTTCTTACCTTTATCCTTGAATGATTTGAAGTCTTTCTTGCCATTGTACTTGTAACCTTTCTTCTCATCTTTTTTCTACTTGTTTGGGTACCTAGCAACAATATGACCAACTTCTTCACATGAAAAATAGATTAGAGGAACTTTACCTTTATATTTTCCTTTGCTTGTAGAATATTTTCTTGCTAGTAGAGCTTCAATCACCTCAAGATCACTGTCTGAACTTTGGTCTGATTCATCTTCACTTCCTGACTGAGATTCCTTTTTCTTTTTTCTTTTCTCCTTGAGTGAAATCTTGGCTTCAAATGCTGATTCAATGTTCTTGGAAGCTAGAACATAGTTGTCAAAGTTGTCTAGTTCAAATGCAGTTAATCTTCCAACTATGGCCTCTAGATTTATCTTATGATTTGCTTCACATCTTCTTTCTTGAATTGCAGAAACTTTGATTGCATAAATAGGAAGTAGAGTTCTAAGAAATTTACTTATAACTATCTCCTCCTTGATATCTCCTCCAGATGCTTTGATTGTACTGACACATGCTTTGACTCTTTCAACATATTTTGCAATGTTTTCATCCTCTCTCATCCTTATCTGATCAAATTGTCCTCTCAGACTTTCTGCTTTGGCTCTTCTTACATTATCATCTCCTCCATAGATTTATTTTAGCTTTTCCAACATTTCAAAGGCAGATTTGCAGTCCTTGATGTCATCAAATTCTTCATAACTCAGAGCAGATGCTATATCTATCATCATAATATTGTGGGTTTTCTTTTTAGCAATATCATTGACAGATAGTGTACCAGCTAGTTCTGCATATTTTTCATCAAGGTATTTTAGTCTTGTATCTCCAATAGAAGCTAGATGAAGTCTCATCAACCCTTGCCATGCTGAGAAGTTGTCCCTGTTAAGTCTTGGAATTTCCCTCTTATAAGACATCCTAATCTTTGGCTTAGATCCTTGAAATCTTATCCTGTAAGCACCAAAATCTCTAATACCAATTGTTGGAAATATAGATAAAGTAATTGAGAGGGGAGTCATGAATCAGTTACCACAAAAAAAATTTTAAAAATCCCTTAGATGTCTATAATGCTTACTTACTACTGATACTCGGTATATAGTGCAGGAATACTATAACTCGATAGGTTAACTAGTTACTGATCATCTAGCATTCATAGTTATTAATATACATGCAAAGGTTAAATAAATGAATACAAGAGACACCAGATTTAACGTGGAAATCCAATATGAGAAAAACCACCAAGTAACTAGTCACCAATTTTCACTCTTTTGAAGTGAGCCCTGTTAGGAGCCAACCCTGTTAAAGGTTACAATACACACTGTTAGGTGTGACCTTGTTAGAGGATTTAATCACCCTGTTAGGAGTGGCCTAGTTAGAGGTCTTTAGAAAAATTCAACTAAACTATCACCTTGTTAGAGGATTTACAAAATGGCTATTAAACCAACTCTGTAAAGAGATTCTAGATTCACTGTTACAATGATTAGAAAGCAACAATGAAATGACTTGAATGATATGTAACTTATCTTTTGCTTATTATAGATCTTTGTTCTGCTTTACTGGATCCTTACTGATCGAATACAACTTTCCAGCTCCTCTAGGATATCTAATCCTTCATCAAAATTTGCTCAAAATTTGCTTATTCCATCCTCATTCATATATTCACACTCACACTTCAATTCACAACTTAAGCATCTATATATATACCTTTCAGATTATCAAGTCAGCTCAAATATAAGTTACAACAACTGAAAAAAATCATTACATCAGTCGACTACACTTATTGCTCGAAATAATTGAACTTAATATCAAAACAATAAAATCCTTCGCTGGCCGACCCAACTCGGTAACCACTGCTCCAAAATGGTTTTTTAGTGTTAACCAAGTGAAGCTTGGTAAACACTGCAAAGCCTGCAAAAAGCCTTTGGAGACGGAGTGAACTCGATTAGCACCGACCTTTCTTTGCTGACCTTATGAGCTCAGTAGAAGCTAACTTTTTGCCACATTATCTTTGATGACCAAGTGAGCTCAGTAGACATTGAATTTACTTCATTAACCTTGGGAGCTCGGTTAACACTAACTTTCTACTAGAAAATCCTTTGATGCCTGAGTGAGCTCGACAGACATTGACTTTTCTTCGTTAACCTTGGGAGCTCGATTAACACTAACTTTTTGCTACAAAATCTTTTGATGCCTGAGTGAGCTTGGTAGACATTGACTTTTGTTCGTTAACCTTGGGAGCTTGGTTAACACTAACTTTATGCTGCAAAATCCTTTGATGCTCGAGTGAGCTTGGTAAGAACTGACTTTATTGTGTAATGTTTAGGAACGTTCAGTAGACACTGTAAATTGCTTTGCTGATCATTTGAGCTTGGTAGACTCTATTTGATGACTGATATGACATTTGTGTAACATCAAAGATAGTAAACAATTAACAATTTTATCCAACACAATGGCTTACTTGAGTGATACTATAGATACTTGAGCAACATTGTCACCTTGGCTAACTCTGGCACTTAGTTGGAACTAGATGCTTAGTTCAAACTAATCACTCGACAAACACTACTAGCTCAATTCACACTGCTCTTCCTACTTTGTTATCATCCTGAAACAAGAATACTTTGCTACCCAAGTTTACACTATAACTTAGTGGGAACTGTCAACTCGATTGACACTATAAGTTGGTTGACAATGCAACTTGGTTGACACAACTTTATTCTTACTAGGTTAACACTATTGTCTTGATTCAGTCGTGAACTCATTTAATACTATTGCCTTGTAGCTTAGTCACTACTAACTTACCATAATGACTAAGTGTTTTAGCACTACTTGAAAATATGTCTTGCCATTAGATTAACATGTGATTGATAGATGAGAATTATCTTTTCTTTCTTACTTGTATTGGGTAGGATCATGCAACTACATATTGTGAGCAAGGATCAGTATATGTGCATTAAATGCTTATCATGAATTAATGGAATGAAAATGTATTATTAAATATTGCATGTGTACTAATCTATTGTAGGATTAAGTCAAAGGAAGGAGCACATGCAAAGGAATTAATAGCAAGTTTATGAAACCACCTTATATACATGATTTGTTGAAGATCAGGTTAGCCTAACTACCAAGCTGTCACTGAAATTTAGAAGTCATTATGTCTTATATTTATTGGAAGATTTATTCTATCAATATGTGTATCATGATTTTTCTATTTATTGTATTTCTATGTCCTCATTGTTGAGGCTAGATCTTAGGGAGTTGGTTTTTGTAGTTTCTTTAAATAAAGTTGTTGAATCAAGCCCTTAATGTAGTTCAACAGAGTTTACAATTGTAGTAGTGTTTTCATACAGTAAAATATTGTTTTTTTATTCTTGTATTGTTTTATAATTTTATATAAATAAAATTTGTTACTATTGTGTTCTACTATTTGAGTTTACATTTGTTGTTGTTCACTCATTCAAGGGGGCTCACTTGGTGAGTAAACCTAGTTGGTAGAATTAGTTTTTACTATTTAAGGTATAGGTAGGACTTTATTGCTCTTGTAGCTACTAGTAACATAATTATTATTTGTTCCTATAGCAAAGGAAAATAATATATAATCATGTTTTTGTTTTGATTCCTGTATCTTAGAACAAATTATCTTACAACTACAAAGAGATTTAGCATTTCCATTCTTTTCTTCATAGAATTAGTAATGGCTATTGAGAAGGTTTAAATGAATATACTTTGTAGACATCATTTAGATTTGACCTCCTTGGTTGATTAAGTAAATGGGTCTAATGAAGAGTTTGGTTGCCATAGTGGATGTCCAATCCATGAGTATAATCTCTAGGTTTCTAGTGTAGACACCTAAATCTGATTACATTGCTTTAGTAATCCTATTTAGTTATCTCTAAAGACATCATTAATTAAATTCTTATTTAATTAATCCTTTTCCCTCCCCTAGCTGATTAATTTAATTAATCATCTATAGTCCTAATTGATAAATCAAATAACCCATTATTTATCAATTAATCCTATTCTCCTATCTAATTCCAAAAATCCCCATTTATTAAATAAATCTATCCCTCAAACCTAATAACCCTTAAGCCTATCCCTAAATCCCTCCATTAGCCTAATCCACCCCATCCTCCCATACTAACCTAGCTTAGTCACTAACTCACCCACCCTCATGAATGCCATCCACTTGCCCATCTCTAATCTAATCCTAACCCAAGTCTATTCCATCCCCTAATCATTTGAAAATTCCTAAGCAAGCTTAAGACTTTCCTAAACCAAGCCAAAGTCTCCTCTCAAAAATATCCCACCCACCTAGTCATAAAGGAAGCCCACTATCCCTTAAATGCCCTTAAATGCTCTTACAAGCACTTATGAGGGCCATTTAAAGCCTTGAGCCTCCCTTGTTGACTCATCCATGCTCTTTTCTCCACCCACTCTCCCTATGACATGTGTCACTCTCTGATTGGCTGTAAGGAAGCACAATCCATGTGCTCTCCTCTCATTCAATATAAGCCCTCCTTAAACATTTCTCCATCCTTGCATCTTAGCCCTCCATCCCTCAAGCCTCTTGCCTATAAATTGGATCCTCTCCCAAGCCAAAGGATCACAATCCATAACCTTAAAGTTACCATGCCATTTTGATAAGCCAAATTCATACCCATTCCAAATATCCACACCAAAATCCACCTAAATTCCACCATTGAAACAATTTGAAGCTTGAGCATACATCCCAAATCCACAAATAGACACATCCCTACATCAAGTGATCATCCTCATCAAGAGAGCCTATCCATGGCTCATATTCTCATTTGAGGAACTCACTTTGTCTCTCTTGAAGTTTATATTGATTTTGTTAGTTAATGCTTTGGTTTTTAAATAGATAAGTATTTCTTGCTAACATATTAGTGTATACATTTTGGCACGCCCAGTGGGACCTCGCAAGGGTCATTTTAATCTTAATTAATGCTAGTTTCACATGCTTTTTCATCTTTTGGCTAACCATGGGAGACTAATGTTTTATGCTTTAAATTTTGTGTCTTTATCTTGCAATTTTTGATTGAAGGGTACAATTGATTGCCATAGGAATGCGCACACAACCCTCTAGGCAGTTTTTACACAGTCAACTCTCGAAAAACCAGATTTTTTTCATCCCCGTAGTCACAGGAACGTGAATCCGTGACCCTGAGAATGCGGGCGCATCTGTGAGAACATCGTCAACATTAGCCAACACATCAACAATGACATGACATGTGGCAACAATTGTAACTGATGAACTTGCTGACAAATCCTCCAGCGAGAACGTGCCTTAGAGCAGCAAGATCGTCATTCCTACTTGCGAGAATGCACACTAATTTTGTAATTGCTGATAAAATTGTAATAAATTACCTTTCTGTGGGACTATCATTCCCACGTGTAGGAAAGTTGTAAAAAATCATAAACCAATGGGATCGCTCTGTTCAAAATGAGCTCCCTGGTTTTTCATTTCTTTTTTTTTTAACCAATTTTTTCTAGCATTCTCACACCTTGGTAAACTTGTGGGAACACATCCCCACGAAGAAAACTCCAGCGAAATAATGAACCCTCTTGCAGGAATGTAGGTACCCTCACGTGAACACAGGTACCCTTGCGGGAATGCTGGTTCTTGCATTTTCTCTGCAAGAACACTATCTATTTTGTTGGTCTAGTTATAGTCATTGTCACTTGTCTTTGCAAATAGAAAAAACAATGAACTTGTATGTCTAACAACCCCACAAATTAAACACTTTATTTTGGAGCTTAAAAAGAACAACTACAAACTTTCAATTCTGCATGCAATCTAGGCAAACTTCAATTTTTGGGCATCTTCAAAATTCTCTAAGTTAAAAGAATCAACAAAACAAACTTAAGTAGTTTATCATTGTACTCACCTTTTTCTAACCACCCATCAATTCAAACCCTTTGGTTGCAATCTCAGCACCATACTCAGGGCGGTGGGTCCACTTGAAAAAGGTGTTAAGTGTTCCACAATCGGACTCTACTCACTTGGTTTTTGAGGGTTTGACTTAAGTTAGAGGATTTCTTGAATGTATAAGAATTGAAATTAGATCGATCAAACACTTCAAGCTTGGGCTCTAAAATTGAACAAAAATCAATTGACGTGGAGGGCCTTCGGGCGCACGAGATTTAATTTGCAGACCCTAACTCTTCTTCTTGCTTGCATTCTTCGACCGATGTTAATTTTGTTGATGCATTTCAAGGTTGGAATTGAACATCTATATCTTAATCACTTGTGATTTCAATAGATCAGACAATCTAAGAATCAGTTGGTGAAAGAACTCTGCTTTTTAGCCCAAGGTCATCCAAATCTTCTCACCCCTTGTTGCCTTTGCAAGCCATCTTAGGTGCATAAGACTAGGATCCAAAACATTGTTTTTAGTTCTAAGAGGCCTGCTTAGGGATTTCATCACCTCGAGGGATGACCTCAACTCTAGCATTCTGACAGAGTATAAAGATCGGGAGGTGAATCCAAAGACACCTCTCTTGGGATCAAGATTTTTTCACTTGGGCTAAGCCTCAAGGAACTTTATACCCTTGAGAAGTGAAAGAGGAGAAGTTGGTTACCGCTCCTCTCAGTTGTGTGACATCTTTTTGGTTTCATCTATGGATTTGGGCCTCATGTACCTTACGTATATCGAGGACTCTCCAGATAAACCAACTGTCAGCTTTGTAGCCAACCATCTAGGATGTTCATGTGCTTGAAGTGATTGTTCGAAACATTTGTAAAAACATACACATTCCTTGGCACAAGAATCACATTCTGAAAATCAAAACTTCTATCTGTTTGTTCCTATCTATTGCTTGATGTTTTACTTATTGAATGAATGTTTGCCAAACTTGGTCAATCCTAGCTTAGCGCACACTTAGCATAGTCACTACCTCTAAAACCCCACAGTTGTGATTTTTAATCCTTGGAAATATCTCATGTCAAGCCATCCCAATACTAAGTTTAAGAAGGCTAAGCTTCCTCAAATACCAGCCTATAAGGAAATTGAAGTAGAGCATAAGAAACATACCCCTAACCTTAGGATTGCCAAATTGGATCAAATTGAGAAAGACAGAGCTGAGGTAGCATCGCAAACTGAATGGGACTACAAAATCCAAAACCTAACTCTTTGACGTGGTGTTAATATGAGCCTTATCAACAACTCTACTATTACTCATTCTGATTAGGTCCTTCCTTTTTTTGCACACACTTACACACTTATAGGTTTAGTCTCTCATTTAGGAATTGCACTATCCCATTCAAGCATTGGAAGTTAGAGCATCTCCTCTCATCTTAGGTTGTTGAAGAAGAATCCTCTAGCTACATTGTTAAAGTCTTAGCATTATTTCCTCACTCACTTAGAAACATTTTTGCATCACATCTCTCATCATCTTGAGTATCCTTGAAAAACAACACTTTGCTAGGAATAGGTTGTTTTTGGTGTCCCACATCACCTTGAGCCAAAGGTTAGGGTCACACTTTTTTGCATCACCATCACATTTCCCACATTCATATTTTAGGAAAACACAAGTTTCTTGCACTTAGCACCATATCATTTAGACACCCTTAGTATCATCCCTCACTGCATTTGCATCTTTAGGAAAATAATCCTTTCATGCCACCCACCACACGTTTTGGTAGGAACACATAGAAAAAAGACATGGATCCTAGTGATAGTGGTAACACATCTTGAGCTCAGCCGTACCCTGTAGTATCCATGACACCATTAGACCCACCACCAAAAATCCCAAAAGAACCAAGATCATCCATAGATATTGAGGCTTTCATGAACCAACCTGGTCATGCTACCATCGTAAATGCCATCATAGATCGCAATAAGGAAACCATCATGGAAAATTTCTTATGAGACAATGTTGGTGTCTTTGAGTTTGGACGTCCACCACGTATCGACATAAAAGATCCTACTCACCCATTTTTTGGATCTAGGTGCTGGTTTCTATTCCATAGAACACTCATCCCATTCTCACTCAACCATTAGTGTATACTACATCTCAACCAACCTCAAGTATACCATTTGCATCTATTTCCACCACTCATTTTTCCACTCCACCAAATCCTCCATTTGCATCTAGCAGCACTACCTTTTCACTTCCACCCCATATCACATCTAGTCCATTTTCTACTCAAATACCACCATTAGGGTCCAATATCTCATCTTCCATACCACCAAACATCACCTTGGAATATTACTGTGACACATGCACCTATAACTAGTCTTCCCCCTAGCACTGCAGTCACGTCTGCACCTCCAACACTATCATTCACTGCTTCACATAGCTATTCACTCCCACCCCTCACCAAGTATTTCTCCATGCCACCTCTAGGCAATAGGCCAAATCCACCACCACTGCATTTCCCTATAGTAAACGCTTTGCCACAAATTAACTACCTTGCGCCCATTCCAAATATTTCCTACTCTCAAGTAGGCACACAACCCACATATATTGGGCATGGTATATATTCCCAGAGCATAACACGAGCATTATCTGCATTACCACCATTTCAGCCGCAGTCTTCAAATCAGTAGTATGCCCAAGAAACCACATAGAACTATCTCATAGGGGAGAAACCTCATAGTTATCTACCACACCAACCTCAGCAGATGCAATAGTATGCACAACCCACGTTCCAACAAACCATAACATCCACTCCACCAGTTGTGCAAACCATTTTTCCACAGATGCCATATGGTCATCAAAGTTCTCCATATCACACTTCATATTTTGGCATGTATCCTACATCGAGGGCACCTAGATCGGTGGCACTCGCTCCTCCACCTATAAATTCTAAATGGGAAGAGATGAAAAATTCTCTCAAAGCCCTCAAGGATGGGACAGACACCAAAACTTTCAAATTTGAAAATGATTGCCCATACCCTTTTGATAGGACTATCACATTGACTCCATTTCCTAAACATTTCAAGATCCCCAAGTTTGACAAGTTTAGGGGGAAGAGTGATCCAGTCACACATGTTAAGGAATTTTGTATGCATTGTTAGGAGATAGCTTATAATGATGTGTTCCTCATGCAGATCTTTCCCAAGAGCCTAGCAGGACTAGCCTTGGAATGGTTTTTTCATATCCCTCAAGGTACTATTAAAACTTTTGCAAAACTTTCTGAGGCCTTTGTTGCTTAGTATACCCATCTCATTTAAACTAAATTATTTGTAGTAGACCTTGTCCACACTAAACAAAAGGGAGGAGAAAGCCTTATAGAGTACTTACAATGCTGGCAGATCCTCACAACAAGGATCTCTTGTACCATCCCTGAGCGCCATCTTGTCAAGATGTTCATAAACAATGCACACCCTAGCCTTGCTCATCATATGGTTATGAACTATTTGAAAACATACAAGGACATCAAAGAAAAAGGAATGGGCCTTGAGCAAGGCCTCATTAAGGATGGTGTCATCAGATTGTACAAAGAAAACACCTAGGACCGCGGTTTGAGAAATGACAAAACCCAATATTGGAACAAAAACAAGAATACAATGAAAGTTGGTGCCACTGACACTCAACAGGTCCATATTGTTGGGGTGGCTACTAGTGTTCCCACCATATTTTTCCAACAACAAACTTATCAACAAAAACCCCATGTGTATCACTAGCCACCCATGCAAACTCATCAGCAAATATCAGTTCCTCATAATCAAACTAATGCTATCACACTATCGGTAGGTAGTAAACCCTGTGTTCAAAGGCAACCACGAACATACACCCCATTGGGGAAACCTCTTGATACAATCTTTGAAAAATTGGCCAAAGATAACCTTGTTCGGTATCCACAAATACAGCCCTTGGAACCCAATCAGTCTAAAGCATCCTGGTACAAAGATAACAAATATTGCAAATTCCATCGTGTCAAAGGGCACACTACCCTTAAATGTATGCAACTTAAGGATTATGTATAGGACCTCATTGACCGGAAAGAGATCACAATGAGGGCACAACCCTCACCTAATGCAGGATTAATGATGTATCACAATGCTTTCCCTCCTCATAACACGAACCCGGGAAAGGCACCTACAAACTCTCTTGTCAACAAACCTAACAATGCTCTAGGTAAACAAGGTGAGAACTGAGACACGTCTCAAAATTATACCTCAGCATACTTAGACTATGGTAGCTTAATTGGTTGCATATCCCAAGTTGAACCATCCACCAATGTCATCAATATCAAAGGCCTAGACACTTAGTGTGCAGTTGCTACCCGTCGGACATGACTCAATATAGCTGGTCCACCTGTATCCACACAAATCAGACCACCATCAACATGACCACCTCCATCTCGAGCATCTCCATTAGAATCACCTTCACTAGGGCCACAATATAACATTTTGGAACACCTCAAAAACACGCCAGCCCAAATCTCCATCCTGGATCTCTTACGAACAAGCCCACTTTATCAAGAGATCCTTGACAACACTCTATGTGAGTCACGCATCCCCTCTGACATAAATTCCACTGAGTTTTACAACTTGGTTGGCCATCTTTTAGCCTCATGTGCCTTATCTTTCAAAACCACTAATATCCCAGCAGTTGAACCCGATCACATCCTCCCACTTCGCATTGCTGTTATGGTTTTTGATTTTGCAGTTAAACATTTCATGATAGATAATGGATCACCTCTAAACCTATGTACTCTAAAGTTCATCAAGTAGGCAGGATATACTAAAGTAGATATCATCAATGAGGTGATCACCATCAAGGCATATGAAAATTTGTAGCGCACTACTAAAGGAACCATCTTGCTCCCTATCAGAGTCGGCCCAACCACTCAAGAAAAAACTTTGTCATGTAGTTGATCTTAATCTTCCATATAACATCCTCCTCGATCATCCATGGATTCATGCCATGAAGGCTGTTCCATCCACATATCATTAGTGCATCAAATTTCTACATAATGGCACTAAGATAACCATCCACATAGATCTTGAACCCTTTGCTTATTGCAATGCGGTTGAAACTTCATACACCAATCATTGCCCTGGGATCAAAATTGGCACCACCACGATTAGTTCCTCTGGAACCTGCCATGATCCGGACACCATTTTAGCCTCAAATCTTTCCACAGTTAAGATCAACTACCAAGGTTGTGGCAAGTATAGTCTCACAAATGATTTTGCTATTGGCACTCTACCACTTGACCCACATACTCAAGGACACCCAACACATCAAGGGCCTATACCAGAAACTGCCTCTCAACTGCACCAGTTGAGCCCTACCACATTTGTTACCAAAGGTATCCTTGATGGAGCAGAAAACACACCATACATTAACACATGGCTATACACGGACCCACCTCCTAAAAGTGAAGCACTTCTTGATCACTTTAAATAGAAATATCCTTAGTCACATTGCTTGGCCACGAAGCAATGGGATTATCAAGGAGGTGGTTTAAGCTGCCAGGAATTAGGTATGAGACAGCCTATAGAAGCACACCAAGGGCAAAAAAACAAAGGCTTGGGCTATGGACTCCTCGCAAATGGGGGCACTACAATGGAAGGCCACACCTTTATGAACATCTAAAACACTCTCGTCGAGGTTGAAGACATCCCTAAGGAAGTTGAAAAGAAAGCTTATGATGATATTTTCCCTGACGAAATAATCCTTGGAGCCTCTATACTCTGCTAGTTATCCTTGAATCTCATAGACCTACCCCTCGATCACCCCAAACTCATAGATTGGGACCAACCAAGTGTCGTTCATGTTGACAAGTTCTCTACCGAGCACGCGCTCCTTAAATTCATGGGGGCAAAAATGCCACATAAACGGCTGCCTCCACCATCGACATATGTCTACAAGTTGGATCTTGTAGGTTACTTCGGGGAGGAGGAAATCTCTAGTCGCAAAAATGAATTTCTAAAAGAAACAAAAAAGCAAAAAGATAAAAGAAAAACATCCCATGGTGAAAACTCCTCTAGAGCACCACTGGGTGACTCAAAAAAAAATAAAATAATAAAGGATGTATCTAATGGTGAAAAATTCTTAGAGGCACCTGAGGATGGAGATTTCATCCTCCCCCCATAAGAGCATCGACCTCCTATATCTTCAAATTTGACAGAAGAAACTCAGCCTATAAATATTAGTCTAATAGAGATACCACATATCACATATATCGTAGCCTCTTTACCACCTGAACAAGTAGATCTTCTTCTTGAGGTTCTCTGTCAAAATATGGGCCACTTTGGATGGTCATATTAGGATATGCCAGGGTTGGACCCCAAACTAGTTGTACACCATCTAGTAGTGGACCCAGGGGCCAAACCCGTAAAGCAAAAACTTTGAAAAATGCACCCCAAGGTGGCTTTATTAGTCAAAGTAGAGCTAGAAAAGTTGTTAGAGGCCAAAATCATTCAACCAATAGATTATTTTGAATGGATTTCTAATATGGTACCTATTACCAAGCCCTCTAGTGATATCAAAATTTGCACCGATTTCAAGGATCTTAATAAAGCTTGTCCGAAGGATGACCTTCCATTGCCAAATATCGACATGATTTTGGATCTCACTATAGGTCATGAACTCTTGTCACTAATGGATGGTTTCTGTAGATATAATCAGATTCATATAGTAGAAGAAGATCAGCATGAGACCACGTTTACTACACCTTGGGGCAAATTTTGCTACAATATGATGCCATTTGGGTTAAAGAATGCCGGGGGAACCTATCAGTGTGCAATGACGATCATTTTCCATGACCTAATCCATAAGATACTTGAGGATTACATGGATGATATTCTAGTCAAATCTCTTAATGCTTTGGATCACTTATCTCACCTCGAGGAAGTGTTCAACTGACTGACAGAATATCATCTCATGCTAAAGCCAAAGAAGTGTGTCTTTGGTGTTACTTCAAGAAAGCTCCTAGGCTTCATTGTGTCACAGTGTGGTATTGAGATTGACCCTAAGAAGGTCAAAGCCATCATGGATATGGCTCCTCCTAAGACACTCAAGCACATTTGTTCTTTGCAAGGAAAACTCTAATTAGTCTGGCAGTTCATTTCTCAGCTTGTTGATAAGTGTCAACCTTTCACTCACCTACTTAAGAAAGATCAAAATTTCAAATGGGACTCAGCTTGCCAGCACAATTTTGAGCTTATCAAGCAATACTTAGCTAATCCACCTATTTTGGTTCCTCCAGTTGTAGGGAACCCCCTCATATTGTACATCATAGCTACTCCTAGAGCATTAGGTGCTCTTCTAGGACAAATTGACGATGCAGGAAAGGAACGAGCTATTTATTACATTAGCCGAACATTAGTGGGCTATGAGCTCAACTACACGCCAATGGAGAAGGCATGCTTAGCTATGGTGTTTTCCACCTAGAAGCTGTGTCATTACATGTTGAGTCATACTATGCAACTGATATCAAAGATTGTTCCATTGAAATATATGCTCTCTCGTACAGTACTCACCAGATGCATGACAAAATGGGTTATGCTTCTCAGTGAGTTTGACATTCAATATGTTAACAGAAAGGCCATCAAAGGCCAGACTATTGCAGATCACTTGGCTGATACACCTTTAGTTGCAGATCACCCACTCATCATGGAATTTCCAAATGAATACCTCTGTTTGATAGAAAAACAATCACTCTAGAAGCTATATTTTGATGGCTCCTATACATCTCATGGCTCCGGTGTGGGTATACTCTTGGTTACACCTCAAGAAAATTATAGTTCTAAATCTTTCAAGCTACAATTTTAGTGTACCAATAACATTACAGATTATGAGGCCCTTGTTGCGGGACTTAAAATTGCCATTGAATGGAATATCACAAAGCTTCAGGTCTATGGTGATTCTCAGCTTATCATCAAACAAGCTTTGAATGAATATCAAACCAAGGATGACAAGTTACTACCTTACAAAGATCTGGTTGATCAATTAAAGGAGCATTTCACTCAGATCTAGTTCATATAGATACCTAGACTCCAGAATAAGGCAGCTGATGCTATGGCTACTATTGGTTCTTTCTTGGAAATACCACATGAAGCTACGCAATATGAATTCTTGGTTGAGCAGCTGCACAAACCTGCATATGTGAATGATGAATCAACACAGGTATGTATCTTGGTTGGTCCCTAATCTCCATGGTACCACAAAATTCATGCTTACCTACTAAATGGTATCATATCTCCTCACCTCACACGAACCCAATGCCAAAACCTTGTATGTAAAGCTTCCCATTACACTATCATTGCCCAAACCCTATATTGTCATGGTTATCATGATACTCTCTCTTGATGTTTAGATCAAAATGAGGCTGTGATGGCTCTCAAAGAGGTACACACTAGACTTTGTGGTGCTCACATGAGTGAGATGGTGCTAGCAAAGTAGATCCTTCAGGCTGGATATTATTGGCCTACTCTAGAATAGGATGCATGTGAATTTGTGAAATGATGTTTACCTTGTCAACAACATGCTAATTTAATCTAGGCTCCAACACAGGACTTGCAAACCATTGCACCACCATGGCCTTTTTCCTACTGGGGATTTGATCTTGTTGGTCTTATTACGCCACTTTGTTCAGAAGGGCACAAGTGGATAATCACCGCCACTGATTATTTCACTAAGTGGGTCAAAGTAGTTCCCCTTGTTATGGCCACGGGAGTTTAGGTGTCCAAGTTTACATTGTATCATATCATATGTCGCTTTGGCATCCCAGCTACCATTTTCACAGACCACGAAGGAAATATTGAAAACCTAAATATAGAGGAATTGTGCACTTCCTTTCACATCCATCACCACATTTCTAGCCCGTATTTCCCAGAAGGTAATGGTTAGGTAGAGGCAACTAATAAAACCTTGCTTAGAATCCTCAAGAAAGTTGTCAATGACTCTGGCCGTGATTGGCATTTGCAAATTAATCCTGCCCTAATGGGCATACCACACTTCATTTTGTCCAGCCACTAGCACAACTCCATACTCCCTGGTTCTTGATTTGGAAACTGAACCATAGTAGATGCCAGTGGAGTTCAAAGAAATTGAAGATAATGGAGATATACTATATGTTTCTCAAAAAAAACCATGGGCGCGAAGGTAAGGTATGCCTCAAGATGCTCTCCAAAATTTTTGGAATTTTAATAATCAATCGCAAAATTCTAATTTTTCAAACCCAAATAATTAGAATTCTTCTTGGCCTACTCAATCTCAAACCATGAGGAATAACCAACCTTGGAAACAACCAAATTGGTAAGCCCCTCTATAAAACAAAATTGGCAGCAATAGTCCAATCAATGGCAAGCCCCATAAGGTAACATGCAATAGTCATCTTAGTGGTAGTCTAATCAATAGTATACCAACCTTAGAATATATAATTAATGTTTCCACTTCCTACAACCAATACCAATCCACCCAAAATAACTTAGTTACTTTTTCAACCAACATCAAATCCAAATAACATGCCTGATCAAAAGCAAGTGAATTCCTCCAATGATACTCAACAATAAACCTATTCAATCAATAATATTCACCTTAGCTCTAGAACCAATCTTCCAAATCCTAAAGGCCTAATCATAACTTAAGTTACTTCTAAGGATGCCTCGAATAAAGAATCCATTTATATTCCACCATAGTCTCATGTAGCCTAATCTCCACCATTTCTGCAAAGACTTTCCCAATCCTCTGTTCCTCCTAAAAATCATACTATGGGAGAGCTACTCACACAATTGAAGAAAATGTAAAAATACCATTGTTAGATACTCTAAAGGAGATTCTAGCATGTACAAAAGATTTTAAAGAAGCCTACATAAAACAACCTGGTAGGAAGTGTAAGGACCCCCAAATTGTTCATGTTGTGGGCTAGTTGTCTGACCTCATGTTGAATAAATCAATATTTCTAAAATATGCTAACTCAGGAAGTCCAGTTGTCACAGTTCATATTAATGGTGGTGCAGGTTAAAAATTCTTTGACAGACCTAAGAACATCCATTAATGTAATGCCTAGGGAAGTTCTTTTATACTTGAATATTATTGGTATAAGAGAAACCCCTACTATACTTTGGCTTAGTAATAGTTCCACATTCAAACCTAATGGCATGATTGAGGATGTCATAGTTACTTTGGATTCTTGGGAATATCTAGAGGATTTTGTTATCTTTTCACCTAAAGCAACTATATGAGGTTATCTATTATCTTAGGGATGCCTTGGTTAGCCACAACATATGTTTGCATCACCTATTGTTTAGGAAAGATGACCATATCTAATGGGTCTACTATTAAGATATTAGCCTTATACTCTCTTTCTAAACTACTTTTGTAAGATGATCAAGTTGTGTGGCCTAATTTAGCGGATAATGATGTTGGAAATAAAAGAAGAGTAACTGAGAGGGGAGGGGTGAATTAGTTACCAAAAAAATAAATCCCAAATCCCTTAGATGTCAATACAAACAAGAAAAAAACTAAATTGAAACTAAAAATACTACTATAACTCAGTTAGCATAGAATCACTAGATAAATACTAAGAATTATCGCTACTTGGGAATCACTAAAATAAATGCTTCTTAAGATGTTTAATGTTATTAACCATAATTAAATTAGTTGCAAAAATAAATAACATGAATACACATGACTCAAAGATTTAATGTGGAAACCCAATTCGGGAAAAACCACCAATTGCAACTAGTTACTATTTTTTCACTCTTATGAAGTGAGCCTTGTTAAGAGCCAACTTTGTTAAATGTTACAAAACACACTATTAAGTGTGAAATTGTTAAAGGATTTAATCACCCTATTAGGAGTGGCCTTGTTAGAGGTCTTTAAACACTTCAATCTAGAAATGCCACCTTGTTAGAGGATTTGGCAAATAGCTGTTAAGCTAACTCTGTTAAGTGATTTGATACACTGCTACAATTATTAGAGAGTAACAATGATACAACATAATTTCTAATGAAATTGTATTTTTGATTTCAGATCTTCTCATTTTCAATCCCACAAATTTACCTTATACTTATATCTTTTGCCTTGTCAAGTTGTCTTGAATACACTTAAAAATATTGAATATTCATCCCTTAAGTCAACTAGACTTAACAAATTAATTCATCAAACTAAATATGTTGATTCAAGAAAATCCTTTGTTAGCTAGCTCAACTCGGTCAACATTAATTTAGAAAATAATTTCTCTAGACTTCCTTTGCTAACCACATGAAATTAGTTAACACTACATCTTGAATTGAATTCCTTTGGTAACCGAGTGAGCTCAACTTACACTAGTTCTATCCCAACTTCTCTTTGGTGCCGAAGTGAAGCTTGATAGACATTGTCTTCTTGCAAAGTTTCTTTGGTGCCTGAGTGAAGATTGACACATACTATCTTTGAACTTGGTTTACTTTGGAATGCTTAAAAGACACTGGAAACTATCTTCATTGCCCAAGTGAGCTCGATAGACATTGACTAGTGAAGGCTTGACATTTTGTGTAACATCAAAGGCAATATATAATTGAACAATTATTCTCAACAATCTCCCTCTTTGGCATTATTGGAAACACAACATGTCATAATACAATCAATTTTTTAGAGAAAAATAAAAGTAAGGATAATATCCTTATTTTCATTCTAATTTTCATCCATGCGAACTCCCTATGTCAGTGTGAACTTCCTCTAACATCAATCTTGTGACTACAATATCAAACTCTCCCTGTTTGATATCAACTCAAGTTCATTCTCCCTCTTTGACATCTCTGAAAAATATAAAAATATCTCTAATATATGACAACACAATATTCCTCTATGAGACATAAAATTTCTGTAATGTATGATAGAACTCTCCCTCTTTGACATCTCATGCCAAAGATAACATTCAGTGAACTTCCATGTACCTAATATACTGATTCATATGCAATCTACCCTTTACAATACTACATCAACTTGATTGATCTTCAACATGCTTGGTTGATGCATCACTAAAATTGGATTAGTGAGCTTCAGATAGTGGAATGACCCCTACCTTACCTCTTAGATACAAAAATGCACCCTTAGGTAATGACTTGGTGAATATGTCTGCAATTGATTCTTTTGTATTCACATATTCCAATCTTACCTCCTTATCTTGCACCAATTCTTTTAAGAAATGATACTTAATTGCAACGTGCTTGGTTTTGGTATGTATCACAAGATTCTTGGAAATATTAGTTGAACTGGTGTTATCACAGAAAAAAAAAATTGGATCCTTGATCTCTTCCTTCATACTTGTCAATAGTTGTTTGAACCAAACAATATTTGAACAATTGACTACTGTAAAAACATATTCTGATTCTATTGTTAATTGAGTGATATAGTTTTGTTCTTGCTTGTCCAAGATACTAGCCTCTTTCCAAGAAAGAATGCTCCACCAGTAGTTCTCTTCCTATCATCAATGCTTCCTTCCCAATTAGCATCAATGAATGATTTGAATTCAAAGTTGCCATCTCTCTTATACCACCAACCATAATCTTTAGTACCCTTTAGATACCTCATGATTCTATTTATTTCGATCATATGATTTTATTTTAGATTAGTAGAGAATCTTGCCAATATTCCAAGTGCTAATGCTATATCAGGTCTTGTATGTACTACATACTAAAGTTTTCCAATCATTGATCTCTATGTAGTTTGATCTACTTCTTTTGAATCATTATATTTGGAAAGCTTATGTCCAATAGACATAGGTGTTCCAATTGGTCTAGAATCCTCCATTCCAAACTTCTTCAGTGTCTCCTTGATGTATTTTGATTGAGTAATGTAGATACCATCCTTCTTTTGTTGAATTTTCTAGCCAATAAAGAATTTTCTCATTGCAAGCATTGACATCTCAAATTCCTTACTCATTTCCTCAAAAAAGGATTTACACAAATAATCATTTCTATTAAATAATGTGTCATCCACAAAGATTTCTGCCAACACAATCTTCTTATTTGGTCCTTCTTTGATGTATAGGTTGTTGTTATCATTTGTTCTTTTAAAACCAATATGAATGAGATACTTGTGTGATATCTCATGCAATTATCTTGGGGCTTGTTTGAGATCATACAGAGCTTTGTGTATTCTGCAAACCATGTCCCTTTTGCTAGGATCAATGAAACCTTCAAGTTGCTCAATGTTGACTTCCTCTTCTAAGATTCCATTCAAGAATTCTGATTTCACATCCACTTGATACACTTTGAATCCTTTATGTACTACAGATTCAAGGAGTGTTCTAAAACCTTCAAGTTTAGAAATAGGAGAAAAAGTTTCTCCTTAGTCAATACCTCCCTCTTGAGCATAGCCCTTGCAAACTAGCCTTGCCTTTTTTCTTGAGACTTTTCCATTTTCATTTAACTTATTTTTGAATACCCATTTTGTGCCAATTACATTCATATCCTTGGGTCTAGGAACAAGATTCTAGGTCTTATTCCTTTTAATTTGATCAATCTATTCATTCATAGCTTCAATCCAAATTTCATTCTCTAATGCATCTTTTACAAATCTAGGTTCAAATTCTATAAGAAAACATGTACCTTTCAATTTGTTTCTTGTCATTGTACCAACTAATTGATCTCCAATTATTTTCTCAAGTGCATGATGCCTACTAACATATCCAACTAGTATGGGCTCCTTTTTGAAATCACTAGATTCACCATGGTCTTCTGTTTCATACTAAGGTCCCACTATTTTTGACTTGGGTCCATCAGACTGTGACTCAGTGTCCACTTGCTAAAACTTGGGTCTTTTTGATGACTTAGATCCTTCTGATTAACTAGGTTGCACTTGTTGGAACTCAGGTTGAATTGGAGATTTTGGGGAATTTGGTATTGAAGGCTGCTTATTCCTACTTGCTTGAACATTAGGAATAGTATTAGGCTCATAGTAAAAATTTTTTATGTAGTCTTCAAGTTTTTGACTACTTTTTTCTTCACTCTTTTCTGTAAATGCATCAATCTTCACATGTGCACTTTTTATAACTTTATGAGTGGATAGATTCATACATTTATATGCTTTGCTCTTATTTGAATATCACAAAAATATGCCTTCATCACATTTGACATCAAATTTTCCTTTTCTAGACTCCTTCAGAATATTAAAATTTACTACTAAATACTTTGAAGTAACACACATTAGGTTTATAGCCATACCACAATTCAAAAGGTGTTTTTTTGAATCCTTCATTAACTAAACTCAGTTTAAAATATAAACTATTGTACTAATTTCTTCCTTCTAGTATTTGATAGCAACATTCTTTTCTACCATAAGGATCCTTGCACAATCCATGATTGCTCTATTCCTTCTTTCAACAATTCCATTTTGCTGAGGTGTGCCAGGTGCAGACACTTGTCTTTAATTCCTCTTTCATTTCAGAATTCATTGAATTCATTAGAAATGAATTCTCTTTCTCTATTTGATCTTAGACATTTTAGTTTCTTTCCTATTTCTTTTTCTACTCTAGCTAGATACCATTTGAATAGTTGAAAAGCTTTTGATTTATCCTTTAAATACATAACAATCATCATTCAAGAATAATCATTAACAAATTAAATAAAGTAGTTATCTTCCATGTAGCTTTTTGTGCCAATAGGTCCAAAAAGGTTTGTATGGACTAGCTCCAACACTTCTTCAGAATAATGGTTGTTTCTTTTAAAACTTGTCTTGCCCATCTTACCAATTTGACAATTCTTGCACATGCCCATGTCAGGTTTCTTTAGGCTTGGAATGCCTCTAACCCTTTTTTCCTTTCTTATGTTTATCAAGTTGTCAAAATTCACATGACAAAACCTCTTATGCCATAACCAACTTTCTTTTACTTGAGAAATAAAACATGAAATTCTATTAAGATCTAGGTAGAATAGTTTTGTTTGCTTGCCAGTCCCAACCAAATTTCCTTTT
Organism: Cupressus sempervirens; assembly: GCA_028749045.1. Lineage (NCBI taxonomy): Eukaryota > Viridiplantae > Streptophyta > Pinopsida > Cupressales > Cupressaceae > Cupressus > Cupressus sempervirens. Next base: position 765,448,706 of record CM053792.1, on the reverse strand, counting down.
CCATCCAACAAATTTGACTTTCCATTCAAGAATTCTATCTTGAATCCAATGTTATTCAGTTAAGTGACACTAAGTAGATTATGCTTCATTCTTTCAATCTAATAAACACTATCACATCTGAGATCATTGGTTAGTGCAATACGACCTTTACCTTTTACATAACATGGTTCATCATTTCCAAATCTAACACTTCCACCATCATAGTGTACCAAGTTCTCAAATTTAGATTTTTCACCAGTCATATGATGGGAACAAGCACTATCAATAATCCATGTAGCATTCTTACTAATATGTGAGATAAGTGCCATTTTATCATTCTCATTATTTGATTCATCCTTAACAACAATGTAGACCATTTCATCTTCTTCTTCAATACTTTTAGAATATTTAGCAAATGTAACAAGATTTCTTACCTTTTTTCTTTTAGTCCTTGTAGCTTTTGAATTTCTTGTTTCCCTTGTAGTTTTCATTCTTCTTTTCTTCTTTTCCTTCTTTGTTTGGATACCTTGCAATAATATGACCAACTTCTTCACAAGAAAAGTAGATCAAAGGAATTTTGCCTTTGTACTTCCCTTTTCCCTTGGGAAATATTTTTGCAAGTAATGCTTCAATGATTTCAAGATCTTCATCACAACAATCTTCATCCTCATTGTTAGATTACCTTTTATATTTTGTAGCTTTCTTCTTGAGTGATAGATAGGCTTGAAATGCAGACTCAAGGTTGCTAGTGTTAGGAACATAGATGTCATAGTTATCTAGCTCAGATGCTATCAATCTTCCCACTGTTGCATCCAATGTTATATCATTCTTGGGATTGCATCTCATCTCTTGAATTTCTGACACTCTAATTTCATGTATAGGAAGAAGCATTCTAAGAACCTTTCTTACCACTTTCCTATCTTTAATCTTTCCTCTTGAGGATCTGGTTGCACACACACTAGCTTTTATTATTTCACTATATTTTGCAATGTTCCCATCTTCTCTTATCCTCATTTGATCAAATTGACCTCTAAGACTTTCTACCTTGGCTTTTCTAACATTATCATCTCCTCCATATATTACTTTCAACTTGATCCACATCTCATGAGTAGTATCACAGTCTTTGACTTCATCAAATTAAACATAGCTTAGAGTTGAAGCAATATCAATCATCATAAAATTATGATTCTTCTTTTCTATAATTTATTCAATAGTCATAGTTCTAGTAGCTTCCACATACTTGGTGTCTAATTACTTTAAGCTTGAGTCTCCAATGGTTTCCAAATGAATTCTCATGAGTTCATACCATACCTTGAAGTTATCTCTATTTAGCTTAGGGATCTCCCTTCTCTAACACATCCCAATCTTTAGCTTAGGTCCTCAAAACCTTCTCTGCAAGCAATAAAATCTCTAATACCAATTGTTGGAAATAAAAGAGGAGTAACTGAGAGGAGAGGGGTAAATTAGTTAGCAAAAAAATAAATCTTAGTTCCCTTAGATGTCAATACACTAACTCAAAAAAGACTTTCTTTGTTAGCCACATGAACTTGGTTAACACAACATCCTAAACTAAATTCCTTTGGTAATTAAGTGAACTTGGTTAACACTAGTTTTGTACCAACTTATCTTTGGTGCCTAAGTTAAGCTTGATAGACACTATCTTCTTGCAAACTTTTTTTGGTGCTCAATTGAAGCTCAACACATACTGTCTCTAAAATTGGTTTACTCTAGAATGCTCAACAGACACTAGAAACTATCTTCATCACCTGAATGAGCTTGTGAGACATTAACTAGTGAAGACTTGACATTTTCTATAACATCAAAGACAATATACAATTGAACAATTGTTTTCAACAGATGAACCTAAGGTAAATTCACTAAGTCAACTCATGATGATTGATATATGCCCATTTATGATTCCTTAGAATGATGATGATATCCTCACAACTATATTGTTCAATACATATGGTAAATATTTTCCTGAGTATTGACCATTATTTTTCATTACAAAAAAATATTTCTCGTAAAGATACATCTCATTTTCTTGTAGGCACTAACTACCTTCATATGTTGTTACCTCATGAGATTAGGACATCTAGTTTTTTTCAGTTAGCAATGTCAGATAAGGTGACTCGAGTTGAAATAAGTCTAGGAAGGGATCTAAATGTTAGTAAGAGCCTTACTGCCACCAACTTAGAAAGTATGCTTAAGTTGCTACAAGAAAACCAACAAGCATTCGCTTGGGACTACACAAATATGAAAAGACTTGACCCAAAACTTTGTACTTGTAGAATTTACATTATGCTAGAGTAAAAGCTTGTAAGGAAGCTCAAAAGAAGAGTAAATCCAATATTGCAAGATATAGTGAAAGTTGAACTACAATTTTTTAATGTTTTGGGTTCATCTATCCTATTTTTGGTAGTTAGTGGATCTCACCTTTGGTAATAGTACCCAAGAAAGGAGGTAAATGGAGGGTATGTGTGGATTATAGGGAACTTAATACAACAACTAAAAAATATCTCTTTCCCTTACCTTTCATTGATCAAGTTGTTGACAATATGGTTGGGAAGAAGTATTTCTCTTTCTTAGATGGATTCAGTGGGTATAACCAAATTCAAATAGCACTAGAGGATTAGGAAAAGAAAACTTTTACCTACCTGTGGGAAACATTTTCTTTTTTAGTACTTCCCTTTGGATTGTGTAATGCTCTTGCTACCTTTCAGTGACCTATGATAAGTATGTTCTTTGACATGTCTACTAACTATATGGAAATCTATATAGATGATTTCACTATTTATGTTTCTAATTTTGAAGAAGATAAATCAAATTTGAACAAATGTTTGAAGAGATGTCAAGAAAAAAACCTTTCATTGAACAATAAGAAATTTTATATGATGATGGAGGAAAGAGTTGTGTTAGGTCACTACCATTTTCCAAGTGGCATCCAAGTGGATCCTCAAAAGATAGAAGTGATTAGCACTCTACCTACAGCTTAAAAAAAAAGGATGTTAGAATTTGTCTTACTCATGTTTGTTACTATAAGAGATTCATAAAATACTTCAACCAAATAACAACTCCATTGTATAATTTTCTCAAGAAAGATTCTAAATTTTCATGGGATTCAAAATGTGACAAGACATTTCAGAAACTCAAAGATGTGTTGACTACAGAACCTCTACTCAAAGGTCCCAATTGGAATCTATCATTTCATATTCATACAAATGCTTCAAATTATGCTATAGGTGCTATGTTAGGATAGAAGGAAGGGACAGTTGGACATGCTATCTATTATATTAATAAAAATCTGCAAGGAGCATAACTAAATTACACAATCATAGAAAAAGAGTTGTTAGCTATGATTTATGTTCTTAAAAGGTTTATTCATTATATCACTAGTTATGTGATCTTTTCTCACACTAATCATGCCACCATTAAGTACCTCATGGATAAACCTATCATTTCAAGAAGACTAGCTCGCTGGTTATTGCTATTTACTCTCATGATTATAGGTGCTTGATAATCATACAATCATTGATGATAGATTCCCATATGAACATTTTCTTTCTTTTATATAACACAATCCATCATATGTTGATATTGCCAATTATCTCACAATAGGGTGAACCCCAACTCATTTTTCTCGTAAGGATAGAAGATTGCTAGTAGAAAAGAGTTTTAATTTTTCTTGGATAGTTGGTTGCATGTTGTATACTAGACCTAATCAAGTTATGCACCAATCTATAAGAGATGATGCAACTTATGATATACTACGTGCCTGCTATGATGAACCACGTGGGGGGCATTTTGTAGCTAAAAGAATGACATTTAAGATGCTAACAACTAGATACTATTGGCCAACTATTCATAAGGATACAATAAAAGATACAAAGAACTGTGACAAATGTCAACATATGGGAAGACCAACAAAATAAGATGAAATTCCCCTACAACCACATGTTCTTGTCACAACATTTGAAAAATGCGGAATAGACTTTGTTGGGCCAATAGACCATCCATCAAAAGGTAATCTTACATTTTGGTATGTACTAATTATGTCACTAAATGGGCTGAAGAAAAACCTATAAAATATGCTAGGGATAAAAGTGTTGCATAATTAATATATGAACTCATTTTTACAAGATTTGGTGTACCTAGAAAATTAGTGACTAATCAAGGATCCCAATTACATAAAATCTCATTAATTCCCTTATGAATGAATACAATATTCAACATGGTAAATCATCTCCTTACCATCCTCAAGCTAATGGATAAGCTGAGATTACAAATAGAGAACTGGAAGCCATTTTGATAAAGAATGTTCAAATACATAAGAAGGAATGGGAATCCAAGCTTCTAGAGGCATTATGGGCATATAGGACAACATGTAAGATAAAAAAAATATTGATTTCTTTTGAATTGGTCTATGGGAAAATAGCTATAATGCCAGTTAAGTTTGAGTATAAAACACTCCACACTGCATTAGAACTCAACATTGATCTCCATGATGCCCAACAAGATCACATCCTAAAATTGAATGGACTTTATGAGTTTTGAAAATATGCCTTGCATAATACTGAGTTAATTCAAAAGCAACAAAAGAAATGGCATGACAAATTTATTAAGGATAAGTAATTCAATGTTGGTGATTAGGCACTGCTTTATGATTCTAGATATCAACATATTCTAGGAAAATTCTAAACCAGATGGTTAAGACCATATGAAATAGAAGTAGGGAATGATAATGATGCAATGTAGTTGAAAATGATAGATCCTTGTAAGAATTTTCCTAAGGGAACAATTCACCCAGGAACTAAGAACTCAAACACAAGCACATAGTAGACCAAAGAGAGAGAGAGAGTATGATGAGAATGACAATGTATTTAATATGCCATACAATGTAAAAGTACACTAGGAGTGCCTGTATATAAAGGCCTCTGAGATACATCTAGAATGCCTCATAATCAAGACCATGATGTGTCATACAACCAAGCACATGTCCACCAGATATGGGTTATCCTCCATTAAGCATGGAAGTAAGTGCGGTGATGAGAGGATAAGCCTACAAGGGTGTGACATGAAAAATAGTGTTGTAGACACCATGTGCTAAAATAGAGTTGCATACTCCTATGTTGTCTACATGAAAACTCATAAAGGTGCGCAAACTCCTAAGTGTATCACAAATAAAGATAATAAAATAATGCAAAATAATAAACTAATGCATTAACCTAAGTAAACTTAAGTAAGTGTAATAAGTAAATACTTATTTACACCAACACCCCCCCTTAAGTGAAACTTAGGGGAATTCCCTTAAGCTTAAGAAACTAGGATGAAGATGCATAATGGGTCCCAGCTACTAGGCCATATTAGGTACCCGTGGACATAATGAAATGCAATCTCCCATAAAGCGAGGAAAGAGGGAAAACCTCATGGGAAAAACCCTCCCCCAAAAAGAGAGATAAATAAAGATGCATCGATGGATGGAGTAATAAAGACCCCCCCATTACAACATACATCTAGTATATACATAAGAGAATGAAAGAAGGAAGAGAGACAGAATAAGCTTCTCCCCTAAAAGAAGAATGCCAACAAGTGAAAGCTGCTCCGATGAAGAAGTTGGTCCAAGAATGCAGAATGGTGTTCCTCCCCTTAGGAAAAAAAAAAGGAAAAGGTACACTCCTGAAGATGTATGGTGGCCCTGAAACCTACTTAAGTACCCCTATACTGATGCTGAAGTTCACCCCTTCCAACTGTGCTAAAAAGAATGAATGTAGATCTAGCAAGGATGTCAGTTGAACCTATTCCACTGAACCATCTATCTCCTCAACTGAAAAAGAGACCTCCACTAATTTTCGTTCATAAGGATCCACAATCATGCCAACCTATTCAGATTGATCATGTAGAGAATGGACATGAGGTTTAGAGTGAGCCCTCGCAACAACTGTAGAAGAATCATCATCAATGAAAAGATGTAAGTCCTCAAGTCTGTCTCCCAAGTCATATGAAGATGGAGTTGGAAGATGAGATGTACCATGATGTGTTGGACCTTTCACTATGACAATATAAGCATGTGGACTAGATTGATGTGACCTCTCACTGCAAGTGTCGATAGAACCCCACATGTCTGAACCTATTGAAGCACTATCGCTAGTGTCACTATCAGTTTCCACTATGTATACTGTGCAGAGAGGAGTAGAGGACAAGCTAGGAAAACTTTCCTCAAAGTAAACATCCTTCTCCACAAATATCTCATGTGTCTCAAGACCCATAAGTCTATAAGCCTTCACATTGTCTTCATAACTGATGAAAGTACAAGGCCTAGGTGCCAGTGCCTTGAAACTCCTAAAAGATAGGCTTGCCCATGCTGGAACACCGAAGACTCTAAGGTGACTCACAACTAGTTTTTTGTTGCACCATGCCTCAAAAGGAGTCTTTCCATCTAAGGCTGGATGGGGTGACCTATTAAGTATGTGAGTAGCACTGCTAATGGCTTCAAATTCAAGTGTAGGATCAAGAGACTTGGCCTTTATCATACAACTTGCCATGGTCTTGAGAGTCCTAATGCTCATAGTTGCAACATCTATCTTGTGCAGACTAAATGCTGGTGAGTTCTAAAGATCAATCCCCTCAATTCTGCAAAATTTCTTAAGTCTTCTGTCAACATATCTATTTTCATTGTCCACCCTTAGTACTTTGATGGCTTTCCTTGACTTGTGTTCAACATAAGTCTTGAAGTCTTAAATCTTATGAACCACTTCATTCTTATGATGAAGGAAGAAGACCCAAGTGAATCTCAAAAAGTCCTCAACAAATGTAAGTATGTAGTGGCCTTGGCTGACTGAAGTCACTACAAAGGGTCCTGCTAACACCATGTGAACTAGCCGAAGAACAACTGGAGCTTGAGAAGACTTCCCTTTATCATACTTGTCCTTGAGATTTATATCCACTGAACAAGATGAACACTCTCCCTTAGAAAAGTTGATATTAGGTAGACCTTTGACCATGCGTTTTGAGCAAAGTTGCTGAAGAGAGTGGAAGTCAAGGTGACCAAACAGCTCATGCCATAAATTGATTTATGAAGTAGAGTGAGTTAACAAGGCTTGGGAAGGACTCTTAGGCATAAAGTGGGAGAAGGAATAAAGGCTCTCTTCATCATTGACTTTCCCCACTGCTACCAATGAATCATCTCTAAGACTTTGCACCATCACTGAATCTGGAAGGAACTCAACCTTATGACCATCTCCAAGGTAAGTGATTTGGTAAACTGATAGGAGATTGGAGCTTAGATTTGGAACATAGAGAACATCTTTGAATTCCCCATCTTCCATTTCTACATATCCTTTCCCTTCAACTTCCATCTTAGCATCATCTCCAATGAAGACGTGTGGCACCTTTGACTACTTCAATGAAGAAAAGTCATCCTTTGAAGAACCCATATGATAAGAGGTACTTGAGTCAAGTATCCATTCCAAAGAACTTGTATTTTCCATAAGTGCTTGATCTTTACCTTTTGAAGAGGTAGGAGTAGAATCCTTGGAAGTACCTAGCACTTGAATCTTGTTCTTCTTGAGTAGATTTTTTAACTCATCGATTCTTTTTGTCTTGCAATGATGCTCGTCATGATTTGGCTTTTTGCAATATGCACAAAAGAGTTTTTCCTTCTTTTCAATACTTCCCTTCTTGTTTTAAGAAGAATCGCCTTGTAGAGAGGAGGATTGTTCTGTCTCAGATTGTTGTTTCTACTTCCACTGCTTTTTCTTGTTGTTGCTTTTTTTCCCTTGATTTGATTTGTGATCATCACAAGCCACCAAGGCTTTGGTCTTTGATGACTTGAGAAGTCCAAAATCCACCAAGTGAGACTATTCGACAATCAACATGTCTACAAATCCATCAAAGGAAGACTTTTGGTAAGCAAATCCCATGGTCAACCTGTGAGTATTAAAACTTGAAACAAAGTTGGCATACTCAGAAGGTAGCTTCTTTAGGATGTGATGAATCAACCTGTCATCCTTCATGGGATTTCCACAATCTTTTAGAAGTGACCTATACTCATTGAATTTAATGATGTAATCCTAAATTGTGTCATAAGTCTTAGGATCCAAGAGAAATAGATCATCTTCAATATAAAATCCCTTTTCTTCATCCACTTTACCATACAACTGTTCAAGTTTATCCCAAGCTTCTTTAGATTCTGAACAATTTTTAATGTGAAAGAGAAGATCACTATGTACACAACTTCTGATAACACCTAAAGCTTGTAAATCTTGATTTTTCCAATTAATGAGTTCTTTAGCATTAGTAGGTTTGGTAATTGTACCATCTACATAAAGACTATATCCTTTTTCCATTAATCTACTCCATGCAATATCTTTCCGTGTAGAATAGTTGCATGAAGTTAGAGGAGGACATTTAAAACCCATGATGTAGAAATGAAAAGAGCACAAAATAGAGACAAAAAAAAATAGTACACACCCCCCCTTTTCATTCAATCAAAAGACCCCCCCCAAAAAAGATGCTCTAGGCACTTTATAAGTAGTGCGTTTACAATGGGCCACTTGTCAAAATGAACAAAGCGGACTTTTGGATTTTGCTTTTACAACTACCTTATGAGGCTGAAATTTGTCACTTAAGCACTGTAGCTTAGTTTTACAACTATTCTGAAAAGAATCAAAGCATTACAATGCCAAAGAAGGCCTAATTCTAAAAGTGAGAAATTGGTCCACACAACCCTAGAATTTGACTTTAGATCTGGAAAGTAGACAAAAAAATACACACTTTCAAAAAAAATAGAACCTGAAAAAGTGATCAGATGTGCCCATACGGAGCTTCTAAAGTTGCAAAATGTAGGATTATGCAAGTACAATCGCCAAAAAATGCAATTTTTGCAAAATTTGTGCACCAAAACTAGAAAACAACAGCACCACTAGAAAATTTAGGAAATTCTCCCTGATTTCAAAAAAATTAAACCTGAATTGGAGTCCAGATGTCCAAGATAAGGGCTTGTGAAGTTAGGCTTCCAAATTGAAAAGCAATCTAGAGAGGGGTCTGGATAGAAAACTGCGAGTCTAAATTTGATAGTCAAACAACTGTCACTGTAGTTATAAAATGCTTGGAAATGATGATCAAATGGCTATCAAATTTAACTTAGTGTTCTGTTGACATTAGCAAAAAATTCACACCTTGGGATGACGTGGTAGATGACTGGATTGTTCGTACTATACGAAATGTGCACGTGTTTGATGACATGTCAAACACAGTCAGTGTGTTAACATGGCAAAAAAGACTAGTTTCCACTAGGTGATGTGGCAGTACTTGTTAAGCTTAGCTAGTAGTCACTAAGTAGTCTGTACACGTGGTAGACTAGACAGTTTCCAGTTGACGCGTGTCTGTGTGCAGGTTAGGCAGCAGGGATAGGTGGTGGCTAATGTATGGGCCGCATGGCAGAAGGCCAGTACTCCATATTTATGGTTTCAAAAATGCTTGTGGGCAGGAGTCTACGACTGTGGTTTGAAAAATTGCCAGATAACAAATAAAAGTGCCAGAAATGACTCCAAGATTTCATGTTGCGGGTTCTATTTGCGGTAATCGAAAACTATGTAGGTGGCAAATTTTTTTCACCAAATGCCAAAAGAACTATGTAGATACCTCTGTCAAAGACAATCAAATGCTGGAAATTGTTGGTCCGTTGCCAAAAACATAGCAGCAAGAGAGTTCTCTGTAGATCGCTAGGAAATGTAGAACACGTGTCGTCGAAAGATAGAGCACGATGCCATAACTCCTCTAAATAGTCACCAATTTTCTCTACTATGATGGAGGGTTTTCTTATGGATGCTGGGAGTTTCAGGTTTAATCCCACATTGGCCAACGGTGTGCTTTGCGGGCGGTTTAAAAAGAGAAAGCCGCAAGAGGCTATTCAAAGGGAAAGCCACCAAACTTTCAAGAGATGTAGCTGATTTGTAAGGTTTTGTCTGCTAGTGAGGGGTTGCCGAAGGAAATTAATAGAAGGCCGCTAGTGGAAAATGTTTCTGGATTTAGGGCAGGTATGTATCAAAAATAACCTTCAATTAATTAAAGGACCTCCTGCGCCACAATAAAAATTTCTTCCAAGAAAGGCAGATCTGAGGTGTCACTAACCAGGTCCGCTAAATTTTTTTTCTCTATTAGTGCCTGAAAGGGAAAAAAAATTTCTACTAATTTTGATGAAAATTCAGAGAAGATAAATGTAGATCTAAATTAAATTAATTGAATCTGCAAAAAATAACCATACCCATACTACAAATTGGGCCTTTGGGTTCCGATTTGCAAAAAAAATTTGCCTCACGGTTGACTTTGGGCCAAGGTAGCTGAGTTTATAGTCAATTTTCACCAGTTTAGCATTCTAGATGCAATGGCAAGGTTAGATCTAATGCTGGACACTCCCAATTTCTGCAGCACTTCAAATTCAGGCTGAGGTGATGAGGCAAGCATGGTCTCGAATGACTATGTGATTAGAAAGTCTCCAAGTTCCTCTGATACCATGTAAGAATTTGCCTAAGGGAAAAATTCACTTAGGAACTAAAAACTCAAACACAAGAACATAGTAGACCAAAGAGAGAGAGAGTATGATCAGAATGACATTGTATTCAATATGCCATGCAATGTAAAAGCACACTAGGAGTGCTTGTATATAAAGGCCTCTTAGATACATCTAGAATGCCTCGTAATGAACACCATGATGTGTCATACAACTAAACACATGTCCACTAGATATGGGTTATCCTCCATTAAGCATGGAAGTAAGTGTGGTGATGAGAGGATAAGCCTACAAGGGTGTGACACACAAAACAATGTTGTAGACACCATGTGCTAAAATAGAGTTGCATACTCCTGTGTTGTCTACATGCCAACTCATAAAGGTGCACAAACTCCTAAGTGTCTCACAAATAAAAATAATAAAATAATGCAAAATAATAAACTAATGCATTAACCTAAGTAAACTTAAGTAAGTGTAATAAGTAAATACTTATTTACACCAACAATCCTATTCAATTCAAACTTATGGTTAATGGTCATTGACTCAAAATTTACAATAAACCTATAAAAAATGCTAGGAACAATATGTTAGCACGAATGCTGATGCTATGGGGGAGCATTGCATAACATTGTTATGATTATGTTTGTCATTGATGACAACATAGTAATAAGTTTGAAAAGACTAATAGAGTAATAGACTGTGATCTTTGTATTAAGGACAATACATTACATATCTACTTATGCATAGTTACCAACACATACTACAGTATGTATTGAACACATGGGCAAGTGCACAAAATTTGAATCAACAACATATGAAAGATATTAATGATACATAGAGAACTACATGGAAACAGAGCATTAAGAAAACAATCCTTATTGTGTGATCAATACAATGCATTCTATTTGAAATGAAGGGTTATGTAGTTAACTGGAGGTAGTACACTAACCACTGATGACATCAACAAGTGTGTAGATACAGAAGTCACATGTGTAAAAGTTTGGGTATAACTGTGAGTTGACAACATTAATTAAATGTGTATTTCATGTAATTAACATATGGTAAAATGTAAAGCCGACTCAAGGATTTAATATTGAGTGTGGTATAAAGGAAAGATGTTTTTTGACTTTAGACATCAAGATTGAGATTGATGAAGCAGAGTAGAGTTGCAAATTGTGAAGTAGCAAAGAGAGTGATTTGCTAATACATGTAAGAGACCTTAAGGATTACTATTGATGGTTACAGAGTTTTAGATCTGATTGTATGATCTGAAGGAAAAGAAGTCTGATGTACTAGATAGAGGAAGAAGAAAAAGATTGTCACACATCTATTATTCTGAAAGGAATAGTACCAAGATCATTTGGATAGTGAGTTTGTTGATATGATCCTAAATTTGTTTGGACAATAGGTTCAACTTCCTTCTACATCTCCTAATAGGGTTGGAACCTCCTAATAGGGATTCAAAGTCTCCTAACTGGGACTCTTTGTACTAAGTGTTGTAATAGACTCCTAACATGGTCCATCCTCTAACAAGGAATATTCATATTAGTACACCATTTTGTGGGCATCATTCCTACTGGGGTTTTCCCTCTGATCAAGGGTTTCCCTAGTCAACATATCTGGTGTAATTATGTATGTGCATCTCTTCATGGTTGCTATTTACTTTGATTGAATGATTGAGATTGTTTAAGAGGATAAATATTTGAGATTGTTATATAACTAATTCACCCCCCCCTAGTTATATTGGTAAACTATTATTTCTAACAATTGGTATCAAAGCTTCTAGTCCTAGAAGGAGATGTTTAACAACTTTAGGAGATCCATGGAAAATTTATTCAGAAAGGAAAGTCCTAGATTTGATGGCACAAACTATGACAACTGGAAGGATAAAATGAAGACTCACCTCATGTGCATGGGTCAAGGATATTGGCTTGTAACCAAGGCATCTAAAAACATTGTGGAAAAAGATAATCTTGAAACCTGTACCAAGGAGTAGAGAGAAGTATTTATCTACAACATAAGGGCAAGAGAATAAATATTGTTAGCTCTACCTGAAAGTGAGTACAGTTAGGTAAAACAACTCAAAACATCTCATGAAATTTGGAAAATTTTAGAGGCTAATTATGAGGGTGATACACATGCAAAGAGGGTTACATTACAAAATTTACATTGTGCATTCCAAGATGCTAAAATGATGGAAGATGAATATGTAAGGAGCTATATTGGAAGAATATCTAAGAGTGTTGCAAGAATCACATATCTTGGTGGAAAGAAATATGATGATGAAGTGATATGGAAGATCTTGAAAAGTCTAATACCACCTTTCAAGATAGTAGCACAAATGATTCAGTTGATGATACCCTGTACTACTAATTTCACTAAAGAAACATTTCTTGGTAGATTGAAGGCTACAAAATTTGATCTAAAATAATCTAGAGAATTAGCAAAAGTTGAGATAGCATTTAGTGCATTGAATATGTGTAGCAAGGAACACAAAAGTGTAGGGGGACATTGCTAGCAACAACAAGTCTACTGAAGAAAATATCCTAGAAGGAGTGGCTCTCCTTGTGTAAAGAGAAAAATATGGAAGAATATCTTTAAATGTTGGACATGTAATGAATATGGTCATTGTGCATCTAAATGTCCTTAGAGAGAAAGAAATTATAAGGGAGGATTCAAATCTAGAAGACCTAAAATTGTTTATATGCCAATGAAGAAGAAGAAGAAGAATATGATCAAAGCAAAAGTGAAGGTGAATTAGGATTCGTAGCTATAAAGGAGGATGATATTGATATAGAAATTAGAGAAGAAAGTGTGCTAATATCACAAGTTGAAAAGAAAGATTGGATCATTAATAGTGGCTATTCACATCACATGACTAGTGATATGAGAAAATTTGTCAAATTCATAAGCCATGATGGAAGAATTGTCAGAGTAGGGAACAATGAAACCTATCACATTATAGGAACTGGATCTATCACACTTGATGGTAAAATGTACACTGATGATGTTTATTTTGTTGATGGACTAAAACATAACTTGCTGAGTGTTGGATAGCTTATGGACAAAGGTTACCAATTGCACTTTGGTAATGACACATGCATTATCAAGAACAAGGAAGGAAAACTACTCGGTACTAGCATAAGAACTAGAGGTAATGTATTTTAGTTAAACTTCACTAAAATAACATGTTTGATAGCTAAGATTGACAACAATTGGTTATGCAATAGAAGATTTTCTCACATTAACTTTGATAACATTGTGAAAGCCAATAATACACTTGCTATAAGAGATTTACCTAAGATCACTAAGCCCACTAACATTAGTTTAAGGAATGTATCTTGGCTAAGTAGAAGAGAGTCTCATTTCTTAGCAAGCAATTCTGTACTACACAAAAGCTAGAATTGGTTCATATAGATTTGAGTGGTCCTACAAGAACAAGAGGATTCTATGGAGAAAGGTACTTTATGATTTTTATTGATCATTTTACTAGAATGATGTTGGTGGCTTTTCTTAAGGAAAAATCAAAGGCATTTGAGAAGTTCAAAATATTCAAGAACAAAGTTGAGAATGAATCTAGAGTTAAAATCAAGAGCTTGAGATCTGATAGAGGAGGAGAGTTCACTTATGGAGAATTCAATATTTATTTTGAAGAGAATGGTATCATGAGACAACTATCCTCACCCCATACACCTGAGAAGAATGGGATGTTGAAAGAAAAAACATGTCAATTGCTGAAGCAACAAGAGCTATGTTATTCGATAATGATGTACCAAAACCTTTTTGGAGAGAAGTAGTCAATAAAACAATATACACACTAAAAAAAGTGTAGATTAAAGAAGGTATGGACAAAATACCCTATGAGCTATGGTTAGGTCACTCACCATCAGTCAAATACTTCAAGATATTTGGAATCAAATGCTACATCGAAAGGGATGATGATATCAGTAAGTTTGATCCAAGAAGTGATGAAGGTATGTTTCTTGGCTATTCATTAAAAAGTAAAGCTTATAGATGTTTCAACTATAAAATAAAAGCTATAGTAGAGTGCAAAAATGTTAAAATTGATGAAAAGTTTGGCACTAAGGAAAAGATGATGGATTATAACTCTGATGGAGATGATTATTCTTGGATGACCAATAGATGCAATGAACTATTTCTCAAAACTAACAATGATTTGTAGGATAATGTGCAAACTAAAGTAGTAAGAGAAGAACAAAGCACAATAACTGAAATAAGAATTGAAGTAGAAACTCCTACTCCAAATGGGAATTTGATAAGAAATCATCCTGCTAATCAGGTAATACAAAGTAAAGAAAAGGGAGTAATGACAAGAAGCAGAATTAATAAAGAACTATGCCTAATATCTCAAGTAGAACCAAAGAGTGCAAATGAAGCAATCAAAGATGATCATTAGATAAAAGTAATGGAGGAAGAACTTCAGAAAATAATTAAAAATGACACATGGGAATTAGTTCCTAGACCAAAGGACAAAAATGTGATTGGCACAAAATGGGTATTAAGAAATAAAATGAATGAACACGAAGAAGTAATAAGGAATAAAGCAAGACTTGTATGCAAAGGCTACTCTCAAAAAGAAGGAATTGATTATGAGGAAATATATGCACTTGTAGCAAGAATTGAAGTAGTCAAAATGTTCTTGGCATATGCAAAAAATAAGAATTTTAAGGTATATTAGATGGATGTTAAGTCAACATTCTTGAATGGAGAACTTGAAGATGAAGTTTATATTGAGCATCCAGAAGGTTTTCCTTTGACAAAATAGAAGGACATGGTTTGCAAATTAAAGAAATCCTTGTATGGATTAAAGCAAGCTCCTAGAACTTGGTATGCAAGGTTGGAAAAATACTTAGCAAAGCTTGGGTTTGCTAAAGGAATAGTAGATAGTAACTTGTACTTGAAGGAAATAGAAGATTGTTTGCTAATAATCATTGTATTTGTTGATGACATCATTTTTGGAGGAAATGATGAAGCTAGGAACAAATTCTTAGAAGACATGAAGAATGAGTTTGAAATGGGCATGATAGGATGAATGGAATTTTTCTTAGGATTGTAAATTTTTTAGAACAAAGAAGGTATCTTTATTTCTCAAACCAAGTATTTGAAAGATTTTTTGAAAAGATTTTTTCTAGAAAGTTGTAAACATGTTTGAACTCCTATGGTAACTGGTCACAAGTTATCAAGTAAAGATGAGACACCTACTGTTGAGCAAAAGAAGTATAGATCTATGATTGGAGGATTTTAGTATCTAAATCATAGTAGACCATATATAGCTAATGTAGTTGGAGTTGTGGCTAGATTTTAGGTTGATCCCAAAGAGTATCACTATGCAACAGTAAAGAGGATATTCATATTTTTGAAAGGGACATCAGATTATGGAATTTGGTATGATAGAAGCAATGATTTCACTCTTTTCACTTATACAAATGCTGATTGGCCAAAGATAGGAATGGCAAAAAAAGCACTAGTGGAGGAGCATTCTTCCTTGGAGGAAGATTAGTTTCTTGGCTTAGCAAGAAGCAAGATTGTAGCTCACAAAGTACTATAGAGGTAGAGTATGTTGTAGGAGCAAACAACTATAATCAAGTCATATGGATGAAGAAGATGATGAATGATATTGGAATTACATTAAGAGAACCTATTATCATTTACTACGATAACATAAGTATAGTTAAAATGTTTAAGAATTTTGTTTTGCATTCTAAAACTAAGCACATAGCTATAAAGTATCATGTAGTGCCTACCCTCGTTCACATCTTTTCTAGACACATTGTTGTTATTATTATCAGACTATGTCAGACTAGTTTTATGGTTGATGGATTAGTGGTTTCCTTTTGAGACTATCAGACATTATGATATGGATTCAGTGGTTATGTGATGAGATCATTTAGACATTACATTTCATGCATACATGATGATCATTATATTGGTTTTAGTTATTGTTGATGATTAGTTAGATGGTTTATTATCTCATGTGTTTTATTTACCCCATACTTGCATGTGTATGGTGTGCATGTTTTCTTCTTCTATGGCGTTTCTGATGTGGTTAAGGAAGGGAGTCGTAGTCACTTGCTTAGTCAGGATCTACACGATGCGCCACTTCCTGCCATTGTCTGTTTAGCTTAGCATTATATATATTGTATGTACATGCATAGTTTTTCTGTAGGTTGTAGGTATCGGGTATTGACTTCCTTGAATTGCCAAGATGAGCGTACCCTATTATACTATCTCAATGATAAGAGAAGGGATATAAATTCTCAAGTCCAAATCCCAAACCTTTAAGCCAATTTTCCTAGTGAGGTAGGACAAGTATTTGGATATTTTACCCACCGAATGTGTCAGATGACATAATTCATGATTTTTAACCCTTTAGACTGAATTTGTGTGATTTTCTCTATGATGGCTTTTCATATTTTATCTTGGAGGTCTATGGTGAATTTTCTATTAATTAAGTCTTAATAAATAGATTTAATTAATAAATTAATTATTTGAGAAAATTAATATAAAATATCATGTTATCTGATATTTTGATTATAATTAATTAAAATGTGAATTAATTGAGGAAAATAAATAAATAAAAGAAAATTAGAAACTTAAAATTAATAATAATAATAAAATAATAAATAAGTAATAAATAAATAATAATAATAAAAGTTACAAAAATTGAAATGAAATTTATAAATATTTAAATAGAAAATTATATAAAAGCGAATTGGAGTTATAAGCTTGCATGGGAGTTAACACACTTTTCTATTTCTCATGTGTCAACAACATGGGGGTTACTGTATCAATTAAGCACATGGTGTCTACAACCCTATGGCTCATCTTGAAGATTGGAAAAGACCCATGCTTAGTTGGTGACACCTTCTAGCTATTTCTAGAAGCATTCTAGATGTTTCCTGAGAGCTCTTTATATTCAGGCATTCCTAGAAGCTTAGACATAGCGTTTGGAGTGCAATTGGAGCATTGGAGGATTCGAGAATTCTGAAGAAGGGAGCTTGCTCTGTGGGTTTTTTTAGGAAGTGTGAATTAGCATTAGAATCTGGGTAGATTCTTGTGATTTTTCTTATGCTATTTCCACATCATGTATTCCCTGTCTTCTTCATGTCTTCCATATGTCTTCTGAGGAATTTCATATTTTTATTGTATGCATTCTCTATATGGGTAGTTTAATATATTTGAGAATTTGATATGCATAGATCTAAAAAGAACACGGGGCTAGGGTTGAAATTCATAGTCAAACCCATTAGATTAATTATTGGAAATTTTGAAGATCAAAGGTTTATGAAGAAATTATGAAAAAAATTGAAATTTATATTTATATTTTGTCAATTTACATGCACACACACACACACACACACACATATATATATGAAATCATATATATATATATATATATATATATATATATATATATATATATATATATATATATATATATATATATGTTCACATGCTGAGATATTTTAATTCTGCATATATATATATTTACATACATACATATATATATATATACATATGTATATATAATATATATTTGTTAAAATTGAATAATATATCTTAGGCGAAAACGTTTTAAGAAAAACCAAATCGCAAAACCTGAATGGGAATCGCGTAAGCGATTTTAAAAAAAGATATAATATACATATTATGTATTAAGTCGGGAGGGGGGGGGGACGAGACCTGCGCCCCCACTATGGTCGTAGTGTACCGCCATTGTAGGTACTGTGATGGCAGTGGTACGTAGTACCACTGACGTCGCAGGCCCTGCAACCACAGGGTCCTCTGTACCGGCGGACTATTATGTTATGTGAATAACATTTGCCATATGTAATCATTTTTAATTGTTATTAAAATTTTATATGTGGCATCAATCGAATTTGTTGATTCAATTTTATATAATGTAATATTTATATATATATATATATATATGTATATATATATATATATATATATATATATATATATATATATATATGTATATATATATATGTATATATATATATATATATATGTATATATATATATATGTATATGTATATATATATATATGTATATATATATATATATATATATGTATGTATGTATGTAAGTATGTATGTATGTATGTATGTATGTATGTATAAGTATATATGTAATATGTAAATATGATTAATAATAATTTGATTTATAATTGTATAATTGATAAATGATTTATTTCAAAGGTTCATGGTTTAAATTAATTATTTTATATGAAATTTAATTGTTAGTTTGGTGGGGGATGCTTTGAATTAAAATTATAATTGAAAGATGGATTTTAAAGAATATTTGTAATCATTCAAAACGTATAAATGTTCTTCCAATTCTTTCTCTAAACTTGGAAATGTAAACCAAGACTTTTGCATTTAAATTTAAGTTGTAAACTTAGCAAAACCAAAACATGTGATTGCATTGTGTATTCTTTATGCTATTCTTTTGGGTTTTGGGTTGACTAGTGTTGACGAGTTATAGGACGTCTACCAGAGGCTTGGGGGATTATGTGATTGTGATGATATGATGATGTTTTAATCTCAATCTTTATAAACCCAACCATGGTTATGTGATGGAATGCTCTATGTATTGGATGTGATTACTGATTGTTATAGTTGTGATTTTTATGTATGAGACACTTGACTTAACCATTATTTTTGGTCATCGATCAGTTATCCTTGGTTATTTTCTAGTCACCATGATGGGACTGTAATGTGGATTTATTCTTGATAATGTCATGTTGTGACATGTTTGACTCAACCATTTTTGGAGTCTTTGATCAGTATGATTGAGATATATTTTGGTTATTGAGAACCATTGGATACTTTGATTATCAGTGATACTTCAGTTGCCAATAGAGAGCTGTTGTGTTCATGATTTTCTATGGATGTTTGCTCATGGAGATTTGATGCTTTTATGCATATTTGATTATTTTATTATGGATTATCTTTTGTTATTTTGAGATTTATGATTCCATGAGCTTAGGGTAGGATATCTGCATGTAGTGACAGGAAGTGGCTTGCAATGGGGGCCGGGGCCCTAAGAGGCTGCCAGGGTAACTCATTGTAAGTTGAATTAATAAGTGATAACATTCACACCTAATACTAACTGAATGAACCTAAAAAGATAAGTGTTTTGTTCTTTCCCAGGCCTTGAGTGCTTGTACAAGCTAGGATGGGAGCAGTGAGAGCACATGGTTGCGACCTTGCATTCTGTAGTATGCCTCATTAGTATGAGAGGATACTAGTGGCTACATGAGATCAGTATGGACCCATGGAGTTTAGCTAACTACCAGGGTAACTTGTACATGATAAATACGATGACACTTTCTTGCTTGCATAGTAGGTTCCTAAATGTCATTGTGTGCCTCTGGGAATTAGATGTCGATATTGTGTTTGGAACCCTTGAGTTAGTATACTTTTAGGATTCTTGGACTTATAGAGATTTGTGCTATGTGATTTTGTTAGTCTGTTTGGGACTTGAGATTATCTCCTCAGTACTGTGGGAGTGGAGCACTTAGGTACCATGCGATTGGGTGGTAGTGTATTTTCCACTCTTATCATTTGAGATTCATTGAGACATCATGGCTGATGCGTCCTTCATGATGGTAGATATGTATCCTTTCATTGATGATTAGCATATGTTAGATGATGTTATCTTATGCTTATATTTTCATGTTAGATTACTTTCTACATATGATGTTGTATACGTTAGGAGTGACATTCCTCCTATGTTAGTACTAATGATCTCTTCGGTGATTTGGAATGTTACGCATGGAGGGATGGCTAGGATCCATGATGGTCTAATGATGCTATTAACAGTTGGGAGGAACCGTGCACTTAGTTATTATGTTTGATCTTTATGATGGATGTATATGTCTTCTATGATGATGTATCATGTGTATCATGTGATTATCTTTAATTTGATGTATCATGGATTAGAATAGGATGATGTACCATAATTCAGGTATGTATATTCTTTCGAGCTTGTCATACCCTGTGACATGTATAGAGGATGAATAAGCATTTGAAATATAATGAATAAACATTGGACTTATCATTATTATTTCATGTGGATGTTGTACTAGATGGATTCATTAATGTTAGTTGTTTAGATGTAATTCAACATTAAGGGATCTTTAAGAATGTAATCTGATATTTATGTTATGTTTAATTTCAGATGGACATTACTATTGCTTCCATTATTGTGCATAGGTTATATGTGGTATTTACTTTCATGTTAAAAAAAAATGCTACCAAACTTAGTGAAATTCTAGGTTAATTCTTTGGATCCCTTGGCGGGGCATTACATATCATGTGTTGAGAGAGAAAGTTTTAGAGAAGGAAATCAAATTGGAATACATTAACACTAAGGAACAAATTGAGACATTTTCACAAAGGCCTTGCCAAAGGATATGTTTGAGTACTTGATAGGTATGCTTGGGGTTATGCCCCTGCCTAGTTTAGAATAAATCATGGAAAAGTGCATCAGTCCAGGGTATATAGCACCATTGTTAGATTAGACTGAATGCTTATGATTCCTCAATGGGGGAAGTATCTATGATGAATAGAGTTAGTCAAGGACTGTTGGTAATAGGTAATTGGTATGCAACAGTGTCTTTAGACACTTGCATTGTTTATAGAGATACATGCAAAAGTTGTAAAGAAATAGACCAACTTGTGGTCATGCTATCTTTGACATTGATGTCAATGGGGGAGAGAGTGACATGGAAAACATTGGAGAGAGTTTGTACTATGGGGGAGAAGTGTTGCAATAAAGGATTTGCATGAAGCAAGATCTAATTGATGAAGAGACTTATTGGTATTCTTGGAACTAGTTGTTTTTCATATATGTTCCCACCAATGCCAAAGGGGGAGATTGTTAGCATGAATGTTAATGCTATGGGGGAGCATTGTAGAACATTGTTATGACTATTTTTATCATTGATGACAACATAGTAATGAGCTTGAAAAGACTGACAGAGCAGCAGACTGTGATCTTTGTATTAAGGACAATACATTACATATCTACTTATGCACAGTTATCAACACATACTATAGTATGTATTGGACACATGGGAAAGTGTGCATAACCTAAACCAATAGTGTATGGAAGATATTAATGATACATAGAGAACTACATGGAAATAGAGCATTAGGAAAATAGTCCTTATTGTATGATCAATACAATGCATTGTATTTGAAATGAAGGTTTGTGCAGTTAACTAGAGGTAGTACACTAACTACTAATGATGTCAACACATGTGCAGGTATGGAAGTCACACGTGTGAAATTTTGGGTATAACTGTGAGCCAAAAACATTAATTAAATGTGTATTTCATTTAATTAATGTATGGAAAAATGTGAAGCCAAATCAAGGATTTAATATTGAGTGTGATATAAAGGAAATATGTTTTCCAAGTTTTAGACATTAAGATTGAGATTGATGAAGTAGAGAAGAGTTATGAATTGTGAAGTAGTAGAGAAAAGTGATTTGCTAATGTGTGTAAGTGACCTTAAGGATTATTGTTGATGGTTACAAAGTTCCAAATCTGATTACATGATTTGAAGGAAAAGAAGTCCGACGTACTGAACAGAGGAAGAAACAAAAGATGATCACACATCTATTATTCTAAAAGGAATAGTACCGAGATCAATTGGAGAGTGGGTTTTTTGATATGATCCTAAAGCTATTTGGACAATGGGTTCAACTTCCTTCTACAACTCCTAATAGGGTTGGAATCTTTTAATAGGGATTCAAAGTCTCCTAACAAGGACTCTTCGTTCTAAGTGTTTGCAGACTCCTAATAGGGTCTATCCTCTAATAAGGAATATTCATATTAGTACATCATTTTGTGGGCATCATTCCCATTGGGGTTTTCCCTCTAATCAAGGGTTTCCCTAGTCAACATATCTAGTGTAATTATGTATGTTCATCTCTTTATGGTTGCTATTTACTTTGATTGAAAGATTGAGATTATTTAAGAGGAAAAATATTTGAGATTTTTATATAACTGATTCACACACACCCCCCCACCCCCCTGCCCCTTCTCAGTTATATTGGCGAACTATTATTTCTAACATAATAATGTTGCATACTTTTTATATGAAGTCATTTTACAAGATATGGTGTACGTAGAGAATTAGTGACTGATAAAGGAGCCCAATTTACATCAAAATATCATTAATTTCCTTATGAATGAATATACTATTTGGCATGGTAAATCATCTCCTTATTGTCCTCAAGCTAATGGATAGGTTGAGATAACAAATAGAGAATTGGAAGCCATTTTGATAAAGAATGTTAAAAAAACATAAGAAGGATTGGGCATCCAAGCTTTGAGAAGAATTAGGGGCATATAGGAAAACATGGAAGACAACAACAAGATTTACTCCTTTTGAATTGGTCTATGAGAAAATAGCTATGATGCTAGTTGAGTTTAAGTACAAAATACTCCGCACTATATTAAAACTCAACATTGATCTCCTTGATGCCTAACAAGAACACATGCTATAGCTGAATGGACTTGATGAGTTTTGAAAATATGCCTTGCATAATACTAAGTTAATTCAAAAGAAGCAGAAGAAATGGTATGAAAAATTTATTAAGGATAAGTAATTTAGTGTGGGTGATTAGGCACTACTTTATGATTCTAGGTATCAACATATTCTAGGAAAATTTTAAACCAAATCATTAGGACCACATGAAATAGAAACAATTTATGGCAATGACACAATGCAATTATCAATGATAGATCCTATTCAATTCAGACTTATGGTCAATGGTCATCGACTCAAAATCTACAATAAACCATAGACTAAAGAAGATTTCCTACAATAGTTCACTTCTGAAGAACCTCCTACAACAATGACACCTGAGTCCTCCACTTAGAATGCCCTATTACTTTGACTCTGATCAAATTTCATAATAAATCATCACTTTCTCCATAATATATACATCTCACCTTCTCTCTCTCACCCATCCATCTCATTTTTGCTCCAACAAATAGGTATACAATGATACACTATTCTCTCACCATATAAATTTTTTTAGTACCGTGCATTTTTATATCTTTATCCATTTCCTTTAATTTCATGAATTTAAGTTTTATGTTGATTCAATTATTTTCTCACAATGCATGGTGGGACCCATGCCTTAATTTAAGTTGGGAGGAATTGTGTGTTAAGTTTATTTATCACACATAAAATCTCATGATCACGTGATAAGTAGTATGTCATATTATGAATGATTATTTAAACATATTCCATATCATATACTTTAAATTATCAAGATGATGTGATACTTACCACCTTATATTTATGATTCACTAAAGATCAAGTTAGCCTAACTACCAACTATCACACAAATTCAGAAGTCATTATGTCCTATATTTTTTGGAAGAATTATTCAATCAAGATGTGTATCATGATGTTGTAATTTATTGTATTGCTAAGTCCTCATTTTTTAGGCTAGATCTTAGGGAGTTAATTTTTATAGTTTCTTTAAATAAAGTTGTTGAATCAAGCCCTGTATATAGTCCAACAGAGTTTGTAATTGTTGTAGTGTTTTCATTCAATAGATTGTTGTTTTTCTAAGCTTTTATTGCTTTATAATTTGATATCAATAAAAGTTGTTACTGTTGTGTCCTAGTATTTGAGTTTACATTTGTATTTTTTCACTCATTCAAGGGGGCTAACTTGGTGAGCAAACCTAGTTGGTAGAATTAGTTTTTATTGCTTAAGATTTAGAAAACTGAACTAACATGTACACACACCATTAATTATTGTTTCAAACAAATTTGAATCAATTTATAGTTTCTTGGGATATTTAACGTTAGGTCAAAATAAATGTTAAGGAAAAAAAAAATAGAATACTAGAGGGATATTTCTAATGAAAGTTCAATAATTCAAAAGATAATTATTTTTTTAGAAGGGATTAGCATTAGCTTTCTCTTGTGTACTTAAATGTACTTGTCACTATTGTCTACCTACTAGAAATAGACATGAACATATGATATGCAACTAAATTATTGGCAAATCACTCTTGTTCACATGACAAAAGCAAGTGCAGTGGAAAAGATTTTAGATCATGGAATTCTTTCTCCATGAGGAAAAATCATATAGATGTGATTTTAGTTTATAAAATATAGAGATCTCGATGAAAATATTTAAGGGTTATGTTCACAAAAATAATTTCTAGTTTGAAAAAAGTTCCTAATTTTTTTAGAGAATTTTAAAATTGATACATGTTCAATGATATGAATGACTATAATGATTGGAAAAAACTCTCATGTCTCTCTTTTAGTTATTTTATCTCTTACATATGGTCACTCTACACACATATTTAAGTAATTCCATATTTTTCTTAAGAGTAGAGAAAGAATAAATGAAGGTTACTCTTATGTATTAGTGTGATTGTAAATTCAAGTATATATAAAAGTTGGCCATAGTTTTCATGTTCATTTTTCTATTTAATCATTATATTTTTTACAATTTTTATGTCATTTGAGATTAAATTATTGGGGTCCTCAACTTGAATGTGAAAGGTCCTAATATTTGTACTTTGTACTTTTTCCCTTTCCCATTCTTTTTAGCTCTTTTATCCTGGTATTTTTTAAAAATATTTTAATAATTGATTGTGCATACATATAATTATCTAATGGTTATCTTTAATTCTTAATAATTGAGTGTTTCTTGATATAAAATAATAGTGTTATCAATTGTATCTCTTTACCACTTCACACTCATTTTCGGCAACCTTTCGTGGTTATCCTTGTGCATGTTTGATTATGCTTAGTTTCAAGACTATTTTATGAGGCTAAATGAAATTCCCTTCTCAAAGATCTTTTTTGGCCCAATATGCCTTCTATATTAGGTAACAATCACCTTTCTAGATAGTGAGAACGCTATTCTCATTGTTGGCCTTAATGAAAAGGTAAACAAAAAACTAGTATATGTTGTGTATAAATATAACCCCCTCTCTAATTTAAATACCTAAACATTGTGTGTTTAGTTCTAATTGGTTATTCAATCAAGCATCTATAAAGAAATTATGTTTAGTTTTGTAAGTAACAATTACAAAATTCAAGATTAGCAATTATGATTAAGTTTTATGTATGCTTCCATGATGAAAGTGTGCATTAACATTCATCAAGAAACAAGCATGAGTTTGTAGTTGAGTTGATGTGATGGTGAGTCATGAGGCATAGTGCTAGGCTAATAATCTCAATGATACACATCAAATCTGATTCAAATGTCACTAGGAACACCACAAACTATTTTAAAGGGTGGATATGTAATTTTGTTTGTGTGTAGGTGATTCATGAGGAATAGTGTTAGGATAATGATCTCAATGCTACCACAAAATCTAGTTTAAATCTCACTAGGTTTTCCACAAACCCTTTAATGATCTTACTGCTATGCATCACCTTTGGTTCAATTCTAACTAGGGTCACCAAAGAACCTTTTAAGAGTGAATGTATAGTGGAGTTGGTGTGTGTGTAGTGCCTCTCCCATTTGAATTTTGTAATTGTCCTGATGGATGCACCCTTGCTGATCTTTTGTTGTGATGGATCATGATTGTGACCCTGAGTGGTCTACACCGTTGAGGTGTTTGGATTTATGTTTCTTTATCAGTTGTTTTGATTATGCTTTTGATTGATCTTTGAGATTATGATGTGATTTTTGGTTCACTGAGGTTTGTGCCAGTGGTTACTAGGATCGATGTGGTATCATGAGGTTGTTCCGTGATTACCCTGAGATGTGTGCAGAGATTGCATTGTGTACTTTTACCATGCTACACTAGACTGGGTACCTGTAGCAGTGGTTAGTCATGTTTATGACTATGTTCGCTCATGTGTTTTAAGTGCCTTATTAAATCCTTAAGTAATTAGAATGGATTGTTCTTGTTGGATTATTTGGTTATGTGTTGCGGACATTTACCTTGTTTTATTTTGATCTAAGAGATATCTGTTCTTATGTGATGTTTTACATTTGAGATGACCAGAGGGTCAGATGTTACTCTTTGATTCCAATATCATAGATATTAGACTACTTTGCTGTTCAGTTAATCATATTGCATGATGATGCTATTTTGAGATGACAGTGTGTTTTATGATGTTATCTGGTTATCTGGTATTTGGATATACCTCTTATTTTGTTATGTGATGGATTTAATGCTATGGTTATTTACTTCATTCCTATGTTGCTATGCCTTTTGCGAACGTGAGTGATGTAAATAGATTATTTTAATATAATTAAATAAATGGTTAAATTAGGTGATTTAATACATTTATTGCTTCAGCTATGTTATTATATGCAATTGCACTTGATCGTGTTGTTTAGTGTGTAGGATTTATATCCCTAGCAGTGGCACATGGAGTTTGTGATTCAGCCTTTCATATTTTACCAATGTCGTCCTTGTATGGTCGACGTATCCTTAATTAAATGTTTAATTTAACCCTTTCAGTGATTATTAAATCCGAACTCATTTGCATTATGTGATTAGACCAGTAAGCGTGTCTGTGCATTTAGAGGTTCGCATTGTCGCGAAAGTTGTTTTTGGAGATTTATGTGTTTTTGGGTTTTCGGGCTTTTTAATTGATTTATTTTAATTTCTAGCAGCTTTGCCATAGATGAATTCCTATTTATAGGAATAGCCTGTT
The DNA here is from genome assembly GCA_028749045.1 of Cupressus sempervirens. Classification (NCBI taxonomy): domain Eukaryota; kingdom Viridiplantae; phylum Streptophyta; class Pinopsida; order Cupressales; family Cupressaceae; genus Cupressus; species Cupressus sempervirens. The sequence continues at coordinate 765,421,524 of CM053792.1, read as the reverse complement.
TTTGTTTGGGTCGATTCGGGGTTTAACTAGATTGGCCGGTTAAATGCCCTAATCGATTATTCACCCAAAAAGTGAATAAGTATCCAAAAAGGAATTTAATTCCTCACTTCTCACTTTTGAATTGGAAAGTTGGAGAGTAAAACTCAAAATCCTCTTCATGAGGATTTATTATTTTGTTCGTTGTGGGAGCTACGTGCATGGGATCATCGCGAGGTTGGGCTCGTTGGATCCAGCTCGGGGAAACCTTGGATTGTCGCAATTTTCAGCTACTTCTGCGAGATATTTATTTTATGGTTCAAATTCCCATTTTGCCCTTTTGGCTATGAGGTAGGGCTTTCCTATTTTGTTGTTTCTGCTCCGTTTCTGCTTCTATTTTTGGTAGCCATTTGTTTGGAGGCTAAGAAATAGTGTTCCCCTCTGTTTCTGTATGTTAGTTCTACCCGGTTGGGCGGGTATGAACATTTCTCTATTTTTCGAGATGAGGGTTTGGGATTTTGCACTGTTATGCTGGCCATTTTTGCATACAGTGTCTGATTCCATTTATTTTTGGATTTTTGGGGTTTTTGAACCCAAAGGCCAAATGGGTTTTAATTTTGAAGCTTTCCAATTTTTTGGGGTTTTTACCTTGTTTTGCGTGTTGCCCTATTTTCTCAAGTTTTCTTGGCACAATGTGGGTCGTGGACCTTGATGATCCATTTGGATATCAGTCAGACCACTTTTGCACTTTTATGTTGCATCCGTACTCTCGACGTTGTATTCAGTTGAGTGATTTTACACTTGTTATGGCTTCTTTTGGACCTTTTCTTTTGTTTGTGAACACTAGGATTTGTGTAGAATCCATACTCTTGGATTGAGGCCGATTGAGTGAGTTCATGATGTTTGGTCTTGTTGCATCATTGGGATACATGTAGAATCCATACTCTCGGATTGAGGCCGATTAAGTGATTTAATGATGTATGGTTTTATTGGCTTTGGGATTCGTGTAGAATTTGTCCTTCCCATGTTGCTTTTAGTTGGGTGTTTTCTTTGCATTGTGTTCTCATTCCTATCCTTGTGTTATGATCTTCGTGATGGTGGTGCGCCACACATGAGTACGTGCGCGTACATTTTTTGGGTGACTTGCGAGGCCCGATCTTCCATGGATTTATCAGAAGTTATGATCATTGGGGTTGGGATGGGAGTATGCATGCCCACATGCACTTGTCATAGGATGAGCATGGGTAGGGTAGGGTAGCATATGGAGGGGGCTTCTACCTCACAGCTTGGTGATCATTGTGCCCAGAGGGTTGGCGAAGGAAGCTTTAATTAAGTGAAAATTAAATAAAATGTGTGACTAGTAATAAAACTTAAGATAATAAAAAGGTTTGGAGTGCAAGAGCCTTTCCATTGAGGGATGTTGAATCTGCACAAGTCTTAGCTTGGGCTTTTTGATGCCAAGTGACTCTCCATGATGTTAGTCCCTACATAGTAGCCTATTGAGTGTCTGACTAGGACCTGTACTCCTTGCATTGTCTTAGGTTCTTGGTTGCAACCATCATACTCTCTAGCGTGAGTGTTAGCCATGGATGTTGTGATTTTTGTGTGTTTTTGGTTGGATCATTATCTCCATTAGCACAACAGGTGTGGACCTATGGGTGCCACGTGGTTGGGAGGCATAGCTACCTTCACCATTACTAGGGACTGGTGTACAGAGAAGGTCTCTTATCCTAGTGTGACCGTTACTAGATGTTTTCACTTGGTACTTCGGGTTCCGAAGTATGCTTTCTTGTGATTTATGCTTTCATTGGAATGCTTGGATATCATGTTTAGATGATGTTAGTTTATTTGATGCACTCCCTTATCATGATGTTTAGCATATAATTAGATGATTTTATTTGATTTAGTAGTATATTTGTTGCTTATTGCTGTTTAGCATGTAATAGGAGATGTTATCTACTGTAGGATTATCTTATGCTTTACTACTAGCATGTTAGATTTCCTTATGCTTTTATTGTTGCATGTTTTAGTAGTGACATCCTTATTACGACAGTACCGACGATCTAGTCGGTGGCTTGGGATGTTACGCGCAGGGGATGGCTAGGACCCACGATGGTCTTATGATGCTATTAACAGTTGGGAGGAACCACACATTTATTTGGTTATTTAGTTCTAAAATGTATTTTGTTCATTGCGATGTTTATTTCAGTATGTGCTTTGCTTTTATGTTTTAGATGGTTAGATGTTCATCTTTCCTTGCTGTTAGTGCTCTCGAGTGTTCATTCCTTGATTTACGTGGATCCAGTACTCCTCGGTGTGGAGGTTTCCTTGTTTGTTTAGCTTTTTGTTTGTGTTTTGTGTCGCGCTGATTTGTTTCCTCGCGCAGGACTGTTTCTTCCTCGCACGAGACTGTTTCTTCCTCATGCGAAAGAATACACTTCCCGTGCGAGAATGTAAATCTTCACATGGCGCGTAGGGAATCCTTGTGTGAGGCTTCGTAGTCCTCACACAAAGTGTGCACTTTCTTGCACGAAACTCGAGATCAGTTTTCTTTCTCGCGGGAGAAACAGGGGCTATCTAGGCTTGTCGGATGAAAGTTTGGAAGTTGGTTTTGGACACTTTTTTGGTTTTTACACCTTCCTGGTTCAAAATAGATTTCCTTATACTTAAGATATATTTTAATATATGCGAAAAATCATTTGAGATAGGTTTTAGACCTCTCAGAGATAAGTTATGGATTCTAGGAAATTTTAGGGCTTCAGAAATCTAGACTTAGCCAATTTTCAAGGCTTTAGGATTTCAGGCTTAGCCAAATTTTGGGATTCTGCATTTTACCCCAGCTTGGTGTTTTGTTGATGAGTGGTCATTTCTTGTGCCCTCATCTTGTTGTGGTGGTTGTTGGCTTTTGTTTGGATGTGTCAGTTGGGTAGTGGCGTTCAGAGATTCCTTGGTTGCCAGGATTGTGTTGAAGTCTTCCGTTGCGATCTTTGATCCCTGTATGATGTTGTCTTGTGCATTCATACTTGTAAAAAAAAAAATATCTTGGCTTGATTTGAATCCTTGTTTCCAAGGATCTCCAGGTAGGGCATTACAGTGTGGGAAAGTCATAAGGTGTGAATTTAGGCTAATGATCTTGGTGCTACACATTAGCTATAATTCAAATCTCACCAAGGTCACCAAAAACCCTAAGGGAAATTGTTTAGGTGAGTTGGTGTGAAGACAAATTGTAAGACATAGTTTTAGGTTAATAATACTAGTGCTACACATCAAATCTAGTTCAAATATCACTAGGATCATCACAAACCCTTTTATAGGTGAGTGTATAGCTAAGTTGGTGTGAAGGTTAGTCATGAGGTGTAGTGTTAGGCTAATAATCCTAGTGTTATGCATCACCTCCAATTAAAATCTCAAAGGGTCACCAAAAACCTTTTTAAAGGGTGAGTATATGGCCAAGTTAATGTGAAAGTGAGTCATGAGGTATAATATTAGGATAAATCTTGGTTCTATGCTTTAACTCTAGTTCAAATCTTACTAGGCTCACCACAAAACCTATTAAATAGTAAGTGCATAGCCAAGTTAGTGTAAAGAAAAATCATAAGGCATAATGATAGGCTATTTATCCTAGTGTTACACATCAACTTTGGTTTAAATCTCACTCAGGTAACCACAAATCCTTTTGGGAATAATCTTGTAGTGTGATGGTGGTCATGAGCCCTATTAATAGGGTAATATTGAGCTCAATTCATGCCATATATTTATGTCAACTACTATGTAGGACATAGATACTACTAATATTGACTATTGATGGTCCTTTCTATTTCTTGTATAGGTGATTATGACTATAGGTGTGGAATCCATAGACAAGGGGAGACTAAATGTATTTTAATTCTTGATGTTGCAGCTAGTAGGTCATCAAGAGGCAAGTGATATGTGGTTGGTTGATAGTAGAAGATGGTAAAAGGTGTGTATTAAAATATGGAGTAATAAGGTGTGTATTAATATGGCATGTGGTTCATAACTGTTTCCTTGATTAGAATGGAGAGATAAGGTGTAGTTTTTGACAAATAGTTGGTGCTTGCATAAGGAGGCATAAGGAGGACTCATAACCATTTTTCAACAGGGGATATAAGTTGTTCTTCAAGAGGAATATATAAGGGGTTTGGCTCATAAAATATAATGAATAAGTGGAGTCAAGACCTCAAACTATGAGATCCAATCACCACAAGCATGGGGTCACCCAAATGTGACCTTAGTGGTTCAAACTCTCTAGCCAAAATTGATTGTATAAAAATCACATCTATTACCATGAAAAACAGTAGTCAAAAGGTGAAATGATTTGAGTAAATAAATTTGAGAAAGAGTTGGCAAATGAAAATAAATTTTATCAAGGATGACAACAGAAATATTTGAAGGATGACATCTAAAAGTCAAAATGGCTTATGGAAGATTGAAGATGAAGCTTTATGGAACTTTTAATTAATTTTGGAAAATTAGGAGGATATAAGAGTGATCAAACATATGATTACATTTTGATGTTTTTATTATTATTGTTGTGTATTACCAAAAGTTAGAGAACAAAGAACATATTTATAGAACAAAGAAATAGAGGAATTGTAGAAAAAAAGAGGAGCTAAAAGGGTTTGACAAAATTTAGGGTAAAAAATTCACAAGTCAAACTCTTCTTGATTTATTCCTAACACTTCAACAAGAAGTTTGTAAAATCCTTTAACAAGGTAGGTTTTTAGTAGGCTTAGCAGTTCTATTTGGAACTTATTGTAAATTCGTTAACCAGGTAAACATTGTACAAGTGGGATAAAATCTCTTAATAGAGTAGTCTTTAATAGGTTTTTAGATATTTATAATAGGATAATAGTCACCCTTAACAGGGTGAAGTCATTTAGAAGATGATATTATTATAAGTTTTTAACTGGTCACCTTATTATTGCAATGATTAGTTGTGGTTATCATTTTCACTGCAAATTTTCCCTCTAACCAAGAAATTTGTATGAGACCAAAATACCATGTTAAGTGCTACATGTGTGATTGTCTATTTTTGATTTTGATTACTTTGAAAGCTATACATTTTAGTAATAGGTAATAAATGATTGCATATTAATATACTAGTTGGTGAAACAACAAACAACAGTTAATGTAATTTGCATTTTATGGCTAAAACATTAAATTAAATGATAAGTGTATGGTAATGATTCATCTCCCCTCTTAGTACTTTACCTAAATATTTCCAATAATTAATATCAAAGCATTAGTTCTTTAGCACAAATTTTAACAGTTTGAAAGTAGATATAGGAAAATGTAAAGTTATAGGTATCAAAAGAAATTGGAGGAATGCTAATGCACAAACATGTGATCTAAGAAATAAATAAAAGACCTCATTTTCAAAAAGAAAATATTTATCCTAATGGTTACAAAATAGCCTTTATGACCTTGAAAGACTATATGGGGGAAGTGTTAATTTCAAAGAAGTTGATGCTACTATTGTAGATCTATTGAAGAAGAGAAATGAACTACTTAATGAGACTGGTCAAAAGAAGAAATAATATGAAGCTTAAACCATGGGAATGAAAAAGTGTTGGAAAGGATGAGAGTTGCTAAAAGTGCCAAAGAAATTATGAAATTAGAAAGAAGAGATGTTGAAGAAATAACCAGAGATAAATCTTTATCTCTTTGCAAAAATAATGAAAAGAGATCCAAGAATGAGATGTGTTGGCTTCTAATTTGACATAAATCTAACAACATTTTAGAGGACTAAGAATAGCTAGGAGTTATCTAGAAACCATAATGGGTATTTTGAGAAACAAAATAATAGGATCAATCGAAAAGACTTTGTGACGTCTTCTCCACTTTGAATGTTGCAAAATTCAATCATGTTTACCTAGGAATTCATCTTCTTTATCCAATTTGAAAAATCTTACTATGAATTCCAATATAATAGATGAGTGCCTTAATTTTTTTGAATTCTACATTTGTAAGAGAGATGATAAATGGCTAATCTATCAAACCCTAAAACTCCATGAATCAAGTACAGGCTAACTTTCAGATCTTCAACAATAAAACATAAAAGGATTGATTTATGAAAGGTTTATACCATATAGACATTTCAAATCAGATTAACTTTAATAGATGACTAGTACCTTGTCTATTGGGCTATTATCTCATTGGAATTTGACATTTACTTATCTAATCTATCTTAACACTTTGTAGTAAGAATATCAATATACAATTCTAGATCTCATTCTTATCAAAATCTTCTTTGAAAACCAAGAAATTCTTTGAAGTTACATCAAGAATTTACATAATTCATTAGATTATAAGAAAATTTTAGTTTGGAATATAATTCAAACTAAATTACAACTAAGTAACATTTTCCATTAAATCTTAGAGAACTAAATGACAACAAAAGAAGAGACAAAATCTAAAATGCATAGCCAACTCTCTGTATCTTTATATTAATTTCTTTGAAACATATACAATTCAAATGCCAACTCCTATCAGAGAAAACTCAATAGGATCAACAAATATTAAATCTCTTTTTCATTCCATCTTTGGAAAAAAAACATATACAATACATATGGACTGACTCAAGAATGAACAAGACTTAGTTGAACAAAATGAAACTTGAACCACCCTCTAGCCTTGGGAACTCACTTATGTAGCATGAGTTGCAACAATATTCAGGCTTAGAGGGAAAGAAAAACAAAAGGTTACAAAAAAGACAAAATACCACTTTCTTCATCACTTGAGAAAACATAAAACATGCATGGAATTTTTCTTAGTTATAGAGTAGCTCCTTCATCTACTACTTTGTGGTGGGGCCTATTTTTTTTTTTTTTAAAATCTTTCCTTCACAACATCTGATGATTATTCTTTATCTTCTTGCTCCTTTTTAGGTTGTGAGGCCACCTTTTCTTCTTCTACTATACTTGGATCTAATTATTTAATCTCTACAATAGGTAACTAGCTTTCTATTTTATCAACCACTTCTTCCTGTGTTAGTTGTGGACACATCTCATCTAACTCTACCAATGTTACCTAAATGGCCTTGTCAAACATTTCTCTCTTCTCAGTAGGCATGGATTTATCTATCAATACACCCTCAAATGTCACCTATAAAATTTTTAAGGCTAAAGAATATTCCACCATCCATTTATTGAAAACACTATCATTTGACCAATTGAAATTGAGGATTTCCTATTCTCTCTTCAAAATATCCTTTCCCAATTTCTTTATTTCTTCAAAATCTTGTTGGAAGGAATTCAAAAATATCTGAACATGAATACTTATTCAATAGTTCTAGAAAAATAGATATAGTTTTCCTCATTAACAACATCATTCATTCTAACACTCATTATTTCTTTCAACTCATTTCCCCATTCCTCTTTACCTTTAATAATGCCAAGACCCTTTAGCATATGAGGAAAAAGATCAAAATGTTGCAATTCTTTAGAATAACTTGGGGGGAGGGGGGGTGAATAAGTTATCCAAGGTCTAGATGTACAAATAAAACTTTTCAAGGCTTAGTAAAGCCATATCCATAAAAAATATTTATAATGCAAGCATCCATTAGATCATACAATCACTTAAACTTGTAGGTTACTATCAAATCAACTTCGTAAAAATGTAAGCATGAAACATAACATATTCAATAACACATTTGACACAATGGTTTTATGTGGATACCCAATTTGGGAAAAAACACCAGTAACATGCTACTCATTCTCACTCTTCTAAAGTAATACGTTATGAAAGGCCAACCCTATTCAAGGTTATAATGCACACTGTTAAATGTGACCTGGTTAGAGGATTTCAATCACCTTTTTAGGAGTGATCATTGTTAGAGGACTTTAGATCATTCATTGGGAATGTCACCCAGTTAAAAGATTTACAAATGACTATTAGATCAACCTTAATCCAAAGCATTTACCATAGATTGATACAATGATTAGAAAGTAACAATAAGGCTTGACCTAATAATAACTTACAACTCACTTTGTAATTATAGGTCTCTATTTTAGTCCTCCATTCTGCTTGGATTTTACACACTTTAGCTCTGATAGCTTTTCCACCCTTCAAGCATCTATACTGTTAATGATTCTTTCTTTGTTGCCAACAATAGTCTCTTCTCTTAGGTCACTAAATGAAGCAATACCTTAGACTCCTTTTCTTTCTTAGGTTCTCACATATGGCAACCTTTGCTTCTAACCAACCATCTCTATAAATAGAAAATTTAGATATTTTGTCATTCATCCTCTATCGTCCATTTTAGGGTTAGGTAGGATTAGGTAGGATTCAATGAATCTGTCCATCTTTTCATTTTATTCCCTTCTAGAAACTTTTCCTTTAATCCTCTTTGAATTGTCTTTAAAATGGTTCATCTTGAATTCTGTGCCACCAGCTCATCAAGCTTATCTTTCATACAGTTCACATAATCGAAGACATTAAAGTTGTCAACTTAGAGTCATCAAATTCATGATCTTGCTCCTAATGCTGACACTAGGCATTAAATTTCTTCTTATGCTTGTCACATACTATGTTGCTTAACATCCACTATCAAATCACTTGGCACGAACTAAAGTTTACTAGTGCTCGACATCAACTAAAATTTACTTGGCTAACATTGTATCACTTGGTATACAGTGAAATTTGACTTTTCTTAGGTCCAACTAATTTTTTGGTTAGCTTACACTAGCTTTTCTCAACACCTACTATGGAGATTGTTAAGCTTAATAGACACAATTTATTTTATTTGTTCTTCTAAACTTAATTAGTGTATCCATCCTTTGCAACCTTAAGTAGATAATTAATGCATTATAATATCAATATCTTAACTAATCTTTGTACTTCTTTTACATATCATAACTCAACCTTTCCTCTAGGTTCTATTGTTGCCTCATTTGATCCAATCCTCTTCATCAATCAAACAAATGATAGTACTCAAATTATCTAAGCAATTATCTTACCAACATGTAGCAGGTTTGATATCAGTGAGAAAGCAATGATCAAAACACATTCTCATAGTTTCATCTATCTATTTTCAACAATCTCCCTCTTTGGCATTGATGGAAAACCAAACTAAATTAGTATAACCAACAATAATACCAAAAAGAAAATAATTCCTTGTATTGAAATCTCTCCCTCTATCAATAGCTTTCATCTTCTATATAGGTTACAAAATTTTGTTATGATCAACGGACAATCAACTCATCCTTATGACTCCCTATTGATCACTTCTTATATATCCCTCAACACTATCTCCCTCTTACAAGGTAGATGTAATCATTTCTTACTCTATAGTAATCAATATGTATACTATCTTCCTCCGAAAAGATATTCCATGTTTCTTCTATTTGTATCTTCTATCTCCCTTGGATTTCTTTCTCCCTATAACTTCTATAATCTCCCTCTTTGAAAAAAAAACCAAAGACTTATTATCTTAATATGAAAATATGAATATTTTTAAGTTTCTCCATTTGTCACCTATCTTGTGACTAATTTGTAGCTCTAGCTCTTTGATTACTTTAGGCAGCTCCTAAAGTAAGATCCACTACATCAATGCGTAATATATGTCAATCATCTTGTTTAATGGAGGGTAATTTTCATACTTCTTAAATAGCTTTGGATAGGTGTATCACCCCTAATTTACCTCTTAGATACTCATGAGCATCCTTAGGTAATGTTTTTGTGAAGATATCAGCTATTTATTCCATCTTCACCTCTTTATCTTAAACCAACTCTCTTAAATAATGATACTTGATTGCAATGTGCTTAGTCTTTATATACATAATAAAATTCTTTGATGTATTTATAGCACTTATATTATCACAATAAAGCATCATAGGTTCAATTATTTTCTCCTTCATACCTTTGAGTAGCTATTTGATCCATACAATGTTTGTACAATTTATGGTAGCAACAACATATTCAGCTTGAACAGCAGATTGAGAAATGCAGTTTTGTCTCTTGCTAGTCCATGTAAACACCCTTTTTCTTGAGAAAAATGCTCCTCCACTAATGCTCTTTCTATCATCAATATTTCTAGCCCAATCAGCATCAGTGTAGGCTCTCAATTCAAATTTCTCATTTTTCTTATCGTATAGATTGTAATCTTTTGTGCCTTTTAGATATCTCATTATTCTCTCAATTGCCATTAAATGATTCTCCCTGGGATTTGCAGAGAATCTTACAACTATCCCAATAGATAATGTAGTATCAGGTCTGTTGTATACTACATCTTGTAATTTTCAAATCATAGACCTATATAATGTTTGATTCACCTCAATTGAATCATCATTCTTTGACAATTTATGTGTTGTCACCATAGGTGTGCTTACTAGATTGGAATCTTCCCATCCAAAAGTTCTCAATATATCCTTGACATATTTTGACTAAGTGATGTATATACCATATTTCATCTAATGTGCTTGCAAACCTATGAATAACTTGATATCTCCAAACATAGACATTTCAAATTCTTTCTTCATTTCATTTGAAAAAGCCTTACATAAAGTATCTTGATCTCCAAATATGATATCATCAACAAAAAATTTAGATAGTAAAATACCTTTTCCTTTCTCTCACTTCAAGTATATATTTTTGCTATCATCAATCCTCTCAAATCTAATCTTCATTAGATAATTATGAAGCCTTTCATACCATGCTCTTAGTGCTTGCTTCTAACCATATAAAGCTTTGTGTAGTCTATGTACCATGTTTTTTTTGTTAGCATCAAAAAATCCATCTGGCTATTCTATATAAACCTCCTCTTCCAATATATAATTTAAAAATGTAGATTTAACATCCATTTGATAAACTTTGAAACTTCTAAATGCAGAGTAAGCAAGTAGAGTTCTTACTCCTTCCAATCTTGCAATAGGAGTGAATGTTTCTCCATAGTCTATCCCTTCTTCTTGTGGATATCCTTTACAAACTAATCTTGCCTTTATCCTCGTGACTTCACCATTTCCATATAACTTTCTCCTATAGACCCACTTGGTGCCAATCACATTTTTATCTTCTGGTCTAGGAACTAGAGTTCATGTCTTATTTTTCTCAATTTGTTCAATCTCTTCTTTCATGGCTTTACTCTAGTCCACATCATCTAAGGAATCTTTCACTATTTTAGGTTCATGCATGCTAAGAAAAAATGTATCATTTCAAAACCTTTTCCTTGTCATTGGTCTTACATCTTTATCTCCAATAATTTGTTTTGCAGGGTGATGTCTCTTGACATACTTTGACAATCTTGGTTATGCTCTATTTTCCTCATTTGGTCTCCAAACTTTTGAATCACTATGAACATCTCTATCAGGTATTTCAACATATCTTTCATGTACACTAATCTTAGAATAAGAATGTGCCTCAACTTCATTCTGTAACTTGGCACCTGAATGCAACTTGATTCCTAAATGCAACTCGAAATTCATTGTATGTGACTTGGCAATCACCAAAACTTGTTGTTGATTTGCAACTTGATTTACAACATCTTCATAATTAGGCATACCTTCATAAAAATATACAAATGATCTGTATTCCTCTGGTTACTTCATAGGTTTAGCTTCATGTATTTCTGTATGTTTATCGAATTTCACATTTTCACTTTCCACAACTTTGTTAGTGTTAGTATTTAAACACTTATAAGCTTTGCTTCTTATGGAATAGCCAATAATATACCTTCACTTTTTGCATCTAACTTTCCATTCCTAAAATTCTTGAGAATCTAAAACTTTCTTCCAAATATCTTAAAATATTTTACATTGGGTGAGTATCCATACCATAGTTTAAAAGGTATTGAATGAGTACAATTCTTGACTTGCACATAGTTCAAGGTATAGACAACTGTACTTACAACTTCTCTTCAATATTTCAAAGCAACATTTGTCTCCATAATGAGTGTCCTAGCATAGTCCATTACAAATCTGTTCCACCTTTCCACAATTCCATTTTTTGGAGGGGTCCTAGGGGTAGATGTTTGTCTTTTGATTCCTCTATCATTACAAAACATCTCAAACTCATTTGTTGTAAATTCTCCTCCTCTATTAGATCTCAAACATTTCAAACATTTACATGTTTCCTTCTCAACTCTTGTTAAGTAGCACTTAAACATTTGGGAAGCATCAAATTTCTATTTTAGAAACATAACTATCATCATTGTAGAATAATCATTAACACATAGCATAATGTACTTATCTCCTTTGTATCTTTGCACATCAATTGGTCCACACAAGTCAGTATGAAAAATTTCTAATATTCCTTTAGAGGTATGAGTCTTACTCTTAAAACTTGACTTTTTCATTTTTCTTGACTGACATTTTTTGCAAATTATATTGTTAGGTTTCTTCAACTTAGGAAAACTTTTGACTCTTTCCATGTTATTGATAGTAACAAAGTTATCAAAATTAACATGACATAACCTCTTGTGTGATAGCAACACATCATCAAATTCTAAAACTAAACACGTAACATCCTCCATATCAAGGTACAATAGATTACCTCTAATTTGATGACCTTTTTCAATTAGTTTTCCATCAGTATCATACATCTTAACAATCTTGTTCTCAAACTCAACCTTACAACTTGAACTATTCAGTTGTGACACACTCAAAAAATTATCATTAAGTCCTTCAACATAATAAGCATTGTCACATAAAATCTTTTCTATGAGTTTAATAGAACTTTTTCCTTTTATTAGACAGGGTGCAACATTACCAAACCTTACACTATTTCCATCATAATAATTCTAGGTAATGAACTTACTTTTATCTCTAGTTATATGATGTGAACACCCACTGTCAATGATCCATCTGTCATTCTGGTTCACAAAAGACACTAGTGAAGTTGCCTCATCCTCATTAGAATCATCCTTCATTGTGACATACACCACTCCATCATCATGACCATTAGATCCATCTTTAGTTTCCTCTTCAGCAATCTAGCAAGACTTTTACCTTTGCCTTTGTAATCTTTGTTGTCTTCATCTCTTCTACTTTTATACTTGTCTCCACCTCTATAATTTCTCTTCTCTAGACATCTAGCAACAATATGACCAACCTCATTACAATTGAAACAAATGATAGGTAACTTACCTTTGAATTTTCCTTTACCTCTATCAAATATCCTTACTAGTAGTGCTTCAAGTTTTTTTACATCTTCCTCATCTATATCACTATCATTGGAAACATATTTTTCCTTTTTCTTCTTCTTCTTCTCATTAGGTTCCTTCAATGACAACTTGGCTTGGAAAGAAGATTAAACATTATCAAATTTAAAATTATCTAAATTTTATAGCTCAAAAGTAGTGAGCCTACCTACTAGACCTTCAAGAGTTAGATTAGAACCTGGCATGCATCTCAGTTCTTGCATTGCACAAAATCTAATAGCATAAATGGGCAGCAATGTTCTCAAAATTTTTCTTAGTATAGTCTCATCATCTATCTTACTAGTAGCTCCTCTTATTGAATTAACAACATCTTTTATCCTAGAACAATATTAAGCAACATTTTCACTTTCTTGTATTCTCATATTATCAAACTTACCTCTAAGACTTTTAGATTTGGCTCTTAGAACATTTGTGTCTCCTCCATAAATAGTGTGAAGAGCATCCCACATTTTATTTTCACTATCACAACCCTTGATGTTGATATCTAATTGAAAAGATCATTTGAAAAGAGATTGTTATGAAGGAGATTGTTGAAGAAGACTATGTGTTTCAATCATTGTTTTGTCACTAATGTCAAACCTGCTATTTTCTAGTAAGACAATTGCTTACAAGATTCAAGCACTATCACTTAGTTTATTGATGAGGAGGGTTTGATCAATAAGATGTAACAAAAGAACCTAGAGGAAAGGTTGAGTTATGATAATGTAATGAAGTACAAGGATCAATTAAGACAATGATAACATGATGCATTCATGATCTACTTAAGGTTACAAAATGGCTAGCTACACTTAGAAAGTTTAGATGAATAAGTTAAATATAGTTTTTCTACCAAGCTTGGCTGAGTGGATAGTAGGTGTCGAGCAAATTTAGTGCAAGCCAAGTAGAAAATCAATTGGAGCCAAGTGAAAGAAAATTCTAGTGGATGCCGAGCAAGATAGTTGTGTTGAGTAAATTTTAGTTGATGCTGAGCACCAGTAAAATCTAGTTGATGCTAAGTGATTTTATAGTTGATGTCAAGTAATGTAGTATGTGCCAAGCATTAGAAGATTGATAATACCGAATTGCTGCATTATGATAAAGATCAAAGATTTTCCAAATATAAGCTGACAAATTTATTTTCTTGGAACTTGTGAACCAAGAGGAAGATAAGATTGATGAGCTGGTGGAACAGAATTTGATATAAACTATTTTTAGGTGAATTCAAATTGATTCTAGGAGAAGTTTCTAGAATAGACAAGATATGGGGTAGATACATTGTATCCTACGTAATCCATCCCAAAACCCTAATTTAGATGATGGATAATGAGTAGGAAAATATTCTAATTTCCTTTATATAGGAATGTCTAGTCATGAAGAAAAAGAGTTAAAGAGTTTGGTTTCATGAGTGAGAACCTAAGGAGGAGAAAGAATTAAGGGTTTTGCTTCATCAAGTGATCTAAGAGAAGAGTCTACAATGGCATACCAAGAAAGAAGACTTAAGGAGATGAATTCTTGAAGGGTGAACAAGCTAATAGAGCTACAAAGTATGAATGTCAAGTAGAATTGAGGATTGAATACAGTTCTGTAATTTACAAGTGAAGTTGTAAGTTGTATTAGATCAAAGCTCTACTATTACTCTCTAACAATTGTATCAGTCTAGGATAAATCCTTTGGATTAAGGTTGACCTAACAGTCATTGGAAAATCATTTAATAGGGTGGCATTCCAAGTGAATGGCCTAAAGTCCTCTAACAATGCTCACTTTTAATAGGTTGATTAAAATACCTTAACCACGTCACATTTAATAGTGTGTATTGTAAACTTTAATAGGGTTGGCCTTTCACAGGGCATCACTTTAGAAGAGTAAAAAGGAGTAGCATGTTACTGGTGGTTTTTCTCAAATTAGGTTTCCACATTAAATCATTGTGTCAAATGTGCTGATGAATGTGTTGTGTTTCATGCTTTACATTTCTGCAATTTCATTAGATAGTAACCTACAAGTTTTAAGTATTCACATACACAATGAATGCATGCATGGGGATGAATGTTTTATGCATTCACTGAATTGTGGAAAAGTTTTATTTTGTACATTTGGACGTTGAATAACTGATTCACCCCCTCTCTTAGTTTTTCTAAAGGAATTCCAACACTTGATACCATCGAACTTGGCATAACCTAGGGCAGAGGCAATCTCCAACATTTCCTAGTTGTGTTCTTTCTTCCTTTTCAGATCTTTCAGATCATTCACTTGGAATGTCACCTAGTTAAAGGATTTACAAATGATTGCTAGGTCAACTTTAATCCAAAGGATTTATCCTAGACTAATATAATGATTAGAAAGTAATAGTAAGGCTTGATCTAATAAAAACTTACAACTCACTTTGCAGATTATATATTTCTATTTTGGTGATCCATTCTACTTGGCTTTCACACACTTTAGCTCTGATAGCTTGTCCACCCTTCAAGAATACATAACCTTAAGCCTTCTTTATTTTTTTGCCAATAGCAGTCTCTTCTCTTAGGTCACTAAATGAAGCAATACCTTAGACTCCTTATATTCCTTAGGTTCTCACACATGAAAACCTTTACTTCTGACAAGCCATCTCTATAAATAGAAAATTTAGATCTTTTGTCATTCATCCTCTATCATCCATTTTAGGGTTAGGTAGGATTCAATGAATCTATCCATATTTTCATTTTATTCAGTTCTAGAAACTTCTCCTTTAATCCTTTTTGAATTTTCCTCAAAATGGTTCATCTTGAATTCTGTGCCACCAACTCATCAAGATTATCTTCCATATGGTTCACACAATCTAAAAAATCAAACTTATTGGCTCAAATTCACTGAATTCATAATCTTGCTCATAATGCTAACACTGAGCATTAACTTGTTTCTGATGCTCTGTACATCAGGCATTTCTTGGCATCCACTATCAAATCATTTAGCACAAACAAAAGCTTATTGGTGCTTGCATCAACTAAACTTTACTTGGATAACACTATATCACTCATCATACACTAAAATTTGACATTTCTTAGCTCCAACTAGTTTTCTACTCAGCTTAAACTAACTTTTCTTGGCACCTACTATCTAGATTGTTAAGCTTGGTAGACACAATTCATTTTACTTATTCTTCTGAACTTAATTAGTGTATCCATCCTTTGCAACCTTAAGTAGATAATCAATGCACTATAATATCACTATCTTAACTAACCTTTGTACAACTTTTCCATATCATAACTCAAAATTTCCTCTACTTGCTATTGTTACCTCATTTTATCAAATCTTCTTCATCAATCAAACA
The DNA here is from genome assembly GCA_028749045.1 of Cupressus sempervirens. Taxonomy (NCBI): domain Eukaryota; kingdom Viridiplantae; phylum Streptophyta; class Pinopsida; order Cupressales; family Cupressaceae; genus Cupressus; species Cupressus sempervirens. The sequence goes on along the minus strand of CM053792.1, from coordinate 765,405,091 downwards.
AATGATAGTACTCAAATCATCTAAGAAATTGTCTTAATAGCAAGTAGCAGATTTGACATCAATGGAAAAATAATGATTGAAACACATTCTCATACTTGTATCAATCCATTTTCAACACAAAATTCCTATTAAAATATTTAGAGAAACATCTTCTCAATTTTCTCTACAATATATCTCTTCTTAAATCAAAATCTAGTAGGTCACTTGCTTGATCATATGTTTCTTCAATTTGATCATCGATTTTGTCAACGACAGTAAAACATAGAGCAATGATATTATCTTCCCTACTAATCCATTTGCTCAAAATTGGTCTCAAGGTAGCATCATTATTCTCTAGTCCCTTTTAAATACCTATCAACCTTGACATATCTGAATAGAAAAACGAGCAATTTATTCTATCAACGAGAAACAAAATTGTATCTCTAACACTGTCCTCATACTAAATTTGTACATCTGCCTATGATTCTCTAAGTTTCACTTTTTCTTTATTAAGCTCATCTATAGTATAGAATTCTTGATGTTGAGGTGTATCTAAAATTTCAATAATAGGCCTAGTGGGAGGAGGTGGAGTAGGATATGTTAGAATCATAAGTTGACTAGGTTTTTCCACCACTTTTCTTTTTCCTTGCGACTTCTATAATTTTGAAATGACTTTCTCCATTTCATTAATTTTCTTTCCTCTCTCATTAAAAGATTCTAACACATTTTAAAAGTTAGTGTTTAGCTCAAGGAATTTATTTTTATCTTTTTGGGCTACCACCACACCAAAATTGGCAACCTCTTTATTCATGAGGGAAACTTTCTCACTCTCCACATCTCCTAGTCTTTACATTATCAATCTTCCCAGAGTCTATATTTATACCTCTTTTGAATAGACCACATTACTAGGGCCTAATGATCATCACTATATTTTACCCTTGTATGGGCCTCCTTGACCTCTTCTCCTATGTTAAATTTGGTCCCTTTCTCTTTTCTAATAGCATAAAAAACCATTACATTAGCAATGTCCAATTTTGGGAGTATGAGGATACTTGAATCCTTTAATAACTGCCTTCCCCTTTTAGGAGTTATTTGACTAAAGGTCTACATTAATTCATCTTTTATTTCCTCTTCAATCTCAGAGTCTTGTTTGTCAAGTTGCTCTATTTTTACCATCCAACACTTTGCTTCAAAATTAAATATATTGCTTCTCCATATAAATTGAATGAATATCCCGACCTTATAAAATCATTATCAGTCAAAAATTTCTTGGAAGCCCATTCTACAATAGGGTCCATCTCTTTTCCTCTGAAATCCTCAATAGTAAGGGCTAAGAGTGGCATTGGGGGTTCTTCAAGCATTCCCTCCTCTATTTCTAATTTTGTTATTAGAACATCATCTTGGCCTCCCATTTTCTTCAATTTCTCTTTCAAGAAGTCTTCATTATCAAAATGAATGGGGGTTTGAGAAGGAGAGTACTCTTCTATCTTTGATGAAGATCCCTCTTCCAACTTTTTCCTTTTAGTTGATGGCCTTGATGGTGGAATTTCTAGATGTTGCCTTTGATAAACTGGCGTAAGATGTGCCCCCACATTCCTAGGAACTGCATATCCGGCCTTCCTTTGAAGGGTATATTATCATGGGCTCATGAAAAATTTATCCACCATTTTTCTTTCCACCTCCTTGTCCTAGTGTGCATATTATTTTATTAATGCCTCTTTCTTTTCATTCAAAGGTTGCATAATCCCAACAAAATGTGACATTAATTTATTTACCTTATTTCCCCAAAACTTTATGTTAGCTAAAGGATCATACTTTCTATCTAAATCATTAATAAATTCTAGAACTCTACTATAAACTCTCCATTTTTCTTTCTTTACTTCTCATTCTTGTAAAGTGAAATAATTCCTAATTATATCCTCATGAAAGTAAAAAATATGATCATATGATTTTTCCTTTATCTTTCTTTAAAAATTTCAAAAAATCCCTATGGATTTATGAACCTAGAGTGAAATTGGGCCATATTATACCTATCTAAGAACTTAACCAAATGTATCCACCCTCCTTTGGTTAAAACAAAATTTTGAACAATTGTGAAATTGGGAAAGATTGTCCCCCTAGATCTTCCCACCAACTCTCTCTCCTCAAGTCTTCCAGTTTTCCATAAAAACTCAACAAATCTTACCTTCAAGGGCACTTGGTAGGGAAGGAAATGGGGATTCCCTTGGAAACTATACACTCTGAAAATAGTAGATACTAAATACGGGATGATATCTCCCCAATTGTAGCTTTCCTTCAAACCATTTGTATGATCCTTAGGCCTGATAAACTCTAATAAGGGTTTTGGAATTTGAGGGTTATCTTGACTTTAAAAATTCCTCATTTTAGATGCAAAATATCTATCAAAATGAAAAGAACTAGCATTTGTGACTTCCCAAGTTATATATGCACTATAGAGATGGACTGATAACTTCTCTATATCCTTTTCCTATTCTAGTTTCATGTCTTTTGCAAAGAGAAAAATACCCTTAAATAGACACATATACATCAAAAGTGAAAAATATCCAAAAAGGTTTTTTAATCTTACCCTTGCTTATGCCAATTAGCCCATTGAGTATTTCTTTAGCCTAATGGGAAGAAAAATCAAAGATGGAGCTCATTCCATACTGCAAAATTTGGGCCATCATAAAAACTAAGGATCCTGGGATGTGCTCTTGTTCATCCATATGAAAAATCTTGTAGAGAAAAATATAGAGAACCTATGCCCTAAGGTTGAAATATTTCTTCAATAAGGGCTCTAGGGTAGAAGGTGTTACTAGTGTCAGATGCCCTACCTTTACAAAATGCTCCTGCAATAGTCCACCTTGATGATATATCCTTTGTGCATCATACTTGGTTTGTAAAGCATCAACATCAATATTCTCATGTAGGGAATGGTTAGGGTTTAACATAAAAACCTCTTTGATTACCTCAATTGTCCCCCTAATTTTTTTTCTCCATTATGGTTCTTCATGACCTGCAATGGTCATACCTCTTTCTCGATATTGTTAGTAGATTTTCATCCATAAAGACACTTGACACAACCAGTTTTCTAATTTCAAAATGCCAAACATTGCTTAGTGGTGTATCATGGTTTCTTTGTGAAAATCATTTTTTGAACAACTCCAAACCCCTCATTTATGTTTCTTCTTCCCTCAACTAATTTCCTTTGTCATAGAAACCCTCATCAACCCTTAGTCTAGGGATTTTTGGAACCAATTCTTTTCCCTTCATAGTTTCATTTGTGGAAGTGGGAAATTGTTCTAGGAAATCATCATGCACATTCATCTGTTGATAGTACATTTTTCTAGAAAAGTCCTTTCATGGAGGCTTCTTATCAATTTAGAAAAAATTAAACAAAAAATTTTTCATAGGAAACTTTTGGATACTTGCAAACCTCTGATTACAGCAAGAAACTTGTTCACAATAATTCCTAGTAAGAAGGCTGAGAAATCCAAGTTCTATTTACTCTATTTTGTGTTGTACCAAATTACAAAATGAATTTTAGAATTTATGCCAAATTCATTTGCATGAAATTTTCTTGTATCACCATTTATGCTTCAATAGTCAAATTATGCATGAAACACAAGAAATTTGAAAATTGGTCATTGATCCGCAAGAAATTTGATAGCTATGATTCAAACTTGATACATTGTCATCCTTTGCTTGTTAATTAGGACACATGTTGATCCCTCACATTATCACTTTAGTTAAACATCTTGCATCTCAAATTTGTGACATAAAAACACCTATTGATATATGTTTGATTAGGTGATCCACCACAATTGTGGATTCTTGGCACTTCTTTTAGAAAGTGGGCCCACTCTGGACACATGTCACTATGTTTCTATTTCACTTTGGTTAATCATCCTACACATTTCTTTTGTGAGTTTGTGACTATTGTAGATCTTCAAGTATTGGATAGTTATGATTTTTGTATGCTAGTGTATTAAAAAGAAGGCCCACAATGACACGTGGTGATTCCTCACATTTTCACATTGGTTAAATATCAAATAGCTTAATTTTGTGAGATAACAACATGCGTAGATCACCTTTTGATGTAGTGATTAGGAAACAAGACTTTAATGTTGTATGTATAACACTAAGAGTTACTCAAAATATGCCTCATGGTACTTCATGTTGACATCATCTCTTCTAAACCTCGCAATACTTTCATTAAAACTATTTCATATTTCTTTTGTGAATTTGCAACCACCATAGATCTTCATCTTAATCTACGACCAAGAAAAGTGTCATTCTTTAGACTTATTCAATGAAAATGGGCCCACTAGGACATCCTTCAAAAGCTCAGTTTGTCACACTTTTTAAATACCTTGCATCTTGATTTCATGATAATGCAAGGATCATTGATCTTGTCTTTGATCAATGGTTAAAAATTTTAAATAATACTCCATCCTTATCGGGGGCCCACATGGACACATGGAAAAACCTCTCATTCTTGCATTTCTCAAACATTGAACAATTTTTTTTTGAGAGTATGTGCAAGCCTTTGATCTATAATTTGATCCATTGTTAGGAAGTTACCAAATGAAAAGGCTTTGGTAGAGTTGAGAACCAATCATAACATGACAACTGGTGAATGATGACAAAGCATTTCAAGGAGTCTTTTATGGGTCCACACTATCCATGCATTAGAATCTCACTATGTCACATTTATCAAACCACAAACAACTTGATTTACTGACAAACTTTGATCTTAAGAGAATCTAAGGGTTGAGATCAAAACTGAGGATTACTGCATTCTTTTAGTCCCATCAGAAAGGTGTCGATAACTTGCAATATCACATTCCTTAAAGAGACAACATCTTCAAAATGTGAGAAAGTGAGAGTCATAAATCTTCAAGCAAATCAAGGGTGGTTGGGAACAACTCATCATTTGAGTAAAAAAGGAGAACTTCCTAACCAAGGTGTAATCATGGGTAGAAAAAAGAGAAGAAATCCCTAAAAATAAAATCCAGTAAAGAAATAACCCTATCAAGGATTTGAAATATAATATGAGGGTTTTCCCTAAACATTGACATTTGTACTTAGGGTTTATTTTAAAATTTCCTACCATAGACCTAGGATAAGACCATTGAAAGTTCAAAAATATTGTAGAACCACTTTAAAACAATGGGATACAAAATAAGGGCTAACGAAATGAAATATTAGTAGGAATAGGTGATAGGAACCTATAACTACAAGTAGAAAATCAAAGACTAAATAAAGAAAATGAAGAATTGAAGAACAATCTAAAATTTGAAAAGGAAATCAATGAGAGACTCATAAATTTTAAACAAAGCATGTTGAAAATTGATGAGCAACTAAAAGTTAGAGGAAGCCTAGTGATATAACTAGACTAGGATATCTAGGTAACAACAAACTTAAAATTGGAGAATCATAAAAATTTGGAATTGAAGAACAATTTAGAACCCTAAATAATTCAACAAAGGTAAGAAATCTTATAATCCTACATGTCAAAACTGTGGAAAATTTGATCATACTACAAATGGTTGTAGAAGTGAACAAGTGAACACTTTAAGAGTAACATCTTTTAATGGTTACTATTAAAATTGTAAAAAGTATGGTCATAAAGCCTACAAGTGTAGATCTAGAGTAGTGAGTAGGAAAATTGAGAAAAGATTTACTAGATACTATTATGAATAAAATCACTATGGACACAATGCTAAAAAATGATGATCTAAGATGCCATAGACAAGGACGTATAAAAAATTGGTAAACTACATGAGAAAAGAAGGTAATGATCCTATTATGTATTTCAAATGTAGAAAAGTAGGACATTTGACATCAGAATATAGATTGGGAAATACTAGGAAAAACTTTGAACCCTAGAGATCAATGGGATTGGCATGCTATATTTGTTAGAAATTTGGACATGCAAGATAAAATGATGGATACCAGTTCTCTATTGAAAAAGAAAACAAAGGAAAAGGGATTGCAAATCAAGATCAAGTCAAAGAAGAAATGAGGAGGATTTTGGTAAAGAGGGATGATGATACAACACCAATTAAAGACCCTGTGTGATCTGTCATATGCAATTCATCTACCAAATAAGAACATAAGTAAATTCTTAGGGACTTAAAATTTCATTGAATTATCGATCAACCATTTATATCAGTTCTGCTATAACACATATTAGAATGAATAGATGCATTGGTGATAATAAGTTTGTGGAGTAGAAGTTAGAAAAATCTAACTAGTGTGGAGTTATGAGACTAGAAGAAGTATAATTCTATGTTATCAAATAAAGATATGAAATGCTAAAATAATGGGTATTATTGGTAACTGAGTTTATATTGGTAAAAGGAGAATCTTGTTGGCCAATGTAATGTTTAATGATTAGTACAAAGAGCTACTAAAGATTTGATACTCGATAAAGAAATGCCTACTTCATTATTGTCACATTATTTTCAAAGAGCTATTTTACAAACAAATAGATAGTGCACATTAAACATTTGTGAAGAATCCATCATATAGAAAAGTGCTTAAAGATATTAGATCAATCTAGTCCTACAACGTAGTAGTATAGAAATTTTTGGGATATTAAAGAAGTGAGAAAATATTGTCAATATAAATCAAAGAAATATTATGGCTACAAATATGTATACACCAATTTTTATTGAGAAGTCATAGGAATGTGACATGAATATAAATTGTATATGTTTAAAGCTACAAAAGTGAACAAATATATAACCTTATATTTGATACCACCAAGTGTTATGTTGAAAGAGGATATCATAACTTTTACTTCTTGAAAACTAATTAAACTTGGAGATGATGACATCAAAGAGGCCTACAAGGGAATGTGTGATGAAGATGGAAAACTCAAGGAATAGTTTCATCATCTAAAAACCAAAGGATTAACTCATTTGATACATTTGCCAAAAATATTTTATGATGAATGGATCAAATATGTGTTGATTTTAATTCTTGGAGAATACATATGGTTGGATGGAGAGAAAAAATTTGAAATAATGAAAGAGATTATTTACATGGTAACATGATTATTGGCTACTGGAAGAGAAAGTGTCATTAAACTAGATTCAATGATAGAAATTGAGGGATTGAAAAAATTCAAATAATATTCAAAATCCATCATTATAAGAAATATTATGGATTAGAAAGTAAGATTTACATCATTGATTATTGGTTACAAAATCTACCAGTCAAATAATTTAAACAACATACTTGGAGGAGCAGTGCAACTCGTGTATGAAGTTGTTACTCAAGGAAACAAATATGATCTAGAAAATATGGCAAGGAATCAACTAATGTTGAACCTAAGAAAAATCAAACCAACTAAGAAACAAGAATTAAAGTTTGGATCATTATTGGTATGTATCTTTTTCTATAGGAAAAATTAATCTCTGGGTATCAATATAGTAAATTGGAACCTATATTTACCAAATATTTATCAAATCAATGAGTGCATAATATATTGGGAAGAAATTTAAATCCATTTGTGTGAACATACTTTAAAGAATTTTAGGAGAAAATGAATAGTAGATATAGAATTTTCATCTTATATTGTGGAAAAACATAGAAATGATATATGCTTTCTAATGAATACACATTCATGTATAATCAAAGAAGTAGAGCCAAGAACATTATGGTTATCACCCCTAGACTATGAAGTGAAGGAAAATGAATTAATTGCAAGCATTGATCAATTACCTAGCCTACCCAAGGACATGGAAGCTAATTGGTTTGGAAAATATAAATAAGTATATAAAATGATATCATCAAAATAAAAGAAATCAACATATGGAAAAGGTGAAGGAGATAGTAACATAAGATGACATATATCCATGACAATACTTGCAATATATGCTAGCACTAAAAATAAAATGGCTAAGAAATAATCTGTCGATAAGAAAGTTGGAGAGGGTACATTTGCAAAAAGGAAACGATCTCAAACTGCAAGAGATACTACATCTCAACCAAGGAAGAGAACAAGAAGCCAAGCCTTAACTAGTATAGGTATAGGGTAAGTGCACATAGATGTAGTACCAAAAAGATGTCAGATTCTTTTTTGCCCTATCCAAGACATAGTATGATCACCCAGTACATTAATCACAGTATAGGGTGATTGCACTATGGGTTGGATAGCTCAAGCCACATGCCCAGGAAATTGAAAATATAGTGTGATCACCCTATAGTGTGCTCATACTATAGTTTGTGTGTGCTATAGTGCATAAACACTATAAAAATTTCATAAATAAATATATTCACATGTAAAAAGCTCTTCTAAATTTGCCAATAAAATCTAACAGGCCCTACCAGGCCAATTTCAACACTAGGATCATACATAAAATGGAATATTTATGTATATTTAAGTTTAATTTTATGTATATACTTCCAGGATGTTTGAGAGTAGTTTTAGCTTCACAAGAAATAAGATAAAGAATCTAGATTTTGAGGGTTTTAAAAAAAATTCAAACTTAGCTAAATTAAAAGAATTATCACATTATTGCTGAAATTATCCCTAGTGGACTAGTTATTGTAATCTTAAGCCCTTCACTTTTGAAAGATTGTTCAAGGATTATTACTTGTTGTAATTATTATATTCTTAGTTTGGTAATTAACACGTATGTTTAACCATGTGAATAGGGAGAGATGTGGTGGAGAGAGAGAGAGAGAGAGAGAGAGAGAGAGAGAGAGAGAGAGAGAGAGAGAGAGAGAGAGAGAGAGAGAGAGAGAGAGAGAGAGAGGTTTGGGGGATATGTCATAACATATTTTAATTCTTCCTAAGAGGTTCTAATTGGTCATAAGAACCTTATAATTGGGCATTGTCACCCCTTAGAATTCATTCATACCCATTAGGACCCCTTATAACACATTTATTATTGTATGATACACTTCAGGGTTCTAATGAGTGCCAATCAACCCTATTTTTTCATAAGGTGCTTTAGTAGGTCTTAAGTTATTCAAGGAATGCTTAAGACTCATTACAACCTCCTAGAACTCATTACAACTAATTCTAAAACATTAGGAGCCCTCAAAATATATTAAACATTGTTGGACACACTTTTGGAGTCTCATGTGTCCTAATGGGTCCTAAGGGTTCATTAGGGCACATTAGGGATCCATTAGGACACATTAAGTCCCATGAAGAAACATTAGGGCCCATTGGGTCTCATTGGTACACATTAGGACCCATTAGGATACAATAGAAACCATTACAACCCCTTCCAACACACTAACCATCATAGAGAACACTAATATTTTGTAAGGGGTCCTTATGTCTCATACATGATTATAAATAGTCCTAAGTGGTTCAATGACCAATTGTGATCTAGTAAGATGAATCAAGACCAAATAGAACATCTTAGAACAAATTAATACTCCTTAGACCACCTGAAGGGGTTTAGGACACCAAAATGGGCTATAATATGTCCTTATGGGTCCTAATGTGCTCTAAGGTGTTCTAATGTTATCTAAGTGACCCTATGACACCTTATATCCCATTAGGCCCCATTAGGTTCCATAAGAATCAATTATAACTCCTTAGAACATATTAACCATCATAAGCAACACTAATTTGTCTCAAGGGGTTGTACTGGGTCCTAAGTGGTTATAATCAGTCCTAATGTGTCATATCTGACTTTAATGATCCTAATTTTTCATAAGGGGTCCTAATGGGTCTTAAATGGTCATATGACTCCTTATAACATATTAACCATTGTAGAACATGTGAATAGGATGTAAGTGATTATAATGTATTAGAAAGGGTTATAATGGATCATAAGTGGGAATAGGACCTACTATGACCCATTATAACTAGTTAGGATACATTAGGAACAATTCAAACCCATTAATACCCCTTAGAACACATTAAAGGGTGCATGACATACTAGGATACATGTATGTATGATAGTAAATGGTAATAGGTTTGAATGGGCCATAATGGGTCCAAGAATACATTAATGTGTCCTATGTTAGGTTGTGGTGACTAATTAGGAAATTATTTTACACTCATCATGTATCCTTGTTAGGTTTTGGACTATTTTCTTGGAGGTTGATGTTTTGTAATTACTCTAGCCCTAATTTTGTAAGTGGCAAAAAGCTTGTATAAAATGGCTTAAGGTTAGGGATTTCATAATATATGATAAGATAATAGCTTCTTGCAGCAATATTGAGCTATAACAGATCCCTAATTTTAATGAGGTTGTAGCCAGTAAAGAATAAGAATAATTTGGATTCATTGTTTGGTGGACGTATCCTAGGGATTGGGTGAACCATGTTAAATAGTTGTCTCTTGTCTTCTCTTCTATGTAATTAATTAATTTTATGATATTGGATATATTTGCATGTAATTATTATTTATGTCTTTGTATTCCTAAAAATTTTTATTAGAAAGAAGTTGTTTCAATTATCCTCTATAGGAAGGTCTTACATTTTAGTGGGAGTTGTATGTGTTAGAATCAAGATGCAAAATATATAAACACAAAGCCATAGTCATACATTTAACTAAATTAATCAATTAAAAAACATATATGATAAATTAAATAGGAAACCAAATAACAGAACATGCAAACTTGCATCTCTGTGTAGTCACCTTGATATGTAGATGTGGTCGTGATTGTGGATGTGTGCTCAAATCTAGTGTGCTCGATGCTTCAACAATGGATGCATTTGATAGATGGATGGATGCAAATTTGAATATCACTAAATAGTGCTTTGAAAATAATTAGCTCTCAAAATGGTATAAAAATTCTACTTAGAAGGTGAAAGATTTGTGAGGAATGAAGACTTCAATTTATAGGCAATTGGGTGAGGAGAATATAAGAATTCTTGATGGATAGTTAACTAAGTGAGGTGTGAGATAGGTTTTAGTTGTCTAAGATAGGTGGAGGAGATGAACTTCTATGTTTAGAGATGGATGAGGGAGGTGTTGCATGAGAGTAGATTTGGGCTTGAGTTAGAGGTAACAAATTGTGCCTTAATTTGTGCAATTGATTTGGAAAGGGATTTTAGATATGGAAGAGGAGGTGAAGTATTTAAGTTTAAGGTGGGTGAAGTGGATCAGTTAACTAGAGGATATGGGAGTTGGATGGATTTGTTAGAGAAAAGGTTGGTGAGTGGGCTTAATTAAATAAATAAATTATTTAATTAAAAGGGGAATTATTGGTGCATGAGATTTAATTAATTAAATACATTATTTAATTAACAGAGGAATATTTGGTGCATGGGATTTAATTGAATAAATAAATAATTTAATTGAAAGAGGAATATTTGGTGCATGGGATTTAATTAATTAAATAAATAATTTAATTAAAGAGGAATATTTGGTGCATGAGTTGAGTTTTGGTAACTGTTGGTTTAGAGGATGAGTTACATATGGGTGGAGAGATTAAATTAATTAAATTAATTAAATGGATAGGGGTTTAGGAGATTAAAATAAATTGGTTTTCATTTATTTAATTTAATAGAGGAAGGGGAATTTTTTGAATAAATTAGAATTTTGGTTGTCAATTTATTTAATAATTGGGCTATAATTAAATAAATAAATACACAAATTAGGGGATAGCACTAAAATAATTTAATATTTAATATTCAATTAAAATTTGCTTTAGAATATGACTAAAATTGATTGGAAATTTATGTGATCAGATTTAGGTATCTATATTTTTCCCATATTTAATATGGTGTTGGTACAACACTATTTTGAAGATGCTTTTAAATAATAGATGACACAGAAAAGGTTTTAAAGAAACTAGGTTGCCTAAGTCTTGATAAAATACTATAATGTATAATGCCCCCTCGAGAAGGTGGTCAGGAGAGAAAATGAGACTAGATGACATATTGAAGAGTAAGAAAAATGGGGTGAGATGGAGGGTGCACAAAGGATGAAAGAGGTTTAGAAGTAGCTCATACTCTCAATATGGGAGTATGAGATAAGGGGAGATAAACTATACATTTTAGAAAAACATGTGAGGTAGGATGGAGGACATTAGGGATTTTTCTTTTTAAATTGAACCCTATGGATGTGGTGGATAAATGGGTGATATTTTGGAAATTTTATATAATTTTTCTAGGTTTTTGGATAGGTTTTAAGATGAGCTAAGGATGTAGGATAGATGCTAATTGGATGATTTTGATAAGGACAAAAACAATAACTCTTTTTGTTTTTCCCTTTTTGTGAAATGGGGGGATGGGATGGAATCCATTTGAAGCTCTGAGCATGGGATTCTCCATGAGGAGAATCACCAAGGCTACCAAAAACATCAAGGGCTTGTCACTATTTCTGCATTGGACTAACTCAAAAAAAATACGCAAGGATTTCCCTAATATCACATATGAAACCCAACAAGAATTAGAGTGGAAACAACACTTGGTAGCCCAAAAACAAGCAATATTTCCTACCTACACCATGTGATCATAAATGATCATATATTTGGGCATGCAAGGGTTATCCCTGACTATGTCACAAGTATAAAAGAAAAAATGAAAGATAGATCAAGACCTTGCTCACCGATTGCCCCATTTACAACACACTATGATATGAATGATTGTGGTGACCTTGAGGAGGTGATAACCAAATTTCTTAGAAAAGATAATTAAGAACCAAAGTTGAAATCCAATATTGAAAGAAAGAGCAAATCAACAAAAAACTAACCATGTTCTAGAGAGATCATTAGGACTCAATATTGATTGACCCAAGTCCGATGAGAGGAAAGATGTATCCTACAAAGAATTATAAGTAGCACCTAGCACCTAGATGTTATAATTAACAATAGGGAAAGTAAAATATGAGAGGGGGGGGGGGGGGGGGGGGGGGTGGGTGGGTGGGGTGAGTGAATCAGTCCTTCTAAACTTTAATCATTGAAAAATTCACCACACAACCATCTCATAGTTTTCATGTAATTGAAATATCAAAATAAACATATTCATCCATAGCATACAATTAAATAACACATATGACACAAGAAGAAGGTAAAACTAGGGTGGGGATGACACCTACAAATCTTCAGTATTGTAGTTATAAAATGTATCCAATTAAGGTTACAATTTTTCAATCATAAACTATGATCTAGTGTGTGAAAGGTCTATCCTATTAAAGGCTTATATATACTATTAGGTCTTACCCTATTAAAGGATTTCAACATCTTGTTAGAAGTATGTCTGGTTAGAGGACTTCAACTTCCAATAAAGTAACCACTCCATTAAGAGATTTATACAAAATTCTACTAGAACTTGAAACCTATTAGGGCTACTTTGTTAAGAGATTTTATTGATTGACTTGTTAGAATGTCTTAGCCTTGATCCTTTAGTTAGCACTAGCTTGCTAGATATCAAATCTTCTCTTCACTGGTGTATACTTGATCCTCCTGATCAAATTTATCACTTTTTTCCTCTTCTCTACTTTCCTTTGTTCTCTCTAACTAATTCTATAATACAATCCTATCACATATCTTTAGTCACCATGAATTTTTTGTCTATACATGAAAACCTCCTCTTTCACACACAAAAACCTAAGGTTAGGTAGGAATCAATGCCTGTGACTCACCCATTTTTCCACTTAAAACATTCCTTAATATGATTGGTTGCATGTAATACATAGGGATTCATAATATACCTTCATATATATCTTCTAAAATTGCATAACAATCCTTAAGTCAACTCAGAAATGGTTTATATAGGAGTTTTTGCCATTACAAACAACTATGTCCAAAACTGTTTACTCAACACTTGAAGCCTTTGGTGCTTGGTATCTACTATATCTTCAATGCTGTAGCTCATCCTCTAAATGACTTGACATCCACTATTCACTTGACATCTAAATCACTTGGCATGTATTAACTTTCTCATCACTGGAGTGTCTCGACACTATTTGTCTTCTCAACACATATTGTACATTATGCTCAACATGCATTATCTAACAACTTATGCTCAACATACACTACTTTCTTGACATGCACTAAGTACTGTTTAGTATTAACTTAAGTGTATTATCACTCATATGTCAAAACCAAAATCAGATCAACAATCTCCCCCTTTGACATGAGTGGCAAAAACATTTTGTCATGCATATAAAACCTTAACTTATGAGCGTAGTTTAGATAATCTATATTCCTTACTTGGTTCGCATAAAAAATTTCAAAATGTCAAAATTTTGCAAAACTGATGACTTATTAGTTATACCTCAAAACTTCATAACTCCCTGTAGGTTGATTATTCTATGCTATATCTGAATCTGATACTCCTATTGAGTAAATATGATGAATTACTATCTTCCTCTATTTTTGCATTTACTCCCCCTTAATGTATTCTCTCCTTTATTGGTCTCAATTCCCCTTTTCTCCAATATCCCCCTTTTTTGACACTTATGTAATGGGTGGTACATGAATAATGTGTTTTTCCAATTTTTTTTTATGAACCTCCATTATAATCTTGAGTGCTACATCTTGATTATTGCACACTACCTTTAGAGATTGAAATTGAGCATCTAGGTTGGCAACAAGGTCTACTAGGCCCTCATGAGTATAAAGATGAGAATATCTCTTCATCAATGCTTAGCAAACACTAGTCCCTTGTGTAACACCTCCATGTATGGGGTCAACATGGATTGAATACTTATCAAGGTAGCTGAATATTTGTATCTTGTGCATGTAATGTAGCTAGTTAACCTTGAGTAGATAACAAGCTTTAAAAATGAGTTTGGCTTTGGCTTGGAGATAGCTGTAAGATATTACTTGTACTATTTAGATTTTCCTCTAGCTGGTCAATAGCCCTCTATGCTTCTTGTGTGAATAAATTCACATCACAAAGCTTTGTGTATAGAGAAAATACATTCTCTAGCACCTTTTTCACATATTACATCTTAGTTTCTATCTCAACCTATCTTAGTGCAATGAAAATAGATATCTTTTCATCAACCTATGTTTGAAATTTTTTCTCAAACCATTCTAGAAGTTTAGTATTTGTATCTAGGTTTGCATCATTGATTTTATCAACTATATTCACGAGTTGCTTAATAATAGGTTTCCCTCATTAGGTCTTGGGAGGCTAAATACATCAAGAAATATTTCTTTGATCTCATGTAGAACTTGTCTTTGCTTATGCTCCCTTTTGAGTGACTCTTGGTGCTTCTTCCTTGCTAAAGCTTCTTGCAATATTTTCATTTCTTCTATAGTGATTTTTATAAGATCAAACTTTGGAAGTTCAATCACCTTATCTAAGTTGACATCTCCATAAGATGTGCCTTCTCCAAACTTAGATGTATTAGGATTAGGCCTTGATGATTGTAATGGTGTAGCATCTACACTCAGCCTATGAAGAGCCTAACTAGGAATAGGGGATACAAAAATTGGCTGGGTAACCATTGCTTGAATTTCTATCTATTCCTCTAGTTTCATAGTCAAAACTAGCTCTTTAGTCCTATCCTTCTCTTCTGTAAAAAAATTCACCTTGTCCTTGTGAGATAGGTACAAGAATGACTTTTTGACTTATATGTACTTATGTCCATCCTACTTAAATTTTAAAGCTGCTTGCATTGAAGCATTTGGTATTAATGTGCTAACATTTGATGTCATAGTTTCCTTCATTTGATATACAACAATGGGCATTGAAACATGTGTGTCATTGTTGACACACTATAGTCCTTCTATAGCTTTTATCTTTGTAGATATAGGGGTTCAATAGATGTGTCAGTTTTCTTTTCCCCTACTGATGCCTTGTCAATCATAGTTGTACTTACTAATACATGATTAGTGCATAATTTTGCAGCCAAAGTAGAATCCTATAGTATCCTTTTGATCAAGTCATCCTCTGCCAAAGGATTGATGTTCTAAGCTATGTTATCAAAAACATCCTTTATCTTTATTGTGTCCTATTGACTTTCTTGGTCCACATGAGGGGGACTGACACTCGACATATGTATCTTAGGTACATTTTGATCTTGCTACTGCTCTCCTTCAGCATTAGCCTCTCCATATTCTTCCTTCTCTATGCCTCCCTCATGTCCATCCTTGACAGATACATCCATAGTAGCCTCTACTACCTCTGGATCATATTTTTCCTCACCTACCTCCCTAGGTGCTTTTTCACTTGCCTTTTCTGTTGTCAACCCATAGATAGCTTTCCATATATGGGTTCTTTGTTTAACAACCTCCTCAATATTATTCTATAGCCTTAGTCATTGATGACTTGCCAAAATCTATCATTACTCTGGCTAGGGTAGTCTCCCTTTTATTTCTTTCATTTGTTAAACTATATTGCCACCTCTACTCAACTTTTCCATATAAACTTTTGGGTAATGAGTTGGCAAGCTCAATATGAGTGTTCTTATATGTGGCTATAATCTTATATATAGAATCTTCTACCTTATTAATGTCTAATTTTCCAATTTTATCAAACTCAACATGTGTGAACCTTGATAAATCAACATTATTCTTTATATTTTTGCACAAGTTGTGGAGCTACATACTTTCTCCTCTATGTTTTATCTTGTTGACTCTACTTTACAATAGCAATAGTTCTTTTACCTTTGGGTTTGTTCTCTTCATGTGTCTTTTTTACAGTTGCCCTTGTGCTAGCCCTGGTAATAGGTATTGTTGGCTTCTATTGTGTAGGCTTCACAACCTTCTTTGGTTTACTCACTACTGGCTCCTTAGCTTTCCTCTTCTTCTTTTCTATAGGTATAGGTGCTTCTAGCTTCTTCTTCCTCATCACCTTCATCATTTTCTACTTCTTCTTGGTCTTCTCCTTGACCTTATGTAAGTGGAAGTGGGGCTTGATATGTTTGATCTTCTTCATCATCCTCATCCTCATCATCATATTCTTCTTCTTCTTCTTCTTCTTCTTCTTCTTCTTCTTCTTCTTCCCCTTCACCAAATATCTCCTTGAGCTTCTTCACAAGCTTGTTTTTCTTTCTTACCATCGAAGCTATCTTCAAGTCTATTGTGATTCTTGATTTGGCTTCCTCATAATTTCCAAATGAGGTCACACTCTTGTCTATCTTTTTTGCTAGTAGTACTATGATGGATGTAGATGCCTCATTCACATTGATTTCATAGGGTAATGGCCTAATCCATCTAACCCTTGGAACAACTACTTGTACATATGTATGATTAGTATCAACTATAAAGAAAACATCATTGTAATATTTCTCCACTAGTGATACTGGAATCCTTACTCTCTATTTCATAGACTTCTTAAAGTCCTCAAAATAACTTATCATTACTAACTCAAAGTTATCCCTAAGTTGCTATATGAATTCTCCAATCTAAACTACAATAACCCTATTGGTCTTCCAAGCAACTTTGCCAAAAGAAGGAAATGTGTTTTGCACATAAAAGAATATGCAAACTAGCAATGAACCAAATTTTTATTGTGCACTCTTTGTCTTTCTTATGGCTCCCATGTTTTCTGATAACTGTTGAAGTTGTAACTTAGTAAGGTCATAAGAGTGGTCCTTCTTCACTATCTTGTAGCCTAAATCCATAGCCATGCATTATACACTGTTCAATCTACTAGATTGAAAGAACTTGAATTATTCTCACTAAAAATGCAATTAGGGGATTAATGATTGTGTCTATGGTCATTCCTCTTTTATTTTATACATCCCTTATATTCTTCTCAATTTCCTTTTTAGCATCACTTCACATGGTCTTGGGTCTATCTAGGGTAGGGTACCCTATTACTCATTGAATGATCCTTTTTATGATCTTGGTAGGGCCATTATCCAACCATAGAGAGTGATCATGTATTCTACTAAGTACAATCTTAATCCATTCTATTTTGAATACATTTAGAAAATCTAGGGCATGGGTTAACCCTTTTCTCCTCCTTAAATACTCCATCTACACATAGTTTGTTATACAAATCTCTAATTTCTATATCTCCAAGACTACCAACTTTACAAGTGTAGCAACATATAACATATTGTATCATCAAAACCTTTGGTGGTATCATCGATAATGCACTAGATGGATCTCCCTTGAATGCTATCTCAAGAATAATTTGAAAGTGTTGTTTTCTAACCTCATTACTTGCTAATTGAACATTTAACACCTCTTTTCCTTTGTTCCTAAAGATAGTAGAAGAGCTATATGCCATATTAAATAATTTAGACAACATAACTTAGAACATGATAAATACCTTATGAATATGATGATTGGTGATGCGTAACAATTGAAACCAGTTAAAAAATGCTTGAATCCTTCTCCTTAGTTTTCCCTATGCTCTTCATGCTCTCTTTGATCTTGAATGAATGCAAATGAATCAAAAATTGAAAAAATAACCCTTAAAACTCAACAATAAATGCTCAGTGCTTACACAACTGTAATCTTGGCTATCATAGCAATTTCAACTCACTTAACTTACAAATGATTTCCACTATGCTTAGCAATCACAACAAGCTCAGCCAATAATATCTCCCTTAATATCTCAACATCAACTAAAATTTCATTTTCACTCATCAACAACTATGAAACTTAACAATACTTATAGATTTCTTCCAGGTTCTAACCAATACATTGCATCTTAATTCATGCATATATAAGCTTTTTAGAACTTAGATTCTTGGAACTAATGTAAAATATATCATTGAAATATCTATCCCACATACCTTTTGATTGCCTAGTTGGGGGTGACATGATCACCTGATCTATTAGATGAAATGACCTCATCTAAACTTGATGTACTGCAATCTTCCTTTTTCTTCCATGTCTTGCTCATCTGCAATTTAACTTTCTCAACATCAATCTTTTCTTTTCCTTTATTGAATTTATTGCTTGGTGCTTTTGACCTTGTTGGATAGTTTTTGTTGATGTGACCAATTTTTAAACAACTACAAAATGTAGTTTGACTCAACCATCTACTATCATCACTTCTGAAATGTGTTGTAATGCAATTCTTAGTAATATGTCCATAATCTTGACAATATTGACAACTATACCTTGTATTATAACCCCAATTATGGGGATTTTCCTTTTTATTATCACTTTATCTGCTTGTTTGTTGTCCAATTGGCATTAGATTTGCATTCATATGCTTTACATCCATACTTATGAAAATTGTGGCAACATCCTTCAAATCTTTGTTTGCTTAAGGTCTTGGCCCTGCATTCATGTGCTTGATGTCCATGCTTATTACATTTATAATAGTAACCCATGAATTTCTTCTTAGGATTCTGATTTTAATTGTTGATCCTACAAACATTTTTTGTATGACCTAAATTTTCACAACTATGACAAGTGGGTTTATAGTTCTTAACTTTTTTGTTTCTTTGTTCACCACTTTTAGATGATTCTCCTTCCTTAATATTGTTGTACCCCAATCTAGTAGTATCATTGGTAGATCTAGTAGATCTTATCAATTTCTTAAAGTATTTGATGGCTTTATTGGGTTTGTTGAAACTTTAGAAAATTCTTTTTTCTCTTCTTAGGTCGTTCCTTAGTTGTTCATTCTATAACTTTAGGGTTTTGATCTCAATGCCATTTCCATTCAGTTCATGATTGGCAATCATTAATTGATTCATTGTATCTAGTTGCATGTTAGCAATCCCTTGTACCTCTGATGTCTTCTCTTCTAGTCTGTTGGTCAGTGTCCTTTTGTCATCTTCAATCATGAATTTGTCTTCCACAACTTTCTTTTTTTGAAAACAAATTGATACAAGTATGAATATGTGTTTCAATCATTGTTTTGTCATTGATGTCAAACCTACTACTTGATAGTAAGATAATTTCTTAGATGATTTGAGTACTGTCATTTGTTTGATTGATGAAGAGGATTTGATCAAATGAGATAATAGTAGCACCTGGAGGAAAGGTTGAGTTATGATATGAAAAGGAGTATAAGGATAAACTAAGATAGTGATATTATAGTGCATTGATAATCTACTTAAGGTTACAAAGGATGGATACATTGATTAAGTTGAGAAGAACAAGTTAAATAAAGTATGTCTTCCAAACTTAACAATCTACATAGTTGGTGTTGAGAAAAGTTAGTGTAAGTCAAGCAAAAAATCAGTTGGAGCTAAGCAAAGTCAATTTCAGTATAAGTCAAGTAAAGTTTGGTTGATGCCAAGCACCAAAAAACTTTAATTCATGTTGAGTGTTTTGATAGTGGATGCTGAGCAATGCAGTATGTGCCAAGCATCAAAAGAAAGTTAATGTCAAGTGTTAGAATTATGAAAAAGATCTTGAATTTGATGAATCTAAGTTAACAAGTTTGATTTCTTGGATTGTGTGAACCCCGAGGAAGATAAGCTTGATGAGCTAGTGGTACAAAATTCATGGTGAATCATTTTGAGGGAAATTCAAAGAGGATTGAAGGAGAAGTTACTAGAAGGGAATGAAATGAAATGAGGGGTAGATTCACTGAATCCTACCTAATCTAACCTAACCCTAAAATGGATGAAGGAGGATGAATGGAAAAGGATCTTAATTTTCTATTTATAGAGATGGTTGGTCAGAAGCAAAGGTTTTCATGTGCAAGATCCTAAGGAAGATAAGGAGTCTAGGCTATTGCATCATTTTAGTGACCTAAGAGAAGAGATTGCATTGGCAAGCAAAGAAAGAAGGCTTCAGGGTATGGATGCTTGAAGGGTGAACAAGTTGTTAGAGTTGAAGTGTGTGAAATCCAAGTTGAATGGAGGACTGAAATAGAGACCTGTAATTTGCAAGTATGCTGTAAGTTGTTATTAGATCAAGCCTTATTGGTAGTTTCTAGTAATTGTACCAGTCTAGGGTAAATCCTTTGGATTAAGGTTGACCTAATAGTCATTTGTAAATCCTTTAACTGGGTGACATTCCTAGGGAATGATCTGAAATCCTTTAACAAGGCTCACTCCTAACATAGTGATTGAAATCCTTTGACCAGGTCACATTTAATAGTGTGCATTATAACCTTTAATAGGGTTGGCCTTTCATAGGGTGTCACTTTCGGAGAGTGAGAATGAGTAGCATGTTACTAGTGGTTTTTGAAAAATTAGGTTTCCACATTAAATCATTGTGTCAAAATATGTTATTGAGTCTATTATGTTTCATGTTTACATTTATGTAAAGTTGATTTGACAGTAAGCTACAAGTTTAAGTGATTGCATGGTGTAATGGATGCATGGATGATGAAAATGATTTATGGATGTTGGTTCAATAAGTTGTGAAAAGTTTTAATTTTACCTCTGGACCTTGGATATTTGATTCACCCCCTCTTAGTTAAGGATTACCTAATATCTAATAGCTAATATCTTCACAAAAGAATTACCTAAGGATGCTCATGAGTATCTAAGAGGTAAACTAGGGGTGATACCCCCATCAAAGGCTATCTAAGATGCATGAGAAGTTCCCTGCATCAAACAAGTTGATTGACAAATGATACACATTGATGCACTAGATCTTACTTTAGGAGTTGCCTAAAGTAATCAAAGAGCTAGAGTTACAAATTAGTCACAAGCTACGTGACTAAGGGAGAAACTAAAAATGTTCATATCTGCATATTAAGATGACAAGTCTTTGGCATTTTTTTCAAAGAGGGAGAAATCTTGATCTTCCTAATCCTACTGAGGGAGAAATCTTGACTACTGAGGGAGATATGAGATATTGTTTTCCAAGAGGGAGATGAAAGAAAACATAGAAGAAACATGGAATACCTTTTAAGAGGAAGTTAATGTAAATGGAGATATGAGAAGTGATCCCAAGGGAATCATAAGGATGAATTGATTGATTGTCTATTGATCAAAACATAATTTTGTAACCTATTTAGAAGATGAAAAGTTGCTGATAGAGGGAGAGATTTCAATACAAAGAACTATTTTTTTTGGTATTTTTTTTGGTTATACTAATTAATTTTGGTTAGTTTGGTTTTCCATCAATGCCAAAGAGGGAGATTATTGAAAATAGATTGATACAAGTATGAATATGTGTTTTGATCATTCTTTTGTCACTGATCTCAAACCTGCTACTTGCTGGTAAGATAATTTCTTAGATGATTTGAGTACTATCATTTATTTGATTGATGAAGAGGATTTGATCAAATGAGGTAACAATAGAGTCTAGAGGAAAGCTTGAGTTATGATATGAAAAGGAGTACAAGGATCAGTTAAGACAATGATATTATAGTGCATTGATAATCTACTTATGGCTGTAAAGGATGGATACACTGATTAAGTTTAGAAGAACAAGTTAAATGAAGTATGCCTACCAAGCTTAACAATTTGCATGCTAGGTGTCAAATAAAGTTATTGTAAGTTGAGTAGAAAATTAGTTGGAGTTGAAAAAAGTCAATTTTAGTGTAAGCTGAATGATATAGTGTAAGCCGAGTAAAGTTTATTTGATGCTGAGCACTAGTAAACTTTAGTTTGTGTCAAGTGTTTTGACAATGGATGATGAGCAATGTAATATGTGTTAAGCAATAGAAGCAAGTTAATGTTGAGTGTCAACATTGTGAGAAAGATCGTGAATTCAATGAATTAGAGCCAACAAGTTCGATTTCTTAGATTATGTGAATTGCGTGGAAGATAAGCTTGATGAGCTAGTGGCATAGAATTCATTGTGAACCATTTTGAGGAAAATTAAAAGAGGATTGAAGGAGAAGTTACTAGAAGGGAATAAAATGAAATGAGGGGTAGATTCATTGAATCCTACCTAATCTAACCTAACCCTAAAATGGATGAAGGAGGATGAATGGAAAAATATCTTAATTTTCTGTTTATAGAGATGGCTAGTCAAAAGCAAAGGTTATCATGTGTGAGAACCTAAGGAAGACAAGAAGTCTAGGGTATTGCTTCATTTCACTAACCTAATATAAGAGATTACATTGGAAAGAAAAGAAAGAAGGCTTAAGGGTATGGATTCTTTAAGGGTGAACAAGCTGTCAGAGCTAAAGTCTATGAAAGCCAAGTAGAATGGAGAAATGAAACAAAAAATTGTAATCTAAAAGTATATTGTAAGTTGTTATCAGATCAAGCCCTAGTGTTACTTTCTAATAAATGTCCCAGTCTAGGGTAAATCCTTTCTAATTAAGGTTGACCTAACAATCATTTATAAATCCTTTAATAAGATGACATTCCAAGGAAATGATCTAAAGTTATCTAACAAGGATCACTCATAATAGGGTGATTGAAATACTTTAACCAGGTCACATTTAACAGTGTGCATTGTAACATTTAATAGGGTTGGCCTTTCATAGGGCATCACTTCAAAAGAGTGAGAATGAGTAGCATGTTACTGGTGGTTTTTCCCAAATTGGGTTTCCACATTAAATCACTGTGTGAAATATGTTATTGAATCTATTATGTTTCATGTTTACATTTTTGCAAAGTTGATTTGACAGTAACCTACAAGTTTAAGTGATTGTATGATCTAATGGATGCAAGCATGATGAAAATGATTTATGGATATGGGTTCACTAAATTGTGAAAAGTTTTAATTGTACATCTGCACCTTGGATAACTGATTCACCCACCCCCCTTAGTTATTCTAAAAAAATTCAACATCATTTCCTACTTGGTCACCTCACATAGAAATATTGATTGGACTTCTTGTTCTATCTTAAGAATTATGATCACTTGAGTTAGGGTACCATTCTTTTCTATTAGGTCTAAAGCTTTTGCATCAAATTCACTTAAGTTTCCATATGCGATCAATTTAGTAGTATCTTCCTCTTGGTAGTGTGTGTCATTTTCCTCAATAGTTATCTCTTTCCTTCTCTTTAATGAGCACTTCAACTCATCTCTTTCTTCATTTAGCTGATGTAGGGAAAGTTGGATATCGATCTTCTAATTCTCAATAGTCTTTCCCAACTCAAAGCCTTCCATCTTCAACATCTTTCCCGAAAGTTTTAAATCTTTCCTTTCTAGAGAACCAACACTCTGATACTAATTTTTGTAATTAATGATAGAGAAAGTAAAGTCTGAGAGGTGGGGGGTGAATCAATCCTTCTAAACTTTAATCATAAAAACATTCACCACACCACCATCTCACAATTTGCATGTAATTGAAATACCAAACTAAACATATTCATCCATAGCATGAAAGAAAATAATACATATGAAAAAAGATATTTGGTTACTTAGAAACCCTCCAATGAGAAGGTAAAACTAGGATGGGGATGACACCCAAAAATCTTCACTATTGCAGTTGTGAAGTGTATCCAATTAAGGTTACAATTGTTTGATCATTAACTATGATCTACCCTATGAAAGGTCTGCCCTGTTAAAGGCTTACAAAGAGTACTATGTATTACCCTATTAAAGAATTTCAACATCCTATTAGAAGTGCATCTGGTTAAAGGAATTCAACTTACAATAAAGTAAGCACTTGGTTAAGAGATTTATAAAAAGTCTACTAGAACTTGAAACTTGTTATGGCTACTCTATTAAGAGATTTTACTGATTCACATGTTAGAGTGTCTCAACTTTGATCCCTCAGTTAGCACTTGTCTACTAGATATCATATCTTCTTTTCACTAGTGTATACTTTATCCTCCTGATTAGATATATCACTACTATCCTTTTCTCTACTTTCCTTTGTTCTCTCTAACTAATTCTATAATACAATCCTTTCACATCTCCTTAGTCACCATGAATGCTCTATATGTGCATGTAAACCTCCTCCTTCACACATGAACTCTTTAGGGTTTTCCCTCTTTAAAAAGATTTAGGTAACCTAAGGTTAGGTAGGAATAAATGACTTTGATTCACCCATTTTTCTACTTAAAATATCCCTTGATCTAATTGGTTGTATGTACTACATATGGATTCATAATATACCTTCATATATATCTTCTAGAATCACAATATAATCGTCAAGTTGACCCAAAAATGGTTTACATAAGAATTTGTGCCATTACGAACAACTATGTCCACAAAAATTTATTCAACACTTGAAGCCTTTGATGGTCAGCATCCACTATATCTTCAATATTGTAACTCATCCTCTAAATCACTCAACATCCACTATTCACTTGACATCTAAATCACTCAACATGTATTAACATTCTTGTTACTAGAGTGACTCGACACTAATTGTCTACTCGACACATACTGGTGCTCGGGACATACTATATATTATGCTCGACATGCACTATCTGATAACTTATGCTTGGCATACACTACTTGCTCAGCATGCACTAAGTACTATAAAGTAATAACTTAAGTTTATTTTCTCTCATATGTCAATTGAAAAATGAGATCAACACTAGACTAAAAAAGAAACCTTAAATTCTAAGGATAACACTTAAGTGATAGAGGATTGTGCATAAGGTCTTTTAAAATCATTGAGTAGTGATAACTAAAGGACCTCATCTGACATGAACTAACATGAGAGTGGACTATGTATGATTGGATCTATGAAAGAATGATCAATAATTTGTGCTCTAATTTCCCAATTCACTGCACACCACGATATGAATGATCATGGTGACCTTGAGGAGGGGATAACCAAATTTATCAGAAAAGATAATAAAGAACCAAAATTATCATCCAACATCAAAAGGAAGAGTAAATTGACAAAGAATAACTATGTGCTAAAGAGATCAATAAAACTTGATACTGATGGAACCAACCTTGATGAGAGGAAAGATGTATCCTGCAAGGACTTATCAGTAGCACCTAGCACCTAGATTCAATAGCAACTAGAAATTCCAAGGACAACACTTTAGTGACATATGACCTTGCATAAGAAATTTATAAAGCATGAAACAAGAAGAGTTAGAGGCCTTAATCTAATGTGAGATGAAATGCGAATTCACTATGTATGATTGGACTAATTAATGATGATGACTAAGGACTAACAACTAATGATTTGATGACTGGTGATTGATATGGGGGATAGTATGTATAATGAAACTGACTGGGATATTTACAAGGATGACATTGTACATGAGCTATTTGCAATGGACAATGAGGATATGTTGGTGCTATGTATATGGGATAGAAAGGATTGAACAAGATGGATTGCTGGTGGTGCAAAGAAATGTATGATGGTGTCCCAACTAAGTTAAAGAGCCAAGATGGATGGATGGTGGATAGGGTGATGTAGATAATAGGAATAATATACCTAAAAATAAGGAAAGGATTGGGAAAGATGCATCCAAATGATGATGGTTGGATTTTGATCAAGGTTTTCAACAAGGCTAGTAACAAGACTTAGGGTGTGACTGGATGGTTTATTGATGCACAATTTTAGATAGCTAGAGGGGAAGGATAGGATGGAAGAAGTGATGGTAGATTTCTAGGAGCTTTAGGATATGAATGGATGACATTGGGTTGCATGGGGATAGCGTAAAGATAGATACCAATGGCAACAGATATGTAGGTGATGAAAATATTTTGGGAGGTACAAGGATGGAAGGAAAAGGTATAGTGAATAAGAAGATTTAGATAAAGAAATGTGAAAACATAGGGAATGGAAGATGAAAATAGAAACAAAACAAAATTAGGGAGATTTAAGGTGGAAAGATAGGGATTGGAATATGAATATGGAAATGGAAAAAAAACAACAATAGGGAGATGGAAGGTGGGTAGGATAGGGTCTCTAAGGAATGCAATACCCCCAGTAATAACATGGAAGATAGGGCAACAACAAGACGAGGGAGGTAAATAGAGGATAACTAAGATGGATGGATGAATTATATGGAAGGAAGAATGAGTGAATAAAGGATAGGTGGATACACACAAAAATGGAAGAATGAGTGACAAAATGTGACCAAAATCCTGTATGTATGGTGGTGGCCTTTATTTTTGTGTATATTCTTTTTGATCAAGATCTAGAGGATGGAGGAGATGAAATGAATAAGATGTGGTGAGAATGGTAGGAAGATGGGATGAGTATAGTGGGTAGAATAACTTATCCCTATGTGTGTAGAGAATTTGGTTGGACAGGGTACACATGATGCTTGTTTTCCAAGAATTCATCATGGTACTTATGCAAGGTGCTTGTTTGCCAAGTTTTCACCATTGGATGATTTTTTATTTTATTTAAATTGTTGGATTTTTACTCATAGATGTTGGTAGGATAGGTGGATGAGGAAGTATGAAAAATATTAGATTAAATAAGTGGATTGGTGGGTGGGAGTTGACATATAATGGATTGGTAGATGCAAGACTTATGGGTAAATGGATGAGTGAATTGGAAAGATCATCATTGGTGATGAAGTAGTGGGAAAGATGATGTTGAATGAGATAAAGGATAAAATGGAGTAGGATGAATATAAGGACCAAAGGTAAATTTCAAAGATGGAGGATTGAATATGTAGGATAAGAAGCATAAGGACTAAGAATTAATTAGGGTGATGGAGGATGTGTATATGGAGATTTGGATAAATTATGAATGGATGAGGATTTTTGAGTAGTAGGATTTGGGTGCCAATTGAGATTTTTCATTGAGATACATTTCTTTTATGTGTATCTTAGGTATCTATTGGCTTTTGAATTGATAGAATTTCACCAACCTTTTACAATGTCAGAAAATGTAGGAATTAGCTAATAACCATTATGGGTATTCTGAGAAGAAAAATAAAGGGGCCAATTAACAAGACCTTGAGGTCTTCTCCACTTTGAATTTTGCAAGGATCAGGTGGGTTTACCTAGGAACTCATTCTTATTCACTTAGTACTCAGACTTTTAACATGAATTCTAGAAATAACAGATGATTTAGACTTCTTCCTTCTAATTCTATGGTAACAAAGAGATGATAACTAGCTACTTTATCAAACCATAGACTCCATGAATCAATCATAGGATGACATTTTAAACTTCAACAAAAGAATATTAAATGATTAATTAATATGAATTTCCACATCATGTAAAGTATCCCAACTAGATCAAGTTCTAAGATGGCTAGTGCCTTATCTATTAGGTTATAACTCCTAGAGATTAAACACCTATTTCTAGATCTTATATTGACACTTTGTGAAAAGATTATTAGTATTAATTTCTAGATCTCATACTTTTCATATCTTCAAATGAATACCATAAGGTTCTTCAAATTCACATTAAGCATTTACATAACCCATTAGATTATCAACAAAAGTAAATTGAAATATAATTCAATTTGAATTACAACTAAAATTTAATAAAATTTGCTATTAAATTTCAAAGAAAAGAATGGAAATAAGAGAAGAGACAAGATTTGGGATGAACAACTAGCTCTCTTTATTTGTATTAACTTCTTTGCAATTGTGTACAATTTAGTGCTTATTCCTATAAGAAAATAACAAGTAGACCAACAACTATTAACTTTCATATTAAAATTTGGAATAAAATTACAATAGGCATGGACTGCCTCAGAATTTATAAATTTAGTATAGCAAAAAGAAACTTGGACCCTCCTCTAGCCTTGGAAACTCACTTATATAGTGTGAGTTGAAAAAAGCTTTAGGTCTAGAGGGAAAAGGACAACTATCTTTAGGACAAAAGGAATACATATAAGACAAAAATATCACTTTCAAATGCTACATGAGAAAAACCAAAATACTTGTGACCTTTTTTTTTATTAAAAAAAATCCCTTCATTGGTTTCTTTATGGTGGGGCTGATTATGTTTTGGCAGTTTCCTGTTCCTCCATTGTACCTCATGATTGACTCTTTTCTTCTTGTTTTTTGTCAAGTTATGGGGCGACCTTTTCCTCTTCTATTGTGTTTGGCTCTGATATTTTAATATCCAAAATAGGTCGCTAATCATTTTTTTCCTCAAAAACTATTGGTATGATGCCTTAAATTTCTTGTGTTGGCTAGGAAACTATTTCATCTACCTATAACATCTCATCAATTTCTTAAACAACTTTATCAACAAACTTCACTTCTTCAAGATGTTGATTTATCTTGCAGTCTGTCATTTGTTGCTACTTGTGAAGGTTCAATTTTTGACACATATTTGGCTACCCATTCATTATATGTTGCATCATCATGCCACTCATAATTGATAATTTCTTTCTCCTTACTAACAATATCCTTCCATTCACTTTTCAGCAACTTTGCCTGAGATATAAAAAAACTTATAGAATTTTCTAGCTTCTACCAACTCTGTTATAACATCTACAAATAAACCATTTACATTATAACTTATTAAATGGATTACTTTTTCATTTGGTACAACTAAAATGTCATCATCCCAGTCTACTTAAGCTTTTATCTCATGTCCTTTTGTGAATTATGGAGGAAAGAAAGTGAAACTTTTATTTTGACACCTAGAGGTGCATGACCCAATCTTTCTCTATAGTGACTCCATTTTCATATCAACATCCAATAAACAAATTACTTTGTCATATATTCTTTTAGCTTGGTAATCATCATTCTTCTTATCAATTATTGCAATGCAAATATCTGTCATTACCTCCTCTCTTGCTATCGATTTATTTAGAATTTCTCTTAGTTTTCTATCATCATTACTAGGGGTTTTATTGATAAAGAGTAATTGACTAACCATGTAGTGTAGTCTTCTGATATCAATGTCATAGACAAAGAAAAGCATTGTCTCCCTTAGTTTTTCTCATACCTTTTTGATGTTTCTTCTTGTATAGTGTTGATCCTAGCATTTTCTTCCTCCATACCCTCTTTACTATAAGAGTAAAAGGTTAATTTAATTTAATTTATCAAATTACCTTTAATTCCTTCTTAAGATTTCACTTTATGCACCTTGCATTTTAATTAATTAATTAATTAGTGATTATAAATGTAATTTACTTCTTAGGGTTTTCCTTTTAGGGTTTTGATCTCCTTCATAAGGATTGATCCATTGTAAATTCATTCATTTTATTTTGTACAAGTAAATTCAGTCTTCTTATTTTTTGAGCAAACCCTTCTCTCTCTGCCTTTCTTTCTTCCTTGTAATAAGTTATTTGCATGTAGGATATCCAAGGATCTATGAGTTTGTTCATCATCAAATTCTACATGGTATTAGAGACTTGCCTATGGTTGCATGTTCTTATTAAAGAAAAAGAAGAATAAGGGTTTAACAAAATAGATTTGGTTTTTTTTGGATAATTTCTATGAAAATAGAGGGGTCTCTAATTTTTGGAGCACTTTGAGGCTAAACAGACCTCACGGTTAGATTTAGAAGGCGTCACAACTTCTATTTCCATATAAAGTTTTTCAATTTTGGACAACGTTGACCTGGGAGGCAATTTTTTTTTTTTGCATACTAGGGGTGTACAACCTTTGCCACATAAAAAATAGACAAAAAATTGCAAACAAAATAAAAAATTTAGCATTTTTGGCCTTTCTTGGCTCATAGATGGTTAAAAAATACTAGCGGTTACCGAAATTGCTAGCAGTTTTGACAACCACCGTGGTGACTACTAGTAGTCATCCAGATTATTGTAGCTTTCTTTCTACTAGCTACTCCTTCTTTGTCATGGCTTCACACACCCACCACCACCGCTCAACCACTAGGCTGCTACCGCCTCTCCTCCACCTAAGCACTACCTTTCCTGCCCAAGCACTAACCCTCCTACCTAGGCCATTGTCACATAGGTGGTCTAAGGGCTAAATCTTTAGCCCTTGGAAACTTTGTTTGGTTTTTTGCCATTTTTTTTGCCATACAAGTCTTTGTTGGTTTCTTCATGATATCTTGAGCATATGGGGGTCTTTTTTTGATCCAAATGAAGTGCCAAAAGTATGGTTCAAAGATGGAGACAATGGTACATGTATTTTTTGGCATTTTTTTTAGTTTGATACTTGTTCTTTGTGCTTGATGTCCATTGATGTCTTAAATCTTCTAAGTGGCATAAATTATTCATTATAGATCCCTTTTTTGATCCAAAAAAAGCACCAAAAATGTCTTCTCAAGCCCAATAAATATTATGTACTATTTTCATCAATATTTCTCAAAGTTATATTTGATACTTAAACTAAATCTTTTTTTTCTCTTCTTGTTTACGCATTCCTTCTAGTAGCTGGGGTTCAATTTTTTGTATTATGGGGTATGTTTTGTATTGTTGTTTCTATTATTTACACCAGTACCAGAAAATTTTTTTAAAAAAAATCCAAAAACCTTCTAATACAATGGCCAAGACCTCTTTTTGTCTAGAACTTTTGACGCCTCATAACTATTACACATGGAAGACCTTGATGACAAAAATTGTCTAGTTGAAAGGGTTGTGGTCTTGTTGAGATATATTGCTACCAATATTTTAGAATCAATATCAGAATTTGCAACACATGAACAAGATGGATAAGGCAATGGGGTTGATTTCTTTATAGGTATCCAAAAGTCTACAATTCATTTTGCTGGGTGCAATACCCCTCTAGTTATGTGGACCAAGATTGAAGGTTTGTTTGGTACAGTGAATGAGTTCAGGGCACTTCAAATTGAGGTAGAGCTTACGTCTCTCATTTAGTTTCTTTTCCTTCCATTGATGACTTCTTGATGAAGTTTAATTAGCAAAGATCTTTATTGAAGGGTTGTGCGAAATCCATGACTAGCATTACGTGCACCTATTTGATTCTTTCTAAGCTTCATGGAAAATTTTAGTTTTTTTCTTCTACCTTCTATTCCATGAAAGATGTTTTGGGTAATAGATTTACCATGCCATCCTTTGAGGTTTTTTTTGATCATTTGACTCAAGAGTGGGCTAAGATCTGTTAGTTGGATTCTCTCACAGGCTTACAGACTTATGCATTGGTAGCTCAGCCATCTCTAGGGATTAAGAAGAAGATATAGAATTCTCATCCTAAAGAGTTGCAACTTGATTCTAGTACCCATAGTTTATTAGGGTCACCTCCTCCTAAGTGGGGTAAACTAAATCTAGAAAGACCGAAGTGTGCTTATTGTAATAAGTCTAATCACGATGAATCACATTGCTATGAGAAGAAGTTAGATGGCTATGCTAGATAGGTTTCAGATTTAATCACTCTCCTTTAGAGGAGAAATATTGATATTTCTTCTACTTCTCAGAGACCATCTTCATCATAATCATTTTAGTCAGATGGTAAAGATATAAAAGAGGGTCATGTACTATGCACTCCACCCTCTTCTAGATAGTTACTAGATTCAGGATCCTCTTTTGAGGGTTCTCCTACTCCATACATTTTGAGGGGGAACAAAATTGTTATGATTGTATGTGGGAAAGGTTTTATTGACATTTATGATGGTACATTTTATGATGTACTTTGTGTTCCATCTTTTTCCTCTAACCTTTTCTCTATCTAGTAAATTACACATAGTGGAATAGCGAAGACAATTGAGTTTGCACAAGATTCAATGCACATCAGAGATACTGAGACATGCAATATTATTGGTACAAGGATCATTTATCACTCTTCTCACATATATTCTTTCTCAAATTTTGGTCCACCATCTCCACTATTAGAGACTCACTCTCCTTCTTCACGAGAGACTACTGAGGTGAAGCTGGGTTGTCTAAGTTTTTGAGACTAGTGTTGTGACTCCAGTCATCAATCCACCTATTATAGTTGTTGAGGATATATTAGAGGATACATATATCCTCTCAAATGAAAAATTCAGCACACCTATTATCCCACCTCAATTGGAGATTCCATTTAAGGATTCTCATGCTTTCTCCTTTGAGCATCAACTAGGACTTCTAGTTGCACTTGACATACATGAGTTTTATCATCCTTTTCAACTACCTTTGTTTCCTTCAAATTGGAGCCACATTGTTATGTTCATCGACATAGGAGTTATGCCATTCTGGAGGAGCTATGCAGTCTAAAAATTCTATCATGGGGGCTTTCATTGTACTTATGGTCTTGAGAGATTTTCTTGAGATATTTCATTATGCATCCTTTTCTATCTCTTTTTGGAGTAGGGTTTTTCCCATTGGGCTTTCTCTATTTCTCTATTTCACAAAGATTTGATTGTGATTGGGTACCTCATCAGGCCTTATTGCTAGGACCCAAATTTTCTTTAAACATTGTAGTTTCCTTGCATTATTTGTAACTTCATTGTTGCTCATCTTAAGGGGGATGTTAGAGTAATAGGTTAATTTCGTTTCATTTCATTTATTAAGTTACCTTTACTCCCTTCTTAAGATTTCACTTTATGCACCTTGCATTTCCATTTAATAATAATTAAAAATTATTAAATGTAATTTACATCTTAGGGGTTCCCTTTTAGGGTTTTGATCTCCTTCATAAGGATTGATTGGTTATAAATTTATTCATTTTATTTTGCACAAGTAAATTTAATCTTCTTATTTTTTGAGAAAACCCTTATCTCTCTCTATCGTTCTTTCTTCCTGTTAATAGGTTATTTGCATGTAGGATATCTAGGGATCTATGAATTTTCTCATCATTAAATTCTACATTTACTAGCATCTTCTTGATGTAGAGGAGTTTCAAGAATCTTAGCTATAGGGATAGTAGGTGATGGAGGAGCATGTGAAGAAGAAATAAGTCTCTTAGATGACTCCCCAATTTTTATATTGTAATTTTCTATCCTCTATATCTATCCATTTCATCCTTAAGTCTTGGCCTCTTCTTAATCTCTTCATTATAGGATGTCAAGACTTTTTCATACTTTATCTACAACTCCTACAATTTCTTTTCCTTCCTTGTAGTGGCCAATGTGAGGTTTTCTACATTATAACATTTAATTCTACTACCTCCTGATTCAAGGTGTCCTCCACTCTTTTTACAATTAAGTTGCTTGTTATATTAGAGTCACTAGGCTTAGAGGAGTGTGTCCTAGTTCCTTTTTACAAAGTCCAAATGACTAGAGCAACATGATCTTCACTATACTTTACACCACTTAATTCTTTGTGTTTTTGCTCTTCAATATTTATTCCTTTTCTCACAACATCAATAAACATCGCATCTATAATATCCCAATTAGGGAGAAGTGGAACCCCAGTAGCTTTAATCATTCTCCTACCTTCTTCAAGAGTTATCTTGTTAAACTATTGCATCACTTCCCCTTTGATTTCATTCTATACAACAAAGTCTTCTTTACTATGCTACTATGTTTTCCTTTTGTTACACCTTTCTTCAAAACTTGCAATATTCACTCTCCATGCAAACTGATAAAAGACCCTTGATTTTATGAAGTTATCATCAAATAGAAATTCATGGCTAACTAGTTCAATCACAAGATCTACCTCTTTTCTTTTGAAGTCAGCTATAGTCAACTCTATACTAGGCACAAGGGGGTTCTCTCAAAGTTCCTTCCTCCAGCTATACTGTACTATTAAAAAATCTACCTTGGCTTCCAAGATGCTAGATTTGCTCAATAATGAGCACTTCTTCTCCAATGCAGAGGGGTGACAGAGATAGTGTATAAATTTCCCCTTGAATCATAGGCTCTCCTTCAGTCTTCTATCTCTTGGATGCTAGCTTTGATGACCATTACTCAAATTGGGGTCTCTTTGAGGGAGTGAAAGATAATAGCTTCATAACCTCTCTTTCTCTATCAAGATAGGTTCTAATCAGAAGGGATTTTTTCTCATTCATAGTATCCATTATCTCTATAAAAAATTTCATCAACTTATTTTCCTTATTAGCCATTTTTTTAGCCTCTAGCTATGGGCTATAATCTCTCTCAAAATAATTTATAAGTTTTAGTACACTAGACTAAAATCTCCACTTTTCTTTCTTTATCTCTTGCTCTTGCAAGGATAATAATTTCTTATGATATCCTCTGGATAACATAAATCATTCTTATGAGCTTTGGCCTTTGCTCTTTGCTTGAATATTTATAAACTTCCCTTACTATCATTGAATCCTGCATGAGAGGTAGACATTTTGTAAGGGCTCAAAATGACTCCACCACCCTTTATAATCACCAACTAGTGTGCGATAATGCAAGTTGGAAAAATGGAACCTCTTGACCTACCTATTAATTCTAGTTCCTCTAATCCACCTATTTGTAATAATATTTTTTCTAAGCCCACCTTAAAAGGCACTTAGTAAGGTAGCACATGTGGGGTCCCTTGGAATCCATATACTTTGAATATAATAGAAATTGGATATGGAATAATATATTCCTAATTATGGGAGATTTTAAAATTATTAGGGGAATCCATAGGTCTAATGAAATCCAAAAGAAACTTAGGAATCCTTGGATTATAATTTGACAAGAGAATCCTCAACTTTAATGCAAAATACTAGTCAAAACTAACAAAGCTGGCCTCACTTGCATCCCATGTCATGTTTGCACTCCACAACTGAATAGGAAAAGGCTCTCCCTTATGCTTTCTTTTTAATTTCATTTCTTTCTCAAAGTAAGTGACTCGTTTGAAAAGAGACATATGCATCAACATTGAATAACATCCAATTTTATTTTCAATCTCCCCTTTCGAAATCCCAATGGATTAACATCAACATTGAATAACATCAACATGGATTTCTTTAGCTAGGAAAGAGACAAAGCAAAAAATAATTCTAACCCCAAAAGATGAAATTTGAACCATCATATACATGAACTTAATTGGCTTGTAGCCCTGCTCATCCTCAATAAAAATCCCCCCCCCCCACACCATACACACTTACACATTGCATGAGAGTTGAAAAATGATTCTTAAAAGGTCATAAATCCCCATTTATCTACCTTATACACCTATTTATTGGGTCATAAATTTGGGCTATAGAGCTGAGGACACCTAGAACAACTAATTTTCCTAGGTCAAATTTCCAAATGTTTCCATGCATGGAAAATAGTTTTATTTTTGGAAACCATTTTTTGAAGAGTTGCAACCCAGTTTTAGATGTTGTCACATCTTGAGTCTATTTTCCTCTACCATATAAACCCTCATCTACCTTTAACCTTGGATTAACAGGGACCAATTTTTTTGTTTGTACAAGTGTCCTTAGTGGACTCATTCAATTATTCTAGAAAATCATCATGAATATTCCTATGCATCCCTTTTCCCAGAGAAACCCTTCTTTGGAGGCATTAAAAAATATATCCAAATTCTTCTAGGAGAGTGAAATTGACTTACTAGGATAAAAAATTTCTTAGGTGGTTATCGCAATAGATTGTTGTTGTAGAAAATTGCAATTTGGCTTTATACAAAAAATAGTTTTAGCAAGAATTACAGTCTAATTCTTCAAAGATGATTTTTTAGAATCAAACAATCAAATTTTTAATTATAGATTTCATATCAAACAAGAGGCTTCAATTCTCATAAATTTTTTACAATGAGAAGAAATGCATGTTTTGTTTCAAAGTTTGGAAAGGGGTTGTCGATCTACAAAAATATGATGGACGTGACTTTATTTACAAGCTAACTCACTTTTTACCTTCTAACCTGTGATCAAACTAATCATATCATGACATTTAGAAACCTTTTATTTTTTCAACATCTCTCATATAATGGTTATAGTGCATGGGAAACATGTCATCATGTCATTGTGTCACTTTAATTCAAACTCTTGCAATTTTTCTTTGTGACATAACGAAAACCTTAGATCTATCTTAGACTTGATAGCTAGGAAAAGGTATACTTATTCCATGTGGGCCATACACTCTACATGTCATCCTATCACTATATCACTTTGAGTAAAGTTCATGCCTGGTGGAGCAATGTCATAGTGACAACCCTTGATTGATATCTAATATGATGGCTGAGAAAGAACTATGCCTTTTGAAACATGCTAACCAATAGAGAAACACATCACTAGTTTTTTATCTCATTATGGTTAAAATACCTACATCATTTGATAGTGACATAATGACATCTAAAAATCTATATTTGGATCAATGATGTTTAATGTACTCTTTGTTATTACTGCATTTGGCTCAAGCAAATTGGTCCACCTATTCCATGTAGCATATTTTTGTTATGTCACCGAGGTTAAAAATCTTGCAACTCTTGTTAGTGATATAACAACAACCATATATCTCTAAGGAGATCTATGGTGGTGTTCATTTTAGGTATCTTAATAATGGTTGGACCCTACTAACAAGTATCACACTATCGTTATGTCGTCTTACTTAATAATTTTTTAACTATGTATGGTGGCATAGTGATGACTGTAGATTATGTAAACATCTAATAGCTAAGAAGATGAACTTGATTGTTGTTTCTTTTGTGGTCCCATATGACATATGTTAGTTTTAATTATTTTCCCTTGCTTAAAATCACAATACCTTTTCATAGCAACATAATGACAACCCTCGATCTTGAGTAAGATTAAGGGTTATTACAACAACTTTACAATTCGAGTTAAAATGTAAAATATGTACGACAATAGAAAATCATGATCAAACATTATGTTGAATAAGAGTCACAAGCTAGGGTAAAAATGTAATTTCTTGAAAAGATTTAAAAATAATAAAGAAAAACCTTAGAGAATAAATCTAAAAAGGGACTAGGAGTTTTCAAAGCATTTTTCAATAATATTTAGGGCTTTTACAAATCTTCCACACTAACCAAAGGTGTGACTATTAAAACTCTCAAAATACTTAAGGAAATTTTGAGACAATTGGACACAAAAACTAGGGATTTTTAGGGCATGAATGAACATAAGACCTAGTTTCTTAGATGGGAAACACTATATTTTCATAAAAAAATTTGAGGACTTCAACAAGGTGAAAAACTAGGCCAACAATGGCTCTATTTGGGGATGATGAATAAAATATATTCATAAAAGGGCTTAGAATCTCTTGGAGAAGCAAATGACACACTTGGAAAAAATGACAACTTTTTAAAGACAAATGCACACACAGGGAAACACAAAAAATATACATAGAGAGCCAAACATATATACAAAATTTTACTATATGTACATAACCCTAAACTATTTTTCATGGAAAGAAAAGTACCTTCAATAGAAGTACTTCTCAAAGAATTGTCCATGAACTGGCAATGCAAGAATTCTATTTGAAAATTCTTTCAAATTATATGAATCTTAACCCAATGTGGATTCAATAAAGTATGGGCCAAGCCAAATTGGATCAAAATTTCCATGCTTGCCTTTATCTTCAACTCTTGCATTCCACATGAGGATCAAATCTTCAAGCTCAAAATTTCTAGCCATTGCCTTCTTATTATATAAATCTTTTTCTTGCAACTACAACTTTGCATTCCTGATAGAGGCTTCCTTCTTGATTTCAACCAATCCTACCAATTCATCCATTCTCTCCTACATGTCAACTATGATATCATCATGATACATCTAGATATAATTGTATAGGCCTATCAAGTTATTTTGGGGCATTCTTGCGTTGATTCCATATACTAAATCAAAAGGTGAAACACCTATTGCCTTTTTAATTATCACTTTGTCAACCCAAACTGCCAGGTGAAGCTTGGAATCCCATGCCTTTTTATTATCATTCAAAGTCCTCTTGATAATTTTGAACAAACTTTTATTATTTGATTCAGCTTACCCATTTCCTTGTAGATGATAAGGGGATGATGTTGATCTTTTGAAGCCATATGTATGAAATTTTTTTATGAATTATTCTAATATGAAACACATAGCATTTTCAATAGAAATATTTTTAGGGCACCCAAATTTGGTCATTTTATTATTTAATAAAAAATTGTTTACCACTTTACTAGTAGCTTTCTTGGTAGGAATGACCTCTACCCACTTTGTGAAGTAATCTATTGCTACTAGTCTTCATGAATAACCAGTATTGGATTTAGTTGATAGTTCACTTATGAAATCCATTCCCCATTGTTGGAAAGGTGTTTGCACTTCTATTGACTTCAAAGGGGTATTTATAGAGAATGTTAGCTTTCTAGTGAATCTTTGGTAGGAATCACATTTTCTAACTAGATCATGTGCATCCCTAAATAGGCTTGGCAAAAAAAAGCTAGCTCTCATTACCTTATTGGTAGTAGTCTTTTCCATATAATGACCTCCACACACTCCTACATGTATTTCAGTGAGTATCCTTTCTAATTCCTTATAATCAATACATTTCAACAATATCCCTTCAAAATTTCTCCACCATAAGCTTCCATTAACAATGATATATCTAATTGCATGCAACTTCACATACCTTCTTTTCATTATCAGTGAAATGAAATGGAGCTTCCATATGTTGGAAATACTATATAGTATTCTTGTACCACTCACAATGATCCATTTTACATGTGTCTGATATGTGATCTTCATCTATAACATTATTTGGTTAGCATCCAAATTTGACTGAGCCATCAATTTTGTTGATACCCGATCTCTTATCAGTTTTGTAATTTGAATTTTAATATTTAACTCTTGGATTCTATTAATCAATTTGCACCTTCTTCCAGACACCTCTTGTTGATAAAATATATCTTTGACTACTGCATTAGGCACAAATGTAATAAAAATGGCACCAACTATTGGAATACTTTAGAATAATTGGGGGGGGGGGGAGGGTGAATCAATTATCCAAGGTGTAGATGTATATAGATGTATATAATAAAATTTTTCACATCTTAGTGAACCCATAAAACAATTATACTCATGCATGCATCCATAAGATTATGAAATCACTTAAAACTTGTAGGTTATTGTCAAATCAACTTGTAGAAATGTAAAGCATGAAATATAATAGATTGATCAAGACACTTGACACAATGATTTATATGGA
Organism: Cupressus sempervirens; assembly: GCA_028749045.1. NCBI lineage: Eukaryota > Viridiplantae > Streptophyta > Pinopsida > Cupressales > Cupressaceae > Cupressus > Cupressus sempervirens. Next base: position 765,365,622 of record CM053792.1, on the reverse strand, counting down.
AACCCAAATTGGGAAAACTCACTAGTAACATGCTACTCTTTTCACTCTTGTGATGCCCTTTGAAAGATCAACCCTATTAAAGGTTACAATACACATTGTTAAATGTGACCTTGTTGAATGATTTCAATCACCCTATTATGAGTGAGCCTTGTTAGAGGACTTTAGACCATTCACTTGGAATGTCACTTGGTTAAAGGATTTGCAAATGACTATTAGGTCAACCTTAATCCAAAGAATTTACCCTAGATTGATATAATTGCTAAAGAGTAACAATAAGGCTTTGATTTGATACAAGTTATAACTTCACTTGCATATTATGGATCTCTATTCACTCCTCAATTTTTCTTGGCCTTCATGCTTTGCAACTCTGATAGCTTGTTCACCCTTCAAGCATTCATCTCTTTAAGCCTTCTTGCTTAACATGCTAGTGCAAACTCTTCTCTTAGGTCACTTGATGAAGAAAAACTCTTGACTCCTTGTATCCCTTAGGTTCTCACACATGAAAATCTTGCTTCATGACTAGTCATCCCTATAAATAGGAAATTAAGATCTTTTGCCGCTCATTCTCTATTGTCCAAATTAGGCTTTAAATGGATTAGGTAGTATACAATGTATCTATCTCACATGTCATATCTCTTCTAGAAACTTCTCCTAGAATCCTATTTGAATTTACCTAAATCTATGCCACCAGCTCATCAACCTTATCTTCCACCTGGTTCACACAATCTAAGAAAATAAACTTGTCTACTCAAATTCATTGAATCCACGATCTTTTAAATAATGCAACAGCTTGGCATTATCAACCTTCTGATGCTTGGAATATACTACATTGCTCGACATCCACTATGAAATTACTTAGCACAAACTAAATTTTACTGGTGCTCGACATCCACTATTCTGCTCAGCATACATTAGAATGAACTTTTACTCAGCTCCAACTAATTTTTTTCTTAGCTTGCACTAACTTTTCTTGACACCTGCTATCCACTTAGTCAAGCTTGGAAGACAAACTTTGTGTAACATTTTCTTCTAAACTCTCTTAGTGTAACCAAACTTTGTAAGCTTAAGTAGATTATCAATACATCATGTCATCACTGTCTGAACTGATCCTTGTACTTCATTACATAATCATAACTCAACCTTTCCTGTAAGTGCTATTGTTACATCTTTTGATCAAATCATCTTCCTCAATAAAATAAGTGATGGTACTTGAATCTTATAAGTAGTTGTTTTACCCACAAATGGCAGGTTTGACATTAGTGACAAAATAGTGATTGAAACACAATCTTGTTCAACAATCTCCCTCTTTGAATCTAGTTCAACAAATATCTCTCAACAATGATCTTTTCAATCTATTCTCAACACCAACTAGATAACATTTGAAAGGTTTTATAGATTTGACAAGGGCATATTCCTACATCTCATTAATCTCATAATTTAATTATACTGGCTAGAGTGATTTGCTAAAAAATGGGATGAGTTGTTCATAGCCCTCTTCATTCTTTTGAAGTGAAAATTTTGTATGGTATGGAAGATGTTGGCCTAGTTTTTCATATGGTAAAAATCCCTTAAAATTTTGTTGTGAAAATTCTAGTTATTCTTTTATAATCAAGGTTTGTTATTCTTTTGATTAAATGTTCCCTAGAAAATCCCCAATTGTATTTCCTTAAGATTAATTGTGCCCTAGGTTCATTTTAATAATTGTAAACCTTGTTCAAATTTTCAAATGTGTTTGGGAGTTCTAAGTAAAACCTTAATACCCTTCAAAAAAATTCTTATTAAATGGTTTTTTTGCAATCTTTTGAAAAGCTTTGTGAAATATCAGTTTTACCCTAACACGTAATTCTTTCTTAATCCAAGTTCATTCTATGGTTAGCCCACATATTGTTTTTTCCTTGTCATGACCTTTCTAGAAAGGTACTTCAGGATCTTTTGTGATTGTTGATCAAACGGAGATCAATGATTGTTGCTTTCATGCATTTTTAAGATGCACAAAGTTTACCCAAAGAGAGAATGTAATGACATGACACCTATCTCTGTGGGTCCTTTTGGTTCCAAATAGTATACAAAAAAGAATATTTGGTGATTTTTGATGAGATGAAGATCAATGATGATCAATTTCTCACATTTTGAAAGTACTCAAGCATTAACCAAAGTGAGAATATGACAAACTAACATGTGGAAGTTATGGGGCCAGATTGAGTTGTAAGCCACAAAAAGAATGTTGTCAACATACTTTTCCAAATAGCATGGTTTAATTGGCCATAGATGCTGACTATAAAAAAAGACTTTTGTTTCTCAAAATCCTCAGATCTTGAGTTGATTGATGGTTGTTGCATTCTCACATTATGAAGTTGTGTGAAGTCTAAGCAAAGAGAGAATGTGAGAAGTTGCCACATGCCCATGTGGGCTACATAGTACATACTATTGCATGAAAATATCTTAATTGTCCATTTGATGAGGATCGATAGATGTCACTTTCTTGCTATATGAAGATGCATAGTTTTTAACTGAACAAAGAAAGTAACATGTTGATAAGTGTCAATGTTGGCCCATGCAAAACTCCAAATAAGGAAGAAGACAACACATCTTTTTAGTCATAGATCTTTACAAGATCAAAGGTTGTTGCAACCTTAGAAAATAGAAGTAATTGATCTTTAGCCAAAGAAAGGTTGTGACATGTTGACACGTAGAGATGGTGGGGCCAACCCGTGTTATATGTTGCAAAAGGAGGCTATCAACATAGAGTTCTAGGGGGCATGCTCTAATTTTCTACTAATACTAAGTATAAAGGAAGGTATTGCTTTCTCATAGTTTTCATATCATTAGGTGATCGATGGTCTGTTGCCCCACTTTTCATCCTATACCCATTATGCAAAGTGAAAAATGGTCTTGTGTCTTAATCAGGTTTAGGTATGTATGAGTCTATTTCTTTTCCCCAAGTGCAAAGTCTCTCCATTGGGTTTTCATCTTCCTTCTTCTCCTACATTACATAACTGAGTGGGTTTCCTCTATTGTCGTTAGTTTTATGGGTAGTATAGGAACTTTTTGATGGAGATTCTTGGGTCATATCATGATCTCCACAGAGTCATTTCCATGAATGAAATTTCTCATGACTTATTATAATTTGCACATAAAGAAAATAAAGTTTGCAAAAAACCTAGCATTGGCTTCTTCTTGGCAGAATTTCAAACTGTGAGGGTGATTCTCTATAGAGGTCAACAAAAGAGGTCTACAAGCAAAAACAAGGAGGAAATGAGTTGTTTTATGGATAGATTGTTTCCATGTTGTAGTATTATACCTTGGGAGTTACTCAGACATCATCATAATGATCCAAATAGCATATGGCAGAGAACTCTGAAGTAGCTTCCCCATGGTGGGTTTTCGACCCAGGAAGTCAGTTTTCTAGGAAAGGCATTTGTCAGGGAGAAAAGTAAGTGGGTTCCTTTTTCATTTTTGCAACCCTTTTAAAATTTTCCAAAGCTTAGAGACACATTGACTTAAAGGGCTAAGTGAAAATAAGAACAAAGGTGAAAAAACATAAGTTGCCTTCTCCTCAGTGGCTTTTCAACCCTTTGAAGCAATTTTTTGCATCCATTGAAAAATCACTTCTACAAGAATGTTGGGCTCATAGATCAATCACAACATTCTTTAAAGGGATAATGGAAGCCAGTTGATCACATTTGGGAAGGTATCTTGACCAAAATCTAGCTGGGTGGATTTTTCGCCATGGAGTACTCCATTCTTAATTCTTCGCAATTTGGTGAAAAATGGGAAAATAAGTCTGTAACAAAGGAAAGTAACCATGGGGACAATGAGAATAGTTAAATGACATGTAAAAATTTATTATAAACCCTCACATTTACCAATCTAATGGATTTATCCTTTAATTCACTCGTGTGGCACGAATCTTGAAGATTAACGGGTGGATTGGGATTTCTATTTAGAGATGAACATAACGGATTTTCAAACTACCACTTTCTTATTTGAACTGTTATGCTATTGAATTGAATAGTGATTTTAGAATCCTCACAACTACAATGCTCTACTCTCTATACTATTTTCAATTTTAAGATTTATAGTTCATCTCTATCTTAGTTAAAATGGCAACAAGATTTGCTAGTTTCCATGGACTGAATGGGATTAAGTTGACATTGCAGAATGTTATAGATACTTCACTCCACTTCTTCAACATGCAAGATTTCCAAAGAAGGTTGAAAATAGAGCCAATCCACCCAATAAAAGAGAAATTCTAAGGAAATGGGCTAGTGGAAGCAGTTGGGTTTCTAGTAGCAATTCAAGCCCCCTAGTTGATTGTTGAATGCATTAACCATTATAATCTAGATACTAAACAAATTATGTTGCTGGATCATATAGTTTTGATCTCAATTGACTGAAAAACTATAGTTAATTGCCTCTAGATTCCAGAGTTGGAGGAAATTTCTAAATTGACCATGGGAGGAGCCATGTTTGAGTTCTCCTTGAAGAAGATAGTGTGGCGGAAGGAAATCATGAGGTCTTGGTTTCAAAAGCCATGAGGACCTAAGAGTAAGGTTCCTAAGACCCTTTTTGGCACTGATCTCAAGCCCTAAGTCATGGACATCCTAGTTCTCTTGCATCAATTGAAAGGTGAGGTAGAAGCACTCATTTTCATAGAACAATATTTCTTTTTAGTGCAAATCATCTGTTCAAACACACATTATGTTGATTGGGCATATGAGGTGAGTGAACATCTAACTAGAGCTCTTAGTGCTGGAAAGTTCTACAATACCTTCTACATGTCTTATTTCTTGATTTATATGTTGGCTTCTTTACAATTGTGGCCAAGCCTTCCCAAAACAGAGGATTTTCCTGATGATGTAAAAAGTTATGAATTTTATCCATGCTTGCAGTTACAGAATAGTTATGCAAAGTATGTCAAGGTTAATGACTCTTTTACAATGAGGATTTTAAAGGAGTTGCAAGGATGTCCAAAGAGTAGGTTTAGCCTAGAAGTGATGGTTTCCATTAGTCAATTTGGTAGCTACTTCATTCAATTCTCATCCTTCTCATATTTGCATCTTGTAGCTTTTGACAGATTTCCTCTAAAGCTACCTAGATACCCAAGCGACATGATCATGCTTGTAGAGATTACAAGACAAGCTATCCAAAAGAATGTGTTGAGTTCCAGTCTAAAGAAGAAGGGATATGAGTTTTGCATGAAGGTCAGGGCTTACAGTTGTGATTCTCAATCTGATGCTAAAAACAGGCTTAAGGCATTTGAGAATAAGTATAAATTAAAGGAATATGAAGTTTTGAGACCGATGTTCGACCCAAATGGATATGCAAGGGAGGTATTTCAAATTGCGAGTGTGATAAAAAATGTCACCACTTTGGAGGATTATTGGGAAGATTATAGAGATGATTTGGAGAGCCATGATCATGCATTTTACAGACTCATGGTGGAACAAATTAAGACATATGGAATTGATCTCAATGTTGAAGGATTAGAAGATGATGGTCAAAATATGTATAACAATACATATCTGATTTAGTTAAGGGAAATTCCTATCAATTCTAAGCCATATGTGGATGTGGAGGAGAGTCTTAATATTATGATGGCATGAATAATCAAGAGAACTGGGAAATGGGTCAAGTGGACAACTAGAAAGAGTCAGAGTAAGGGTGCAGCCACTGAAGCCTCTCCAACAGTTGCAATACCTACTTCATATCAGAGTGCTATAGTGGGTGTGACCATAGCTTCCACCCAAAGACTAGCTCAACCTATGGGTGGAGGTGATCAACCCCTAGATAAGAATGTTCTTATATCCCCCACATACTACTCCCATTCCATCTCCTCACACTACCCTTTTCCCTTCTCCACATACCACTCCAATTCCATCCCCTCATCATAGCCCCATGCCATTAGCAAGTGCTTCACTTTTGAGACTAGGTGGCTCCCCCATACAAATAGTAGACTTAAAAGATGGAAAAAGTAGCACCAGTAAGTCAACTAAATTAGATGAAGAGATGAAGAATACTTTGGAGAGGGAGAAGGGCCAAGCTTCTTCCAAACTCATCTCAAAGGACTCAAAGAATCCTTTCTCTTCAACTGCTATAGCCATGACTCTAGTGAAGAAGAAGATGTTCAGCATCAAATCACTCGAAATAGCTTCCAAGGTAATAGGAATTAATTCTTGGCTAGAAGATGCTTTGGAAAGGAAAAGAAAGAGAAAGGATGAGATTGTTTCCACAAAAGATAGTTTATCCCTCATGGTTCATTCTAGGACTGCATTAGCAAAGGTCAAAAAGTAGAAGACTCTGTCCATACTTGGGCAAGATCTAGAAATAAGGCAATTGAAAATGGAAATAGCAAGCCAAAAAAAGGAGGGAGAATTGAGGATATGGCTCCTGATGATTTTACTTTCCTTTGAATCGACCTTGGGGAAGCTAGACATGATACAAAGGTTGGCTTGTGGAGATCGAGTAATGAAGTGATAGAAGGAAAATTAGAGAGTCTCAAATTGTCAAAGATCAAGATGAAAGAAGAAATAGAAGAATTGAATAAGTTTATTAGGTAGCTAGTCACTCCACTAGCAACTATTTTTGATATGTTTATGACTCAAACTCCTAGTTTAGCTGAAGTGCAAGCTCTTATTTCCCATCTCTAGGAAGATAGGCACTATGGCTAGATCGGTAGAGAGTGGATTGAGAGACTCAAATCAGAAGAAGTTTCTCTCATAGATCAAATTGGAAATGTATCCTTAGACTAGAAACAAAAAATGATAACATATTATCTAATAGTAATACTCTGGTCGGAGAAAGAGTTGGGTGTGATGAATGCATCTCCCTTTTAAAGATGATCATCTAGATGAAAGAAAAAGAAGTAGTCAAAACCAAGATTCTAAAGAAAGGGAATGAAACTTTATTTGAATGGTTCCAAAGTATGTAATTCAAGCTAGAAATGATCCAAGAAGTTGAGAAGGGGCTCAAGGAGATAGAGGGTAAAATAAAGAAGACTCAAGATAGAGGATTTGAGCTAATGAGAGGGCTACACATTGACTCTCAAACCAATGGTCAAGGAAAGGACCTCATTAGAGTAGAAGTGATGAAAAGTAAATTCTCTATATTTTTGGATAATTTGTTTGTAGTGGCTTCCATTAGCTAGAACAGAGCTAAAGAACTCTAGGTGCTCAGTGGATGGATACATGTGGCCATGGAGGAGTTTCCAGATTAGTTGAATGTTATAAAAGAGTTGGCAAGGGAACATGCAAAATAGATTTTTATATTCACCAATATACATGTGCCCAATCATGATGAGCTGACCCAACAATGGTTGCTACCAAGTCACATAGAGTGAAAATAGAAAAGGGGAAGAAGTCTAAATGATTCATGTTCTACCCTCTTTTTGTTTTCTTTTGTAGTTTTGTAATATGACAAACTAGCACGTTGCCATTTTTCACCCTCAGAAGATGAATTGATTAAACTTCCATTGTAATGGTCATCCCAAAAACTCTATATGTATGAATTGAAAAGATTAATGAAAGGTCAATTTTTTTTTGTTGTGAAGTACTTTTTGTTGTAGAGACAATTGAAGGGTATTTTATGTCAATCATTTTTTGTTCTAGTTAGTATTGTATTTAGTTCATGTTTTCTCTTTCATTTGAATTGGAACAAGGGAAGAACATAGTTTTACCTCCCTTGTTTTGAGGTAATGGATGAATGTGATAAGTATTGTTATAGTTCATTCAACGAAGAGATTCTGCTAGTATTTCCAATTTATTAGTCACAGTTTAGATTTGAATTAGCTTAGTTTAGCATCCATTAATTATGTGGATGGAATTTATGGATTCATAAGATGTATGGATGCATAAATCTATTTCAGTATTGAGAAGTTTTTATCTGCTTGAGTTGGATTTTATTTATATCTAGCTTTGTTATCCCTCTACTATTCTGGGGTTAATAACAAACCCCAAAGTACTTTAGGAAGAAAAAAAATCATTTCAAATCTATTTTAGGGAGCTATACCTACCAATTCAGAGGAAAGCTAAAATATCCATAAAGAGCTTTCCAACTATTTGTGATTAGATATTGTTCTAAATTGGGCATTAAAGAGTAATAATATGAAAGAAAAAATCTATTTACCAATAGGTTTTTGGTGACTCCACTGGGGATACAAACAATTGCTTGATAAAAAATCCTATGTCATGAGGGAAAATGGTACTACCTCATGAAAACATAATTCTATTGCTCCAACCTAACCTTGGTTTTCAAGATGACCAAGAGGACATAATTTCATCCCTTAACATATTTTTTTGGAGACATAGATGAAACAGTAAACATTATAGGAATGCTAGCCAAGGATTAGAGGAAGAAGAAAGAAGAGCTGAAGCCTTAGAGAGAGCTATTCAAAGGAGAGATATCCAGAGAGTAGAAAGACAATAGAGACAAGAAGCTTAGAGATAAACTAGACCTAGCATCCTAGAACAATTTAGGTTCCTCAGAAGTACCAAGGAATAGGGTGGGCAAGACCTTATCTTTGATAAACTTGCAGAGCTTGGCTTTCCTATTTTAGACATCCCAAAGTGAAAAAGTGAAGGTAAAAGTTGGAGTAGACCCCCTTCCCCTATTAAAAATCAAGATGCCAATACTTCACATTCCACTTGTCAGGTGTTAATACTTCACAGAGTTACTGCTCCTCCAATCATTAATTTCCCACCATATACTGCCAGGACAATCATGGTTGTGGTAGCAGGACCCTTAGCATTAAACGCTTATCATCCACTTCCGACTGATTCAAGAAAGAATTTCCCTAAATTCTCAAGTGATGGGAAAGTCACTATAGATGAACACATTAAAGCTTTCTTTGCAGCCAATCATATCTTAGGGGTAGGACATGAAGATGTTGATGAAAGGTTGTTCGTAGAGACCCTCATAGATAATGTAGTAGACTTGTTTTACCATCTAGCTGACAGCTCAATAACTAATTGGGATATACTAAGGAAAACATTTAGATAAGATTTAATATCATGGAAGATGAACATGCCATACTAATATAGTTGACTTCAATTAAGAAGAAAAAAACTATGAGCATGAGGAATTTTGTTGCCAAATTACATAAGATTATCAGTAGAATTCTAGTTACTGACAAACCCACACTTGGTAATTTGAAAACCTTCTTTATTAGTGCAATGCATCTAGATGTCAATTATGATTTAAGGAGAGCACATACCATAGATCTAGCTAACGCACAAAAGAAGGTGATTGAGTGTGAAGACTATTTGATTTCCACAAGAAAATGGAAACAAGAACTTCAAACTAAAGGAAGTTCTAGTGATACCATGTCGTCAGAGGACATGATTTAGAAATTTTCAAATGAGCTAGTAGCAATGAAGAAGTAGTTACTTGGATTCAATAGTTCCTATCAGTAGAATTATCAAAATTCATTGGGAAGAAACAATGAAAGTAGATTTTTGCAGCATGCAAGTTCACAACCCAGGTTGCAATTTGAGGCAGTGCCAAAAAAGGAAATATGTGTGTCTTTCATTTCACCATAGATCATGACAGCGAGAGTTGTTTGAAGACTACTGACATGATGTAGTTGTTATGTACTAATGAATTAAAGACTGTGACTTCTTGTTCAGAGCCCAATTCCTATCCAAATGGTGACTCTTGAAATTTATTTTTGGAATACAAGTCAAATTCTAAATCAAAAGGTGAGTGTTATGTAACCATCAATGGAACTTCATACACAGTGCTTACCTATGGGAAAAGGTTGAAGAATCAATCCTCTAGTCACACTCACAAAAATGACTCCAGTCCTTCAACAAGTAATACCCATGCTAATCAAGGAACAACTACTTCACAAATGGGTAAGGACAAGACATCCTTTGATTTCATTCAATTTTGTATAGAGTCAAAAATTCAAATTTCCACTATTGATTATTTAAAGTCACATCCTTCCGAGTTAAAAAGACTAGTAGACCAGTGTAAATGAAGTACATTAGATGTGAATTGTAATGTAATGGATGAGAATTAGGATGAAACCTTGACATCTGGTTTGTTTAACCAAGAAGACTCTACAGTCATAGCAACATCCCCAAGGCAAAAATTTGAGCCTTTTTATATTTCATTGTATATTAATGGATGTAAACTTAGTAATTGTATAATAGATTCAAGTGCATTAGCTAATTTTATGCCTTATTCCATAGCCAAAGCCATGGGTCTCAATCTCACTAAATTACATGGAAGGTGCTACTTGATGGATGCTAAAAAAGTTCTCTTACTTGGGTAGATGAAAGAGCCTTAGCTTCTCATCTAGAAAAGAAGCTCCTATTGACTATTCTAGTAGCTGATATTCTAGCCAGTTATGGACTCTTTTTAAGTAGAAGTTTTTGTCGAGAGTTAGGAGGAGAAATAAAGCTAGACTGGTCTCAGGCAGTGATACCTATTGGGAATAAAAAATTCAAATTAGAACCTAAGGAGAAGGAAAAGTTCACAGTCTTGAAATCAAATGACCCTAAAACTCAGATTCTCTACCAAGAGTTGGAATTTGACAGCTATATGTTGTTTACTAAAGTAGGCTCAGATGAACAAATAGATGAGAGTCAAAAAAAGGAAGTTTTTAAAGGAAATAAAGATGCATCGGGTTTATGGACACTTGAATTTGATGGAAGTTATGCCACCACTAGATTTGGAGTAGGTGTAGTATTGATATCCCCCAAAAAAAATCTGAATCTGTGGCTTTCAAATTAAAATTTGGGAATACAAATAACATCATAGAATATGAGGCCTTCTTACTAGGACAATAACAACAAAAGAAAGAGGGATACAGGTTTTAAAAGCTCAAGGTGATGCAAATATTATTGTAAAGTTGGTAAAAGGATAGTATTTTGTTAAAAATCACAAGCTGAAGAATTAAAAAAACAAAGTCTAGGATGACATTGAAGGTCTAGATGCCTTCTCTATTGAAGTAATTTTGAGAGAGATGAATACAAAAGCTGATTCATTGGTAGTCTCTACCTCCCTATTACTTCCTCACCCAAATTTCAAAGACAAAAAGTATCAGATTGAAATTGTGTATCAATCTACCATTCCAGATAACACAGAATCATTAGAAGTTTTTAATGATGATAAGACTTTGTAGATGTTCCTTGAAGATGACAAGTCTAGTTTTGTGTATCAATCTAGTAGAAGTAATCATGAAAGCTCTGGTGCAAGTGGAGAATGAAACCAAAATGGAGAAGTTTAGCTAAAAGGTAACATTATTCCCCCATATTTTGTGGCTTTAGAAAAACTATTTAATAGACATAATGCTTACATAAAGAAAAAGTGATCAGAAAAGGCCAACAATGGTTGAATGAAGAGTTAATATTGGAGATATTCATAATAGCAGAATGATTAACATTGGGAAGTGTTTTTCACCTAAAGAGAAAGAAGTTATGAGAAATCTAGTCATGGAATATAAAGATGTTTTTGCATGGAGCTATGAAGATTTTAAAAGTTATAGAGATGGGAAGGTAAAACACCAAATCCCACTAAAGCCTGATTTAGTCCCTTTTTGGTAGAAACAAAGGAATTACAATCCTAAATTTGTAGATGCCATCTTCTAAGAAGTAGATAAGATGTTAAAAGAGAGAATCATTTATCCTATTCATCATTCCACTTGGATAGCCAATATAGTACCTATCAATAAGAAGAACAGAGAAATAAGAATTTGTGTCAATTTTTGCAATCTAAAGATAGCATCCCTAAAAGATAACTTTTCTATTCCTAATATGGATTATTTATTGAAAAAAATGGTAGGATCTAAAATGATGTTTATGCTCTATGGATTCTTAGGTTATAATCAGGTTGAAGTAGAGGAGAAAGACCAACATAAGATGACGTTCACTACTCCTTGGAGTACATTTGTGTATCCCAGAATATCTTTTGGACTTATCAATGTTGGTGCTACATTCTAAAGATGCATGAGTAAGACATTTGCCAATTTGAAAGACCAAATCATAGTCATATACTTGTATGACCTCACTGTGTTCTCAAGAAAAAGGAAAGATCATATGGAAGATTTGAGGAAAGTTTTGCAAAGATGTAAAGAGCATGGGATTTCTCTCAATCCCAAGAAGTTAGTTTTTTGTGTAACAAAGGGACAACTCCTAGGTCATATAGTGTCCTAGGAAGGCATTAGGATCAATCCTAAATGGGTACAGGCCATTCAAAGATTGAGCTTGCCTTCAAATAAAAGAGGAGTTAAATCTTTCTTTGGGCAAGTGAATTTCCTCAGAAGGTTTGTGCTCGATTTCATAGAAACAGCTAAACATATAGTGGATATGATGAAAGGAAATTCAAGTTTCAAATGGAATGAGGTGGGAAAGCAAGCCTTTCAAGATATAAAGATTTCTATTACTAATGCCCTAGTGTTATGTCATCCAAATTATAAATGAGATTTGATCATTTAGTGCTATGCTTCCAGACACACCCTATCGACCATACTTATGCAAGAAAATGATGAGAGGGTACAAGCCCCAATAGCTTTCATGAGCATACCTTTGAAGAATCATGAATTGAAATATTTAAAGATTGTAAAGCATGCCTTTGTTATGGTTAAAGCCCTCAAATTTTTTTGATTTTATATCTTGCATTCACATTCTGTGGTTTGTGTCCTGGATGTAGTAGTAAAGAGTGTATTGACATAGCAAGATGTGGGCTGTAATGTCAGAGGAGCATGGGTGGCAAAGATATAGGAGTATGATATAGAAATAAAACCTACCAAGCTAATAAGGGGAAATGCTCTATGCAAGGTAATTGCAAAAAATAAGACAATGAAAGAATTAGAAGAATTAGGAGAGAAGAAGTTGGTTTTGGCTGTAGGCCTCTATGATTCATGGTTTGAAAATATCTTTTATCTACTAACATATGGTGAATTTCTAGAGGGTTTGACTACAAAAAAAAAGGAGGGATCTCAAACTAAAAGTAGCTAAGTATGTGATTTGGGATGGTAAACTATTCAAATAAGCTATTGATGGCACTTTTCTTAGGTTCGTAGACAAACAACGACAAGGAAAGTTGTTGAAAAAATTTCACGATGAAGCTTGTAGAGGGCATTTCTCATCTTTAGTCATAGCTTTTAAGATACTAAGGCAATGTTATTACTAGCTTTAGATGTTTAAAGATGCATATGCCTGGGTAGCAAAATGCAAGAAGTGCAAGATGTTCTCTAGACGTCCTCAATTAGCTGCTCTTCCATTGAGACTTGTTATCATCAAAGGACCTTTTCAACAATGCGGTCTCGACTTCATTGGTCTAATTAGTCCTACATCTAGTGCTGGTCAAAAATATATGATAACTATGACTGATTACTTCACCAAGTGGGTAGAAGCTAAAACTACTAAGAAAACTATTTCCAAAGTGGTGTGTGAATTCATAAAGGAGAACATATTGGTCAAGTTCAGTGTTCCTATTAAACTGGTGATGGATAGTGCATCTTATTTTTCATCAATTGAAATTACCAATTTCTTCTTTGAATATGGGATCACCATGGGACATTCATCTTATTACTTCCCTGAAGGAAATGGTCAAGCATAGTCCAGTAATGAGAATTTGATGAATATTGTTAAGAAATTGGTCTCAGATAACCAAAAGACTTGGCATAAAAATATTCATGAAGTGCTTTGGGAAAATAGAGTGACACCTAAAAGGGAAATTAGCATATCTCCTTTTGAATTGGTTTAGAAAACTAAAGCTAACCTCCCCTTACCTTATAAATTAGCCACAAATAAACTAAAAATAGTAATTGAAGATGATGTTTTTAAAGATGGTTTAGAAAAGAGGATCCTGTACTTGAGAAAAATTGAAGAAGAAAGGGAGGAAATTGTAGATCGCATCACGCAACACCAAATGTGAGTGAAGGATCTTTTTGATACAAAAACAAGACCCCAAAAATTCATGACAGGAGACAGTGTGCTACTCTGGGATAAGTGAAGTGCTCCAAAATGAATGTATAAGAAGTTTGATACCTTATGGAAAGGACCATTCAGAATTCATTAGACATTTGAAAATAATTCTTTCGAATTGGCATATTAATAGGGTGAAGTACTACCCCTGACCTATGATGGTCAGGATCTAAAGCTTTATCAAATTGCTAACTAAAAATAGGTAACCCCTGTATTTGTATTATAGTTAGGCTTAGTATCATTTTGTATTTCGTAGTTAGTCTTTTTCCCTTTGCTTTTGTTTTCCTATTCTTTTTCTTGTTGTGTTGCCACCTTTTTACCTTCTTTTGCAAAACTAGAGATTTTGAGTTCCTTGCTTGGGTTTACTCAACCCAAGTCCCCAATCAGAGCCAGTTGTTGCCTCACTTTTCATCCTATACTCATTATGAAAAGTGGAAAATGGTCTTGTGTCTCAATTAGGTTTAGGTATGTCTAAGTTTGTTTCTTTTCCCCAAGTGCAAAGTCTCTCCATCAGGTTTTCATCTTCCTTGTTCTCCCGCATTACATAACTGGGTGGGTTTCCCTTGTTGTCATGAGTTTTATGGGTAGTATAGGAACCTTCCGATGGAGATTCTTGGGTCATATCATGATCTTCACAAAGTCATTTCTAGGAATGAACTCTCTCATGAATTATTATAGTTTGCACATAAAGAAAATGAAGTTTTCAGTAAACCTAACATTGGCTTCTCCTTGGTAGAATTTCAAACTATGAGGGTGATTTTCTGTAGACATCAACAAAAGAGGTATACAAGCTAAAAAAAGAAGGAAATGAGTTTTTTTATTTATAGATTGTTCCCACATTTTAGTATTCTACCTTAGGAGTTAGTCAAAAATCAACATAATGATCATTTAACATCTAGCAGAGAAATCTAAAGTAGCTTCTCCACGATGAGTTTTCGACCCAGGAAGTTAGTTTTTTGAAAAATGCATTTGTAAGGGAGAAAAGTAAGTAAATGGGTTCCTTTTTCATTTTTCCAACCCTTTTAAGATTTTTCAAAGCTTAGAGACACATTGACTTAAAGGTCTAAGTGAAAATAAGAACAAAGGTAAAAAAATAAAAGTTGCATTCTCCTCAATGGGTTTTCAACCCTTTGAAGCGATTTTCCACATCCATTGAAAAATCACTTTTTTAAGCATGTTGGGCTCATAGATCAATCAAAAAATGCTTAAAATGGATAATGGAAGCCAGTTGATCACATTTGGGAAGGTATCTTGAGAAAAATCTAGTTGGGCCAATTTTTCCCCACAAAGTACTCCATTCTTAATTCTCTGCAACTTGGTGAAAAATAGGAAAGTAACTCTGTAATAAAGGAAAGTAACCATTGGGCCAAGGAGAAGAATGAAATGACATGTAAAAATCAATCAAAACCCCCCACATTTACTAATCTAATAGATTTATCATTTAATTCACTCGTGTGGGATAGATCTTAAAGATTAACAGGTGGATTGGGATTTCTATATAGAGATGAACATAATGGATTTTCAAACTACCATTTTCTTATTTGAATTGTTATGTTGTTGAATTGAATAGTGATTTTAGAATCCTGATAGTTGCAAAGCTCTACTCTTTGTAATATTTTCAATTTTAAGATTTACAGTTCATCTCTATCTGAGTTAAGATGACAACAAGATTCACTAGTTTCGATGGACTGAATGGGATTAAACCGACATTGAAAAATATTATAGATACTTCACTTCACTTCTTTTACATGTAAGATTTCCAAATAAGGTTGAAGATGGAGCCAATCCACCCAATAATAGAGAAACTCTAAGGAAGAAGGCTAGTGGAAGCAACCAGGTTTCTAGTAGCAATTCAAGCCCTTGAGTGAATCGTTGAATGCATTAACCATTACAATCTTGATACTAAACAAATTATGTTGTTGGATCATATAGTTTTGATCTCAATTGACTAGAAAATTGTAGTCAATTGCCTCTAGATTCCAGAGCTAGAAGAATTTTTTGAATTGACCATGGGAGGAGCCATGTTCGAGTTCTCCTTGAAGAAGATGGTGTGGCAGAAGGAAATCATGAGGTCTTGGTTTGAAAAGTGATGAGGACCTAAGAGTAAGGTTCCTAAGACCCTTTTTGGCACTAATCTCAAGCCCTAAATCATGGACATCCTAGTTCTTTTGCATCAGTTGAAAGGTGAGGTAGAAGCACTCAATTTTGTAGAACAATATTTCTTTTTAGTGCAAATCATTTGTTTAGACACACATTATGTTGATTGGGTGTATGAGGTGAGTGAACATCTATCTAGAGCTCTCAATGCTACAAAGCTCTACAATACCTTATACATGTCTTCTTTCTTGATTTATATGTTGGCTTCTTTATAATTGTGGCCAGGACTTCCTAGAATAGAGGATTTTCTTGATGATGTAAAAAGTCATGAATTTTATCCATGCTTGCAGTTACAGAATAGTTATGCAGAGTATGTTAGGGTTAACGACTCTTTTACAATGAGGATTTTTAGGGAGCTAAAAGGAGGCCTAGAGAGGAGGTTTATCCTAAGAGAAATGGTGGCCATTAGTTAGTTTGGTAGCTACTTCATTCAATTCTCATCCTTCTCATATTTGTGTCTTGCAGCTTTCAACAGATTTCCTCTAAAGCTACCCGGGTACCCAAGTGACATGATTGTGCTCGTAGATATCATAATATAAGCTATCCAAGTGACTGTGTTGAGCACCAGTCTAACGAAGAAGGGATATGAGCTCCCCATGAAGGTCAGGGCTTACAATTGTGATTCTTGGTCTGATGCTAAAAACATCCTTAAGCCATTCAAGAATAAGTACAAATTGGAGGAATATGAAGTTGTGAGACCCATGTTCGACCCAAATGGATATGCAAGGGAGGTACTTCAAATTAGGAGTATGATCAAACATGTCACCACTCTAGAGGATTATTGGGTAGATTGTAGAGATGAGTTGGAGAGCAGTGATCATGCATTTGCCAAACTCATGGTGGAACAAATAAAGACATATGGAATTGATCTTTATGTAGAAGGATTAGAAGATGATGGTCAGAATATGTATAGCAATACATATCTAACTAAATTAAGGGAAATTCCTATCAGTTTCAAGAAATATGTGGATGTGGAGGAGAGTCTCGATATTATGATGGCAAGGATAATAAAGAGAACTAGGAAATGGGTTGATTAGACAACTAGAAAGAGTTGGAGTAAGGGTGCAACCACTCAAGCCTCTTCGACAGCTACAACGGCTACTTCATCTCAGAGTGCTATAGTGGGTGTGACCATAGCTTCCACCCAAGGACCAGCTCAACCTATGGGTAGAGGTGATTGACCCCCAGATAAGAATGTTCCTATAGCCCCAACATGTCATGATGGTTCCTTGCCAGTTATAGGAACCGAGACTGGCACTGAAGAGAAGAAAGATGAGGAACCAAAGGATAGTTCTCCTACTCTAGTACCTTCCCACATACTACTCCTATTCCATCTCCTCACACTACCCCTATTCCTTCTCTACATACCACTACCTCCCCATCCTTGCATCATAGCCTCATGCCATCTGCAAGTGCTTCACTTTTGAGACCAGGTGGCTCCCCCATATAGATAGTAGGCTTAGGGGATGGAAAAAGTAGCACTAGTGAGTCAACTAAATTAGATGAAGAGACAAAGAAGGCTTTGGAGAGGGATAAGGGCCAAGCTTCTTTGAGACTCATCTCAAAGGACTCAAAGAATCCTTTCTCTTCAACTACTATAGCCATGACTATAGTGACGAAGAAGATGTTTAGCATTGAATCACTTAGAACAACTTCCAAGGTGATATGAATTAATTCTTGGCTAGAGGATACTTTGGAAAGGAAAAGAAAGAGAAAGGATGAGAGTGTTTCTGCAAAAGACACTGTATCCCTCACGGTTCATTTCCAGACTACATTGGAAAAGGTCAAAAAGTAGAAGACTATGTCCATACTTGGGCAAGATCTAGAAATAGGGCACTTGAAAATGGAGATAGAAAAGCTGAAAAAAGGAGGGAGAATTGAGGATATGACTCCTGATGATTTTACTTTGCACTTAATCAACCTTGGGGAAGCTAGACATGATACAAAGGTTGGCTTGTGGAGATCGAGTAATGAAGTGATAGAAGGACAATTAGAGAGTCTCAAATTGTCAAAGATCAAGATGTAAGTAGAAATAGAAGAATTGAATAAGTTTATTAGGAAGCTAGTCACTCCAATAGCAACTATTTCTGGTATGTCTATGACTCAGAATCCTAGTGCAGCTAAAGTGCAAGCTCTCATTTCCCAGCTCTAGGAAGATAGGCACTATGGCCAGATCGGTAGAGAGTGGATTGAGAGACTCAAATCAGAAGGATTTTCTCTCATAGATCAAATTGGAAATGTTATCCTCAGACTAGAAATAGAAAAGGATATCATATTATCCAATAGTAATATTCTGGTTGGAGAAAGAGTCAAGTGTGATGAATGCATCTCCCTTTAAAAGATGATCATCTAGATGAAAGCAAAAGAAGTAGTCAAAGCCAAGATTCTAAAGAAAGGGAATGAACCTTTGTTTGAATGGTTCCAAATTATGTAGTTCAAGCTAGAAATGATCCAAGAAGCTAAGAAGGGGCTCAAGGAGACAAAGGGTAAAATAAAGAAGACTCAAGATAGAGGATTTGAGCTAATGAGAGGGCTACACACTGACTCTCAATCTAGTGGTCAAGGAAAGGAACTTATTAGAGTGGAAGTGATGAAAAGTAACTTCTCTACTTTTTTGGATAATTTTTCTATAGTCTAGTAGCCAGAATAGAACTACAAAACTTCAAGCACTCAATGGAAGGATAAATGTGACCATGGAGGAGTTGCCAGATCAGTTAAATGCTATAGAATAGTTGGCAAGGGAACATGCAAAAAGGATTTTGAGATTCACCAATATACACATGCCCAATCATGAGTTGATCCCAATAATGGTTGCTGCCAAGTCATATAGAGCAAAAATAGAAAAGGGGAAGAAGTCTAAATGATTCATGTTCTACCCTCTTTTTGTTTTCTTTTGTAATTTTGAAATATGACAAACTATCACCTTGCCATTTGTCACCCTTAGAAGAAGAACCATTTAAACTTCCATTATAACTATCATCCCAAAAACTCTATATGTATGAATTGAAAAGATTAATGAAAGGTCAACAATTTTTTTGGTGTGAAGTACTTTTTGTTGTAGAGACAATTGAAGGGTATTTTATGTCAATCATTTTTTGTTCCATTTAGTATTGTATTTAGTTCATGTTCTCTCTATCATTTGAATCGGAACAAGGGAGGAACAGAGTTTTACCTCCCCTATTTTGAGGTAATGGATGAATGTGATAAGTATTGTTATAGTTCATTCGATGAAGAGATTCTGCTAGTATTTTCAATTTATTAGTCACAGTTTAGATTTGAATTATCTTAGTTGAACGTTAGTTAATTATGTGGATGGAATTTATGGATTCATAATATGTATGGATGCATAAATCTATTTCAGTATTGTGAAGTTTTTATTTGCCTAAGTTGGATTTTATTTAGGTCTAGCTTGGTTATCCCTCTACTATTCTTGGGTTAAGAACATACCCCAAAGTAGTTTAGGAAGAAAAAAAAATTCATTGCAAATCTATTTTCAGGGATCTGTACCTACCAATTTAGAGGAAAGCTAAAATATCCATAAAGAGCTTTCCAACTATTTGTGATCATATATTGTTCTAAATTGGGCATTAAAGAGTAATAATTTGAAAGAACAAATCTATTTACCAACACAGTCGTTTCATCCTTGTATTTTTAAGTTGCTCAATGTTTACCCAAAGAGAGAGTATAAGAGTTTTCCATGTGTATGGGTGGGCCACACTCTACATATAGCTGTGAGTAGATATCTTAATTTTCCATCTGATGTAGATGAATGGATGCCACTTTCTCACAAAATGAAGATGCATGGTCTTTAACTAAAGAAATAAAGTGATGAGATGAAACATGGTTTAATGGGCCTAGGTTTTAAATGAAATGAAGAAAAAGATAAGATCTTTCGTGATCGTAGGATGTGAATGGATTGATCGCAGTTATATTCTCACATTATGAAAGTGCTTGTTATTTAGAAAAAGTTAGAATATGAGGATATGACATGTGTCAAACTTTCTAAAAAGTGATGTAGTCATTAAAGGTTAAAATAACATTGTTTGGTCATGCCTAGATCAATGACTAACTTTCAAATGTTTGGCACAACCCATAATATGTGAGGCCTTACCCTAGCCTATCATAGCATATCATAGTAGTTTATTTGCATTTTAGATACTTTATATTTTACATTGTAGATATTGTATAGTTTGAGACTTTGTTATATGTTGGACTATTTTGGACTGTTACTCAGACTATTGGATACTATGGGACACTTTATTTTATGATATTCATTTATGATGTTAGAACTTATTTATGGTGCTTGATTATTAGTCACATTCATGTACTTGGTTGGTTATTTTATTAATGAGTAGGAAGTTATATTTGAATATAAATGTTAGAAGGATTATATATATGTATGAAAATCATGAAATGTGCAAAAGAGTTATGTCATGTTTAGTTCGATAATGGTAGTATTATATATGCACAATGGTTATAAATGGAAAAATGTTATTCAATTGAGAAATTCCTTATATTTTGATTCAATTATGAATATAGAATTGATTGAGGATTTATATATTCATATTTCTTATTTATCTTGGACTACTGATATGTGGTTTGAGTGTGCAGGAGATATCCATGGTAAAACGGAGAACCAAGACTATACCTTTGTATTAATTGAGTTTTCCAAGGTTAAATCTAATGAAGAGATCTTAACCTCATTTTTAAGTATTTTACTTTGTGAACATAATGTGAATGGATGTCTTAGATTAGATTTATTTTTGTGAAAATTGATTTGCCACTCATAATGTTAAATGTATATTTATAGTGTCACTTAACACTTGTGTTGTTACATGTTTAGTGGCAAGTCAGGTTGAGTCTTTGGCAAAAGACACTTAACTTTATTCCTAACCAGTTAGAAATGTTTACGTTTTCATCTCCTTGCATAAAAATATCTTATGAAGGTTTTAATTAAATTAAATTTCGAATTTCAAGTTTAGGGTGACTTTAGAGGGCTTTGTTTGAGTCTTAGAGTGTTCGTTTAGTGAAATTAAGTTACCTACATGTTAGTACTATATGTTAGGGCTTTAATTTTGGATTTACTAGAGTTAAAATCTCTTTTTTAACACTTGTAAGATCCCATTTCTTAAGTATTGCGAAAATGCAAGAAGTCTTACCCAAAATTCCAACCTTATCTACAATGAGAGGATAATTCTAACCAAATAGGGAAACTTAGGTGGAGTTAAAGTGTTTTTTCTCTTCCATGATGAAGAAAAATTAGGAATGTTTATATTTTAGAGGGAAATTGGAAAATAGAGTTGGCATTCATCCTCTCTCTAGTTTTAGAGATTTTTGGTTTTGGAGATTCGTTGAAGGAAGAATAGAGGGCTCTTCTCAAATTGGGTCATTTACCATAGCTTGGAGAAAGGTTGGAGCTTTTGCCATGTTTTGGAAATTATGCATTGTATTTTTTTTTTTTTAGAGATAAAGGATGTGTAAATTTTGCTACAGATGCATATGTGTGTTGTTCATTGTCCTTGTGGAATTTCTAGGTGTGGACAAATTTCTATTGCCTTATTTTCATTTGATTTTGAGCGTGTGATGTTATAGGTGTGGAAGGACATCACTCACCCTTGGGAGGGAAGAAGTGGCCTTTAGCATGAAGGGGTTAGTTGGGCCTATCCCCTAAGTGCAGAGTCTCTTCCCTCAAAGGAAGAGAGATAAGTATGTAGTATGGGCTACATGTGCCAGTACTTTGTTATACACTTTGGGGGTGATAAGGGAAGAAATTTGTGAGAGTTGGCATTTATTTTGTATGCCTTGTGAAGGTAGATTTGGTTTTCTATACTTGGCTTTTCCTCGAGGTTTTAGGCACACCTTCACCCATTCTATTGGTTCCTTTGGTAACCTACTGTGTAGGCTCAAAAAGGGTGTTAAATGTTGTATCTTGTATTGTTGATGTATATGTGTGTGTTTGATTGTTACCCAATTGGTCTTGGTTCTCTAAGCTCGGTGGGTGGTCTCTTAGAGACCTAGGCTGGGAGGTGAGCTCTCCAAGGTTTACAGGGTTGTCTTGTATAGGTTTTCTAAATGGATGTGTTGAAGCAAAGCTTGGAAGATTTTCACTTTCTGTTGGAGATTTGAGGATGCTTTATTATGAACATTTGTAAAAGTTATGTTTTGTAAAAGATCAAAAGTAGATCCTCTTGTGATTTGTAAATTGATGTAAGGATCCAATTATAGTTTTAATATTTGAAAGAAATTTTCAATACTATGAATATATATTTTGTTTTAAAAAAATTCTTAAATGGTTTCCAAGAAATAAAATTGAATGTTATTATTGTATGTGTGTGTGTGTGTGTGTGTGTGTCTTTTTCAAGATAATTTGGGCATGACATAATATGGCTGTTACAACATTAATGGTATATCAATGCGAGTTTGTGTGAAGGAAATTTGCATAAAACTTGTAATTTGATTCATAATCATTTATGAAGTGAAAGAGATTTGAAGCATAAAGAACCAAAGCTTAGAGTTTGATTCCCTCACAGAATGAATTATTATGAACATAGTTCTTAATTGAAGAAATAAATTTGTTTGTAAGTACTTAAAAATCCTAATTACTTGTTAATTTCTAGTATCAATTATGTCAAATTAATAATATGACTCCATGAATTGATTTTTTTGGGAAAGTTGATTACCAATAGAGGAATGTGCATGATGATTTTCTCCAACAATTACCTCTTTCCACTAATGAAGCAGTTAAGGGAAAATAATTAGTCTCCAAAAACCTTAGATATTTTGTTAGTGAGGGTTTATATGATAACAAAAATTGGTTGAGGGATGCCCAAACATCTATAAGTGGTTTAGATCTATTTCAAAAATAGTTTATTAAGAGGAAGCATGACACTATTTTGAGTAATGTTTGGTAGTTTGACATTGGAAAATTGATTGTTCCTGGAATTTTCTTTGAGGGTGATTTATTGACAATGATAGAAAAGAGATATGATCTAGTGCTAAGGGTCATCAAGAATCATTTGGGAGAAAAATTCTTTAGGGTCAAACCTAAGGTAATTAGGGAGGTCTTCATGTTAAACACTAACCATGCATTGGATAAAAAGATCAAACTAGATTATTTACAATCATGATATGATGCTCAAAGGGTATACCTAAGGAGAGGGACACTACAAGAGCATTTTGTGAAGATAGGGCATCTGCCATTAGTGATAGTTGATACCCTAGAGCCATTGTTAAAAAAATATTTTAACCCAAGGGCACATGAAATTTAATTCTCCCTTTCTAGACTTTTTGGGATGGATGAACAAGATCACATTCAAGGATCCCTATTTTTTAATTATTTTTTAAACCTATAGTATGGTATGAGTTCCATTTTTTAGTTTCAATATAACTCATAGAGGAAATCCATAATGGATTAATTGGCATCAATAAGGCCAAAGTTGAGAAGCCCTTTTGTTGGTATTCATTGTTGATGTACATGTGCCTGTACAAAGGGGTTTCTTCTTTGTCTAAGGAGATGAAGCTGGAGTTGGAGAAGGATGGAGAAAAACTATAAGTCCAACAATAGAGTGCTGACATGACCTAGGAGGTCACTGATGCTAGTTTTTTTAGGTTTGATTGATATTTTACCTCAAAGTTGAGGATTTTTCTAATAGGAGATAATCCTAGAATACCCCAACCCTTATTGGAGTTAGTGATACCTAAAGGTCATGCCAAGGGATTGAAAGTGAGCCACAACTAGGCGAACATCATCCCATACTCTATTTCTACTATCTTTAGAGTGTATGGCTTCCAAGGAAAGCCCCATGTCCTACCATATCAAGTGTCACTAAAGCTTGGAATTGTAGAATTCTTATGGTAGATAGGAGGACTACAAGAAAAGGAGTTGGTGGGAAGATCAAGAGGTACAAATTTCCCAAACTATGATCCATAATTTTGCACTTACAAAAGGAGGTTGGAGGCATCTTGGTAAGTTTTTGGATAGATAAGAGATGACCCAATCCCATTCACTTTTCATTGATCCTAAATATTTTTATTATGTTCAAAGATAAAAATAAGGATAGATCATATTAGCATTTTGTTTACTTTCTTGATGATATAATTAGAAATGAGTTTTCATTGCAAGAATGGGAAGTAAGAAAATAAAAATGGAAAGTGTATAGTAGAATTTTGGAGTTCAAAAATGATTTAGATAGAAAGTATGACCCCCTTGCTAATATTAAATATTGGGGAGATAAAATTAATAAACTTATGAATATTTTTGTTGGGTTCATGCAAACCCTAAATGAGGAAAAGGCAATTTTAGTGCAAGCCTACCCAGACTGGGCCATAAAAATTGAGAAGAGTCTAGAAAGAAAAGCAATTATAAACCCTGGGAAATACACCTTGTAGAAGAAGGTAGGATATGTTGTGGAAAAAAATATAAACATACAATCTATTCCTTTCTATAAGAGACATCTTTTAGAAAGCCCTCCTTGAAAACCTATTGCTAAGAGGTAGAAAATTGAGTAGGGTTCTTCATCTAGAGCTATGGAGTACTCCCCCTCAGAGACCCCCATTCACATTGATCATGAAGACTCCTTGAGGGAGTAGTTGAAATAGATGGAAGGTCAGGATGAAATTTTGGTTACCACATCAAAGGTGGAAGAAAGAGCACCTAAAGAGCCCCTAGTGCCACTCCTAGCCCTCATAGTAGAGGATTTTAGAGTGAAGGAGATTGAGCCTATTGTGGAGAAAGAATTAAATAAGTTTTTAGATGAAAAAAGTTTTGTCAAGTCTAGGGATTTCATTCAATTTTTGTGGAGAAATAACATCAAGCAATTTGAAGAAAAATGCAAGAAAACAAAGGCAGGGAAACCTACTAGATAGGACTATGATATTGAGGAGGAAGTTAAAGCTAACCTTAAGGAAGGATTCAATAAATATCCCCTATAGGGGAAGGTAGATATTGAAAGATTCGAGAGTCCTGATACTACCAGTGTGGGACATTGCTAATGCAATGATTTTTTATGCATTGAGGAATGAGAAAGACACTAAATTTTGGACTGAAGATGAAGTAATGAAAACCCATAAAGGGGTAAATTATAGTGATGATTGTAAAGCCCTAGTCATGTGGTCAATCTAGAAAAAAGATAAAGCTAGAATCTAGGAGGTTTTAGATTTTCAATTGTAAGAATTTTCCTTAGGGAAAAATTACCCAAGATCAAGGAACTTGAGCACAAGCACAATAATAGACTAGAGAGAGTATGATCAGAATGACAATATAATATTAATTCAATATGCAACTACACTAGGAGTGCTTGTATATAAAGGCCTCTAGAATGCATAGGAATCAACAACATGATAAGTCATACAAATAGGCACATGTCCACTAGATATGAGTTATCCTCCATTAAGCACAAGAGTAAGTGTGTTGATGAGAGGATAAGCCTACAATGGTGTAGCACACAAAATTATATTGTAGGCATGATGTGCTAAATTAGGAGTGTGAATAATCGTGTTGTCTATATGACAACTTAGTTAATGATGCAAGCTTTAGTGTTGTAGACACCATGTGCTAAATTAGAGTTGCTCACTCTAGTGTTTTCAACGTGAGAACTCATAAGAGTACGCAAACTCCTAAGTCTCTCACCTAAGAAATAATTAAATAATGCATAATAATAAAATAATACATTAACCTAAGTAAACTTAAGTAAATTGTAAATAGTAAATACTTATTTACACCAACATGAACATATAGGGAGCCTCATGGTGTATAGGGTGGAGGAAGTAGATAGTGAAAAGGTAGCTTTAATGAATAAAAAGGTAGTATATTTTTGGCATAGTGGTTGCTACTAAAGATAAAAATAAATATCTAGAATTGAATGAGAAATTTGAAAAGGTGTTGTAAGCCTATGATGAAAGTGGTAGTAAAATATACCAATTGGAGAACAAAATTGAAAACATGGAAAAATAATTTAGAAAGGGGAAAGTAGGTAGGTAGCCTAGCCAGCTTAGAATTGTAGTTGGTCCTATTCTATTGCCACCTTTTGGTCCTGGTCCTATTGTGGAAATTCCAAGCATGCCTCAGCAACTAGAGTTCTATACACTTGATGAAATAAATGAGGAAAATGCCAAAATCTAGTCACTACATGTGGAATTAGGCATCCAACATGAAGATAAGATCAAAGACACAATTTTGCATTTAGTGGATAGGGTAGGTTGGCCCCTTTTCTACTTAGAATTATCAAGGTTGGTGGAAATATGGAAAGAATTAAATAATAATAAATCCATCCTAAGAATTTTTTTGGATAAATGTATCAATAGAGATGATGCCATCATTGTTCTTTGTTGCTCTGTCATAGATAATTTTGATGATCAAATTGAGAAAACTTTTGATCAAACATAGGATATGCTAACTTTTGATCATAAGAGGGATGTACTATAGAGAAGACTAATTTTTTTCCTATTAAGGTATCTTAGAAAATATTTTGACTTAATACCCATGCTCTAAGAAGCCTAGATTGTATAAAAGAGAAAGAAGAATTGGGAATGAGTTGAAGAAGCTATTAAGTGTTACAATGAATGAAGTAGTAAATGAAGAGATTATATTTGGTTTGCAAGTACGATACAAGAAATAGTTTAGGCCCAATTATTACTTTATTCTTTCAAGCATGATTTTTTTGAAATAAATAAATTAGGGAAATATATTTTGAAGAGAGAGAAATAAATATTGAGATATAATTGGCTAGATGACACAATTTTTAACAAGTGGATGTCAGATTACTCTCTAGGAATACATTTTTTGAAGTGGTAGCTAAAGAGAAGGTTGTGGACAAGGAAACTATCACAAAATAAGTATTGTTGGTTGATGAAGTAGTTCAAACAAATGATAGAGAGAAAAATCAACAAATTGCAATAGTAGATATAGCCACCCAAAATCATGATTTGGCAGATAACCAACTAGTTACAATAAATATCTGGCTATCAAAGCCTAGTATAATAGATGAAGAGAAAGTGGTCCCATTACTTGAAGAACATAAAAAGGAGCAAGATCAATCATCAGGTGCAGTGGATGTGCAAGAAAATACTAAAATAGAATTGGCCCCACAACAAAGTGACCAATGAAAAAGTAATTATGTTACCAAGATAAAAGATCACTAGTTTTTGTCTCTTCTCATGCAAGTTTTAAATCTTTTTGTTTTAAGGAAAACTATCCTTTTCCATTTAATACTAAAGCTTGTTGCAACTCACACTATATAATTGAGTTTCCAAGGCTAGAGGAAGGTTGGAATTTCTTTCATTTCATGAGTCTTTGTAAATTTTTGAGTCAGTCCATGCATATTGTAAAGTAGTTCTAGAATTGAATATAAAAGTTACAGTTGTTGGTCCATATGTATTAATTTTTCTAACAAAGATGATCACTAAATTATATACACTTTCAAAGAAATTAATACAAGTACAAAGAGTTGATTTCATCCCAAATCTTGTCTCTTTTCTTGTTTCTATACTATTTTCTGAGATTTAATAGAAAAGTTTATTAAAGTTTTAGTTGTAATTCATTCTGAATTGTATTTTAGTTTTCTTTTGCTGATAATTAATGGATTATGTAAATGGTTAGTGTGAATTGGAAGAAAAATATAGTTTAAGAAAAGATATGATAAGTACGAGATATGCAAATGAATACAGATAAATCTTAACACAATGTGTTAAGATAGGACCCAAAAGTAAGTGTGTGATCTTTGTAAGTGGTAGCCCAATGGATAAGGCACTAGCCATCCTTATGAATTGATCTAATTGAAATGTTTTGTGTAATGTAGAAAAATTAATCAATCTTTTAATGTTTTTTTGTCTGAGTAATAATTGCCAGCCAATACTTGATTTCATGGTGTCTAGGGTTTGGTACGATAGCTAGTTATTATCTCTTTATTACCATTGAACTAGAATAAAGAAGGCTGAATAATTTTTTATTCCTATAATTCATGTTGTAAACATTAATTTTGAAGAAAATAAAATTGAATTCCTAAGGTAAACCCACATGAATCTTACAAAGTTCAGAGTGGAGAAGACTCTAATGCCTTGTTAGTTGGTCCTTTTATTTTGTTTTCAGAACACCCACTATGTTTTCTAGCTTTACACTCGAAAGTGTCCCACTCTAAACCCTTCTATCCAAATGATTCCATGGGTTTGGAATGCTTGGACGCCAGCTTAGAGAGTGTATTTCAAGTTCAAGGGTTCTCAATTGAGCCTTAGGAATACTCTTCTTGCTAGTAAACCATGCAATGGGAGGTTCCAAAGACAAGATGCAAGAATGCAAATGTCTCAAGGAGTTCCTCAAGAATGCAAATGTCTCAAGAAGTTCCTCAAGAATGCAATGAAAGTATAGAAACTAAGCTAAGATGATAATGCAAAATGCAGCTATGCTAAAACATATATGAGAATGTTATAATCCAACTATTAGACTATATGATTTAAGCTACATGTAAAAATGAAAGCTAAGCTAAGCTAGAATGCCATGGATGAGAGAATGTAGACAAGAAAGATAAATTCTCCACAAAGCTCTAAAGAAACCTATTAGAAAACCTATAGCATAACAATACTCAAAAGATGGATGCTTTGAGGGGGAAAGCTCTCTCCCTTTTAAAGTCGTATGGACGGTAGAGACAAAAGTCACAAAGCCTTTTCTTTTAATTAC
Organism: Cupressus sempervirens; assembly: GCA_028749045.1. Taxonomy (NCBI): domain Eukaryota; kingdom Viridiplantae; phylum Streptophyta; class Pinopsida; order Cupressales; family Cupressaceae; genus Cupressus; species Cupressus sempervirens. Next base: position 765,336,864 of record CM053792.1, on the reverse strand, counting down.
AAAATAGAAAAAGGACTTTATGTGTGCACTTTAAGTGGGTTACAAGAATGGGGTCTTTTATTTAATTAAAAGGAGACATGTTCTTTTAATAAAATAATGAACTTAGGATAGCATAGTCAAACTATAGGTTATAATAAAATAAATTGATTATTAGCAATTTGGTCTAGGTAAATGATTAAATTAATTTAGCAAAAATGTTTTGAAGGGGGCTAATAGTCTAGATGACCATTTTTAGGTGATTACATTTGCCCCTCATTGACTAATGTGTGATCGATCTGGGAACACATTATGTCAAAGAAAATAGAAAGCCAAGTAGGCAGTGATAGATATAGATATCTAATTTTGAAGAACAAAATGTAGAAAAAGATAGCAAGTCCTGAATGTACAGCCTGATAGTGGTAGTATTGAACACTAGAAAGAGAACAATGTTAGAATTCAAGAAGAATGTTAACACCTAGAAAAGTGGATAGAGTGAGAGTGAGTGAGAAGATCAAACAAATGCTCCTAAGCAGTGATAGAGTATTTCTGCCCCCTCGAGATCAAAATTGAAATGAGGTAAGGGGACATAGAAAAAAGCTAGATATGAGAAAATAAGAATATAGAAATGTCCAAGATGATAGATAGATGATTAGAACCAAAGAATGACTATTAAAGAGACTAGTAAAATGCCCCAGTTTGACTAGAATTGGCCATGAAGGATATATTGTAAAAATTAGGTCAAATCTAGTCGAAAGATGATTTTACACATGAAAAGGTTGAATTGAAGTAGATATGAAGTATGGAAATGATGAAGACATGAAGAAATGAAGATGCCCTAGTGATGATTCAGAGATTAGACCTCAAAAGGTCAGCTAACTGCTTAGAAGAAAGTAGAATTTTAAAAGACAATTTTGACCATCAAGATGAACTCGAATTTGGATTTTGATCTCGAAAATAAATCTAGGACATCAAAATTATTTAAGAAGTCAAAACTTATATAATATGATGACAAGATCGAAAAGAGATGAAGCACAAGATTAAGAAGGTGAAAAGACATGAACAAGAAGAAAGTGAAGAAATATGTGAAAGGAGTTAGCAAATATGTCCACAAAAATATGAAGAGAGAGCTCTCCCCATATGCAAGAATATAAGATTAAGCTAGAAAAGGAACCTAAAATGCAAGCTAATATGAAAAGTGGTTTACCAGTACGAAGTACAGAACATTTAGATTCTTAATTTCATCATTGAGCATTTATTAGGGACATCATGAGATCATACAACCATCACTAGTATAACTATGAGGATATGAATATGATCGATATTAGATAGGTATGTGGAAATCCAATCTAAGCATCAGAGGCATGTAAGTCAAGATAACTATGCGATTAGATTCCCTAAATTTAATTTAGCAAGATTACACCTATATAAGTGCCAGGATAGCCCCTGAGTATAGTCTTGTGAAAATAGTCAAGGATGATACGTTTATAAGTCAAAGTGTCAAATAGGACAAGCATGAATGCTTAAAACACTATAGGCAAATTGAGTATACCCACAAGCAAAAATCAAGAAAACATGCCCCATGCCCCCAGTCTTCTAGTCAATGACATCCTTGAAAGATTATTAGGGATGGAACATATAGTAAAGAAATCATCATAGCTAGCACAAAAAGTAGATAAAAATTAGCATAGCTCAGTCATTTAAGTGTTTAAGTGCGTGTGTGTAAGTCACTTGGCCATTTCTTCAAGACTTGACCCTGATAGTGAGAAATATCATGACATCAAAGATTGTAGGTAAACTCTTTGAGAAGTGTTGAGAAACACTTGATGTCAATTTGGGGGGTAGTGTTGAGAAACACTATTTTGTAAGTTGCCAAAGAAAACATAATGCACAAGGATACCTCAAAATAGTCTAAGCAGCAGTGCCCCCAAGATGAGGACAAGAAAAAATCCCAAGCTAGGGAATGTGTAGCAAAATGGGTGATTGAGATTGATAGACATAGGTGCAAGGGTCTCAAGTAGCACCTGTTTCTAGGTTTTCACCACTTGGCAAATTTATTTTTTTAGGACTTTTTTCCAATTTTTTTCTATTTTTGTATTTTTGATTTTTTTGGTGATACATCAAAATGCCTATTGCTAGTTTTTCACTAAGATGATCTTTTTTCAGGACATTTTCTAATTTTTAGAATTTTTTTCAGCATCATATATGATTTTTTTTTAGAATTTTTAGAATAATTTAGAGATTACTAGTTCTCAAGCAAGATCACATCATTTTCTCCCAATGTCTAGCAAGGTGTAGGACATGATGGAGCATAAAGTTGGTGGACAGAAAAAGATGGATAAGAAAGGAATATGAAGCAAGTGAAAGTGATCCTCAAGGACTGACTCCTCAAGAGTACCCAAGCTAGGGAAAGAGGTGAAATAGTCAAATGAAGTATGTTTTGGATAAGAAATGGAAGTAATGAGCAAGATAGCATGTAGAATAAGTAGTGAAGCCAACAAGTGAGATAGCATGAAGCATGTAGCCCAAAAGAGTAGCCATGTCAAGAAACTTATGAGAACCATGATTTATTTTATTGTGATCAAGACCAAGGGGTCAACTAGACAGGATAGCGATGGGATAGAGTAATAAGAATAAAGCTCAAGATGGAGGCTATAAATGAATAAGAAAGCACAAATAGAGAATCTCTTGGATAAGATTTCCAATATGCAAAGATAGCTCAACATTGTCAAGATCAAAGATAGAAGAGGGGATAGATGGATGATGGAAGAATTACGCATGATGCTTGTTTGCCAGGTTTTCATCATGGTACTTATCCAAGGTACCAAAAGATGTAGTTTTCACAATATGATTCATTTATTTCTCTTTACTTTTGCTACCAAGGTGCCACAAGAAGTGGTTTTCACCAAGGCACATTTTCATTTTTTTTTTCATTTTTTTCATTTTTTTTGAATTTTTTGTTTTTGAATGTAGATAGTGCTCCTATAGGAAAGATAAGTCATGATAAGCCAAGACCATAGAAAGGTATGCTCAAAGATGTTGATAGGGTGATGAAAGAGAAATGGTAGTAGGAAGAATATATTGAGGATAAGAGTTCATGTATAGAAAGTAAGGTTAAGCTTTAGAGGATTTCATGAGGGTAGTTGAAATATTGGACAAGATCAACATTGACACACACCTTGAAGGGTATTGGAACAATGGAGGAATTATGGATGAAATAGCTTGAGATTTAGATGTATGAGGTGGTAGAAGAGATTTGGAAAAAAGTGGAGTGGAAGGCTTTGGAATTTTTTTGGAAGATTTTTGGAAGAAGATGGAATGGAAGCCTTTGGAAGCTCGAATGTCAACTTTGAAGTATTTTCAATATTCAAGTCTTCTAAAAGAGACTTGGGAATCCATATAGCTTTAGATTTTCCTTTGGATACTTCAAAACACATTTCTTCAATAATGGGTTTAGGAACCCATATTTTCTTTGATTTAGATTTTTTAATAGTGGACCTTTGCGGTCTCTTTTGTGAATTCTCCTTCTTAGTATTCACATGTCGATTAGATGGGACATAGTGATCTTTCTTTTTCAATGGATTCTTATGTTTATTCTCACTTCCAAAGGACTTGGGATTTGTGGATGAATAAGGATGATATGACTGGTTTAGATGTATATATGGGTGAAAAGTCATCAAGGATGAGTGTTTTTTTTTATCTTGAGGTATTATAGGAGAGCTAGGGAATGAGCTAGGAGTGAATGTAGGAGATGGAGGAACATAAGGCCCCAATATGGATGGAAGGGTTGAATGCTTTAGTTTAGATGGATAAGGACAAAGGATAGATTTAGAAGATGCAAAGGGATAGTGGGAAGGGATATCAACATCTTTAGAGTGAGCAACATGGTCAAAGCCATCAATAGACTCATGAGTACATTTGATAGGAACAAAATTTTTAATAGAAGCAGTTGAAGCTTGAGCACAATTTTGAAGTGGATGTGGAGAAGTAGAACATGAGGGGATGCTTTGATCTTGACAAGTAGCTTTGGATAGCATATGAAGAGAACTTTTCTCATAATTTTCAGTAAGCTCAAGGGAGATAATGGAAGTGGTATCTTCATCATACTTAGAAGGTGGACAAGATATAGGATATGGAGGGGAAAAATATTGAAAGAGATGAAAGGGTGCTTGATCTTGATCTTTCTTGACATTTATAGCTTTTTCTTTTTGAGAGTCCTCTTGATATGGAGCCACTTCTAAGGAAAAGGGAGAATGAAGAGTGAATGGAGTAGTTCTTGGATTAGGCATAATAGTGCATGCGGGTTGAGGATGTTTAGGATTAGTAGCATGGTAAAGGTTTGCAACCAAGTGAAGGTTAGCTTGAGTTTATTTTAGAGGTATCCCTTGAGGATACACATAGTCAATGTGGAAAGCATTAGGTTCTTTATTTGATGGAGGCATGTTGGAAAGCTTTGAAGTCTTGGTAGATGCATGAGTGTTGGAAGAAGTGGAGGTATCAAGGAAACCATCACTAGACATAGGTTCATTAATATGATCTTTCTCAAGAAAATTATCCTCATCACATGAATCATTAGAGGTATCAATAATGCCATTATCAATAAGATCTTGGATTTTATGTTTTAGCTCAATGCAATCAAAAGTACTATGCTTATTATGTTGATGATAAGAACAATAGATATCCAAGAATGGGTTTTCATATGAGCTAGACTTAGGTAACATGATGATCTTATTACCAAGAAGTTTTTTCAAAGTGTCATCATAAGAATCTTCCGACGGAGAAAAAATTCTATTAGAAGTATGTCTAGAGTCCTTTTTTTGTTTCTCAAGTGAATGGTATGCATCCATGTCTTCATCATTATCTTGGTCAAAGATAGGTCCATCATGAAATTTCAGCATAGGCTGAAAGGAGGTATGACTTGCTTGTTGTCTAAAGTGGTCTTTAGATCTAGAAGATGAAGCCATTTGATGTCTTCAAGTAGAGCATGTAGACCTAGAAGAAGAGGATGACCTCAAAGAAGGTGAGTCACATACATGTAAAGACCATAAAAAAGATTCATGTAATGATGCAATATTCTCCTCTAACCTTTTCTCATGTTTAGACTTCATTTCTGTCATGTGCTTAGAGAGATGAAGGTAAGAAAGATCATTTGTCTCTTCTAGTTCTTTGTATTGCGCATATAGATCTTGAAATTCTTTAGTGACATGGAGGATATCATGATCATCTAGATTTGGTTGAGGTTTGGTAGCACAAGATTTGAATTCCATAGTGGTAGATAGATAATCAAGCATGAAGGAGACTAGAGGAAGCTAACAAGGTGACACAAGATAACTTGATGTCCAAACTAGAGAGGTAGATTATTCACTGCCAATATAGTAAAGATAGAGTAAAGTGACTTGTCAAGAAAGTGTCCAAGTTACTTATGACACTAGTGACTCAAGTCAAGATCTAGACAAGAAGCCAATAGCAAAGTAGATAGAGCAAGTGAGGTGACAAGTGAACAACTTTCCCAACCCAAGAGTGCAGTCAAGAAATCAAGGTAACCATTTCAACAAAAGGATAACTACCAAGTGGACATAGACCATGAAGACAAAAAGACCAAGAGCACTAAGACCAAAGAGCCACTTTAATCATGTTCAAGAACTAGAGACATAGAAAATAAAAATCAAATGACGAGACTCCCCTTAGCAAGCAACACAAGAAAAATGTTAAGACTTGATGCTTTGACTTGGTTGACAAAGTTTGACAATAGTTGATAGCATAGCAAGTTTGATGTTAAAAAATAATGTCTCTCCAAGGAAGATAGTGACACATGGAGTAGTCTTCAAATGATCAAGCAAGGTACAAAGCAACCTTACATGATACAAGCATATTTGAGATCTTAAAAGAAATTCCTAGAATTATCATTATGTGTATGTTCAAAAGATTTTCACAGGTATACCACATTCGAGAACACATCAAACAAAAATCTACCTAGAAGTCATGGTTCATTACTCAACAAATTTTTCCACACTTGATGCTCTTTTGGCTCACACCAAGTGGTTACCCATAAGAGATATGGGTTTTTTCATAGAAGTTCCATAAGCACAATTAAGGGAACACATATGATGAGTGTAAATCTTGGGGCGATATGGGTAGTCCACTAGGATTGATCCTTGAACCAAGAAGTTGAGTGGAAAAATTAGGTAGCTACTAACCTAGGGTGTTTAGAAAGGGTTTCTATTAATAGCACTCATCTTGCTCCTGATATAAGATACCTCACTTTGTGATGAGTAACTGGTCTCATGACCACAAGAGTACCTTAAGCATTCTTGCTTAGTGATCTCCCTATGGTCACAATCCCACAAGAAATAACACTAGGTAAGACAAGTGTTATATCTACCAAGGTTTTGTGTCTTTGATAACCTTGAGATTATAGTGGGTTAGAATAGTTGAGTAATTTTCTTGTCCCCACTTGGGTCATTCCTCTCAGGTTGTCCGAGAGGAAGCCCTCTAAAGGATTCTAAACTACAGAAAGAGTGGATCAACTTTTGGAAGTCAAGATTTTTGATTCACCACAAGGGTGAAGAGCATACTCTCCTATTCCAATCATTTTCTCCCAAACATGCCAAGAAGATTTAGTTGCCTCTTACTCTTGAAACCAAATGGTAAGTCAAGATTTTTGATTCACCATAAGGGTGAAGAGGATACTCTCCTATCACCAAAAGATCCCAATTGTAAGTTTTGATGTGCCTAAAAAAAAAACTAGTATATACCACACATGTAAAAGTAAAGAACAAGAAAAATTGAGTTTTTATGTGTTGGGTAGCCCTGCAAACAATCTTTAGTAGCCCTTGTGCATTTGAAGCTTTGACATGCATTCTTTTTATGCAATGTTTCAATTTTTTTTCACAAGGATGGAAACTTGAAATCACAACTTGTTAGCACCACAAGTTAGTGTGAAATAACATAAAATAATGCAATAAAAAGTGGTTAGTTTCCTCAAATATCCAAGTTATCTTTCAATCAAGTGTATGCAAAGAAAGTGCAAACTAATCACAAATGTTCTCATTTTTACTCTTTGCTTTTGACCTAGTCAACAAGATTAGACTTTTTTGCTATGATTTTTGATCCAAAAATAGAAATTAAAAGAAGAGGCCCCTACTAAAAATTTTAAAGCTTTTCAAAAATGCAAGAAATTCAAAAAAATTTCTTCATTTTTGTCCTAGGGACCCATTTTGTCAAAATAGGCCAAATTTATCAAAGCAGGTTTTTGATCCCTAATACTACCTCAAAAGTAAAAATGCAAAGAAAGTACCCCCCTTAGAATTCAGAAAAAATTCTAAAAATATAAGTTTTTCTGAAAAATATGTTGATTTGTGATCTAAAACAACTTTTTATGAAAAATAAAGAAAAAATCATAGCTTTTGTAAATCATGTCAAAATTCTCTAAAAATTATACTGAGACATATTGGACACATACCTAACCTGCAACAAAAATTTCAGAATCAAAATCTAAGTGCTTTAAAAGATATGATCAAATATTTAAACCAACTAGATTTTTGGCCTTCAAACCAATCTACTTATGGGTTGGCCTTAAAACCAAAGTGATAACTACAAAAGTACTTGATTATATCCAATATACTACTGTAAAAAATTAGAGATAAGAAATGAAAGCAAATAGAGCTAGAAACTTGATTCAAGCCCCACAGTGGGTGCCAAAAATGTACACTCGAAAGTGTCCCACTCTAAACCCTTCTATCCAAACAATTCCATGAGTTTGGAATGCTTGGATGCCAGCTTAGAGCTCCCTATCCATGGAGTGCAAGAGAGTTTATTTCAAGTTCAAGGACTCTCAATTGAGCCTTAGGAATACTCTTCTTGCTAGTAAACCATGCAATGGGAGGTTCCAAAGACAAGATGCAAGAATGCAAATGTCTCAAGGAGTTCCTCAAGAATGCAATGCAAGTATGGAAACTAAGCTAAGATGATAATGCAAAATGCAACTATGCTAAAACATGTATGAGAGTGTTACAATCTAACTATTAGACTATATGATTTAAGCTACATGTAAAAATGAAAGCTAAGCTAAGCTAGAATGTCATGGATGAGAGAATGTAGAGAAGAAAGAGAAGTTCTCCACAAAGCTCTAAAGAAACCTATTAGAAAACTTGCAACATAACAATACTCAAAAGATGGATGCTTTGAGGGGGAAAGCTCTCTCCCTTTTAAAGTTGTATGGATGGTAGAGATCAAGATGAAGATGGTGGATGATCAATAGCGGAATTTGAAAAGAGTAGTGATCCATGTGCACACACAAGTCAACCAATAGAATATAAGTTGACTTGTCATATAAGAAAAAAGTCACAAAGCCTTTTTTTTTAATTGCAAAATAGGAAAAGGACTTTATGTGTGTACTTTAAGTGTGTTATAAGAATGGGGTCTTTTATTTAATTAAAAGAGGACATGTTCTTTTAATCAAATAATGAACTTAGGATAGCATAGTCAAACTATAGGTTATAATCAAATAAATTGATTATTAGCAATTTGGTCTAGGTAAACGATTAAATTAATTTGGCCAAAATGTTGAGAAGGGGGCTAATAGTCTAGATGACCATTTTTAGGTGATTACACTAGCTAATTCTTAGGTTTTCTGATATCATAAAAGGTAGTTTAAACTCTATCAAATTAGGAGCCAACAGAATGGAAAATCTACTCTGGAGTTGTTTGAAAAAATAAATGTTCTAGATCATTGTAGTCTTTTGTGTTTTGATTATGTTTGTACTGGTTCTTTTCTAATGACAAACCTTGAAAATTCAAAGAGAAAATTCCAAATCAATTGGAGGAATGTGACATGGATTTTATGCCTCAAATGGTGCCTTGTCTGCAAAGTAGAGCTACATTTCTCAAAGTATACACTATTAAAGTTTCTTTTTGATTCGGTGCTTTGTGTCAGATTCATCTTTAAGCATTTGCTTTGTCTGTGATATTTTCTTGTCTGCAAGCCATTTTAAAAGTAGTTTCCCCTTCTGTTAGAAAGGTTAATCTTTCCTTGGATATATTTTAATTGGGATATTCCAAGGGTCCCTACATGTAGTTTGTCCACTTGTACACATGTGGAGGACATGTCATTGTTTGTCCTTTATTCCACATGTAAGGACAACTCTTGTTTATTTCTTTATTTAGTTTATCCTCCTTAAGAGGATTGTGACACTTTGCACACACCTATTATGAATGTGGCATTCATAGAAATGGGAGTTACAAATGCAACTCCTCTCTCATCTCTATATAAGAGATGCTCCTCCTTCCTTCTACACAACTACACACCACTCTAAGCACTTGATGTTATTGTATTGAGCTACCTTTGCTCCAACACTCTCTCTCTCTCTCTTCTTTAGGCATTTGCCTTCATTCATAATAACTCACAAGGGGTTTTCTTTTCTTTCCCCTTATAAATCCTTGTCTCCATTGTTGAACCATCTTGGTGTATGCTCTTGGAGTTTCTTATCTTATGGTAACATTGTTTCACACTTAACTTACTTGGATTGTTTCTCGTTCCTTGCTCAACATTATCATTTCTTACATGGTATCAGAGCTTGGTTATCTAATCCTTGTTTTAAGTTTTGTGGTGAAGGTTGCCATTCATTGGAGCACACCTTATTTGGAGACGTTATTGAGAGAAGAAGATTGTGTTGTGATTTTAGCTCTTTTTAACTAATCTTGTGCATGCAAGCTTCATTTTTTACTAACCCTCTTTGGAAGGCTTTCTGCCAAAGGGTTTTCTTGCAAAGCTTCATATTTTTTAGTAACCCTCTTTGGAAGGCTTGCCGCCAAAGGGTTTTCTTGTAAAGCTTCATATTTTTCACTAACCCTCTTTGGAAGGCTTGCCGCCAAAGGGTTTTCTTAGTAAATTTTAATTTTTTTTTGGTTTGTTTTGGACGGCATGCTGCCAAAACAAAACATATTACATTAGTAAAGCTTTCTATCTCTCTACTTTTTCTTACTTCATTTATCAAAAAAAAAAAAATTTCTTTAGAAAAAATAATATATTTTACTATATTGTGCCTTTTTTAAAAACATAGTGCAAAGTTTTTTTTATATATAAAATAAAAACATTCTTTTATTTTAGTTCGGCGGCCGCGCCACCCCGTGCCTCAGCGCGCAACTGCCATCGATGGCACTGTTCCCATTTCTCTGCGCGCAAGCGCCGCCGGTCCCGACTCGCGCCACCGCGCGCAAACACTGCTGTTACAGACTCGTGCCGCCACCGCCGTCGGTTCAAACTTACACCGCCACCGCCGGTATAGCTCTGCAACTCTGCGACCCTTGCCGCGCGCAACCGCCGTGCACTCTTACGCCGCTCCCCACTCTGTTTGCATTTTTAAACCCCAACCACCGCTTCCGTCGCTCCCACCACGCGGCGACCACTGACCTCGGCCGCTCCTGCCACGCGGCGACCATCGACCGCGGACCGTCGCTCCCACCACGTGGCGACCACCGACCTCGGCCGCTCCCGCCACGCGAAAAACACCGACCGCGGCCCTCCTTTCGCCACGCGGCAGCCACCGACCGCTCCCCTCCCCTTTCAACTTTAAAAAAAAAAAAAAGTTTCCCCCTCTTTGTTTTACAATTTTGTTTTAACTAAAACTAATCCAACTTCTATTATATTAATTTTTTAATTGTTTAATAAATTTATTTTTAATTTTCTCTATCACAATTAGTTAAAATTAAAAGAAAATATTCTTAATCTTATATAAAAAAAAAAAAACAAAAAAACTAATTGTTTTTTTTTCAATTAATAAAATTTAATTTTTTTTTTTCTCTCTCTCATTTAACAACATTTTTTTCCAATCCATCTGATTTTCAAATTAAGGGCATTTATTTTTATTTTTTTTTCCAAAAAGCGAAGAATTTTTTTTTCCTAATCATGTCAACATTAATTCCAGAAATCAAACTTAATTATTCTAATTATCATTCTTGGAAAACTCATATCTCATTTATTTTTCATTTTAAACATCTCTTCGAAATAGCCACTGACCCTTCTCTTGAGCCCGGTTCAGCGGCTACTCAAGACGAGAAAGATACTTGGAAAGCTAAAAACGAAGAAGCTTTAGGGTTAATTGGTATTTCTATTATTCCAGATTTATATGTGTTAATTGCTCACTATTCTAAAGCTCATGATGCATGGTCCATCTTGAAAACCAAGTATGACAGTGGCGATGAATACCGTAAAATACAATTGCAAGATCAACTCGAAGATCTCAGGTATGCAGATTTTAAAGGTATGGATGAATTCCTCTTAAAATTTGATTCTCTTAAAAGTCAAATTATGGCTTTAGGTGTTCAATTAGAGGACATTTGTTTAATCCATCTTATTCTTAAAAAATGTCTTCCTAGACAGTTTCAACAGTTTATAACCAATATTCATGCACAACTTGCTATTCCTACTTTAACTTCTCAGTTAACTTATGTTATTTTTCAAACTTTATTAAGACAGGAAGAAGCTAAGCTAATTCAGTTTGGTACTCTCAAATCAACTGAACATGCATTTGTGTCTAGAAATTCAACTAATAATTTTCGTTCCAATAATCATAATTACAAACAATCTAATTCTAATTCACATAACACCAACAATAAATTTCATCCCAAATTTAATAATACCCATCATCCTAATAATACTTGTAATACTAATAATCTAAGGAACCATTCCAATTCCAAACCTCATTGTTCTTATTGTAGCAAAGATGGTCACCTTGTCAATAACTATTTTAAAAAACAAAATGATAAAAAACCTATGAATCATAGTACCAATCATCAAACCTCAAACCATAGAAAAGGTAATTCAACTAGTTCTAATCCTCGTCATGCTTTTACTTGTAGCTTTAATCTTTGTAAACCTTTAGAATGGATTGTTGATAGCGGTGCATCACAACATGTCACTTCTCATAAAGAAATTTTTGATTCCTTACAGCCTGATATTGCTAACATTCCTATTCAGTTAGCTAATAATCAGACTTGTAAAGTTGAAGGACTAGGTGATGTTACTATTCCTAATGGTAAATTGCATGATGTTTTATATGTACCTGACTTGAAAACTAATCTACTTTCTGTTTCACAGCTATGTCAGAACTATAAAGTTGAGTTCTACAAAGATACATGTTATATTATAGATCCTCAAACCCTCAAAGTGATTGCTCATGCTAAAATGGATAATGACAATTTGTTTAAATTCCATGAATTTGCTAGTTCAAGATATTCTTTACATACTTCTATTGATTTCAATATATGGCATGAAAGACTTGGTCATTTAAATTCTGATTATATTACTTTCATGCAAAAGCATAATATGGTTGATGGCTTGCCTAACATTATTCCTTCCAAGATTGCCTGTACAGGTTGTATGAGTGGTAAAATGCATAGGGAGCCCTTTCCAAGTGGAAAATCATGGCGAGCAACTCATAAGTTGCATCTTGTCCATAGTGATCTTTTGGGTCCCATGGAGAATACCTCCATCCAAGGTTCTCGGTATGCACTTACCTTTGTTGATGATTTTTCTAGACGAACTTGGATCTATTTTTTGCATAGAAAGGATCAAGTTCTTGATATATTTATTGAATTTCAGTTGTATGTTGAAAGGCAATCTGGGTATAAACTTAAAATTCTTAGAACTGATAATGGGAAGGAATATGTGAATAATGCTTTTCATTCTTATTTGAAATCGTGTGGAATTAAGCACGAGCTTACTATTCCTTATACACCACAACAAAATGGTGTAGCGGAAAGAAAGCATCAGACCATTGTTGAAATGGCTTGAAGCATGTTGCATGCTAAGAATTTGAATTATAAATTTTGGGCTGAAGCCATGTTTTGTGCAACTTATATTCTTAATCAGACTCCTACCAAAGCTCTCAAGGCTATCACTCCAGAAGAGGCTTGGTCTAGTAGGAAACCGAATTTACATCATTTACGGATATTTGGTTTTATTGCTTATGTCCATATGCCTAAACAGAAAAGGCATAAATTAGATGCTAAGTCATCTCCTTATATGTTTGTTGGCTATGATGAACACACTAAGGGTTATCGTGTTTATGATTCCACTACTAACAAAGTTCAAGTTGCTAGAGATGTTTGTATTATAGAAAATGGAGCTCATGATTGCTCTACTACAACGGATGAAGAATTTAGTGGCACTAAAATTGTGCTAGTGGAGGACCAACCTCCTTCTCTTAACCCTACTCTTTCTCTTAATCAAGTACCACCGGTTATTTCTGCTCCTACATCTCATGATACTCAAATAGATACTAATGATACTTTTCTTACTCATGATTCTTCCTCTAGTGATAATTCCATTACAACTAAACGTAAACCTAAATGGGCTCAAAACCTCATCAATGAAGCTGATGATTATATTTCCAAATCTGGTGGAATTAAACATAGAAGGATTAATTATTGTAATTATTCTTTGATGACTACTATTATGAATTCTAATGATCCTAAGTCTTTTGATCAAGCTAACTCTCAACCTCATTGGCAGAAAGCCATGCAAGAGGAATATGATTCGTTACTTGCTAATCACACTTGGGACTTAGTCACATTACCTCCTAGCAAAAATCTAGTTTCTTGTAAATGGTTATATAAAACAAAATTGAATACTAATAATGAAATTAGTAAATTTAAAGCTAGACTAGTTGCTAGAGGTTTTTCCCAAATTGAAGGCTTAGACTATAATGAAACCTTTGCACCTGTTGCTAAAATGCCTACTATCAAATTAGTTCTTGCTTTAGCATCTAAAATGAATTGGCCCATTCATCAAATGGATGTTAAAAGTGCCTTCTTAAATGGTGAGTTACATGAAGAAATCTATATGGCTCAACCTCCTGGATTTGTTAAGAAAGGTAGTGAAAATCTAGTTTGCAAATTGAACAAATCTCTTTATGGTCTTAAACAATCACCTAGAGAATGGTATTCTCAAATTAATTCTTTCTTCATTTCTCAAGGTTTTACTAGAAGCAAAAATGATCCTAATCTGTTTATTAAACATACTACCGATGATATTATCATTGTTATTGTTTATGTAGATGATTTAATTCTCACTTCTAGTTTAGACATTTTGATTTCTGATATTAAATTCCAACTTAAACAAAAATTTCAAATGACCGACTTAGGTATCTTACATTACTTCTTAGGTATGCAAATTTTTCAAACTCCTAATGGTATCTTTGTTTCTCAAAGCAAGTATGCTTATGATCTTTTAGAAAAATTTAAAATGAATGACTCTAACCATGTTTCAATTCCATGTGAATTAGGAACTAAATTAATGAATGATATGAATACTCCTTTTGTTGATGAAACTTTGTATAGACAGTTAGTAGGAAGTTTAAATTATTTAACTCTTACTAGACCTGATATTGCTTATAGTGTTGGTTTAGTGTCTCGCTTTATGTCTAAACCTCAACAAACTCATTTTAAAGTTGCTAAACGCATCTTAAGGTATATTAAAGGAACTATTAATATAGGCTTATTTTATGATCCAAACTCTGAATTTATTTTACATGGCTATACTGATTCCGATCTAGGTGGAGATCCCAATGATGGGAAATCCACTTGTGGTTATTTTTTCTTTGTTGGTTCAGGTCCAATTTCTTGGAAAAGCAAAAAGGAACACTCTATTTCCCTATGCTCAACTGAAGCTAAATACAAAGGTTGTACCAATGCAGCTAAGGAAGCTTTGTGGATTCGAAGAATTCTTGATGATTTCGGTCTACCTCAACAATTACCTACACCTATACATTGTGACAATCAAAGTGCTATTGCCTTGGAAAAAAATCCAGTGTATCATGCCCGCACCAAACATATTTCACTTCAACATCACTTAATTCGAGAAAAAGTTGAAGACAATAAAATTATTCTTCTTTATTGTAAAGGAGAAGATCAAGTGGCTGATATTTTAACCAAACCACTTTCTAAAGAGAGATTTTAGTTCCATTGTAAAAATTTGGGTTTACAACCCGTTGAAGTAAACTCCCCAAGTAAAGATTAAGGGGGGGTGTTAGAAAGGTTAATCTTTCCTTGGATATATTTTAATTGGGATATTCCAAGGGTCCCTACATGTAGTTTGTCCACTTGTACACATGTGGAGGACATGTCATTGTTTGTCCTTTATTCCACATGTAAGGACAACTCTTGTTTATTTCTTTATTTAGTTTATCCTCCTTAAGAGGATTGTGACACTTTGCACACACCTATTATGAATGTGGCATTCATAGAAATGGGAGTTACAAATGCAACTCCTCTCTCATCTCTATATAAGAGATGCTCCTCCTTCCTTCTACACAACTACACACCACTCTAAGCACTTGATGTTATTGTATTGAGCTACCTTTGCTCCAACACTCTCTCTCTCTCTTCTTTAGGCATTTGCCTTCATTCATAATAACTCACAAGGGGTTTTCTTTGCTTTCCCCTTATAAATACTTGTCTCCATTGTTGAACCATCTTGGTGTATGCTCTTGGAGTTGCTTATCTTATGGTAACATTGTTTCACACTTAACTTACTTGGATTGTTTCTCGTTCCTTGCTCAAAATTATCATTTCTTACACCTTCATTGGGTGGTGACTTAGTGAAAGTTACTAGAGCTAGTGCTATACATTCGAAGTTTTCTCATTTTCAAAAAATGGCTGATAAAAGGAAGAATACAAGAGCATTTTACAAAAGCAAGTCTAGAAGTGCTTTTGTACATAGACTTACCTCATGTGGGTAGATAGAACTAAGAAAAGAAGAAGGAAGATCTTAACCCCAGATGGAAGCCTAGGGATAGTGTATCAGTTCATTCACAATATTAACCTATGGTAGAAAGAGAATCATCTTCCCTAAATTCTGAATTAGGAACTGCTTGACTTTTAGGAGAGATATTCACCACCCCATTACTAGAAGAGAGGATCTACCAAGATAAGGTCATTTCCTCTATATGAGACATTCATATTAGGCCTAACATAGCTAAAGAATTTAATGATAGGTGGGGATATAAAGATAATTTGGATACTAAATTCAATCTTAGACAAGTCCCATATGTTGAGAGAAATCTCATAGACTTAGATGACCCAGTTGATTCAGAAACCACTTCTATAGACCATAATGATTTATTGACAATGTATCATCTTAAAATGGAAGCACTTCCATCTTTTTACATTTAGTATCCTCTTTCAATACATTTATCATGATAGATTTTCATAAATAGGATGCATTCTACACTTCATTGCTTCATTCTAGGTGAAATTAGGGTTAGGATCTTGAAGATTCTCCTTAATTTGCCTCCTCTATGGATTTATTTTCTAGGTAGGACTTAGGCATAGGTCCTCCTAGAATTCATTAGATTCATTATAGGATTTTTTGCATATTCCTGGTATTTATTCCTATTTTGATATCATTTATAGGTTTCTAAACATCCTTGGGACCTTCTATTTTTGGCTCTAACTGGGTTGAGACCCCTACATCAACCTTGAACTAAGGAAAGGTTGACCAGGTTGACCCTAACCTAAGAAGGAAAGGTTGACCAGGTCGACCATGACCTAAGTTTAGGTTGACCAGGTCAACCTTGACCTAAGGAAAGGTCAAGGTTGTCCTTGACCTAGGTTAAGGTCAAGGTTGTCTGTAACATTCTTCAGGATTTAATTACCCTTTTCAAATTTTGGTCCTAAAGGGCTCCAAAATCAATGTCACACTTTCAAGTCTAAATGTGGAAGTGTTTTAATTTGATATTCATTTATTTCTTTTCACAACTTGGTTATTTTGATTGGACCATAATATGGGGTAGGATTTGAATTAATGTCCTCACATTACTCTAGGAGCCTCACCTTGAAGCCTCTATATAAAGAGTCTCATTTGAATCTATTTACAACTATAATCAAGAGATAACAAGAGGTCATAAGAAGCACACAAGAGATGGGGAAATGAAGATGCAAGATTGCAAGAGACTAATATAGAAGATCAAGCTATTATGGATATCAAGCATTTTTATGAATACACCATTGTGAACATCTATAGCGAGCAAGACAGATCATATCTTCCTTGATTTTCCATTATAAATATTGAAACATTCAAAGATACAATCATGGATTATGAGTTTGGTAGGAGTAATTTAGGCTTGGGGGCTTTGTATGTTTTCTTATCTTATTTAAGTCTATGCATTTCTTTCTGATACATATTCATGCTAGGGTTTCAATCTAGTAGATCAGATCTTGGCAATACACACTAAATACACACACACATTCTATTATATCTAGTTACTCGTGGAGGTGGAAATCACCAAAATGGGGGTTTGGCTAAGGAAAAACCATGTATAGCCACCCCAAAATCCTATTTTAAAATATATGCAAGTGTTGTTTCAAAGATTGGAGTATAGATTTGGATACCCTTTTTGAAAAACTTTTGAACAAAATTTTCATTAGAGTAGTGTAGGTCAAGGTCAACATTTTGGGGTACAATTGTACCCAGGGTAAGATTGTGCCCCACTATCTGGGTCAAGGTTGACCTACCTTAAAAATGATAAAAGTTTTCTAGGTTTTCTCCATCTCAACATTTCCAATCTAAAATAGGTTGCATATTTTTTGGAAACTATGCACAGGCATCATAAAATGGGTATTTCCAAATTGGTGCTATTTTGAGGTATGTATCTTGTCTTTTTTTATTTCAAGAATTTATATTACTTATTCCATATCAAGTTTTTCATTCATCAAAAAGTGATTCAAGTTCTGATACATATGTGGCTAATGACCCTATCTATCACAATGCCTATCATTGTGTTCTAATGGTTGATGGCTTCTAGATCTCTCTAGCTTATGATAGGATGATATATATTTGTGTGTCTATGTGTGGCTCCTCAATATGCTCATACCATGTTGGAAATCTTAGGAACTCTATAGCTCAGCTATCAATTTCTCCTCCCTTTATCCACACATTCTTAACTCTCATTGGACAACTACAAAGATATCAACATGCCTGTCAAGATATCTATAGCCAAGAGAGGACTCTACCTAACTCACTAGTAGTCAATAGGATATGCATGTATCCTTCAAAATATCATATACAAAATTTCTCCACTTTTCTATGCTAGTTGTAGTAAAAAATTACATTTATTAATTTCATACTTTTTCAAATAAAATTACATCTTTATTCATATCTCATATTTCATACCTAGGTCTCTCGCCTAGA
This sequence comes from Cupressus sempervirens, assembly GCA_028749045.1. Classification (NCBI taxonomy): domain Eukaryota; kingdom Viridiplantae; phylum Streptophyta; class Pinopsida; order Cupressales; family Cupressaceae; genus Cupressus; species Cupressus sempervirens. The sequence continues at coordinate 765,318,698 of CM053792.1, read as the reverse complement.
TGTCACTAAAAGGTCTAGATGGTGGGAGCATGGAGTGACTATTTTCTCCACACTCATTGTGTCTAGTCCTCCCTCGTGGTGTCTCTATGTGGGCACATGGGGTTTGTCAAGATCTTAGTGGTGATATGTGATAGATGTATACATCTACACCATTATCACAAGCTAGGGGCATCTCATCTACTCTCTTCTCCTCTATCTCGTCCTCCATGGGATATCCCTTAGAGATTTTCTCATTCTCATCTCTAATATCCTCATACTTCTCTACTATACCATCATCCTAGTGTGTCCTCTCTAAAACACCTAGATTGCCTATAAGATAATCCTCAAAGAAGATGGGGCATGACCCCTATAGACTCTAGTACCTGATGTAATCTTAGATCATACTTGAACATGTCACATCTAATGGTAGCTCTATATCCTCTATAGCATCAATATTACTTGCCTCTATATCTATTATTGATGGTCAGTGTATGGCATTAGGTCTCTAACAATACCTCATCAAATGCACATAGTGAGGTACTACTTTAGGGACTCCCCATACTAGGATGAACTATCTCATCACCCAATCATAGTAATATGGCATCAATATATGATTTCGATGACCCTCTATTAGCTTTAAAAAATATTAGTATCTTACCTAAGGCCACTCTGTCATCCGACAGTAGGGTCTCCATATCAGATCTACACTCAGAATGCGATCTAGGGATACTCTCCAATACAAGATATCTCCAAACTACCAAACATTCTTCAAAAGATTAGAAAATACTCTCATTGTGCTTGCATATACCATCATTGAAATACCTTGTGGATGTGTACATGTAAATTTCTTAAATATCCAAAAATGTAAGAGTGTGCATATTGACAGACTCTCTCTCTAATATCTCACCAATTGACATAACTCATGGTATATCTGACCTAACATGCTATAATCCCATAAGAATATAGTCCTCTCATACTCCATCATCCATATAACATGGGTAAGAGGTGTCAAAAATATGGTACCCTTTGATTTGGGTAACACAGCCAAGGATACTATACCAAGCATCACTCTCCATACCAAATGTGTAGTGCTTGATAGTATGGATGATAAAAGGACATGATTTTATTAGGTCCACATCTATGGAACCTATCCCAAGAAATACTCTTTGTCTATAAGGATCTTCTCATAGATTTTATATGATCTAGCTCTAATGGTCTCACCTCAAACTAGAAGCCATAAGATCCTATAGAAATCTTCTAATGTCGTTGTAATCTCTCTTGAGGGAAGATGAAAGGAGCATGTATCCTCATCCCACCTCTCTATCAAAGCTGATAACTTGGCTTGGTGTAGCCTAAACTATGGTAGGACTACTACGTAGTATAGTGCTATGTCTCTCATTGTTGTATCTTAGTCTCATCAAGCTCAGATAGCTCTCTCTAATGCTAACAAGAAACTCTCCAAAGGGATGCTCTGAGAGACAAACCATGTTCTATAAGCATAAATAAGTAGCATATCAGTATTAAGTATCATCAAATCTACAAATTGAACTTAACTAGGTCAAGGTTGACCTTACTTAGATCAGGGTCAACCCTCTTGGGTCAAGGTCAACCTTCTAGGGTTAAAGTTGAACTTTTTGGATCAGGGTCAACCTTCTTGGGTCAAGGATGACCTCATCCCAGAATGAGTGGAAACTTGCTAGTCTATGTTGACCTTCTTGAGTCAAGGTCAAAATTACTAGGTCAAGGTTGAAATTTAAGGGTCAAGGTCAATCTTGCCTACAAAAATCAAAATATTTGTAAAGTATGGAAACAAAAAACATCAAACTCAACTTAGGAAGTGACTGTCTGGTAGGTAAACACTGTCTTAGTAGCTGCATATGTATCACTCAAATTTTTTCTCTCCTTGACATCTTGATTCCTCTTTTAAAATCTTAAAAAGGTAAGAATGAGTAAGTATGATATCCTTTTCATTATTTATAGGTAAAATTTAGGGTTTACTCATGGTAAACTCAGTTTCTCATGCACTAAGATAGACATTCACTCTTTTCATCATAACTTGAGTTTCGTAACTCCATTTTCAGTGTCGTTAGTGGTGTTGGAATCATGATTCAGATACCAAACTCCTTGAATCAATTTAGGAATATTATGAATCATTATAATTGGTTTAAAAATTATCTTTTCAACAAACTACATATCTAGTGTCTAGAGTTATCCTTATCACCCTATTTCACCATTTGAAAATAGAAAGCTTAAATAGGGGGGCATAAGGGGCTTTATACACTTCTCAAGTGTCATTTAGTAAGCTTTAGGAAATGCATGAATTTTCATTACCTTGTGTTTTTTAGGTTCTAACCATTTTTTGCAGGATCTCTACATCTATGACTTTACTATATCCTTTTTATTTACTATGATATTTTGTTATTTTAGCTTACATGTTCACGTAGTGTCATATTTGAGCTAACTTGGGCAATAATCATCTTAAAATGGAAGCACTTCCATCTTGGTAGGTTTATTACCCTCTTTCAGTATATTTATCATGATAGATTTGCATTTAGGATGCATTTTGCACTTTATTCCTTCATTCTAGGTAAAATTAGGGTTAGGATCTTGAAGATTCTCCTTAATTTCCCTACTCTATGGCTCTATTTTCTAGGTAGGAATTAGGAATAGGCACTCCTAGTATTCATTATATTCATCATAGGATTGTATGCCTATTCCTGGCATTTAGTCCTATTTTGATATCATTTCTAGGTTTCTAGACATCTTACGGACCTTCTCTTTTACCCCTAGGTCAACTTTGACCTAGGACAAGGTCAAGGTTGTCTTTGACCTAGGTCAAGGTTAAGATCATCCTTGATCATCTTTTGGATTTGAGTCCTCTCTTCAAATTCTCATCCTAGAGGGCCCCAGAATCAATGTCAAGCTTTTGGATCCAAATGTAGAAGGGTTTTAATTTGAGATTCATTCATTTCTTTTCCCTCCTTAGTTGATTATTGTGATTGGACCATAATTTGAGGTGAAATCTGAATTATGAGTCCCCACATTACTCTAGGAGGCTTTCCTTGAAGCTTCTACATAAAGACTCTCGTTTGCATCTATGTACAACTAGAATCAAGAGATACCAATAGGTCATAAGAAGCACACAAGTGATGGTGAAATGAAGATATAAGATTGTAAGAGAATGATATAGAAGATCAAGTTATTGTGGATATCAAGAATTTTTACTAACACACTATTGTGAACATCTATTAAGAGTAAGAGAGATTCTATCTATCTTGATCTACCATTATCAATATTCAAGCATTCAAAGATACAATCATAGCGTACTAATTATGGATTATGAGTTCGGTAGGAGTACTTTAGGATTGGGGGCTTGGTATGTTTTCTTATCTTATTTGAGTCTATGCATTTCTTTCTCATAGATATTCATGCTAGGGTTTCAATCTAGTAGATTAGATCTTGGCATTACAAATTCAATATACACACACATTCTATTATATTTGGCTATTTGTGGAGGTGGAAATCATCAAAATGGGGGTTTGATTAAGGAAAAACCCTATATAGCGATCCCAAAACCCCATTTTTAGAGATATGGAAGTGTTGTTTTGAAGATCAGAGTACAGATTTGGATAACCTTTTTGGAAAAATTTCAAGATATGCAAACAAAATTTTCATCCCAAGGTTAACTTTTTAGGGTACAATGGTGCCCTAGGGTAAGATTGTGCCTTGCCATCTGGGTCAAGGTCAACCTTCCTTCAGAAGGATAAAATTTTTCTAGATTTTCTCCATCTCAACATTTCTGGTCTAGCATAGATTGCAGATTTTCTAGAAATTGTCCACATGCATCCAAAAACATGTATTTCTAGATTGGTGCTATTTTGAGGTATATATCTAATCTTGTCTAATTTCAAGAATTTCTATTACTTATTCCATATCAAATCTAAAATAATATATGAAGAGTGGTGAATGGTTTAAGCATTGTTAAAGATCCAATTTTACCCTATTTAGACAAAAAATGAGACTCTCAGGAAGAAGGTTATAGAAGAGGATGCTAAATAAGCTTGTTTAGAAAAAGAGAAGCAAACCATCACAATGAATGTTATAATGGAGAGGTAATCTCTTCTTAGAAGGATGAAGGATTTAAAAGAGAAAAGTAGAAAGCTGGAAGAAAGATCTTCTACCTTACATTCTAATGTTTTTGGGGATGTTGAAAATTTGAAGTCTAAAGTTGAAGAACAAGAATACCTCCTAAAAGAAAAGGAAGGGCCTGTCATCTCCCAAATCCAACCCAACAAGCCTATTGAACCAAAGGTCATAGATCTAACTATGAAAAACCTTGATAAGGGAAAGAAGAAAGTTGTAGGGATACAAATCAGTGAGCCCCAAATTCCTCCTAATAGTCATGTCATGTCTAAACTTGACTTGGAATTAGAAAAGGCAATGAATGAGAGAGAAGATCTAGCTAAAGAGCTTGAGAAAGTTGAAAATGAGGCCCATGCTACGAAGACTAGAAGAAAAATGCACTTTAACAAATCCACTTCTTCCTTAGAATCTTGGTCAAACCAGTCCTCACAAGCTATGCCTTCTATTATTCTCTATGGATCAGTAGTGTCTAATCAGAATACATCTCAATCATCACCAATTTCCTCTTCAACAACTACTACTAGCCAAGTATCTAGTACCCAACAATCTCAAATCCCTATGCAAACCCAAGGAGTGGGACCAAGTACTTGAAATACCATAGGTTTCTAGAGAAGACTTATTTATATAGACAAATATAAATAGATGCCTTTTGTAGGCATACCTGGTTTTCCTCACCCCACTTCTAATGATTTAAGAGACACAATCATCAAATTTTTAGGAAACAATGCTATAACTGGGTGAGAACATCTTAGAAAATTCATTGGTATGTTGAATGAATATGAAGTAGAAAATGAGGATGTAGTGATGAAATTTTTCGTACATTGTCTAACTGAAGATGCTAGGGATTGGTTTAGAAGAAAACAAGATGACAATATTGGCTCATGGAATGACTTGGAAAACCTTTTAAAGGAACAATATGGTGATAACACCAGTGCAAATTTTTTTTAAAATTAATTCAATAACATAAAGAAGAACCAAAATTAGTCAACATTTGATTTCAATATGAGCCTTTAGAAAGGGATGTATAAGTTGTTTCAAGCAATGAGGTTAGGAGAAGATGTGTGGCTTACTATTAATTTCAATGCCTTTGACATTAAGATGGCTTACACCCTAAGGGATAAGAATCCTATAACATTAAGGGAAGCCTACAAGATGGCTTTCAACATTGAAAATAATAGAAAAGCATCTAGTAAGCTAGGGAGAAGAGATGATCCAAAGTTGTTCAATCCAAGAGGTAATAAGAAAGAAGGTGATAAGCCTACTATAACCAAGAAAATTGAGGATGATAAAATGGATCAAGTTTTGAGTCTGCTCAAAAATATGAATCCACTAGAACATCACACTAATAAATCAAATACTAGTGAGAATCCTTTATTCAACAATAACTCTAACAAGCAAACCAGGATGCAAAATTATCCCTACACTACATAATGGAAAGATGGTAAGCCCATTCCTAACCCTACCCAAGGCACAAAAGATAAAGGCATAAGATATGGCTTGGTACATTATATACCAATCCCCTTATTCTCTTGATTATTGTGCAATTGCCCAATCATTTTCTACAGACAAACATGTATAAAATGAAGAATGAGACGAAGAAAATGGTCATGAAGATGTGGCATGTAACATGATTAATCTATGTGACAATGGTGAAGATTTTAACCTGGAAGATTCTAAGATTGATGTTTATAAAGAAAGGAGTATGTTTTAATTCCACCATCAGCAAGTATTTTTAGATGATGAAGATCAAGATGAAGGTAAGATGTACAATATGATCTCAGATGTTGAGCACATGAATTTAAGAAAACCATCTAATGAAGAAATTGATAGGATAACTATCGAGATGCGTTCATAACACTTACAATCTTAGAAATAGAATAGTGAAAAATAATGTTGGAAAAGAATCTGGTATTTTTGTGAAAGATATTACTCATAAAATGGATGATGGAAATAAAGAGGATAATATGGTGATATTCAAGATCAAAGAAAATAAGAGTAAAAAGTGGGAACCAAAAAAGGAAAGTACAGTTTCAAGGTGCAGAGAAAGTCAAAGTTAGTGTACAAGAGAAGAAAACAAATCCTAACATCATTAAACAAGTGTAAGAGTCTACTATTAAAGAACAAGCAATTAGAGGTAATATTCTTAAGCTTGTTTTATATGATCCTATTGATACGATTTTTATGTTGCCAAAAATAACTATTAAAGTTCCCCTATTTGAGATGTTTACGATATAAGACCACAAAAATAAGGCCCTCTCTTGGTTAGGAGGAATATTTAGTAGTAATGTTGTTAAATAGGAATCACTAGCAGGGTAGGAGATGCCTCTTGTAATAAAATAAAAGGAAGACAAAGGAGTCATGTCCTATATACCTTAGATGTATTTAGATAATTCATCTGCAACCTATATAGAAAATGTTGATCCTTTCTTTCTTAGTCTTTTCATAAATGGTAAAATTGTAAAAAATTGCATTATAGACTCATGAGCATCAAATATTGTCATGCCTTTCAAAATTATGGAAGTCCTTAGTTTGAAAGTAGATACCAAAGAAGGTAGATGTAGAGCTATCGATGCAAGAGAGGTCCCTATCATAGGCACAATCAATACATTGCCTTTTAAATTAGTTGTATACCTTGATATTGAATTAACTATGACTATCTTAGTAGTTGATATTCCTCCACAATATGGAATGTTGCTCTCAAGAAAATGGAGTGCTTAAATGGAAGGTTGCCTAAAATGTTACCTTTCTTATTCTACATTTCACATAGGAGACAAAGCCATTAAGGTGGATAGAGAACCATGCTTGAAGAAAATATTGACATAGATGCTATGTGTTTCCTAGACACTGAAGTGAATGCTTTCAAAGCTAAAATCACCATACAAGAAAATGAGAAGCCAATCTCATTAATACAAAATGTCTAGATTCTCAAAATCTATGGACTATGTACTTTGATGGGGCTAATTCTAATGATGGGTCAAGGGTTGGGGTAGTTTTCATATCTCAAGATAAAAATACATTTAGTTATTCATTCACCTTAAGTTTCACATATACCAACAACATTGTAGATTATGAGCCAATTTGGTTGGGGTTAAAAGTAGCAACAAATCATGGTATCAAAAAATTATTAGTTGTGTCTCAAATCAAGGACAAATATGCATCCAAGAATAGGAGGCTAAAATAGTATAGGAATTATATTTGGGATTAGATTGAAGTATTAGATGCCTTTGGTATTTCTTGGATGCACAGAAACAACAATAAGATGGTTGACCTATTGGCTAATGTGGCTATTAAGTTTGATGATATATCATTTGCTTGTGTGTCTAAAATTGAGATGTAGAGAATGCCATCCATTCTTGATAACATAGAGAATCAGCAAGTTTTTGAGGATGATAAAGATATTTTGAACTTTCTCCTTAGTGAAGATAAATACAATGTCAAATAGTTGGACTGCAATACATTGGTTGAGATAGTACATGGAAAGGAAACAATTTTTTTTTGAGAAATTCTACACCTAAAAATAACAAGGAACCTAAAGGGTTAGTGGTACTTGAAAGTGTCTTTGATAATCAAGAAAGTGAGCATTTAGATATTAAGGACAAGAAACACCATGAGATTGAACAAATAAACCATGGAACAACTAAATCACCTAAGAAGGTATACATTGGTAAGACTTTGTCCTTGAAATTAGGGTGTCATTAATTGATTTGCTAAGAAAATTTAGGCATATTTTTGCATGGTCATATGATGACCTTAAGGCTTATAGGGAATATCTTTTTCAACATGTGATACCACTTAAAGTGAATGTTAAGCCATTTAGGCAAAAACAAAGGCATGTAAAACCCACATTAACCCCAAAATGTAGCAAGAACTTATGAAGCTAAGGGATGGAGGGATAATTAAACCTATTAAACATTCTTCATGGGTTTCCAACCTAGTTGCAATCAAAAAGAAGAACGGTGACATTAGGTTAGGTGTGGATTTTAGGAACATGAATATTTTATCCTTAAAAGATAATTATGGATTTTCCAATATGGAGGCTATGTTATAATATGCAACTAGTTCAAAGATGATGTCCACGATGGATGATTTATCAGGATATAAAAAAGTATTGGTTGATGAAAAAGAGAAACTTAAGACAACTTTTACAACACCTTGGAGAACTTATGTGTATGTCAAGATGCATTTTCATTTGATAAATGTAGGAGCTATTGTTAGAAACAATAGTCCCCCAAGATAATTGTGGGGGCGAGGGGGGGGGGGGGGGGGGGGGGGTGAATCAGTTATCTAATTAAAATAATTATCAACCTTAAATAATCTTAACCATTCAATCAAATTAAACAAGAACTATACCAAGATGCACATACACAATTACACCAAATTTGTTAACTAGGGAAACCCTTGATCAAAGGGAAAACCCCAGTGGGAATGATGCCCTCAAGATGATGGACTAATATGAATATTCCTTGTTAGAGGATAGACCCTATTAGGAGACTATTACAAAATTTAATACATATGAGTCCCTATTAGGAGACTTTGAATACCTATTTGGAGATTCCAACCCTATTAGGAGTTGTGCCAACCTTGTTAGGAGTTGTAGAAGGAAGAAGGACCAACTATCCAAATAGATTTTGGTGCAATACCACTAAACTCACTGTCCAATTGATCTTTCAACTATTCCTTGAAGAATAATTGTTTATACTATAATTTAACCTCTTTCCTCTATTTTTTTGATTAAACCAATCATTTTTAGACCTTGTAGACCAAATCCAAATATCAAACCTCAAATCTCACAATAAAACCTCAAAAATGAAAATTTCTTAACATTTTCTCTACTCTTCTTATCTTCACATTCCACTCTTTGTGATTCTTGGAATCATTCATTCATTCTATTAATGATAAAGGAAAATTTGCTTCGTTTATATTGAATCCATAAAACAATTCCCTGAGTCAACTATTACACCTTCTCAATCAATTATTAAAGGACCTCATTAAGAATATGTTACACTTAGCAATAACATTGATCTTTCACCTTGTAACTTGAATACTTTTCATATGCATGATAGTATGATGAGAAAGCTTATCTATGTCATCTACAAAATGTCTTCTTCAAATCTTTAACTTCAGCTTCTCAGAATAAAAAATCTTCTAAGAGATATAACAAGTTTACCAAAACATGCTTTTGTAAACTCTCTCTAAACACTCTTCACCAAAACTCGTAGAACTTCTTCTAGACACATTAACTTATGCTTATGAGGTTAGGTGCATATACTAGAAACTTAACAATATCTCCCTTTAACCCCACTTAGTGAAAATTCTTAACTATCTATCTGTACCAACTTAATCTTTACTACTATATTTTTGTTAGATATCATAAAAAACTACTATGTTGACATCAATGATACATGCAGTCATGAATGTAACATATCATCATGATAATGATCGAATCATGTTTCTACAATACTCCCCCATAGAAGCATCATTAACATTCATGCTTCCAACGATCTCCCCCTTTGGCATTGATGGCAACATAGATGAAAAACGTCTATTTCCAAAAATACCAACTGAAAAAGATTGTTATTCTTTCTTTTCAAATCCTCTTTATCAATCATCATTCTCCCCATTGATATACCTCAATGTAATCTATATCACACTATTTTTCATGTTGTAATCTCTCCCCCATTGACATCAATGTTAAAGGTTTCAAAAACCATCAATATATGTAGCAACTATCTTTGACTTGTTCAAGTTTCCAAAGGAAAATTTCAAAATAACATGCAACGAGAGTCCTAGATGACTCTATCCATCACAGATACTCCCCCATATAGGAAGCATGAACATTTTTTCTAGAAAAATAATAATTCTTTTTTACACTAGATTGATGGACTCTTATATCATCTACTCTAATGTAGGAAGGGGTATTACCCCTAGCATACGTCACAAATACTCAAAAGTCTCTTTGGGAAGAAGGTGAAAATATTTGCAATCTTCTCTTTGGTGATTACATACTCCAATCGAATTTCCTTTTCTACAACTTTCTCTCTCAACATGTGATATTTGATAGAAATGTGCTTAGTCTTAGAATGCAACACTAGATTCTTAGATGTATTCACTCTTCTTGTGTTATCACAATGTATGACAACAATTTCACTGAATTCTATCCTTATATCCTTCAACATCTGCTTCATCCAAACAACTTGATTACAATTTTTTTCTACTACAACATATTCTACTTGTGTTGTAATTTTTGAGGTATAGTCCTATTTATTTCTTAACCAAGAAACCAATTTTCCTCCAAGAAAGAAGGCTCCACCATTGGTGCTCTTTCTATCATCCATACTAATTGCCTAATCAACATTAGCATAAGCATATAAAGTGAAATAATTAGATCTATCATACTAGAATCCAAAATTTGGTGTTCCTTTAAGGAATCTAAATGTCCTTTTGACTACTGCATATTGTACTTCTCTAGTATCAGCTTGAACTCTTGCAACAATTCTAACTTCATTTTCTATATCTGGCCTTGTGCGAGTCAAATATTGCAACCCTCCAATCATAGATCTATACTTCTTCTGCTCAATAGTAGATGTCTCATCCTTTGTAAATAACTTAAGTCCAGTTACCATAGGTGTTCCAACTAGTTTACATGTTTCCAAACTAAACCTTTTCAGTAGATATTTCAAATACTTAATCTGAGGATTAAAGATTCCTTCTTTGTCCTACACAATCTGTAATCCTAGGAAGTATTTCATCTCTCCTATCATGCTCATTTCAAATTCCTTCTACAAACTTGTTATTTTCAACATCATTTCCTTCAAAAATGATCTCATCAACAAATATTACCAAAATCATCAATCCATCATATGTTTATTTCTAGTAAGCCATACAATGCTTTCTTCAACTTGCATAAATATTGTTGTCATTTGTTAAAGGAAAACCTTTAGGTTGTTCTATGTATACCTCTTCTTCAAGTTCTCCATTCATAAATGTTGACTTGACATCTATTTGATACACTTTGAATTTCTTATGTTCTACAAAGGCTAAGAATAACCTTACTACTTCTATTCTTGCTAGAGGAGCATAGATTTTTTCATAGTCTACTCCTTTCTATGAGTATCCTTTACATACCAATCTTTCTTTTTTCCTTACAACTTTACCTTGTTGATTCATCTTGTTCCTAAGTACCCATTTTTCCCCTATCACATTCTTGTCTACTGGTCCAAGGACCAATTCCCATGTCTCATTCTTCATTATCTTATCCAATTCTTCTTTCATAGCTTACTTCCAATAGTCATCTTTACATGCTTCATCTTCATTCTTTTGTTCAACTTGAGATATCAGACATAGTTCTTCATTGATTCTACTTCTTGTCATCACACCTTTATCTCTACTTTCGATGACCTACTTTGGTGGATGATTCTTTGTCATATTCTTACTAGAAGTAGGAGTTGTTATCTCAAATCTTAACCCTGTTGAAGGTTCCAAGATTTGTTCCTACCTTTTCTCACCTTCATTCTGCAAATCATTGTAAGTCTCAAAGAATACTTCATCATTCCTTGGTTTATTAACAACAACATTCTTATCATCAAAATTGTAGTCAACTATTCTTTCTTTTATCCTAAATTCCTCATCAACTCTTACATTTGCACTTTCAATAATAGTCTCAGTTCTTAGATTATAACATCTATAGGCTCTTCTTTTCAATGAATAACCAAGAAAAATACCTTCAGCACTTCTAGCATAAAACTTACCAACATCATCATCTCTTTTGATGTAACATTTGCTACCAAAAATTCTGAAATACTTAACTATAGATGAGTGACAAAACCATAGTTCATAAGGGTTATTATTTGTGTCTTTCTTGACTTGCATTCTGTTTATACTGTAGACTATTGTATTTACAACTTCTCTCTAAAACATCTTGGATACATCATTCTTAGCTAAAATAGCTCTTGCTACTTCTATTACTGACCTATTTCTTCTCTCTACAATGCCATTTTGTTTAGGGGTTCTCGGAGCTGAGAACTATCTTTTGATTCCATTAGCTTCATAAAAGATGTTAAACTCATTTGAAATAAACTCTCCTCGTCTATCTAATCTTAAAAATTTAATCTTCATATCTGATTCATTCTCAAATCTATTCTTCAATATGTTGAACTTATCAAATGCCTCATATTTTTCTTTAAGAAATACAACCTGTTGGCGCTCAAAATTGAAGGCCCAATTTTGAGCACTGTTGAGAATTTCAAGCCCTATAAGTGCTTTTAAATGCATTCGTACCCACTTTTCCTTTGAGCCCCAAGTGGTGTTTTATGTTTCTAACACCCTTCATCTAGCCTATCCATATGTTCTATAATGATAAATTTACATTTTGAACCATTCTGCGAAATCCTATTTTGATCGCATTCCAAATCTGCATTATCACCTAGTGTTAAATAGCGACAGGAAGCTGTGTTTGTCATTGAATATCTTGCACCTAGAAATGTTTTGTGACTCACAACTTTGGAAGTGTCTAGTGTCCATACCTGAGAACCTATGTTTCATATTTTGAATTGTTTTGAGTCCGTTTGACTAGGTTTTAAATCCTTCAAAGTTGATAGTTTACTATTTTCATGCTGATACATGTACATAATTCTAGGAAGCCCTGTTTGGCGTGTTATAACTTTGACCTAGTTGACCAAAATGTTGAATTTCCTTTTGCATTGCATTATAGAAATTAGAGACTTGTTATGTTTCAAGTTTTAGCTCGATGAATTCGTTTGATCAGTTTTGAAACATGATTCCAAATGTAATTTCTATCTTTTACTGGTGTCAGCATCTATAGATTTGTCAGGACCCCTATTCGTGATGTCATAACTCCTAATTTGTGATAGGTCAGATCAAATGGATTTTACCCCTATGTTGTCCTCTAAAAATGCTTTTAAGTGTGCCAAGTTTCAAGTCATGATGAATTCGTTTGCACACTTTTCCAAAACAATTCCATTTGCAAAAATTGTTGTTCTGCCACTGTTCTGATCTGCAAATTCTAAGTAGCCTACTTTAACCACTTACCATTTGTGTCCTATTATTCATCACGAGCCCAGATCATAGATCCATATTCTCCTCATGACAATGAATCAACATCCCAATTTTTTTTTTTCCAAATGCCCATTTGCCCAGTTTTTAAAGCCAAATCCAAACCCAATTTATTGTTTTATGACTTGTTTACTTGCAGGTAATTCTGAGAGGTCAACTTTAATAGGGAATATTTTTTGACCCCAAATTCTTCATGAGACAAGATTTGATAGGGTGCAAGTTTTTGGTACAGAGAATCAATGGGTCAGATTTCAGGGCCTGATCAGGTGTTTTGGTTAGTTTTTAAGGCCAATTAAATGACCTCCTGATGCAAGTTTGACAGTTTGTAGATAAGTAATAAAAGGAGCTTTAAGTGATGGTTCAGTGATCAAATTGAATTCCAATTAGTCCAAGAAGGTTGAGGGATCAATTTTCCATGTCAATCATTTGAAAACAAAATTTTTTTTAGGCAGACCCTCTTTGGGGCCCGACTAATTCCATCAGATCAATTTAATACCATGGATATCAGGGTTATATTATGTGTCCTAATCTTTGCAATTATCAAATATCTTACTGTGATTGTCTTTTCTTTTGAGAACAAAAGGGCATGGGGAATGTACATAGTGAATGATTGTGTCTCTGTGTAAGATTGTGAGAAAGACATCACTGGCTCATCTCAGTTGTGTTGAAGATAAAGTTGGAGATGGATGTAATTCCAAGGAAGATAAGGTGCTAAAGCCTTAGATGGATGGTATGTAAAGATACTAGATACTGAAGAAAGTATCTAACCTCTAGAAGAAAAGTCACTCTCTAAATCGACTTCTATTGAGTATTGGAAGCCGAGACCCACTATGTGGGCAATGAGATTAAAGGAGATTGTGTCTTCAACTCTAGAAGCCATCTAAGCAGAGAACATAAGAAAATTAGGAGGATTTTTACATATGAAGACAAATACATGTGGTATGATACGTTCTCAACATGATAATTAAAATTATAGCTTTGAACCAAAGTAGTGAGTTGTATTTATATAATGTTTGAAGGTGGCAAGGCAAGAGCAATCTGCATTGCAAGAGGAGCATAGTGACAAAGAAGGGGCAGTCCTCTTAGCCAAGAAGAACATGCATAAATACAAGGGAGATCCATGCCAGCATAAAGAATAGGTAGGGGACGTCCACAACAAAAATGCAGAGCTTCAAAGTTCAAAGTAAAATGTAGGCATGTAAAGAAAAGGGCTATTCAATTAAAAGAACAGGCCCAGCATGGAGCCATAGCATCAAGAAAGGTTACTTCATAGTTGAGACAAGCTCCTTATGCCATAAAAGGTCAAAGAAAATGAACCACATGCATAAGCCTATAGAAACCTGTGACATATTAGAGGAATTCGCTAGTTATAATGCGCAAGCTTCATGCATGAAGTAAAGGAAGCAAGTTAAATAATAGAACATGCCATTTAAAAAGAGAGCATACATGCTAGTAGCAGAGGAGGGTAGAATTTTTGAAGGCAACACAAAGCAATATAAAAGAGTACTCATTGAAAATTTCAAAGATGAAGCCCAAGCTAAGAGCTCTCCACATAGGCAAGTGGAACAAAGTTGTTGCTTCAAAAGGAGGAGTCAATGCATTCCAAAGAGAGTAAGGTGAGAATAGAGGAGCCACATGTCATAAATGAAACCCAACATAGTATTAAAGGAAGACAACTGATGCTAAAACAAAACCATCCACGTCAACCACAAATAAAGGGGATTTTTTAGCAAAGTAGAAGAACCCAAAGCAGCTTTAAAAAAGGAAGAACAAAAATGTTTTAAAGAAAAAAATGCTCCATGCAAAGAAAGAAGCCACTAGCCAAAGAAGAAGCACACACGCATTTGAAAAGGAGAAAGAGGCTTATGCATCAAAACAAGGGAGGTTCACGCTATAAGAATAGGAGCAGCTTGTACTCAGAGAAAATGAGGCAGCGACATGATTAAAAAAAAATAGAGGTTGTCTAATCCCATATTTCTTGTGTGGGAGAATATTTTATTCTTTAAATACAATCCTTTACACTAACATAGTATCTAAACAAGACATCGCTTTTTGAAGGCAATAGTTGTGTAGTGGGACCCAACCCTAATGATGTCAACTAGCAAGTCATTTAGACTTAATTTTAAGAAAACACACATAGGATGCTGATGTGGATCTGGTCTCAGGAGATTGCGACATATGGAAAATTTGACAGTCCTCGTTATCTTACCAAGTGGTGTTGCTCACAGGATAACCACAGTGACTTGGTGATGATGACATGGCACAATGAGATGGTGATGACATGGTGTCGAAGGATTTTTCCAAAAGGTCATCGAAATCTAGTGGTTGCCAAGTAACCACCAAAAATGTTGAAGAAATTTTGACAAATGACATGGTGAATGGATAGAAAATTCAAGAATCTGGAAAATGTTAGAATAACATGTGGGTCTTGCTCGGGTACCAGAGAGCTAATATAATGTTGACACATGATGTTGTTGTGCAGATTAGAGCCAGTGAGATGATGACAAGTGGTGTCACTCGATTGGTCAAAGGAGGAAAGTGAAGATTTTAAATATAAAAAATCTCGTCCCTGCACGTTCATGCTTAAAATGAAAAATTTGATTTAAAATGATAAATTTCTATAGTTTAAACTATAGAATATGTTAAATATTTCATTTTTATTCTTTTATTCGTGCAAAGCCATGAATAGAGGCCTGATCTTAAGAAGGCCATAATAGGAGAATTTTTTAACCAAAATGGGAGCTCCAATATACCACCGAAACTGGAACAAGATGAACTTTCTAAATATGAGGTTAGATTATGCATAGGTATTCACTTATTTGTGCAATAGGCCAATTTGTGATTTTCAGGGCATTGGCAGTAGAACAGGCAGATTTGATCATTGAGTATCAAAGTTTGTTAGAAGGAAGATTTGAAGACCTTTTGAAGCTTGAATGTGGAGAAAACAACCTAGGTTTTGTTATAAGGCACTGATCAAAGAAAGGATCATTAGGTTTTTTTGCTCATACCTAGGTCTTGCTGATATCAACATATTAAATCATTTTCCCTTTTATGTTGAAAGCTATTCAAAGTCTAACCCACACTTAGCTTACTAGTTTAATGAGTGATGTCTTTAGCTATTTCATGCTTATGAATTACTGGTTAAATATAGAAGATTTAGGGGTTTTCATCTATTATCCTAGATCCTGATTATGCTCATTGCACTATTCACATAATTGGATCCTAAGAGGTTCACCTGCCTACGTTTTACAGAGCCTGAAGTGAAGGAGTATAGCCTTATAGTTGGCCCAAGTTCTTGGTAAAATTGTGTCCATTATTGGAGATAGCTGCCCATAGACACACTCTTGCCATATTTGGTTATTAAAACACTATTAAATCAAGAGCCAACACAACCCACATCATTCTAGAAAATTCATCAACTATAATCAAGAAATACCTTTCACCATAGAATCCTTTAGTCTTCACAGGACCACTAAGATCTGTATGTACAATCTCTAGCTTTGCTATAGTAGCAAACTTCTTGCTAGGAAAAGAAGTTTTGGTATGCTTTACCAATACACACTGCTTGAAAATTGTGTTAGTAGGCTTAACAATCTTAGGAAAATCTATAACTGCAAACATACTACTAGTTTTCACAATATTAACAAATTTTATATGAAAAAATCTCTTATGCCATAACAAAGTATCATCTACCTTAGCAACCAAACATGTCATTTCAATGGGATTTAGCTGAAAGACATTACCTCTAGATCTTGTTCCTATTCCAATTGCCTTTCCATCTTTGTCTCTGATCATGCATGTCTTCTCTATGAATTGTAATTGATAACCTTTATCCAGTAGTTGTCCAACACTCATAAGATTGTGTTTCAAACCATAAACAAAACATACATCCTTAGTGTTAGTCTTACCATCAAGAGTTATAGATCCAATTCCTTTAACATGGCACACTACATTCTTTCCAAATCTAACAATACCTCCATCATGACTTTTAAAGTCAAAAAACTTGTTCATATCACTAGTCATATGATGTAAACAACCATTGTCAATTATCCAATTAGATTTCTTTTAAACCGATGATACCAAAGTCATTTTCTCTAGACTTTCTTCTTTAATAGCTATAAATCTATTTCATCATCACTAGCACTTGCGGCTTGCTCATCAAAATTATCTTCTTCATTTTCATACAAAAATCTCTATCTCTTCTAGGTTTGATTTTTCCTTTATACTTTTTCTCTCTTTTGGAACACTTAGGTGCATAATAACCAAGCTAATTAAAATTCCAACATTAAATTTTTTGCTTACCATCCTTTTCTCTTCCTACTAGAAGGGCTACTCCTCCTTCTATATTTTAGTCCTCATTAGATCTATTACTACTAGCATAATCTCCTCTAGCACTTATGCTCCTTGATAAACTAGGTCAAATATTTAGGGTAATAAAAGCTATTTAAGTTCTAATCAATTCTACAGACTATCTAAGCTCATTCTCAACTACTTCAAGTCTCCTAACTGATATTTCTTTTTTGAAATCTTTGGTACAAGAGATCAACAACTGTATCATTTAAATTTCTTGCTTAAATTCTAGTGTTAAGACATTCAATATCTTCTAGATTAGCTCATCATCTTGCTTGGTTCCTCCTTGAGATCTAATACTTGCAGTAATTTTTGATATCTCGCCTACATATATTCTTATAGATTCATCTTCCATCATTTTGGCATCTTGAAATGCACAATTCCAACTTTGTAGCCTCAACTTCTTAGAATGTTCATCACCTTCAAAACTATTTTCCAAAGCTTTCCAAATCTCATGAGAAGTATTAAGTTATTTTACTTGGTTCAAATTTAGGAAGTGCAAACAATAGTGCTTCTCTGGCTCTCATGTCACACATGAAAAGTTCTCTCTCTTCCTCAGTACAAGTTTCCAAAACACTTTCACCAATAATTGTCTTTTCTAAATTTGTCAAGATCTAATATTCTATACCCATACATAATAGACATGTCTTCATCTTTTCCTTTCAGCTATCATAATTTGTTCCATCGAACTTCAAACTATCCTTTCTAAATATGTTTTCCATGGATCTTGCCAAGTTGTTCACCTTTATCTTCAAGGACCTAATTCTCTAATATCAATTGTTATAAATAATAGTCCACCAAGATAATTAAGAGGGGGGGGGGGGGTTTCGGGGTTGAATTAGTTATCCAATTAAAACAATTATCAACCTTAAACAATCTTAACCATTCAAGAAAAATAAACAACAACTATACCAAGATGCACATACACAATTACACAGAATTTGTTAACTATGGAAACCCTTGATCAAAGGGAAAACCCTGGTGGGAATGATGTCCACAAGATGATGTACTAATATAAATATTCCTTGTTAGAGGATGGACCCTATTAGGAGTCTATTACAACATTTAGTACATATGGGTATCTATTAGGAGATTTTGAATCCATGTTAGGAGATTCCATCCCTATTAGTAGTTGTACCAACCTTGTTAGGAGTTGTAGAAGGCAGAAGGACCCCCTGTCCAAACAGCTTCTGGGGCAAGACCACCAGGGTAAACTTTAAGAAACCCCCTACAAAAAAAGATAGAAATTATTGGCAAATCTTTCATTATTTTGAAAAACCAAAATATTTTTATCAGCGAATCTCTCAATTTTTTTATTTTAAATATTATTTACATTGGTGATTATTTTAGAATCATAATTTTTGAGTAGAAAATATTGGTGAATCTCAATAATAATAGGAAGTTTGCTAATCGTCATGGAATATTACAAATCAAAATTGAACATGTTTTATCTCATGAAAATTATGAAGATAATTACATTATATTTTAAATCAATAGTGAAAACTAAATATTGGTGATATATCTCTAAAGTAATAAATAATTATGATAATTATTGGTGAATCAATTTTAATTTCTTTGATAATATATAATATTTAGGTGAATCAAATCTAATCATGTATCGAGTATTGTGGAAAATCTTTAAGATTTTTTTTTAATAAAATAAATGATTGAGAAATGTTAAATATTTTAGAACTAAATTTAATAAAAATGTGGTGATTTAGATTGCATTAAATCTTAAATTATTGGCCAAATCACTAGCAAAAAAATTCTAAATTTGGTAAAATTACGAATATTCACCACTAAAAAATCCTAAAGACCACTAAACTCACTATCCAACTGATCTTTCAACTATTCCTTGCAGAATAATTATTTGTACTATACTTTAACCTCTTTTCTCTATCTTTTCAACTTGATAAATCACTGTCAGACCTTGTAGACCAAGTCATGAACTTGGGATCCAAATATCAAACCTCAGATCTCACAAGAAAACCTCGACAATGAAGTTTTCTTCACTTTTGCTCTGCTCTACTTATCTTCACATTTCACTCTTCATGCTTCTTTGAATCATTCATTAATTCTATTCATGATAAAGGAAAATTTCCTTCCTTTATATTGAATCAAATTCCCTTAGTTGGCTATTACACCTTCTCAATTAATTATTATAGGACCTCATTAAGAACATGTTACACTTAGTGATAACAATGATCTTTCACCTTGTAACTTAAATAAATTTTCATACATGTGACATTATGATGAGTGATCTTAGCTACATCATCTCCAAAATTTCTTCTTCACATATTTAACTTTGGCTTCTTGAAATAACACATATGCTAAGAGATATAACAAGTTTACTAGAACATGCTTTTGTAAACTCTATCTTTGAACAATCTTCACCAAAATGTGCATAACTTCTTCCAGACTCAATAACATATGTTTTTGAGGTTAGCTTCATATACTAGACACTTAGTAATATCTCCCTTCAACCTTACTTAGTGAAAATTCTCAACTATATGTCTGTACCAACCTGATCTTTACCGCTAACTTACTGTTAGATACTATAGAAAACTGCTATGTTGACATCAATGACAAACATAGTTATGAATATAACATATCATCATGATAATGATCTAATAATGTTTCTACAATACTCCCCCATAGAAGTATCATCAATATTTATGCTTCCAACAACTACATTTTAGAGAGCTATGGATGTTGCATTTAAGGAATATATTGACAAGTTTATGGTTGTTTATCAAGATGATTTTACAACATATTCCAAAAAAGCTAAAGACCACTGTAAAAATTTAGAAAATATTTTTTATAAAATCTTTGGAGTATGGAGTTTCATTAAATCAAAAGAATTTTACCCTTGGAGTGACGGGAGGAAAATTGCTAGGTCATATAGTATCTAAAGGAGTAAAGTTGACCCTAAAAGAGTTGCAAAAATGGACAAAGTCCCTCAACCCAAAAATGTCAAAGGAATTCAATTCTTCTTTGGTTAAGTCAACTTCTTAAGGAGGTTTGTGACAAACTTTGTTGAGATGAGTAGACCCATTTCCAAGATGCTCAAGAATGGAGCAACAATCAACTAAGAAAATGAAACATCTGTTACTTTTCAAGAGATTAAAAATAACATAAAAAATGTACCAGTCCTAAGGACAAAAAATTATGCAAAACCAATGACTATTTTTTCTTTTGCCTCATTTCATACCATAGCAGTAGTTTTTCTTCAATTGAATAGATTTCTTATAAATTAATAGATGGTTCACTTTCCATATTGATTAATACTCCTTTTTTGAGTATTTTAGAAATAGTTTTTCTGATCTCAACAAAACTAGTCACAAACTTGCTCAAGAAATTGACTTAGCCAAAGAAGGACTGAATAACTTTGACATTTTTAGGCTTAGTGATCTTATCTATTGCTAACACTCTTCCTGGATTAATCTTAGCCCCATCTTTACAAACTATATGGCCAAGCAATTTTCCTTTTGATAGTCCAAAGTCAGACTTCTTTGGGTTAAGTGAGGCTCCATACTCCTAAGCTTTTATAAATATATTTTCTAAATGCTTTAAATGGTCTTCATCTTTCTTGGAATAAGATGCTTGATCATCTTAATATACAACGATAAGTTTGTCTATGTATTCTTTAAAAGTAACATAAATTGCTTTCTTGAATGTAGCTCTCGCATTGATTAGACCAAAAGGCATCTGAACATATACATAAATTCCCCAAGGAGTAGTAAAGGTTGTCTTGAACTTCTTCTTTTCATCAACTAGAACTTAGTTATATCTAAAGAAACCATCCATCATGGACATCAATTTAGAACTAGTTACCTGTTGTAGCATGGCTTCCATGTTTAGTAATCCATAAGTATCTTTTAGGGAAGCAATATTCAGATTCCTATAATCAACACAAACTAATGCCACCATTTTTCTTGCTAACTAGCACTAGAATAGACACCCATGAAGAATGTTTGATAGGCTTAATTATCCCCTCATCCCTTAATTTCATAAGCTAACCTTGCATCTTGGGTGCTAAAGTGGGGTTAACAGGTATTTTCTTTTTTTTGAAAGGATTAACATTTTCTCTTAGGGGTATAACATGTTGAAACAAATCTTCCCTATAAACCTTATTGTCATCATATGACCATGCAAAGACATGCCTATATTTTCTTAGAGAATTAATAAAGGATTTTCTAATTGTAGGAGACAAAGTATTACCTATACACACTTTCTTAAGTGATTCAACTATTGCAGGGTTCACTTCTTCGAGCTCCTATGGTTTCTTGTCTTTGACTTCTAGATGAACTTTGTCCTGATTGTCAAAGACGCTCCCTAACACTACTAGTCCCTTGGGTGCTTTGTTCTTTTTAGCTATAGGATTTCTAGGCCAAAAATGGTCTCCTTCCCATCTATATTCTCAAAAAAAGTGTTGCAATCTAGTTCCTAGCCATGATATTTATTTTCATTGAGGATAAAATTCAAATATCTTTATCATCCTCAAATACTTCCCAATTTTCTATATTGTCAGGGTGGATGGTTTGTTCTACACCTCAATCTTGGAAACACCAACAAATGATATGTCATCAAGCTTAATGGCTACATTAACCAACATATCAACCATTTTGTTGTTACTTCTATCCATCCAAGAAATACCAAAAGCACAAATGCTTCAATTTGATCCCAAAAAAATTCCTATCCTATTTTAACCTCTTGTTCTTGGATGCATATGTCTCCTTAATCTAAGACACAACCAACTCAAAATCAACAATAACATGCAATTTTTTTGATACCGTGATTTTCTACCACCTTTACCCAAGTAAAAGTGCCTCATACTCTACTATGTTATTGCTACAAGTGAAATTTAGGGTGAATGAGTATCTAAATATATTTTTCTCTATGGATATAAAAACTACTTCAGCCCCTGACCCATCCTTAGAACTAGCACCATCAAAATACATAGTCCAAAGATTTTGAGAATCTATGAACCTTTCTCCTTCTTGTGAAATTAATGGGACCATTTAAAAAATTTCTTGAATGGTTATTTCAGCTCTAAAAGAATTTACATTTGTATCTAGAAAACAATTATCATCTATATCAATATTATCTTAAATCATGGGAACAACTCTTTGATCTCTGTTGACCTTGATGGTTTCATCTCCTATATGAAATGTGACAAATAATAATCACACTATAGGCTACCTCCCATTGGAGAACTCCATTTTCTAAAGAGAAAAAATCCATACTATGGAGGAATATCAACTACTAAGATGGTAATTATTAAGTCAACATCTTGGTAGGAATCTATTCTAAAGGCAATGCATTAATTATTCCTATGACATGAATCTCTTTAGAATCTATGGCTCTATACCTACCCTTCTTTATATATACCTTTAGACCCAACACTTCCATGATCTTATATGGCATGACATTATTTGAGGCTCCTGAATCAATCATGCAATTTTTAGGGTCTTACCTTTTATGATTAGGCCAAGGAAAAAAGGGTTAATGTTTTCTATATATGATCCAAATGAATTATCCAAATAAATATGAGGTATTTGGGACATTAAAAGAATGAATTATTTATCTTCCTTTTATTTTACTACAAGTGGCACTTCTTTCCCTATTGATGGCTCCCTTTCAATAATATAATTGTTCCCTATTCATCCTAATCAAGAGATGGATTTACTTTTATGTTCTTCTATTTTAAACATTTTAGATAGAGGGAATTTAATAGTAATTTTTGATAACATAGAAATCTTGTCTACAGGATCATATGTAATAATTTTGAATAGGTTACCTTTGGCTTCTTTCACTTGAACAATAGGCTCCTCCACTTGTCTAATAGCATCAAGATTTGATTTATTTTCATGTGTATTCATCTTGAATGCCTCTACACCTTGGAACTACACTTTCTTTTTAGGTTCCAATTTATTATTCTTAATGTCTTTGATTTTAACTATCACTGGATTATCTTCTTTGTTTTCATCATCTATTTTATGAGTTATGTCCTTGATGAAAATGCCAGATACTTTTCCAACATTATTGTTTACTATTATATTTTTCAGATTATAGGTGCTATGAACTTGGACAACCATCTCAATAGTTATACTATCAATTTCTTTATTATATGGCTTCCTCAAATTTATATGCTCAACATTTGATATTATGTTGTAAATCCTATCATCATCTTGATCTTCATCATTTGAAAATATTTGCTGATGATGTGGTTGATACATATTTCTTTGATTATTAACATCAATCTTAGACTCTTCTAGATCAAAATATTCACCACTATCACTTAAGTTAATCATATTGCATGCCACATCTTCATGATTCTTCTCACCTTTTTTAGGTTGTGCTTGATGGTTTCTAGAAAATTATTGGGCACCAATACAATAGTCAAGAGAATAAGGGGATTGGCATATAATACACCATGGTGTGTCCTCCATCATATTAAAAAAAATTCCTATGTAGTGGATTTGGTGTATCTTTATCCTTTGGGCCTTGGGTAGAGTTAGGAATGCATTCCCAATCCTTACATTGTGTGGTATAAGGATAGTTTTGCATTGTATTTTGTCTATTATAATTATTTTTAAACTGTAGTTTTTCACCAAGAATTGACTTATTTGTAGAGTTTAATGTAGGATTCAAATTCTTCAAAAAATTTAAAACCTAATCAATCCTATCATCATCTTGATTTTTGGTTATGATAGGCTTCTCACCTTCCTTCCTATTTCCCCTAGGATTGAACAATTTAGGATCATCTCTCCTTCCCAACTTACCAGATGCCTTTCTATTGTTCTCAATGTTGAAAACTATCTTGAAAGCATGCCTCAATGTTCTAGGATCTTTATCTCTTAGAAGATAGGCCATCTTGCCATCAAAAACATTGAAATATGTGGTGAGACACACATTCTCACCTAGTCTTATGACTTGAAATAATTTATATATTCCCTTTTGCAATCTTACATTAGAACCAAATGTTGACTCATTCTAATTTTTCCTTATATTATTGAACTCATTCAACATGAAACTTGCATTCATGTTATCACCATATTGCTCTTTAAAATGATTTTCCAAATAATCCTAAGAATTAATACTATCATTAGGTAACCTTTTGACCCAATCCCTTGCATCTTTAGTATGTGAGTGTATAAACAATTTCATGACGACATCCTCATGCTCTACTTCATAGTCATTTAAGATATCAGTGAACTTTTTCAGATGCTCTTCACTAGTTATAGAATTATATCTTGATAATTTAGTGACCTTATCTCTCAAGTCATTTGAGATTGGATGGGGAAAATTAGGGATACCTACAAAGGTCAGTTTCCTATATCTCTCCATCTAGATGGGCCTTTTCTAGAAACCTAAAGCATTTGAGTTACTAGGTCTAGCCCCTTGGTTTTGTGTAGGGATTTGAACTTGCTAAGTAGCAAATATTTGACTAGTGTTTATGGAAGAAGAAGTTGGTATTGACTAAGATAATTTTTGGCTAGCCACTAAAGGTCAACAAATTGGAATAGAAGGAATTTCTTGTGTATTCTAGTTTGGCCAAGGTGTTAAAATAGAGGTGGATTAGAGGAAATGTATTTTTCTTCTTGCCTTTGTGGTGTTAGCCTCATTTTCAACATTTTCTAGTTCTTTAGCTAAATCTTCTCTTTCTTTCTTTTCTCTTTCTAACTCTAAATCAAGCTTGGACATGACAAGGTTTTTAGAGACAAGTTGGGGTTCATAGATTTTTATCCCTACAACCTTTTACTTTCCTTTATTTGGATTTTTTGTAGTCAGATCTATAACATCTTCTCCAATAGGTTGTAGGGATGGACTTCTAAGTTGATATGTCCTTCCTTTTCTCTTAGAAGGCATTCTAGATCTTTGATTTTTGACCTTATTTCTCCAACATCTCCAAAAAAATCTGAATACAAAGTAGAAGATCTCTCTTGTAACTTTCTATTTTTCTCTTTGAGAGCTTTTATCCTTCTAAGTAGAACCTCTCTCTCTATAAGATCATTCATGGTAATTTCTTCTTTTTCCTTTTCCAAATCAGTACATTTGGCATTGTCCTCTACAACTTTCTTTCTAAGGATTTCAATTTTTGCCAACAATTCATTAGGGTGTACAAAGGTGGTTTCTAAATCTACTGGATCATCTAAATATATGAGGTTTTTCTCAATGTATGGGACTTGTATAGGATTTGGTCCAATGTTCAAAGTATTTTAATACACTCACCTATGGTTCATTTCTTTTGACATATTAGGCCTGGAAGAGATGTATCCTATAGAAGATATAATTTGATCTTGGTAGATCCTCTCTTTTGGTACTACGGTTATGAATATTTCACCTAGGAGTCTAGTATTCTTAGATTCAAAGTTAAGAGAAGATGATTATCTTTCTATTACTGGTTGATATTGTGAATGAGAAGACACACTATCTTTAGGCTTCCATGTGTGGTTAGGATGTCCATTCTTCTTTTCCTAGTTCTTCTTACCCATACGAGGTAGTTCTATGAACAAAGGAGCTTCAGGGTTTTCCTTTGTGTATGCCCTTGTATTTTTTGTTCTATCTATTATTTCAAACAATTACTTAAAAAGTATAGCACTAACTAGAAAACCTTTGACTGAGTTACCAGCCAATGAAGGGAATTTTTTTAAAAAAATAATTGAGAGACATGAAAAAACCACAAGACAAGAAAACTTAAAAATAGATCTGACATAAGGGCCCAACAATTTTTTTGATATGGTACACTTTGGGAATGTAAACTTTGTGTTGCAAACAAGACACTACTTAGACACATCTTATGTCATCTACTTCCTATTGTATTGGGATTCTTTTAAGATTCTCAATGTTTGTTAGTTAAAATAAATCCATGTAAGCATGGGCACAACATGACTGAAAATGTGACTCCAAATGTACAACTTTATACTAGAGACTCAAGTATTTCAAGCAATGAGCTTCTTCAAGAAACTCTCCAATAGAGTCGCCATTTTTTTGGCTTTTGATTTGACAAAATTTCAACAACCTTTTACAATTTCAGAAAACATAGGAGTTAGCTATAAACCATTATGGGTATTCTGAGAAGAAAAATAAAAGGACCAACTAACAAGACCTTAAGGTCTTCTCCACTTTGAATTCTACAAGATTTGTGAAGGTTTACCTAGGAACTCATTTCTATTCACTTAGTACTTAGACTATTAACATGAATTCTAGAAATTACAAATGATTTATCTTTCTTCTAATTCTATGGTAACAAAGAGATGATAACTAGATAATTTATCAAACCCTAGAATCCATGAATCAAGCATAGGATGACATTTTAAACTTCAACAAAAAAATATTAAATGATTGATTAATATGAATTTTTGCATCATGTAAAGCATCCCAACTAGATCAACTTCTAAAGATGGCTAGTGTTATCTATTGGATTATAACTCATAGAGATTAAACACCTATTTTTGGATCTTATATTGACACTTTGTGAAAAGGTTATCAGTAATCATTTTTAGATCTCATACTTGTCGTATCTTCAAATGAAAACCATAAGGTTCTTTAATTCAAATTAGGAATTTACATAACCCATTAGTTTATCAACAAAAGTAAATTTAAATATAACTCAATTTGTATTACAAATGAAACTTAATAATTTTTTCTATTAAATTTCAGAGAACAAAAAGGAAACAAGAGAAGAGACAAGATTTTGGATTAACAACTAGCTCTCTATATTTGTATTAACATCTTCGCAATTGTATATAATTCAGTGCTTATCCCTATCAGAAAATAATAACAATTGTTAAATTTCATATTCAATTCTAGAATAAAACTATAGTATGCATGGAATGACTCAAAATTTACAAACTTAGTGTATCAAAAATAAACTTGGACTCTCCTCTAGACTTGGAAACTCACTTAGATTGTGTGGGTTGCAACAAGCATCAAGTATAGAGGGAAAAGGACAATTGTCCTTAGGAAAAAAGAAATACATATAGGAAAAAAAATTCACTTTCAAATGTTACATGAGAAGAACGAAAAATGCTTGTCACCTTTTGTTTGATAACAAAATAATCCCTTCATTGGTTGCTTTATGGTGGGGCCAATTATGTTTTGACAATTTCCTATTCCTCCACTATACCTGATGATTGGCTCTTTTCTTTTTGGTTTTCATCAAGTTGTGGGGCCACCTTTTCCTCTTTTATTGTGCTTGGCTCTAATATTTTAATATCTAAAATAGGTGGCTGATCATTCTTTTCCTCAACAACTATTGGTATGATGCCTTCAATTTCTTGGGTTGGCCATGGAACTGTTTCACCTACCTATGACATCTCATCAATTCTCTGAACAACTTTATCAACAAACTTCACTTCTTCAGTAGACATTGATTTATCCTACAATCTATCATTTATTTCCACCTATGAAGGTTTAGTTGTTGATGCATATTTGGACACCCATTCTATTAGAGTGGGGTTGTCATTACACCAAAAGAATGATCTGTTAATACTTGATACAAGCACTCAACTTATAGTACATAGTAGGCGATTAAGCCCATGTCATGAATCTCAAGGGGAACACAAAAAAAATTTCCAAAATGTCCCCCTCAACATTACTCGAGGTTCTGAGGATTCAAACCTATGACCAAGCTCTGATACCACTTGTTAGAGTGGGGTTTCTTTTGCACCAAAAGACTGATCTATTAATGTTCAATACAACCACTCAACTTATAGTACATAGGAGGTAGTTAAGCCCTTGTCACAAATCTAGAGGGGAGCACTGAACAAATTTCCAACACATTCATCATATGTTACATCAC
Source organism: Cupressus sempervirens (assembly GCA_028749045.1). Lineage (NCBI taxonomy): Eukaryota > Viridiplantae > Streptophyta > Pinopsida > Cupressales > Cupressaceae > Cupressus > Cupressus sempervirens. The sequence continues at coordinate 765,290,347 of CM053792.1, read as the reverse complement.
CAGGCCAATCATAATTGGTAATTTCTTTCTCTTTACTAATAATATCCTTCCCTTCAATTTTGAGAAACTTTTCCTTAGATATAAAAAACTTATGGAATTTTCTAGCTTCTACCAAGTCTTTTATAACATCTTCAAACAAAGTATTTGCATTATGACTTATTATATGGATTGCTTTGTCATTTAGTATAGCCAAAATGTCATCATTCCAATTTGTTAAATTGTTTATCTCATGTGCTTTTGTGAACAATAGAGGAAAGAAAGTGAAAGTTTTATTCTAACACCTGGAGATGCATGACCCAATCTTTCTTTGTAATGAATCCCTTTTCATATCAAAATCCAATAAGCCAATTACTTGGTCATATGTTATTTCAGCTTTGTAATCATCATTCTTCTTATCAATTATTTAAATCCATATCTCTATCATTACCTCCTCTCTTGGTATCTATTTACTCAAAATTTCTCTTAATTTTCTATCATAATTGTTAGGGGTTTTACTGAAAGAGATTAATTGACTAACCATTTAGTATAGTCTTCTGGTATCAATGTCATAGATAAAGAAAAGCATTTCCTCCCTTACTTTTTGCTCATACCGTTGCCATGTTTCTTCTTGTATATTATTGTTCCTAGCCTTTTCTTCCTCCATATCCTCTTTACTGGTATCTTCTTGATGTAGAGGAGTGTCCAGAATCTCAACTATAAGGCTAGTAGGTGGTGAAGGAGCAGGTGAGGAAGTAAGAGTCTTTGAGATGACTCCCTAATTTTTTATATTCTAATTAGATGTCTGCTATATCTAGCTATTTCGTTCTCAAGTATTAGCCTCTTCTTAATCTCCTCATTATAGGCTATCATGACTTGTTCATACTTTACCTGCAACTCCTCCATCAATTTCTTTTCCTTCCTTTTAGTAGCCAATGTGAGGTTTGTTCTTCCAACATTTAATTATGCTACCTCCTCATTCAAGGTTTCCTCCACTCTTTTTGCAATTAAGTTAATTGTTATATTAGAGTCACTAAGCTCAGAGTAGTGAGTCCTAGTTCCTCTTTCAAAAGACTAAATGACCAGAGAAACATGATCTTCACTATACTTTATACCACTTAATACTTTGTGTTTTTTCTATTCAATATTCATTCCTTTTCTCATAGAATCAAAAACCATCACATCTGAAGTATTCCAACTAGGGAGAAGTGGCACCCCAACACCTTTAATCATTCTCCTACCTTCTTTAAGAGTTATCTTGTTAAAATCTTTCATCATTTCCCCTTTGATTGATTTCTATACAATAGAGTCTTCTTTACCAGGATTCTATGTTTTCCTTTTGTTACACCTTTCTTCAAAACTTGCAATATTCATTCTCTATGCAAACTGATAAAAGGCCCTTAAATTTATGAAGTTATCATCAGATAGAAATTCATGGCTATCTGGTTCAATCACATGATCTAGATCTTTTCCTTTGAAGTCAACTACAATCAACTCCAGATAGGGCACACGAGGTTCTCTCAAGGTTTCTTCCTCTAGCTCTATTGTAGTGATAAATACTCCACCCTAGCTTCCAAGCTGCTCCATCTACTCAATAGTGAGTTGTTCTTCTCCCACATGGAGGGATGACTAAGATGGTGTATAATTTTCCCCTTGAATCATAGGCTTTGCTTTAGTATTCTATCTCTTGGATGCTGGCTCTAAAGGCCTTTCCTTAAACTGGGGTCTCTTTGAGGGAGCACTAGTACTTGTTCCAATTTTTTCTTTTCCTTTGATATCATCTTGTTCTCCAACCTTGACCATATTGTAGAAGGACCTCTTTTGAATGACCAATTGACCTAAACCCACAACAGGAGTTAAAGATAATCACTTCATAACCTCTCTTTCTCTATTAGAATAGGTTCTAATGAGGAGGGATTTCTTCTCATTCATAGTATCCATTACCTCTTTAAAATTTATCATCAACTTATTTACCTTATGAGAAATTGTTTTAGCCTCTAATAATGGGCTATAATCTCTTTCAAAACAATTTATAAATTCTAGTACCTTAGAGTAAACTCTCCACTTTTCTTTCTTTATCTCTTTCTCTTGCAAGGAAGATTTGTTTCTTATGATATCCTCTAGCTAATAAAAATCCTGCTTATGAGCTTTGGTCTTTGCTCTTTGGGTGAATATCTCCAAAAATCCCTCACTATCATTGAATCATGCATGAGAGGTAGCCATTTGTGACGAAGCAAATATTTGTACAAAAAATGACCCAATCACCCTTTGTAATCACAAACTAGTGTGCAGTAGTCCAAGTTGGACAAATGTAACCTCCTGACCTATGTATTAATTCTAGTTCCTCTAATCCATCTATTTGCCACAATATTTCTAGTAAGCCCACCTTAAAAAGCACTTAGTAAGGTAGAAAATGTGGCGTTTCTTGAAATTCATATACTTTGAATATAATAGACACTGGATATGGAATAGTATCTTCCCAATTATGGGAGAATTTTGAATTACAGGGGAATCCATAGGCCTAATGAAATTCAAAAGCAACTTAGGAATCCTTGGATTATCATTTGGTAAGAAAATCCTCAACCTTGATGCAAAATACCATTCAAACCTAACAAAGCTGACCTCACCTACATCCCATGTCATGTTTACACCCTAGAATTGAATAGGAAAAGGATCACTATCATGCTCTCTTGTCAATTTCATTTATTTCTCAAAGAAAGTGACCCCTTTGAAAAGAAACATGCTCATCAACATTGAATACCATCCAAACATTTTTTCAATCTTCCCTTTCACAATCTGAATGGATCAATATCAGCATTAAATAACATCCACATGGATTTCTTCATCCAGGAAAGAGGAAATGTAAAAAATAATACTAACCCCAAAAATGAAATCTACACTATGATATACCTGAATTTAACTGGCATGTTGTCCTGGTCATCCTCACCAAAAACCCTACATTAGGACATATATATCTATTGCATGAGAGATGAAAAAATGCTTCTTAAAAGGCTCCTAGGATGAGGTTGTGACTAATGTACAACTCCTAATACTGGCAAGATGTCCCCTCAATGCTCATTTCCTAATTCTCTCTTTCTGAGACTAATACTCCTTTTCTAACCCCTAAAAGTCAATGATCTCATGATATTATGAAGTAGGATCCTTGTCGAATACTTCCTAAATTTCCTCAGGCGTTATTTTTAATAAAAAATCCCCATCTATCCCCTTTACAGACTTATTTATTGGGTCATACATTTGGGATATAGAGCTGAGGAGTTCTAAATCCATAAACACTCCTAGAAAAAATAATTTTCCTAGGTCAAAGTTCCAAATGTTTCCATGAGGGGCGAATAGTTTTCTTTCTAACAACCATTTTTTAAAGAGTTACAACCTAGTTTTACATGTTGTTACATCTTGAGTTTAGTTTCCTCTATCATATAGACCCATGGCTATCTTTAACCTTTGATTGATAAGGACCAATTTTTTCATTTGTATGGTTTCATTAGTGGACTCATTCAATTGTCCTAGGAAAACATCATGAATATTCCTATGATAGTAATCTCTTTTCTTTGAGAAACCCTTCTTTGGAAGCATTATAAATAAGCAGAATAAAGTATCCAAATTCTTTTGAGGGATAGAAATTAACTTACTAGGATCAAAAAATTCTTAGCTGGTTGTTATAGTAGATTATTGTTGTAGAAAATGACAATTTGGCTTTATACAGAAAATAGTTTTAACAAGAACCACACTTTAATTATTCAAGGATCCCTTTTTAGAATGAAACTATCAACATTTCTATTATGTATTTCATATCAATTTTAATGAGAGGCATTCAATTCTCATAAATATTTTATAGTGACCAGTAATGCATGTTTTTTCAACATTTGAAAAGGGGTCATTGATCCACAAAAATATGATGGAAAAGACTTTATTTGCAAGCTAAATCACTTTTAACCTTATGACCTGGTGGTCAAACTAATCATATCATGATATTTGGAAAACTTTTTCTTTGTAAAAATCCCTTGTATAATGGTTGTAGTGCATGGGACATGTGTCATCATGTCGTTGTATCACTTTGGTTAAAATTCTTGCAACTTTTATTAGTGACATAACAATAGCCTTAGATCTTTATTAGATCTAATGGCTAGGAAAATGGATACTTAGCTTAATCCATGTGGGCCATACACCCCATGTGTTATCCTTTTTCTATATCACTTTGACCAAAGTTCATGAATCTTGGAACAATGACAAAGCGAGAACCTTTGTTTGATATCTCATGTGATGGTTGAGAAATAAGTATGCCTTCTAAATCATGATGGCCCATAGGGACACAGGTCACCAGGTCACTATGTCATTATGGTCAAAAGAACTACATCTTTTGATAGTGCCATAATGATAGTCACAAATCTATGTATCAATTAATGATGTATATCACCCTTTTTTATTAGTCCATTTGGCTCAAAGGAACTAGTCCCACCTATTCCATGTCATTTGTTATCATTATGTCACCAAGGTTAAAAATATTGCAGCTCTCAATAGAGACATAATGACAACCATATATATTTGAGGTGATCTACGATGGTGTTGACTTTAGGTGTCTTAACAAAGGTTTGACCTACTAACAAGTGTCACATTGGCCTCATGCCATCTTACTTATGAATTACACAACTATTTATGGCAACATAGTGATGACTGAAGATTATGTAAAGATCTAATGACTGAAAAGATACTCCTAATTGTTGCTTTTTCCATGGTCTTGAATGATAGATGTCAGTTCATCATTATATTACCTTAAAATCATAACACCTTTTCATAGAGACATAGTGACAACCCTAAATCTTGAGGAAGATTAAGGGTTATCACAAAAATTTCACAATTTGAGTTAAAAGGTAAAATATGCAAGACAAGGGAAAACCATGATCAAACCTTAGGTTGAAAAAGAGTCACATGATAGGGTAAAAATGTAATTTTGGGAAAAGCTTCAAGAATAACAAAGAAAAATATTATAGAGTAAAATTAAAACATACTAGGGTTTTTCAAAGCATTTTTTATTAATATCTAGGGCTTTTTCAAATCTCCCACCCTAACTAAAGATGTCACCATTAAAACTCTCAAAATACTTAAGGAAATTGTGTGACAATAGGGCACAAAAATTAGGGATTTTTAGGGTGTGAATGAACATGAGAATTGTGAAACCTAGTTTTATACATGGGAAACACTAGATTTTCACAATAAATTTTGAGGATTTCAACAAGGTGAAAAACCAGGCCAACAATATCCATATGATTTTTTACTTCTTGATATTGGGACTTTATGTCCTTTTAATTTTTTCATTCTTCTGGATTAGATGTTTCTCTTCTTGAACAAATATTTTATATGGGACATGTTTATACTTGGATTTGGATTTATGCTTTTAAATTGTAGCATCTAATTTGGTTCTAATGGCCATGGTATGGGAACAAGAGCATGGAGGATATGGAAAGATTATGGATGGAATGATAGAGCTTAAAGGTTGGAAGGAATTCAATGATGAATGTCTTTGATGATGTAACTTGTGTATTTTTGGGGTTAGAGTGGTGGATTGGAATACATGATATGGATGTATATAATCTCCCAAAATGGATGGAAGGAATGAAGGATAAGGACCTAAAATAGATGGAATCAAGGAAGGAGTATGGCCCAAAATAGATGGAGGAGATAAAGAATTTGGATTAGGTATATAAGGACCAAAAATGGATGGAAAGGGTGAAGGATTTAGATAAGAGATATAGCAACCCAAAATGGAGGGGTGGAATAAAGTAGTAGGATAAGGGCCCAAAATGGATGTGGAATAAGATGAATGAAAATTTTGGGTTGAAGATGGAAGGACTTGGGATCATGAAGGGATAGAGGGGATACCAGCATCTAGAGATAAACTTTTATTTCTTTTTTCAATATGATGTTCATTATTTAGAACACAAGATGTGAGTTCATTAGTAGGTGGAAGAATAGAAGTTTCGGTATAATATTTATTTCTTCTTCTATAGATCTATTACCATAGATGATAGGAGATGTAAAATCATGACACAGGGGGAATGGGGATTTACTACCTTTATTTGAATAGATGGATGAAAATGGATCTTGAATTGGAGGATGAATGAAATAATAGGATGTTGAAGTGGAGTGGTTGATGAAAGGGTAGGATATTGATATGAATGAGATGGTGACTTCTCTTTAGATGGAGTGGATGGGAAAAATGGAACATGTAGGGGAATAAGTGGGATGGGAGTATCTTATGATGAATTAGGTAGAATGGTAGGATTATAATTTATTCCAATGAATATTTCAACATGCTTTTGGACAAGGTCTTGATAGGATTAGTTGGAAGTGGATGATGCACGATAAGATATGTAAGAGAGAACTCTTTAGATGGGATTAATGGGAGAATGAGAGTTTCTTCAATGGGGATGGGTAGATGGCGGATGGACTCATGAGGTTAATTAGATGGGGTTTGGATAATGTTATGAGGAGGAGATGTGGATAGGAATTGAAGGGATTCAATAGATGGGATGGTTTCAATGATAGTAGCAGATGGAAGAGGATCTATAAGTGGGGTGGATGAAAGAGGGATGATAGCTTGGGGATATGGAAGAGGAAATATGGGTGTGGGAGATGGAAGTGGTTTATCACTAAAAACTTCATGTGATGGAATTAGATGACATGACTCATCAATTTTAAGAGATGTATTTTCTATTAGATTTATTGTAAAATTCCTTGGAGATTTGGGTGTTAGATTGGAGGATTGGCAAAAGTAGATAGTGGAAAGCTATATAAAGGTGGGGTGATATTTTTTTAGGTTTGGCTAAATGAGTGGAGGTTTAGAAATATATGTATGAGATGGCATGGCTAGATAGTTCACAATGTTTTTGTTGATTGTGGAAAGGTTTGGACACCTCTATGTAGAGAAATTACTAGGTAGTTAGTGATGGGTAGGTTTCTTTTGAGTAGAGGAGGTGTGATAGATTGGGATGTGGAATATGAAGAACATTGAGGGGTGTATGTTGTTTCCAAAAGGGAGTTTTTGGTGAAATAGGATGGAATGTAATATGGTAGACTAATTAGAGGTGGAGGAGTTATGAAGGATAGAGTGGATGGAATTGGATTGAAAAGAGTAAGCGAGTTAGGTTGATGCATTGCATAATTATGATTGAGTTGAGGATTTGGAAAATGTATTGGAGGATATTTAAATGATAGATTTGGACTGGGGGCATAGCTAGTAGCATTTTTATGGAAAGGTGGAGATTGGGATATGATTGTGGAGGAAGATGGAGACATGAATGACATATGCAAAGGATATGTGAGTGCAATAGAAGGAGGAGGTGTAGATGAATGAAAAATGGATTTCCCTTTTTAGAGGTAGGATAAGGAGTACTAGTGGGTATGCATGTAGACATAATGGGATAATTTTGAGGAATATTTGGAATTTGGAGGATTTGTGCAATAGGATTTTGAAGGGTTTCAACATAAGACTCGTGATCAAAAATAATCTCATCATCATTGGAATAGGATGGAGTGGGATCTATGATAGTTCAAGATGGTGAAATTTGTCCAAAGTCAAAACCTTCAATGTATTTTCTTCGAAAATGCACCTTGATGGTATCTTTATTCTTAGCAATGATGCCACTAATAAATTATGCATTCCTAGGGTAACCTATAAATGTATATATGGAAGAATTTGTGTGTTATGAAGTCATGATATTTTTGGTTTTGTGTATGGTTGATGGCATTAAATGACACTATAACCTAAACATGGAATGCAAAATTACAATATGATCATAGATGCAAGCTAGTAGAGAAAACATATGATCTTTATGAAGTGCATAGATTTTCTCAGAGGCCAAAGGTGGTGACTGATATTGGAAAACAATATGATGGTGGAGGATTAGTCTAAGGATATGATGTCTATAGGACTCCAAGGATTATGTTAGCATCAAAGGTGGATATAATGTGATGTGTGGGAGCTATAGGATGATGGTAGAGATACAAGTGTGAAGACCAACCTTTTGATCAAGGTGATGAGAGACACAAATGATGAGATAAACTATGTGGACGAGTGTGTTAGCCAAGGAATAGTCATAGTGTAGATGTGAGATATAAGATATGTCACTGCTAGGATGATGATACCAAAGATAGGATGTGATAAAGGATGTGGATCAAGATGTAACTAGGAAACAATTCTAGATTTACTTCTAAGGGATGATGAAACTAAAAATGTTGGAGAGGATAAGCTATATGATGGCTCTAAGAAAGAACTCTAGGGTAAAAAAAGTGCAAAGTGTGTAAGGAATAAGATGGACCTAACAATAATAGTTGTAAGTGGTGATCTTGATAAGGGTAAAATCAAATCTAGGGTGGGCTCCCAACCTATCAATATTGCACTCCCACTCTACTTGTAATGCACTTTCAATACCCTTTCTCTCAATTTGATATAATCAAGAAATTCTTAGATTGGGTGATGCCTTTTTGTGTTCAAATTCTATTCTTAGTGTACTCAAGATAACTAGAGTTTAACCTTTTTAGACTTGGGTTTGGATCATTTTAACATGAGGCCTCAATTTTTTTGGATTTTCTTAATATAAAAAATTTTAGTTTAGGTAGTAAATACAGTAAGTATACCTTATCATTGGTTGAATAAAAAATTTGTCTAGAACAATTCCTAGGGTTGTTTTGAATGGACTAGCTAAAAAACTTTCGATACTTCATGATAAAGATCTCAATAACAAAGTGCAAGATGTGTATTGAGGCTAAAAGGAATCATGACAGTTGATGGATGAATTGTGAATATTCTTGTGGTTTACTTCTTTCTTAAGGATTAAATTGTTGACTCTATTTTCCCACTCAATTTTTAATGTTGTTTCAACTCCTTATTTGTCAATTTGTCTATGATTGGAGGGTGCTAGTTTTTGGCGTGCTAACTTTATTTCTCTATATGCTAAGGATGGTTTAAGCTTGATCTTGTAAACTTCAACTTTGGTTGGTTAGACATGAGCACTTGACTTCTCTATGCACACACAAATAATTGTAATAATAAATAGGACAAGTAATCTATCAAACAATTAAAGCAATGATACAATTTTATAATTTCAACCAAAACAATCCTAGGGTTGATGAAAATGAGCTTTCTAACAACCTATTGATACCCAAAGATAGATTTCTTAATAGTAAATAAGATATGCAAATAAATAGTCTCTCAATGGACATAGAAACTTTGAGAAAGACAAGTACATAGTCTTTTCTAAAAAAGGATTTTGATAAATATGAGCAAGAACTGTGTATGTTCAAAAATTGTTTTCACAAGGTTGAATCACAACACAAGCACCTTAGAAATACATTATCCCTGAGGTCAAGCTAGCTTTCTAGAATATGGATAAAAAGGTATTTACTACTTATTGGTTTATAATTATATCCATGGAGTCCTCCCAAGTAGTTTTTGTTAGAATATATAGTCCACTAATATAACTAAGAGGAAGGGGGAATGATACAATTATCCAACTAATATCACAATCATCAAATTTAAATAATCTTTAACTATATGATTAATATAGACCAAAACCACAATAAGGTACTCATATGCAATAACACCATATATTTTAACTAGGGAAACCCTTGATCCAAGGGAAAACCTTGGTTTGGATGATACCCACAAGATGATGTAAAAATATAAATATTACTTGTTAAAGGATGGACCTTGTTAGGAGTCTATGAATACATTCAAAACATATGAGTCCTTGTTAGGAGACTTTGGATCCCTATTAGGAGTTGTAGATGATAGCTAGACCCACTACCCAAACAACTTCAAGGGCAAGACCAATGAACCCACTATCCAAATGATCTCTATATTATTCCTTATAGAATAATAGAACTAAATTGTACTTCCTTCCTCTATCTCTTTCTTATCAATCAAACTTTTGCTCGTTTAGATCCTAAATCTCACATCCAAAATTCCCTTGGATCACTTATTCACATTCCTCAAGCACTCTGCTTCTTTTTCGACTTTAGACTTCTTACAACAATAGATATACTTGTTACACTCATTACAATCAAGTAAAACATCTTTCCATTTTACCATATCTTCATAATAATTCCTTCAGTCAACCTTGAGGCTTTCCCAATTAATTAAAATAAGATAATTAATTAATTATAATTATTATAGAATTATTGGCTCACAGTCTATACAAAACTTCACACATGTGATACTAAGTCTTGCACACTCACTAACATCATTGACTGACTATCCATTGTCACTGCTTGACTACACATCTCTCCATTACAACTCAGATGAAAGATAGTGGTGTAGGAGTAGCTAGGGTAAGTTAAATCCTTAAGATTAATTTTCATTTTTAGATGACCTAAGGTTTTTGATTGTGAGTCAAATTTTGTCAATTAGATCCTGATAGGAGAAAAACTGCAAAAGTTGTTCTAAGTGGAAAAATATGGTAAAATACCATAAAAGGGGGAAATGAGTGTGTAACAGTCATCCTCATATGTTATAAGGTCATCCTAGAAGATTTTATATCATTCCAATCAATTTTGAGGAGTCTAGGAGAAAATTTTCAAAAGTTGTCAAAAAGTTGCATTGACAACTTTACAATTTTTGCAAAATTGCTTGACAACTTCTAGGTAGTTTTGGAAAAGCCAATGAATTGGGTAGTTATGGTTCAAAATACAGGCTATATTGGATCATATAGTCTATTTAATACTTTCCAACTCATTTCCAAGGGTTGGATAGTAGAGTGTATGGATCACACTTGTAGCAAGACAATTTTGTGCATTGAAGTGTAGTTTTTAAAGTTTGAACAAAGATTTTGGATTGAACAATGAACTATTTTTTATGGAATAACATCTTGTGTTCATGTTTTGAATATTTGTTTGATTGTTTTGATTTCAAGTAATCTTTTGATAGGTTTTATAAAATCATTTGTTTTCAGTGATCCTATTGTCCAGTTTTGTAGTGCAAGCATAAAATTGGCTATGGCTTGAGTATGCTTGGTCAAAAAACCATGGCTCTTGGATAAAAATAAATAGCCTCTATATATAGTGTAAATAAAGTTTCTAGATGTTGTGGAAGGCCACATTCTTATTTTACAAGTGAGCCATAGGCAAGTAGACAAGCTTGGCAAGGTGCAAGGAAATGCTTATAAAGAGGTTTTATGACGAATAGATGATTGACATCGGTCAATATTGAGGTGGAAATGTAGGATTACTGTATGAAGGGATTAAAAATAAAAGGAGTTTAAGAATTGATTTTTACAAATGTGGAGGAAAAAACTCAAAAATTACCTTTAAAACTCTTAAAAAGAGGGTTTTATTTGGTTGTACTGTATGAACAATACTGGAGCCCAAGACTTGCAAAATATTCAAGGTTAGGTCATAGGGAAAAAAATATATAGAACACAACAAGGGGCCTTATTAATGGTTTTTTTGAGTTATAACACTTTCCTTCTTTTTAGGAGGCCTAATAGGCGCTCTTAGGGCTACAAGGGCTAACTAGGAAAATTGGTGATTTGTGTGTGGGAAACTTCAAAGAATGGTGCAAAATGATGGGAAATGGGTCAAGAACCTCAATAGGAATGTTCAACCTTAATTTTGGGTCACTTGGTGCATTTATTCAAGTGTTGGCAATCTAGGCCAACGAATGCATATTTGGTGGATTGGGGGAATGAAATGGAAACTTGAATTGTTGGGAGGGTTTCTTGGAGAAAGGAGATTTTAGAGGGATCCTATAGGTTAGGGTTAGGAGAGAAAACCCTTAGTGGGCTAGGAGTATCCTGGGAAGAGAAAGAAATCTCTTAGTTGAAGAAGCTCCCCATAAAAGTGGTATTAGAGCCATAAGATTAGGCTTGTAGTAGCATGATGTATTCCACTGAGTCAAGTGGATCTTTCAAGATGGTTACCAATGTAAAGATGGAAAAGGAGGTAGATGAGAAAAAGAATCTCCTAGAAGAGAATACTAGGGTTCTAGGTGAGGACCTAGAAGAGATGAAAGATAAGTTGAAAGAGATAGAGGATGCAACCCAAGCTAAGGAGATGAATACTTTGGATAGGTTAAAGAAAAGGTGAGTTTGGAGGATTAGATATGTGAACAAGATCTTTCACTTGGTGAGTAGGAACCATTCCTCAAAGCCCTCATGGCTATTTTAAGGAAAAATCATAGAGAATATTTCTTTATTCCATTACAAGATGGATGCAGAGGTAGTCCTAGAATAGCTTAAAAGCATTGAGAACTACTTTTAGTGTGAAGGAATGACAGAGGCCCAAAAGGTGAGGTTTGCAAAATTGAGGTTGAAAGGTCAAGCTTTGACATGGTGGAAATTTGTGCAAGAGGAAAGAGAGAGTGAAGGGTAGAAGCCTATAGTTAATTGGAAAGCTATTGTGGAAAAGATAAAGGAAACATAGAGATCCACAACTAGAGGCATGATCTTTGGCAAAAGGATCTTGATATGGCTATCTATATTGAGGAGTTTTAGAAGTTGGCACTAAGATCAAGGGTGCAAGAAGAAGAGAGCATCAAGGTGGTTAGATACCTAAATGGGCTTAAATGGTCCATACAAGATGAGTTGAGATTATTTAGCCTCACCAATCTACAAAGCTATTTTTAAATAGCTAGAAAGGTGGAAGAAAAATTGAGAAAGAAAGTGGACTCAAGTTCTAGGAATAGGAGCAAAGGTAAAGACTTTAGAGGTGGCTCAAGGGGAGGCTCTAGTGGTAGGAATAATGAGCAGATAAGCTATGGAGACTTTAAATAGAATGATTAGGACACTGAAGAAAGACATAGGGGAGGCTCTAGCAAAGGTAGAAGGTCAAAAAATGTTGGTAGAGGTAGGTATGGAAACAATAGCATAGGTTCACACTTCAGTAACATGATGTTCTATAACTATGGCAAGTTGGGACACCTTACTTACAAATGTCTATAGAAAGCATCACCTTCTAATGGGGAAAAGAAAATCACATGCGTCCAAAAAGAAGATAGTCAGAAGATAGGAGAAGCGGATCTTGATGTTGAGAAGGGTGAAAACCTCATGTTGAGGAGAGTATTGGTTAAGGATATAGTTAAAAATAAGCCAAAGTAGAGGAGAGCATTGGTTAGGACAACATGAAAAATATTAGGAAAGGTACACAAGGTGATTATAGACTTAGGTTCTACTGATAATGTCTTGTCAAATGAGGAAGTACAAAATCTTGGTTTGACCAAGATTCCACATGTGTGTCCTTATAAGGTGTCTTGGTTGAAAAGGGGCATAACTTCCTAGTAAATGAACAAGTGTGGGAAAACATCACCATTGGAAAATATTAGGATAAGATCTTGTGTGATGTGCTTCCCATGGATGCTTCTCACCTGCTAATGGGAAGGCCTTTGCAATATTATAGGGAGGTACTACATCATGGGAAGGAGAAAAAGTATTCCTTCAAGGAGGATGGAGTCACTTATAGGATCTAGTCTATAGTGGGAGAAGACAATTTGGAGAAGTCTACTACTAAAGAATTACCCATGAGTGGGAAAGTGTTCCTCAAGGATTTGAAGAAGGGTGAAGAAGTAGGATGTGGAATTATGTTAAAACCTAAGAAGGAGAAGATAACTTCACGTACAACTATACCTATAGAAGTGCATGAGTTATTGGATCAATTTAAATATATAATCTATGATGAAGCACCACCAACCCTTCCACCTAAGAGGGCCATAAGTCATCAAATTGACTTCATACTAGGAGCATCTGATGTAAGAGCATCTTGCATTTTCTTAGTGACTACTTTGGAATTTTGGGAGGAGGCTCAGTATTTGCACTGGAGGGTTGTTGGACTAGTACTGAGTCAAAGAATAATAGGTTCTCAACATCGTCAGGGAGTTCGACATGGTCTTGGAGATCAACATGGTCTTTGTGATTGGCATGTGTTGGGACTCAGCAATGCTTGTGGGAGCTTGGCGATGCTTGGGAGTTTGGTAGTGCTCACTAGAGTTCTTAGTGAATTTAATGCATGTAGCATGTGATCATGTCGCAAATCAATCTCAAAGTTTTTGTGGACCTATTTGTGGTCTTGGTTATCTCTCCTGTGTGCATTTAAATCTATATTATAAACTTGGGGTTTGTCCTAAGTATTTTGTATGGTTATTAAATGTTAATATAGGTTAATGTGAGGGTTAATATTTTGTATTTAATTTTTGTTGTGAGCTGACTTGTGGCTTAAATATGCATTGAATGTAAGGGGTTTATTTAATTTGTAATTGCTAGGCTGACTTGTGGCTTAGTTGGGTATAAGTAGGGGGTCTTATGGAGTCTTTTATTCATTCATTCATGGAGTGATTCATTCATTTCAAAGGAGTGAGTCTAGAGAGTAGCTGAAGGGAAAAAATTTCTAAGTCTATGGACATAGTGCTGAATGTGAGGTAGTTTACAGCGGGATTGTGGTAGTGTTGCAAGTTTGTGAGAAGGGCTAATGGCTAGGGTTTAGAAATAAGGAGGTTTCTTGGTGGCTTGCAAGCACAAGTTAAGATCTTGGAGGTTTCTAATATATTTTTGTTAATTTATAGATTTGGTCTAGCTAGAATTGAGTTGGATCTTGAGGGATCTTGTAGAACTATTTTTTGTAATTATTGTTGTAGTTAGCCCTAACCCAGAAGGCCTTATAGCCAGTCATATTGCATGTAAACAAATATTTTATAAATAAAGAGTTGTGATTTGGTATGAAATCTTGCATTGTTGTTATCTTGTTGTTGTGTTCCCACTATGTGGTTATTTGTTGGGGGCTAGGACATCTCCTGTGGGGATTCTCCTACCTTGCATTGCATTAGGTGGTATTAGGTGGTATTAGAGTGAAGTTTGTTCCTAAGTGTGTAGACATATCATTGAAGTTGTGGTAGTTTTCCCAAAGACTTGGGTTGAGAGATGTTGATATGAGTTGATCTTGATCTAGTGGTGGATCATTCTTTTTGGAGTTGTAGATCTCTCAGTTGTGAGGTGGCAGATCATGGTTTTGACTTGCAATTACATAGGGCTTGTAGATAGATCAATGGATGCGAAGATGGAAGACTGATCTTGTTGAGGCATGATCATAAAGAGTTTGTGTATTGTAGATCTATGGTCCTAGACTTGTGATGTGATTCCTAACTATTCATACAAGGTTGAAAGTTATAATCTGACTTACAAATAATTTAGGTTTATGACAAGGAGCATGGGAAGGATTTTTTGTAGAGAGTTTGCAAAGATCTTGGTAGATGGCTTTAAGAGGATTGTACCCTAAGATGATTGTGAATGTTTGTGATGTGGTGGAGAGGAGGTTTTCTAAGATGTTTTCTATGTTTGAATCTAGTTCAATTGATCAAGTTAAAGATGAGCCCAAGAAGGCATTTAGTAGATGTTTGTGGAGCTAGATTCTACCGATCTGGAAGAGAGTTGTCTAGCTAGTTAAGATACCTGTTTGAGAGAGAAGATGACATAACAAGGTCAAGGTGGAAGAGGTTGGTTTTGTTCATCTATTTTTGGAGTCTAATATAGAACTTTCAAAGAAACTAGAGGTTGTTGTGGAGGATATTCCTAACCTTTTTGGTGCTATGATGGAGGTTGGTTTTCATGATCAATCAATTGGGTTTGACATGGAAATTTTAGAGCACTTGGTCATGGAGTTTTTTGCTGCTAGTGTGGATTCACTAGTTACTATTGTGGATGTGGATTTGCTAATGAAGCATTATGTTCAATTTGATCCTGAGAGTGAGCATGATGATTAGATGGTTGAGATTCTAGTGTTTGACAAAATGATTTAGATGTGGATAATTTTTATGCTGATTTTCTTTTTCCTATTGGAGTGGAAGCCTTTGGTGAAGATGAAGATGGTTATTGATCTTTCTTTGAGCATCAAAATGTGGGACACACTTTTCTATTTACCTAGCGAGCCTGAAGCAGGAAAATCTTGAGTTTGCTTAGTGACTAATTTGGAGTTCATGAGAGGAGGCTTGGTAGTTACTTTGGAGAGTTCTTGGACTAGTACTTAGTTGAATAAGGACTAGTGTTTGGCATGGTATTTTGTGCTCGACATGTGGTGGAACTTGATAATGCTTGTGGGAGCTTGGCAATGCATGTAGCATGTGATTGTGTCATGGATCAATCTAGGAGACTTTTTTGACCTAGTTATGGTCTTTGTTATCTCTCCTATGTGAATTTAAATCTATATTGTAAACTTTAGGGTTATCATGTGTTAACTATAGGTTAACGTGAGGGTTAACATTTTGTATTTAATGTTTGTTGTGAGCTGACTTGTGGCTTAAATGTACATTTAACGCAAGGGGTTTATTTAATTTGTAATTTTGACTTTGACTTGTGGCTTAGTTGGGTATAAGTAAGGGGTCTTGTGGAGTCTTTTAGTAATTCATTCATGGAGTGACTCATTCATTTCAGAGGAGTGAGTCTAGAGAGTAGGTAAAGGGGGAATTTTCCTGAGTCTATAATTAGAGTGCCAAATGTGAGGCAATTTACAGTAGGATTGTGGTAGTGTTGCAAGTTTGTGAGAAGGGCTAGTGGTTGTGGTTTAGAAACCAGGAGGTTTCTTAGTGGTTTGTAAGCACAAGTTGAGGTCTTGGAGGTTTCTACTAGATTCTTCTTATGTTATAGATCTAGGCTAGCTAGGATTGAGTTAGATCTTGAGGGATCTTGTAAAACTATTTTTGTAAATGTTGTTGTAGTTGGCCTTAATTTGAAAAGCCTTATAGTTGGGCATATTGCATGTAAACAACTACTTTATAAATAAAGAGTTGTGATTTGCTATTAGATCTTGCATTGTTGTTATCTTGTTGTTGTGTTCCCACTATGTGGTTATTTTTTGGGGTTTAGGATTATCCTTCCTTGCACTATGTAAGGTGGTATCAGTATTATTTCCAAACAAAGATGCATATAAGATGATTCCAGAGTAGAACAAGGATATTGCAATTCAAGTTCAAGAGTTTCTTGATTAGGGGCTAATTAGAAAGAGCATCGGTCCATGTTCTATATCAATGGTGTTAGCACCCAAAAAGGGAGGTAAGTGGAGAATGTGTACTAATTCTAGAGAAATTAATAGAATCACAATTAGGTACAAATTTCCTATTGCTAGGATAAAAGACTTGATGGACTATCTAGGTGGAGCTGTGTACTTCTCCAAAATTGATCTCAAAAGTGCTTACTATCATATTAGGATGAAAGAAGGGGATGAATGGAAGTCTTCATTTAACACTACTAAGGGTCTCTATGAGTGGTTGGTAATGCC
This sequence comes from Cupressus sempervirens, assembly GCA_028749045.1. Taxonomy (NCBI): domain Eukaryota; kingdom Viridiplantae; phylum Streptophyta; class Pinopsida; order Cupressales; family Cupressaceae; genus Cupressus; species Cupressus sempervirens. The sequence goes on along the minus strand of CM053792.1, from coordinate 765,273,100 downwards.
AATTGGCCTTACCAATACAGAAAGTACCTTGAAGAGAGTCATGAATGAGGTCTTGATAGAATACATAGGGGTATTTGTTGTGGTACACCTAGATGAAATCCTCATCTTCAGCAAGACTAGGGAGAAATATATGAAATACCTAGATTTGGTGTTGAGGAAGCTCCAAGAGAAAAAGTTGATAGTACACTTGGAAAGAGTGAGTTCATGAAATATGAATTGGTGTATTTGGGGTTTGTAGTATCCCAACAAAGTCTTAAGATGGACAAAGATAAGGTAGAAGCTATTTTGAGTTGGCCTACACCTATACCTACTTCTGAGGTTAGGAGTATTCATGGATTGGCACAATATTATAGAAAGTTTGTAAGAAGGTTTAGTGAAATTTGTGCACCTATGATGGATACAATTAAAAGGGTCATGAAAACCAATTTCATGTGGACCAAGTTTGTAGATTAGAGTTTTGAGAGATTGAAGAAATAGGTAGAAACCAAACCTATCTTGGTTCTACCTAGTTTTGAGAAACCATTTGTGGTGAAGTGTGATGCTAGTAACATAGTAGTTGGGGTAGTTTTGAGCGAGGAGGGTAGACCGGTAGAATTTTTTAGTGAGATTCTTAATGAAACTAAGACAAGGTACTCAACATATGACCTAGAGCTCTATGTACTTGTCCAATCCCTCAAGAAGTGGAGGCATTATCTCTTACCTAAGGAGTTTGTTGTCTTCATAGATAACTAAGCTTTGTGTTTCATTAACTCACAAGAGAAATTATGTGGTTTACAAGAAACTACTCTAGATTCATCAAAGAAGGCACCTAAGGATCATGTGAAATTTCAAGGGCACTTTTAGAGGACACTCTTCAAGAAGTTGGGTGTAAATCTCATGTATAATTCTACCTACAATGTTGAAAATATAATTGAAAAGGTTTACTATCAAAGAGGGAGATTGTTGTTAAAAGAATGTATTCAATCATTTTTTTTTCATTGATGTCAAGCCTACTATTTTTAGGAATGGCAATTGCTTATAAGATCCAAGCTCTATTATTTAGTCGATTGCTGAAGAGGATTTAATCAACAAGATGTAACAAAAGCACCTAAGGGAAAGGTTGAGTTATGATGTTGTAATGAAGTGCAAGGATCAGCTAAGACAATGGTTAAATGGTGTATTTATAACATACTCAATGATACAGAGATTGGCCACACTTAGAAACATTGGAGGAATAAGTTGTAAGAAGGTTAATTTTAGAGCTTGAACTAAGTTCATTAGTGGGTGCTGATCAAGCTAGTTCAAGCTGAGAAAATTCTTAGTTGGAGCTGAGCAAAAGGAAAACCTAGTGTGTACTGAGTGAACTTCAAGTGTCGAGTGAGGTTCAAGTGCTAAGAAAAGTAAAAGGTTATGAGCTAAAGAAGTGATCTAAAATCTGCAAGTTAAGTTGTATTATATATATAGGTCAAAACCCCTCATTGTTACTCTCTAGAAATTGTATCAGTTAGGGTAAAGGATTATCATATGGACTTAGGTTGGTCTTATAGCCATTTGTAAATCCTTTAACAGGGTGGCATTCCAAGTGAATGTTCTAAAGTCCTCTAACCAGGCCCACTTCTAATAGGGTGGTTAAATCTTTTAACCATGTCACATTTAACAGTGTGTTGTAAGCCTTTAACAAGGCAGGCCTTTCACAAGGCATCACTTTAGAAGAGTGAGAATTGAATATCATGTTACTAGTGGTTTTTCCAAAATTGGGTTTCCATGTAAATCAATGTGTTATGTGTTTATCTTTTCATGTGTTATGCTTGCATGTTGATTTATAGTAACTTGCTGAATAGGAATGTTTTAAGCTTGGATAAATGAATGGTTGAATGGGCTCACTACACTTCCTAAAAAAAAATTGAAATAGGACATTTGGACCTTGAATAACTAATTCACCCCCCCTCTCAGTTATTTTAATGTATTTCTAACAATTGGTATCAGAGCCAAATGCTGATTTAGTTTCAAGGTACTAGAAGTAGGAAGATCAAGATGTTCAAGAGAGAAGTTCCCAAGCTCAACAAGGAAAACTTTTTTGTATGGAAGAGTTTGATGAAATTTCACCTTGGATCAATAGGTGACTATGCAAAAATCTCAATTGGAACAGAGCATGTAGACCTAGTTGGACCCCTTTCTGTAGATGATTTGAACAAAAGGAAGGAGCATAATCAGGCAATGCTAGAGATTACCTCTACACTTAGTTATGCTGAATTTGATGAGATCAAGGGACGTGACACTACATTCAAGATGTGGAAAGCCCTAATGGATATCTATGAAGGAGATCAAAATTTATAGAGAGAAAAGAGAGAAAGCCTCAGAGGAAAATTTGATGACATGAAAATGGAGGAAGGAGAAAATGTTGCTCAATATGGATCTAGAATGAAAGAAGTGGTAAGTGCAATAAAAAGCCTAGGTGGACAATTGGAAGAAGAGACTATCAATAAAAAATACTTAAGAACCTTTCTCCCTATCTATGCTATTATAGTTTCAGCCATTCAAGAGCTAAGGTGTGTGCAAGGAAACACACTAACCTTTGAAGGAATAGTAGGAAGACTCACTGCATTTGAGCTATCCAACTTTGATAACTACAGAACTTATAACCTTGAATCTGCGTTCAAGGCCAAGCTAACATTGAAAGAAATTGAGGAGGTGACATCAAAAATGAAAAGTAGAAAAGGAAAACATGCATCCAGTGATTGCAACATAGATGAGGAAGATGTGGATCAACTAGAAGCACTATTGGCTAGGACATTCCATAGAGGATAAGGTAAATTCAAAGGTAAGCTTCCTATCATTTGTTTTAATTACAATGAAGTAGGTCATATTGCTACAAGGTGTACACAGAAGAAGAACTACAAAGAAGGAAACAAGTACAAGAACAAGAGAGAAGATGATAGTAGAGACTACAAGGACAAAAGAAAAAGATGCTACATTGTTGAAGATGATTCTAATGAAAATGATCTTTAAGTAGTCTATGTGTCCACGAAGGATGAATCAGATGAAGATGAGGCAATATTATTGGTAACTTGTGTGAACAAGAATGACAAGTGGATCATAGAAAGTGGATGCTCACATCACATGACAAGAGACAAAAGTAAGTTTATTACCTTTACTCAGTATGATGGAAATAATGTTAGATTTGGTAATGATGCTCCATATCAAATCAAAAGAAAAGGCTCAATTAAACTTACGGAGAAAATTTCATGTGATAATGCATACTATGTTGAAGGATTGAACTACAACTTGTTGAGTGTATCACTGTTAGGCAATATAGGTTGCAAAGTAGAATTTGGAAACAAATCTGCCACAATCTATGACACTAATGGAAATCTGATAGGAAAAGGTGAACAAACTAGGAGTAATTTGTTTTACCAAGATATGGAAGATGCAAATTGTCTTCTTGTTATATTTGATGATGTGTGGTTATGGCATAAAAGATTGTGTCATGTTAACTTTGACAATCTGATTAGCATCAACAAAAAGAAGAAAGTCAGAAGTTTACCTAAACTAAAGAAACCTAAAAACACAATGTGCAAACAATGTCAACTAGGAAAGATGACTAAGTCTAGTTTCAAGAGTAAAACATACACTTCCAAAGAAGTACTAGAACTAGTCCATACAGACTTATGTGGTCTAATAGAAGTACAAAGCTACCTAGGAGACATATACATTATATTATTTGTAGATGACTATTCTAGGATGATGACTTCCATGTTCTTGAAGCAAAAATCTGATGCATTTCAAATGTTTAAGTGGTATTTGGCCAGAGCTTGAGAAGGAAATAGGAAAAAGTTTGAAGTGCATAAGATCAAATAGAGGAGGAAAATTCACATCAAAGGAATTTGAAATATTTTGCAATGACAAAGGCATCAAAAGATAAACATCAACACCAAGAACTCTACCACAAATTGGCATTATTGAAAGAAGAAATAGATCAATGATAGACTATGCTAGAAATTTGATGATGGAGAAGAATGTTGCTCTAAAGTACTAGAGAGAAGTTGTAAGTATTTTTGTTTACACCCTAAATAGAGTCCAAGTCAAGAAAGGTACAAATGCAACACCTTTTGAATTATGGTATGGTCACTCACCTAATGTAAAACATTTCAAAGTATTTGAATGTAAATGCTATATTCATAAAGATACTAGAAATTGAAAGTTTGATGCAAAAAGAAATGAAGGCATATTCCTTGGATACTCCACTAGAAGCAAAGCATATAAGTGTTTGAATACTAACACTTACAAGATTGTGGAGAGTGCACATGTAAATTTTGATGAGCATGTAGAAGTCCAAGTTGATGATTCTAGGAAATTAGAAGATTATAAATCTTTTGTATACTTCTATGAAGGAATGACTGCTGAAGATGATGCTACAAATCAAGCTGAGAATTAGAAACAAATTTCAGTATCATTCAAGTCACATCCAGTGAATGTTGAGCTACATTCAGAAGCCAAGTTGGAGAATGAAAGAAATGGACATTTTGATTTTGAAAATAGTATACATGAAAGAGACAATGAAGTACCATATGGAGAGGAACAAAATGACTCTAAAGATGAAGAAACAAACATGGAAAGAAGGACAAAACCAAGATTAGCCAAGTATGTGAGAAGACATCACCCTGCAGATCAAATCATTGGTAACAAGGATGCCAAACCAATGACAAGGAATAAACTAATAAATGAATCATGTATGTTGAGAAAGGTTGAGCCCAAAATAGTGAAAGATGCAATACAAGATGATGACTGGTATAAATCTATGGAAGAAGAGATAGATCATATTGAGAAGAACAAAACATGGACCCTAGTTCCCAGACTAGCTGATAAGAATGTAATTGGTACAAAATGGGTGTTTAGAAACAAACTTGATGAGAATGGTGAGATCACAAGAAATAAGGCCAGACTAGTTTACAAAGGCTATGCACAAGAAGAAGGACTAGATTATGGGAAAACATTTGCCCTTGTTGCAAGAATGGAAGGAGTCAGGACATTACTTGCATATCCTGCCTACAAAGGTTTCAAAGTCTACTAAATGGATGTCGAGTCTACTTTTCTAAATGGTATACTAGAAGAGGAAGTCCACATAGAAAAATTAGAGGGATTTGTTGATGACAACAATAAGGATATGGTCTAAAAATTGCATAAGGAACTCTATGGTTTGAAGAAAGCACCTAGAACATGGTGTGAGAGATTGCACAAATATCTTGTAAAGATACGATTTGAGAGAAAAGATGACAACAACAATTTGTAAATCAATGAAAAACAAGGTAAATACATTTTGGTACAGAAATCTTTGTTGATGATATAATATCTGGAGGAAAAGATATTCTATGCAAAGATTTAGCTGATCAAATGAAACATGAGTTTGAGATGTCAATATTTGGAGAAATCAAGTTCTTTGTTGGATTACAAGTACATCAATTGAAGCATGGCATATTTGTGACCCAATCAAAATACATCAAGGAAATACTCAAGACGTTTGGGTTAGAAGACTCAAAACTAGTTAGCAGACCAATGGTAACAAGACATAAGTTATCCAAAAATGATGAGTTTTTTGAAGTGAATTAGAAAATACATAGATCAATGTTTGGAAAGTTGCAATATGTTGTACATGGTAGATTAGAAATTGCATTAGTAGTTGGAATAGTGGCATGATTTTTTGCTAATCCTAGAGAAAATTATCTAATGACAGTAAAGAGATTACTCAGGTGCCTAAAAGGAATTGATGACTTTTGTTTGTACTACAAGAGGAGTGAAAAGTTTGAATTGAGAGCCTACACTAATGTATATTGGGGAGGTATCATTGATGATGGAAAAAGCACCAGTGGAGGAGAACTTTTCTTAGGAAGAAGATTGATCACCTGGACTAGTAAAAAGAAAAGTTGTACCTCGTAGTCAACAACAGAAGCTGAATATGTTGGAACTGCTGTCAATTGCACCAATATTAGATGGATCAAATATCTATTGCAAGGTATGAAGGAAGACTTAACTGAGCCTGTGATACTCTATTGTGATAATACAAGTGCCATCAACATATCAAAGAGCCCTGTAATGCATGCCAAAACCAAGCATATTGCAATCAAGTGTCACTATGTAAGAGAATTGGTAGAAAATAAGCAAGTGAATATGGAATATGTTAGCTCAAAGGAAAAAATTGCTGACATCTTCAAAAAAGCACTATCGAAAGATGCTTTTGAATATCTTAGAGGTAAGTTAGGGGTGATACCCCTAGCCAAGGCTACTTGAAGCAAAAGCAAGACTACCTTGCATCAAATGAATTTATTGTTGAAATATTACACATTGATGTAGAGGATACTTACTTTAGGATTCATGCTTGAAGTAATCAAAGTGAAAAAGCTACAAAATTAGTCATAAGCAAGGTGACAGAGGGAGAAATTGAAAGAGCCTACAAATTCTACACTTGCATGTTAAGATGCTAAGATAATGTCTTTGGCATTGTTGTCAAAGAAGGAGAAGTAGCAGAGAAACTAATCAACAACATTTGAACAATAGTATGAGGGAGAAGTAGCAGAGAAACTGATCAACAACACTCAATGGATAAAGCTTTGATCAACAGTTGAGGGAGAGAATGCATACAGAGGGAGAAAATGTAAGAAAGGAAAGAAAAATGATACAACAACTAAGAGGGAGAAGTAGAAAGGAAGAAATTGTGTAATCCAATTTTCTTTTTGGCATTTGACTTACTATTCTAACCTAGTTAACACTTTGATAACATGGTTAAATAGTTTGGTCTAATGGATGATCAGTTTGGTTTTCCATCAATGCCAAAGAGGGAGATTGTTGCAAATCTGATTGAAAAGGTTTACTGTCAAAGAGGGAGATTGTTGTTAAAAGAATGTATTCAATTATTTTTTTGTCATTGATGTCAAACTTGCTATTTGTAGGAATGAAAATTTCTTATAAGATCTAAGCACTATCACTTAGTTGATTGATGAAGAGGATTTAATCAACAAGATGTAACAAAAGCACCTAAGGGAAAGGTTGAGTTATGATGTTGTAATGAAGGGTATGTGCAGGATCATGGTGTACCAAACTATGGCCTTAAGTGGCAGTGAAAAATCAAAAAATCAGGGTTATGTCAGCTTGACACATAATTTTAAAGTGGTTATGGACTTTATATCTAAAAGTTGTAAGAAAATAATCTATAAGAAATTGAATGTAGTTTCTAAACTACTAGGCCTTATTAGGAGAAAAAAATAATTGATTGGTCAAAAGTTTGAATTTTAATGCAGTACTACAAAAATTTCAAGGCAAAAATAAAAAGTAGGTGTATGTCTGACCACCTTAATCAAAATCAAATGATAATATTTTTTTAATATAATTATAGATATGAAAAGTAGACTCATGCCCGGATGTGAAACATATTTTTTGGTATTTTATTTCAAATAAATAATTAAATATGAATTTTCTACCAAAACCTTTTTGAAATAAAAGTCCCGTGTCTGACCACCTTAACTAATAGAAAATTTTACCAAATTTAAATTTTTTTAATTTTTTCTTATACTAGGCGAAGCATAGAATGTGACGCAACTTATAGATTTAAAAAATGTTATACCATTTGAAAATGATAGCTATTTTTCAATCAGTATGTCAATCAGCACTTTACAATAATCTTCATTGATAATTAACTAATAAATACTTATCGATCTCAGAATTTGACAGAAATTATATTGATGGAATCTTGAGAGCGATATTAAAAAACCCTTTTTGTTTCATTCAATTTCAATCAAAATAACATTGTCAGACGACTACCTGAAGTCTGAGTATCACTAAAACCCTCTTCAAACACGTCTTTTGGGTTGACCGGGTAGGCTTGATAAATACCAAGCCTAATCGAATATCGAATTTCAAATCGGATATCGGATTTCAAATCGGATATCCGATATGGCTAGGTGAATTTTGGTGAGAAATTTGAAATCCAAACCCATTTTGGAGGGAAAACCGGATTTAAGACTTATAGCTTATGATTTATAAATTATTTTTGTTATATTACTATGTAAATATGTATTATAATATATTATATATATATATATATAATAACATAATGTAAAGATATAACATATAATATATTATGTTATTCTCATTATAATCTATAAATATAATTTATATTATTATTATTTTTACTAAATATAATAACGTAATATATATATATAATTATGTTATTAATATATATATATAATAACATAATATTTTTATTAAATATATAATATATATATATATATATATTATATAGGTTATTAATATATATTATTATATTAATATGTATGTTATTAATATATATGTATATTATTAATATATATTAGTCAAAGGGGGTCATAGGTTAACCTATGACCCCCTTCGACTCATTACATAACAACATATGTCTCTAGGGGTCTTAGGACCCCTAGTGACATATTAGAATCATTCTTATGGGTCAAAAGAGGTCATAGGTTGACCTATGACCCCCTTCGATGCATTACATGACAACGTATGTCTCTAAGGGTCCTAGGACTCCTAAGGACATATTAGAATCATTCTTATGAGTCAACCTATGACCCCATTCAACCCATTAAATGATGACATAGGTCCCTAGGGGTCTAGGACCCATAGGGACATATTAGAATCGTTCTTATGGGTCAAAGGGGGTTATAAGTTGACCTATGACACCCTTCGACTCCCTAGGGGTCCTAGAACCCCTAGGGACATATTAGAATTGTTCATATGGATCAAAGGGGGTCATAGGGTGACCTAGGACCCCCTTTAATCCATTAAATGATGACATATGTCTCTAGGGGTCCTAGGACCCGTAAGGACATATTTGAATTGTTCATATGGATCAAAGGAGATCATAGATTGGCCTATGAACCCCTTTGACTCATTAAATGATGACATATGTCCCTAGGGGTGCTAGGACCCCTAGGGACATATTAGAATTGTTCATATGGATCAAAAGGGGTCATAGGTTGACCTCTGAGCCCCATCGACCCATTAAATGATGACATATGTCTCTAGAGGTCTTAGGACACCTAGGAACATATTAGAATTGTTCATATGGGTCAAAGGGGGTCATAAGTTGAGCTATGACCCCCTTTGACCTATTACTTGACGACATATGTCCTGAGGACCCCTAGGGACATATGAGAATCATTGTTATGGGTTAAACGAGGTCATAGGTTGACCTATGACCCCCTTCGACACATTACATGATGGCATATGTCCCTAGGGGTCCTAAGTCCCTTAGGGACATATTAGAATTATTCATATGGGTCGAAGGGGGTCATAGTTTTACCTATGATCCCTTTCGACCCATTAAATGACAACATATGTCCCTAGGGGTCCTAGGACTGCTAAGGACATATTAGAATTGTTCATATGGGTCAAAGGGGGTCATAGGTTGACCTATGACCCCCTTTGACCCATTACATGATGACATATGTCCCTACGACCCCTAGGGACATATGAGAATCATTCTTATGAGTCAAAGGAGATCATAGGTTGACCTATGACCCCTTTTAATGCATTACATGATGACATATGTCCCTAAGGGTCCTAGGACCCCTAGAGAAATATTAGAATCGTTCTTATGGGTCAAAGGTGGTCATAGGGTGACCTATAATACCCTTCAACCCATTACATGATGACATATGTCCCTAGGGGTCCTAAGACCCCTAGGGACATATTAGAATCATTTTTATGAGTCAAACGAGGTCATAGGTCAACCTATGACCCCTTTTAACCCATTACATGATGACATATGTCCCTACGGGTCATAGGACACTTAGGAACATATTAGAATTGTTCATATGGGTCAAAAGGGGTCATAGTTTGACCTATGACCCCCTTTGACCCATTACATGATGACATATGTCCCTAGGGGTCCTAGGACCTCTAGGGACATATTAGAATGCTTCTTATGGGTCAAAAGGGGTCATAGGTTGACCTATGACCCCCTTCGACAAATTACATAAGGACATATGTCCAAAGGGGTCCTAGGAACCCTAGGGACATATTAGAATTGTTCTTATAGGTCAAAGGGAGTCATAGGTTGACCTATGACTCCCTTTGACCTTTTACATGACAACATATGTCCCTAGGGGTCCTAAGACCCCTAGGGACATATTAGAATCATTCTTATGGGTCAAAGGGGGTAATTGGGTGACATATGACACCCTTCAACCCATTATATGATGACATATGTCTCTAGAGGTCTTAAGATCCCTATGGACATATTAGAATCATTCTTATGGGTCAAATGGGGTCATAGGTCAACCTATGAACCCCTTTGAACCATTACATAATGACATATGTCCCTACGGGTCATAAGACACTTAGAGACATATTAAAATTGTTCATATGGGTAAAAAGGGGTCATAGGTTGACCTATGACCTCATTCGACCCATTAAATGAAGACATATGTCACTAGGGCTCCTAGGAACCCTAGGGACATATTAGAATTGTTCATTTGGGTCAAGGAAGGTCATAGGTTGACCGATGACCCCCTTCGACCCATTAAATGATGACATATGTTCCTAGGGGTCCTAGGACCCCTAAAGACATATTAGAATTATTCATATGGGTCAAAAGGGGCCATAGGTTTACCTATGACCCCCTTTGACCCATTACATGATGACATATGTCCCTAGGACCCCTAGGGACATATAAGACATTCTTATGGGTCAAAGGGTGTCATAGGTTGATCTACAACCTTTTTCGACACATTACATGATGACATATGTCCCTATGGGTCCTAAGACCCATTGGGACATATTAGAATCATTCATATGAGTCGAAGGGGGTCATAGGTTGACCTAAGATCCCGTTCAACCCATTAAATGACATATAAGAATCATTCTTATGGGACAAAGGGGGTCATAGGTTGACCTATGAACCCCTTCGATGCATTACATGATAAAATATTAAAATCATTCTTGTGTGTCAAAGGTGGTCATAGGTTGACCTATGACCTACTTCGACCCATCACATGATGACATATAACCCTAACGGTCCTCGAAACCCTAGGGACATATTAGAATTGTTCTTATAGTCTAAGGGGATCATAGGTTGACCTATGACCCCGTTTAACCCATTACATGATGAAATATGTCCCTAGGAGTCATACGGCCCCTTAGGGACATTTTAGAATGCTTCTTATGGGTCAAAGGAGGTGATAGGTTGACCTATGACCCCCTTCGATGCATTACATGATAACATATGTCCAAAGGGGTCCTAGGACCCCTAGAGACATATTAGAATTGTTTTTATGGGTCAAACAACCTATGACCCTCTTCGACGCATTAAATGATGACATATGTCCCTAGGGGTCCTAGGAACCCTAGGGATATATTAGAATGATTCATATGGGTCAAAGGGCATCATAGGTTGACCTATGACCCCCTTCGATCCATTATATGATGACATATGTCCCTAGGGGTCCTAGCACCCCTAGGAACATATTAGAATCATTCATATGAATCAAAGGGGTCATAGGTTGACTTATGATCCCCTTCAACCCATTACATAATGACATATGTCCCTAGAGGTCCTATGACCCCTAAGGACATATTAGAATTATTCTTATGGGTCAAAGGTGGTTATAGGTTGACCTATGACCTGCTTCGATATATTACATGATGACATATGTCCCTAGGGGTCCTCAAAACCCTACGAACATATTAGAATCCTTCTTATGCGTAAAAGGGGGTCATAGGTTGAATATTGACCCACTTCGACACATTAAATGATGACATATGTCCCTAGGGGTCTTAGGACACCTAGAAACATATAAGAATGCATCATATAGATGAAAGGGTGTCATAGGTTTACCTATGACACCCTTCGACCCATTAAATGATGATATATGTACCTAGGGTTCCTAGGACACCTAAGGACATATGCAATCATTCTTATGGGTCAAAGGGGGTCATAGGTTGACCTATGATCCCCTTCGACCTATTAAATGATGACATATGTTCTTACGGGTCCTAGGACCCCTAGGAACATATTAGAATCATTCTTATGGGTCAAAAGGGGTCATAGGTTGACCTATGACCCCCCTTCGACCAATTACATGATCACATATGTCCCTAGGGGTTTGAAGACCCCTAGGGACATATTATAATCATTCTTATGGGTCAAAGGGCCTCATAGGGTGACCTATGACCCTCTTTGACCCATTAGATGATGATATATGTCCCTAGGGGTCCTAGGACCCCTAGGGACATATTAGAATCGTTCTTATGGGTCAAAGGGGGTCATAAGATGACTTATGACACTCTTCAACACATTATATGATGGCATATGTCCCTAGGGGCCCTAAGACACCTAAGGACATATTAGAATGCTTCATATGGGTCAAAGGGTGTCATAGGCTGACCTATGACCCCCTTCGACCCCTTAAATGATGACATATATAGCTAGGGGTCCTAGGACCCCAAAGGACATATTAGAATCATTCATATGGGTCAAAGGGGGTCATAGGTTGACCTATCACCCCTTTCGACCAATTACATGATGACATATGTCCCTAGGGTTTCTAAGACGCCTAGAGACATATAAGAATTGTTCTTATTGGTCTAAGGGGGTCATAGGTTGACCAATTACCCCCTTTGACCCATTACATGATGACATATGTCCCTAAGGAGTCCTAGGAAGCCTAGAGACATATTAGAATCATTCTTATGGGTCAAAGGGGCCCATAGGGGTACCTATGATCCCCTTCGACCTATTAAATGATGACATATGTTCTTAGGGGTCCTAGGACCCCTAGGTAGATATTAGAATCATTCTTATGGGTCGAAGGAGGTTATAAATTAACCTATGAGCCACTTTGACCCGTATGAACGATTCTAATATGTCCCTAGGGATCTTAAGACCCCTAGGGACATATGCCGTCATGTAATGGGTTGAAGGGGTTCATAGGTGAAACTATGACCCCATTTGACCCATATGAACAATTCTAATATGTCCCTAGGGGTCCTAAGACACTTAGGGAAATATGTCATCATGTAATCTGTCGAAGGGGGTCATAGGGGTCATAATTCAACCTATGACCCCCTTGAACCCATAAGAATAATTCTAATATGTCTCTAGGGGTCCTAGGACCGCTAGGGACATATGTCGTCATTTAAAGGGTCAAAAGGGGTCATAGGACAACCTATGACCTCCTTTGACCCATAAGAATGATTCAATTATGTCCCTAGCGGTCCTAGGACCGCTATGTACATATGTCATCATTTAATGAGTTGAAGGGGGTCATAGGTCAACCTATGACAACTTTTGACCCATATGAAGCATTCTAATATGTCCCTAAGGGTCTTAGGACTCCTAGGGACATATGTCATCATGTAATATGTCAAAGTGGGTCATAAGTCAACCTATGACCCCCTTACACCCATAAGAATGATTCTAACATATCGCTAGGACATATGTCATCATCTAATGGGTCGAAGGGGGTCATAAGTCACCCTATTAGCCCCTTTGACCTATAAGAACTATTCTAATATGTCTCTAGGGGTTCTAGGACCACTAGGGACATATGTCATCATGTAATGTGTCCAAGGGTGTCGTAGGTCAAACTATTACCCCCGTTGACCCATAAGAATGATTCTAATAAGTCCCTAAGACCCCTAGAGACATAAGTCCCTAGGACCCCCTTTGACCCATATATACCATTCTAATATGTCCCTAGGGATCCTAGAACCCCTAGGGACATATGTCATCATGTAATGGGTAGAACGGGGTCATAGGTCAACCTATGACCCCTTTTAACCCATATGAATTATTCTAATATGTTCCGATGGATCCTAGAACCCCTGGGGACATATGTTCTCATCTAATGGGTCGAATATTCTAATATGTCCCTAAGGGTCCTAAGACCCCTAGGGATATATGTTATCATTTAATGGGTCGAAGGGGGTCATAGGTCAACCTATGACCCCCTTTGACCCATATGAAGCATTTTAATATGTCCCTAGGGGTCTTAGGACCTCTAGGGACATATGTTGTCATGTAATGGGTCAGAGGGGGTTATAGATCAACCTATGAACCCCTTGGACCCATAAGAATAATTTTAATATGTCTCTAGGGGTCCTAAGACCCCTAGCTATATATGTCATCATTTAATGGATCGAACACGATCATAGGTCAACCTATGACACTCTTTGACCCATATGAAGCATTCTAATATGTTCCTAAGTGTCTTAGGACCCCTAGAGACATATGTCATCATGTAATCTGTCGAAGTGGGTCATAAGTCAACCTATGACCTCCTTTGACCCATAAGAATGATTTTAATATGTCTCTAGGGGTCCTAGGACCCCTAGGGACATATGGCGTCATGAAATGGGTCGAAGGGGGTCATAGGTCAACCTATAACCCCCTTTGACCCATATGAATGAATCAAATATGTTCTTAGGGGTCCTAGGATCCCTAGGGACATATGTCATCATGTAATATGTCAAAAGGTGTCATAGGTTAACATATGACCCCCTTTGAGCCATAAGAATTATTCTAATATGTCCTTAGGGGTCTTAGGACCCTTAGGGAGATATGCCATCATTTAATGGGTCAAAGGAGGTCATAGATCAACCTATGACCCCCTTTGACACATATGAAGCATTGTAATATGTCCCTAGGGGTCTTAGGACTCCTAGGGACATATGTCTTCATGTAATGGGTCAGAGGGGGTTATATGTCAACCTATGACCCCCGTTGACCCGTAACAACGATTTTAATATGTCCCTAGGGGTCCTAGGACCCCTAGCTATAAATGTCATCATTTAATGGGTCGAAGCGGGTCATAGGTCAACCTATGACACCCTTTGACCCATATCAAGCATTCTAATATGTCCGTAGGTGTCCTATGACCCATAGGGACATATGTCATCATGTAATGTGTCAAAGTCAATCATAAGTCAACCTATGACCTCCTTTGACTCACAAGAATGATTCTAATATGTCCCTAGGGGTACTAGGACCCCTAGGGACATATGTCATCATGTAATGGGTCAAAGCGGGTCATAGGTCAACCTATGACCCCCTTTGACCCATTTGAATGAATCTAATATGTGCCTAGGGGTCCTAGGAACCCTAGGGACATATGTGATCATGTAATATGTCGAAGGGTGTTATAGGTTAACATATGACCCTTTTTGAGCCATAAGAATGATTCTAATATGTCCCTAGGGGTCCTAGGACCCTTAGGAAGATATGTCATCATTTAATGGATCGAACGAGGTCATAGATCAACCTATGACCCCCTTTGACCCATATGAAGCATTCTAAAATGTCCCTAGGGGTCCTAGGACCCCTATGGACATATGTTGTTACATAATGGGTTGAAGGGGGTCATAGGTCACCCTATGACCCCTTTTGACCTATTAAAAAGATTCTAATATGTCCCTTGGGGTCTTAGGACCCCTAGGGACATATGTCATCATGTAATGGTTCGAAGGGGATCATAGGTCAACCTATGACCCCCTTTGACCCATAAGAATGATTCTAATATGTCTCTAGGGGTCCTAGGACCCCTGGGGATATATGTCATCATTTAATGGGTTGAAGAGGGTCATAGGTCAACCTATGACCCCCTTTGACCCATAAGAACAATTCTAATATGTCCCTAGGAGTCTTAGGATACCCAGGGACATATTTCATCATTTAATGAGTCAAATGTGGTCATACATCACCCTGTAACCTCCTTTGACCCATAAGAACGATTCCAATATGTCCCTAGGGGTCCCAGGGACATATGTCGTCATGTAATAGGTCGAAGGGGGTCATAGGTCAACCTATGACCCCCTTTGACCTATATGAATGATTCTAATATGTCTCTAGGGGTCCTAGGACCCCTAAGGATATATGTCATCATTTAATGGGTCGAAGGGGGTCATAGGTCAACCTATGACACCCTTTGACCCATATGAAGCATTATAATATGTCCCTAGGTGTCCTAGGGACATATGTCATCATTTAATGGGTTGATGGGGGTCATAGGTCAACCTATGAAACCTTTTGACCCATAAGAATGATTTTAATATCTCGTAGGGGGTCGTAGGACCCCGAGGGACATATGTCGTCATGTAATTGGTCGTAGGGGGTCATAAGTCAACTTATGACCCCCTTTGATCCATAAGAACAATTTTAATATGTCCCTAGTGGTCTTAGAACTGCTAGGGACATATGTCATCATTTAATAGGTCGAAGGGGGTCATAGGTCAACCTATGACCTCCTTTGACCCATATGAAGCATTTTAATATGTTCGTAGGGGTCCTAGGATCCCTAAAGACATATGTTGTCATGTAATGGTTCGTAGGGGGTCATAGGTCACCCTATGATCCCCTTTGACCCATAAGAACAATTCTAATATGTCCCTAAGGGTCCTAGGACCCCTAGCGACATATCTTGTCATTTAATGGGTAAAAGGGGGTCATAGGTTATCATATGACCCCGTTTGACCCATATGAAGCATTCTAATATTTCCTTAAGGGTCCTAGGACCCCTAGGGACATATGTTATCATGTAATGTGTCGAAAGTGGTCATAGGTCAACCTATGACTCCCTTTGACCCATACGAACAATTCTAATATGTCTCTAGGGTTCCTAAGACCCCTAAGAACATATGTTATCATTTAATGGGTTGAAGGGTGTCATAGGTCAACCTATGACGCCCTTTTATCCATATTAACGATTCTAATATATCCCTATGGGTCCTAAGACCCCTAGGAACATATGTCGTCATATAATGGGTCGAAGGGGGTCATAAGTCAACCTATGACCCCCTTAGACCCATATGAAAGATTCTAATATGTCCCTAGGGGTCCTAGGATCCCTAGGGACATGTCATCATGTAATGGGTCATGAACAATTCTAAGATGTTCTTAGGGGTCCTATGACCCCTAGGAAAATTTTTCATCATGTAATTGGTCAAAGGGGGTCATAGGTCAACCTATGACCCCTTTTGACTCATCAGAATGATTCTAATATGTCCTTAGGGCTCCTAGGACCCCTAGGGACATATGACATCATTTAATGGGTTGAAGGGGGTCATATGTCAACCTATGACCCCCTTTGACCCATATAAATGAATCTAATATGTTACATACGTCATCATGTAATATGTCGAAGGGGGTCAGAGGTTAACCTCTGACCCCCTTTGAGCTATAAAAATGATTCTAATATGTCCTTAGGGTTCTTTGGACCCCTAGGGAGATATGTCATCATTTGTTGGGTTGAAGGGGGTCATATGTTAACCTATGACCTGCTTTGACCCATATGAAGCATTCTAATATGTCCCTAGGGGTCCTAGGACCCCTATGGACATATGTTGTCAGGTAATGGGTCGAAGGGGGTCATAGGTCACCCTATGACCCCCTTTGGCCAATTAAAAGGATTCTAATATGTCCCTAGGGGTCTTAGGACCCCTAGGGACATATGTCATTATGTAACGGGTCAAAGGGGCTTATAGGTCAACCAATGACCCCCTTTTACCCATAAGAACAATTCTAATATGTCCTTAGGGGTCCTAGCACCCCTAGGGACAAATGTCATCATTTAATGGGTTGAAGGGGGTCATAGGTAAACCTATGACTCCCGTTGATCCATAAGAACAGTTCTAATATGTCCTTAGGGGTCCTAGGATCGGTAGGGATATATGTCATCATTTAATGGGTCAAAGGGGGTCATTGGTAAATCTATGACCCCCTTTGACCCATATGAATGATTCTAATATGTCCCGAGGGATCCTAGGACCCTTGGGAACATATGTCAAAATGTAATGGGTCGAACAGGGTCATAGGTCAATCTATGACCCACTTTAACCCATATGAATGATTCTAATATGTTCCTATGGATCCTAGGACCCCTAGGGACATATGTTGTCATGTAATGGGTCGAAGATTCTAATAGGACCCCTAGGGATATATGTTGTCATTTAATGGGTCGAAGGGGGTGATAGGTCAACCTATGACCCCCTTTGACCCATATGAAATATTATAATATGTCCCTAGGGTTCCTAGGACCCTTAGGGACATATGTCGTCATGTAATGGGTCAGAGGGGGTTATAGGTCAACCTATGACCCCCTTTGACCCATAAGAACAATTGTAATATGTTGCTAGGGGTCCTAAGACCCTTAGGTATATATGTCATCATTTAATGGGTCGAAGGGGGTTATAGGTCAACCTATGACATCGTTTTACCCATATGAAGCATTCTAATATGTCCCTAGGTGTCTTAGGACCCCTAGGGACATATGTTGTCATGTAATGTGTTGAACATGCAATGTGTCGAAGAGGGTCATAAGTCAACCTATGACCCCCTTTGACCCATAAGAATGATTCTAATATATATGTCATTATCTAATGGGTCGAAGGGGGTCATAGGTCACCCTATGAGCCCCTTTGACTCATAAGAATGATTCTAATATGTTCCTAAGGGTCCTAGGATGCCTAGAGACATACGTCATCATTTAATGTGTCAAAGGGGGTCATAGGTCAACCTATGCCCCCCTTTGACCCATATGAAGCATTCTAATATGTCCCTAGGTGTCGTAGGACCCCTAGGGACATATGTCATCATGTAATGTGTCGAAGGGGGTCATAGTTCACCCTATGACCCCCTTCAAACCATATGAAAGATTCTAATATGTCCCTAGGTGTCTTAGGACCCTTAAGGACATATGTCATCGTGAAATCTGTCAAAGGGGGTCATATGTCACCCTATGATCCCCTTCAACCCATATGAATGTTTCTAATATGTCCCTAGGAGTCTTAGGACCCCTAAGGACATATGTCATTGTGGAATGTGTCGAAAGTGGTCATTGGTCACCCCATGATCCCCTTCGACCCATATGAATGATTCTAATATGTCCCTAAGGGTCCTAGGACCCCTAGGGACAAATGTCATCTTGTAATATGTCAAAAGTGTTCATAGGTCATCCTGTGACCCCCTTCGACCCATATAAACTATTCTAATATGTCCCTAGGGGTCCTAGGATCTCTTAGGGACATGTGTTGTCATGGAATGTGTCGAAATGGGTCATAGGTCATCCTGTGAGCCCTTTTGACCCATGTAAATGACTCCACTAGAAATAATATAGTAAAAATAATAATAATATAGTATAACAATCATATATATATAATTTATATATTATAATAATAATAACATAATATATTATATGTTATAATTTACATATGATAATAATAATAATAATATATTATAGATTATAATTAATATGTGATAATAATAATAATATGTATTAATAACATATATATAATATATTACGTTATTATATTTAATAAAAATATAGTAAAAATAATAATAATATATTATAATAATATATATTATATTTTTAGATAATAATAATAATAACATAATATATTATTATATATTATATCTTTACATTACGTTATATATATATATATATATATATATATATATATATATAATATTATATTGTATTATTATATAATATATAGATTATATATTATTTTATATATAATAGTTATGTTATTATATTAAATATTTATAGATTATATACTATATCTTTACATATTTCATAACTCAAATTAGTTATATCACTTACAAATTTATTTTTCCCTCTAATTTTTGTGCCTTTCTCTCCAATTTTTATGTCGCTGATATTGGATATCGGATCTCATATAGAATATTCGATATGAGATCCGATATCCGATATGAGATTCGATATCCGATCTTATATCAGATATCCGATCTCAAATCGGATATCTGATAAGGCTTGGGCCTTACTTTCCAGGTTTGGTACCTGGATAGGTGAAAAAAAGTCAGAGGGGATTTTGAAGTGCTTTTAGACGTGTTCAAACTCTATTTTTTTCACATTTCCACTTTTTGGCACACCATGATCCTGCACATACCCTAAAGTGCAAGGATTAGCTAAGATAATGGTTAAATGGTGTATTGATAACATACTCAAAGATAGATTGTCCACACTTAGAAACATTGGAGGAATAAGTTGTAACAAGGTTGATTGGAGAGCTTGAACTAAGTTCATTAGTGCATGTCGATCAAGCTAGTTCAAGCCAAGAAAATTCTCAGTTGGAGTCAAGCAAAAGGAAAATCTAGTGTGTGCTGAGTAAACTTTAGGTGCTAAGTGAAGTTCAAGAACCGAGGAAAGTAAAAAGTGCCAAGTAAACTTCAGGTGTTGAGCATCAGTAAAACATAGTTGATGCTGAGTAACACAGTGTGTGTTGAGCACCATAATTTCAATAGTACTAAGCTACTACATTATTGGAAATGTCAAAGATTACCAAATCTCAGCTAACAAATTTGTTACCTTGAATTTTGTGAACCAGTTGGAGGATAAGGATGATGAGCTGGTGGCACAAAATTCTTTGTAAACTATTTTTGTGAAAATTCAAATGGATTATTCAAGAAGTTTCTAGAAGGAAAAAAATATGGGTTTAGATTCAATGAATCTTACCTAATCCATACGAATTGAAATTAAATGATGGAAGAATTAAGTGGGAAAAGAAAGTCTAGAACTTCTATTTAAGGAGTCAGAGACCAAAAATCAAGAGCTTCTAGTGTTCCAAATTGTGAAGTGGCTAAAGGGTGTCAAAGAAAAGGAATCTAGGATAAGGAAGAATAGAGCATAGAGGCTTTGCTTTGATAAAGTGGTCAAAGAGAGATGATTTCACTAGCACATTGAGCATGAAGACTCAAGGAGAAAAAGCTTGAAAGGTGGGGAAGCTGTCAGAACTATAAGAGATTGAAAGCGGGGCAAAGTTATGAGCTGAAGAAGTGATCTAAAATCTACAAGTTAAGTTGTATTCTATAATCAAGTCAAAACCCCTTATTGTTACTCTCTAGCAATTGTATAAGTTAGGGTAAAGGAAAATCCTATGGACTTAGGTTGGTCTAACAACCATTTGTAAATCCTTTAACAAGGTGGCATTCCAAGTGAATGTTCTAAAGTCCTCTAATCAGGAACACTTCTAATAGGGTGGTTAAATCCTTTAACTAGGTCACATTTAGAAGAGTTTTGTAAGACTTTAACAGGGTAGGCCTTTCATAGGGCATCACTTCAGAAGAGTGAGAATTGAGTAGCATGTTACTAGTGGTTTTTCTCAAATTGGGTTTCCACGTAAATCACTATGTTATGTGTTGATCTTTTCATGTGTTATGCTTGCATGTTGATTTAAAGTAACTTGTTAAATAGGAATTTTTTAAGCTTGGATGAATGAATGGTTGAATGGGCACACTACACTGAGTGAAAAAGTTTGAAATAGGACATCTGGATCTTGAATAACTAATTCACCCCCTCTCTCAGTTATTCTGAAGCATTTCTAACATACCACCCATAGACAAATGGATATACTAACATGGTGAATAGGTCCTTTGACAATCTCCTACAATGCCTAAGAAAGCAATACTCTCAAAGTTGGGATACAATTCTGTGCCAAGAAATTTTTTCCTTCAATGACTCTTAAAATAGATCAACAGAAAAAACACCATTTTAAGTAGTATATGGTCTACACCTGAAGGGACCATTGGATCTGATGGAACTTCCCTCTAATTTTAAAATCAGTGCTCAAGGCTAAGAATTGGTAGAACTAATAACAAAGTTACAATAGAAAGTGAGGGAAAAACTACAAAAATCTAGTTTGAAATACAAAGAAAATGCTGACAAGAGAAGGAGAGAGGTCCACTTCAAAGTGGGAGACAAATTTTGGGCTTTTCTAAGGAAGGAGAAACTACCCAAAGGGAGGTACTCTAAACTATAGATGAAGAAGGTAGGCTCTTACTGCATACTCAACAAGATAAGTGATAATGGCTATGAGATCTCCCTTCCACCAAATTTGTAGATCTCCCCCATATTCAACATTATAGATCTCACACCTCATAAGGTTGCTGCAAGATCATCAGATCATCAAGATGAAGACACCAATGAGGAAGACTATGTTACCAATCTTCCACCAAGAAAACTAGTGTAGTTAGAGGAAATATTGGACACAAAGCTACTCAAGAAAATTTGAGCCAAGAAATAAATGCAATACTTAGTTGAATGGAAGGGCCTCCCCAACATAGATGCTACTTGGTTAACAAAAGAACAAAACAGGCAACATGGTACTTCAGTGGATTTGCTACCCCTTAAGTAGGGACTTGAGTTTTAAAACTCAAGGGGAGTATGGTATAGGAGCACCTACTCTAGATTCATCAAATAAGGCACCTAAGGATCATAAATAGTCTACTTAGGTGAGTTTGGCACATTGATCTAGTTGTAAGGCCTAGTTCCAGGATTAGGCATAATTATGAACCCTAAGGTAACTAAGGTCAAATATGATCAATAAGCCTAAAAATTCATAGGATTCAAGGTTTTTAATTTTTTTTAATATCTATATCCATGTTGGATCACTTACTTTAGGTCTAGACCAAGTTTGATCTCTAGGTTTGCATTTTTGCAAATTTTGCAAAAATTGCTCAAAAGTTGTCAACAACTTTTGAGCAACTTTGCAAAAAGTTATCAACTAGGTCATGTTAGGTTTACATGGTAAAATTTGTGTAAAAGAACCATGGAAGGGTAAAATAATAATAAAAGGTCTTAAATATTCCATTTGGATATGTATAGAGAGGTTTGACAAAGTTTTGAAGTCATTTTGTAAAAAATGTAAAAGTTGCATAAAAAGTTGTAAAATGCAACATTGAGAAAGTTGCTAACATTACAAAAATGATGTAAAAGGGTAGATGGTTGGTATTGGGGGTAGTTAGTAAGGTTTCTAACTATAAAATGGATATACCATTGTGTGGTTAAACCAAATGAGATTTGGAGAAGAGGAAATATTTTGATACATTTTTGGTGCATTCTATTGTTGTTGTTTTGATTGGTATTTTTAGTTTTAGTGTTGTTTCTAGGAATTGTACAGCCTTATACCACCTAGAAACCATGTAATATAGTAATGGATAGATAGAATGGTGAATCATCCTTCTAATTCTTTTTTTTTGGTTTAATTTTATAAAAAAATGAATAAGTTATGAGCATTTTGGTGAAAGTGGGTATTTGCAGATTTGAGATTCCCTGAATATAGTCATGTTACAGCATGTGGTATGGACACATTTTGGAGACTTAGACCTCTAATAATATTCATTGAAAATATATGTGAATTATTTTTTATTTCCTTTTGGTTTTAGTCAGTTTTATCCAGATTTGTGAAGGTTATGCATATTTTAGTGGAAACTGGTTTTTAAAGATATCCGTTGGAGTTGCAGGGAGTGATTTGCACTTGAAAATTTATTTTTGATTGGGAAAAATAAATGGCTTAAATATTATTAAACTATATTCATAGTTTTCTCACATGGAATTGGTTTGGTGTAATTTTGATTCATTTTTATAAGGATGTGGGATTCCCTAGGTAGGGTTTGGTGTTTTAATTCTAAATTAAGACAGGGATATGGACTAGAATTTGTAGTCTGAAACAATAATTGTTTAAGGAAAAAATGGGGTACTCAAACCTCAAGATTTGGTGAGGTGATAGTTATTGTAGCTATCTACAAACTTTATTATTTCCATAATTTCCTTTTTGAGTTTTAATGGGTCAAATAATGCAATTCTTGGAAATTGTAAAACTTGGGACAGTATTGAAGTTGTCTGTTAAAGGAAGCAAACAAGTAATTTTTGCCTCTTTTCAATTATTTCAATGATTAAATGAAGATTAGATGATTATTATCTTAGATTATCATTTGGTTTGTAAGATTCTCTACATCATCAAGTTTGAGACACATCAAATGGATGGAGTTGTTGTAGTCCTACACATTCACTATCAAGCATAAGAAGGGGACAAATAATCAGGTGACAGATGCTTTGAGTAGGAAGTTGTTGAAAGTGAAATAATTCAAGTTGTAGAGCATTTCCTTGGATAGTTTTGAAGGTTTTTATGAGGAGGACATTGCTTTCTCAGAGGCTTACAAGGTATGTACTAATTTTTCTAATCATTTCCATAGTGATTTTGTTGAATACACCTTGCAAAATGGTTTTTTATTCAATGGGAAATTGTTGTTCATCCCAAGGGGATCCATGAGGAAGAATCATATAGGAGAAGTAAAATGGGAGTAGGAGTGGGAACTTTGCATTTAACAAGACCTTGGACCTTATGGAAAGATTCTATTATTGGCCCAAAATGGGAAGAGATGTTAGGAGGTATGTAGAGTAATGCAACATATGTTAGAAGGAAAAGGGGACTTCATCAAATATAGGGCTCTACCAACTTCTCCCCATTCATAATAGGCCTTGGGAATTAATCAACATGGATTTTACAGTGGGCTTACCAAGGACTAGGATAGGAATGAATAGTCTATTTATGGTAGTAGATAGGTTTAGCAAGATAAGCCACTTCATACCATGCAAGAGAACACATGATGCAACTAATGTTGCCAACCTATTCTTCAGGGAGGTGGTTAGGATATATGACTTGCCAAGGAGCATAACAACTGATAGGGATGTCAAGTTTATGGGGCACTTTTGGAAGACCTTATGGAAGAGGCTTGGAACAAACCTAGCACATAGCTCTACCTACCATCCTTGAACTCATGGTCAAATAGAGGTACTAAATAGGGTATTGGGCAACCTATTAAGGTGCCTCACCAAAGAGTATGGACAAAGTTGGGAGCAAGTCATTCTCCCAGCTGAATTTACATACAATGATAACATAATAGGATAAAAGGGTTACGTACTTTCCAATTGTTGTATGACACTCACCCAAGATGTATCATGGAGTTAAGGGATCTACCTTCACATGACAAGATCAATGAGCAAGCTAACATGACTTTGTGTAATCAATGAAGGAGCTACATGATCAAGTGAAGCAAACTTTGATGGAAGTCAATTAGAAGTTAAAGGAAAAGAAGGATGGGGAGAGAAGATAGTTGCAATTTAAAGTAGGAGACTTGGTGATGGTTTATCTGAATAAGGCTAGATTACAAAATGGAATCCCTAGCAAATTTTAGATGAGGAGGATTGGGCCATGCAAATCATTGAGAAGTATGGACCCAATACCTATTATAAGATAGATCTACCAAAGGACATGCATATCTCTCCAATTTTCAATGTGAAAGACCTAGTACCATAAAAAGGTCCTAAGATGGATGACATAGAGTATCAAGAAGAATTGAACAAGGATGTATCAGAGATGAAGGTACCTGAAAAGAAAGTACCACAAGTTGAGATAATATTGGATTCTAGGGTGAAGAAGAGCACAAGAAATAAAGTCTACAAGGAAAATTTGTGAAATGGATGGATTTACCTAAGGCTGAAGTAGCTTGTATTTCTAAGAGTGATTTGAAGAAGCTATGCATCAACAATGAATTCTTATCTCCAGCAATACCTTTGACTTCTTCATGCAGGGAGAGAATGGTGCAGGAGCACCTAGGGTAAGGTTAAGCTTAATTTTGGTTAGTAGATGGTATAATCAATCATTGGGGTAATAAGTACTAGTTATAAAGTCCCAAGGTGAGTTTAGGTGGTTTTATTTGATAGGTTTTGGATTGGGAGTCAAATTTTGTCAATTAGGTCCTTATAGGAGAAAATTTGTAAAAGTTGTGCTAAGTGGAAAGATGTGGTAAAACACCACAAAGGGGGAAATGAGTGTGTAAAGGTGGTCCTTAAATTTTATAATTTCATACTAAAAGGTTTTATAGCATTCCAACCAAGTTTTGGGAGTATAGGAGCAAAGTTGCAAAAGTTATCAAAAAGTTGCATTAACAACTTTGCAATTATTGCAAAATTGCTTGACAACTTTTAGGCAGTTTTGGAAAAGCTGACGAATTAGGAAGTTATGGTTCAAACTATAGGATAGAATGGAGCATGAACTCTATTTAATACTTTTCCAACTTATTTCCAAGGGTTGACCAATAGAATGTATGGATCACACCTATAGCAGGACAAATTTTGTTCATTAAAACATAGTTTCTAAAGTTTGAACATAGATTTTGAATTGAACATTGATTTATCTTTGATGGAATAAAATGTGTTAATTTTTTGAAATTTTGTGTTTTTTTTTAAATTTCAAGTAAGATTTTGATAGGGTTTATAAAATTATTTGATTTCAATAATCCCATTGTCCAATTTTGTGGTGCAAGCATGAAATGTGCTATGGCTTGAATTTCCTAAGTCAAAACACCATGGATCTTGGAGACCGAGAAACATGCTCTATATATATTGTTAATAAATTTTTTTGGAGTTTTTGGAAGGCCAAATTCTGATTTTACAAGCAAGCCCTCTGAAAACAGACAAGCTCAAGGTGCAAGAAAATGCTTGTAAAGAGGTTTTGTGATGAATAGATGATTGAAAAGGTCAATCCTAAGGTGGAAATATTGGAGTAGTGTATGAAGGGATCAAAACTCAAAGGAGGAGGTTTGGAATGGAGTTTGATACATGTGGGGATAAAACTCAAACATTTCCTTTAAAACTCTTAAAAAGGGGTTTTCTAAAGCTGTACTATATGGACAATACTATAGCCCAAGACATGAAAAATCTTAAAAGTTAGGTCATAGAGAAAATAATTATAAAACACACCAAGGGGCCTTATTAATGGTTTTTGCGAGTTATAGAACTTTCCTTGTTTTTAAGAGGGATTATAGGGGCTCTTAGGGCTAACTAGGAAAAGTGGTGATTTGTGTGTGGTAAACTTAAAAGAATGGAGTAGAATGATGTTCAAAATTTATTTTCGGTGACTTTGGTGCATTTGGTGAAGTGTTGGAAATCTAGGCCAAAGAATACATATTTGGTGAACTGGGGGAATGACATGGAAACTTGAATTGTTGGGAGACTTTCTTGGAGAAAGGGGATTGTAGAGGGATCCTCTAGGTTAGGGTTAGGAGAGAAAAACCTTAGTAAGATAGGAGTAGCCTAGGGAGAGAAAGAAATCTCTTAGTTGAAGAAGCTCCCCATCAGATAGCCAACAAACATCAAAAACTACTTTCCCAATACTGTCTCTAAACTACTCTCTATAAATTAGGTATAACTTCCATACTTATCCAAATTATAATTTTCACACCTAACCACATCATTAGGGCACTATGCCAAACATGTCCATAATTTAGAATTTTTAGAAAATCAAGCCATTATCTGTACCATTAGGATCTCTATCTGCTACTATGCCAGTCTTTGTAGAAACAATGTTATGTTTATAGTAATGACAAACACATTCATGAATGCAACATATCAATACTCTCCAATGCTTAAGATACTTCCATAATGTAGTATCATTAGAATTCATTCTAAAAATCTCCACCTTTGGCATTGATGGCAACATAGATGAAAAACCATCTAAAAGTTCTAAGAATACCAAGTAATATTTTGTTGCTTCTATCCTCATCTATTCAAATCCTCTTCATCAAGAATGTCTAAAATCTTCCTTCTTCCTTTATGAATCTTTCTAAATCTCTCTAAAGAGATGTCTCTCCCCCATTTCTTAGGATTTTTTTTTCATAAATATTCTCCCCTATTGACTTCAATGTCAAAGGTCTCAACCTCAATGTTACATATCACTTGTTACATACCAATTGTTAATCAAATGCTCCAAGTCATTAACTAGCTTGAGTTTCCAAAGACATTGTTCAATTCAAAATACCAAATACCAAATACCAAGAGTCCTCAAAGACTCATTACATACAAGATACTCCCCCATACAAGAAGCATCAACATTCAGTCTTTCAAACAAGTGTGCTCTATACTACTAGATTGATGCACTCTTTGCATCACCTATTCAAAAGTAGGCAGGGGCATAACCCCAAGCATACCTCTCAAGTACTTAAATGTATATTTAGGAATAGGTTTCATAAATATATCTACAATCTTATAGTTCCTCTCCCATTTGAATTTTATAAGTTGTCCTGATGGATGCAACCTTGGTGATCTTTCATTGTGATGGATCATGATTGTGACCATGAGTGGTCTACACCGTAGAGGTGATCTGATGTATGTTTTTCTATCAGTTACCTTGATTATGCTTTGGCTGAGTTATGAGATTATGATGTGATTTATGGTTCACTGAGGTTTGTGCTAGTGCTTACCAGGATTGATGTGGTATCATGTGATTGTTCCATGATTACCTTGAGATGTGTGTAGAGATTGCACTGTGTACTTTTTACCATGCTACACTAGACTAGGTTCCTGTAGTAGTGGTTAGTCATGTTTATGACTATGTTTACTTAGGTGTTTTAAGTGCCTTTTTTTGTTCTTTAATCAACCATTATTAAATACTTAAATGATTAGAAATGGATTGTTCATGTTGGATTATTTGGTGATGTGCTTTGGACATTTACCTTGCAGTTATATTTTGATTTGAGAGATATCTATTACTTATGCGATGTTTTATATTTGAGAGGACTTGAGGGTTAGATGATATACTTTGATTTAAGTATCATAGATGTTAGACTACTATGTCGTTCAGTTGATCATTTTGCATGATGATGCCTTTTTGAGGTGATAGTGTGTTTTATGATGATATTTGGTTATCTGGTATTTGGACATACCTCTTATTATGTTATGTAATGGATTTAATGCTATGGTTATTTGCTTCATTCCTATGTTGTTATGCTTTATGTGAATGTGAGTGATGTAAATAATTATTTTAATATAATTAAATAAATGGTTAAATTAGGTGATTTAATGCATTTATTGCTTCAGCTATGTTATTATATGCAATTGCACTTGACTGTGTTGTTTAGTGTGTAGGATTTATATCCCTAGCAGTGGCACATGGAGTTAGTGATTTAGCCATTCATATTTTACCAATGCCATCCTTGTATATTTGATGTATCCTTATTTTAATTGTTTAATTAAACCTTTTGATGATTATTAAATTCAAACTCATTTGCATTATGTGATTAGACTAGTAAGCGTGTCTGTACATTTAGAGGTTCACATTGTTGTGAAAGTTGTTAAGGAAATTTATGTGTTTTTGGGTTTTTGAGCTTTTTAATTGATTTATTTTAATTTCTGGCAGCTTTTCCATAAATAAATTCTTATTTCTAGGAATAGCCTATTTTCATTTGGGTCGATTCAAGGTTTAACTAGGTTGGCTAGTTAATTGCCCTAATCGATTATTCACTTGAAAAGTGAATAAATATCCAAAAAGGAATTTAATTTCTCACTTCTCACTTTTGAATTAGAAAGTTAGAGAGTAAAACCCAAAATACTCTTCATGTGGATTTACTATTTTGTTCGTTGTGGGAGCTAAGGACATAGTATCATGATGAGGTTAAGCTCATTAGATCCAGCTCGGGGAAACCTTGGATTGCCACGATTTTTAGCTAATTCTACCGGCTATTTATTTTATGGTTCAATTTCCTATTTTTCCCTTTTGGCTATGAGGTGTGACTTTCCTATTTTATTGTTTCTACTCTTTTTCTAAATTTCTTTTTGGTAGCCATTTGTTTGGAGGCTGAGAACTAGTGTTCCCCTCCGTTTTTGTTTGCTAGTTCTACTCGGTTGGGCGGGTACAAACATTTCCCTATTTTTTGAGATGAGGGTTTGGGGTTTTACATCTTTATGCTGGCTATTTTTGCATACGGTGTCAGAACTTGATTATTTTTGGATTTTTGGGATTTTTGTGCCCAAAGGCCAAATGGGTTTTAATATTGAAATTTTCCAAAATTTTGGGGTTTTTACCTCATTTTGCATGCCACCGTATTTTATCAAGTTTTCTTGGCACAATGTGGGTCATGGACCTTGATGATCCATTTGGATATTAGTCAGACCACTATTACACTTTTATGTTGCATTGGGGTGCGTGTCACATTTGTACTCCTGACACTGTGGTTGGTTGAGTGATTTTATACCTAGTTTTATGGCTTCTTTTGGACCTTTGTTATTGTTGCATAGACACTAAGATTCGTGTAGAATCCATACTCCTAGATTGAGGCTAGTTGAGTGATTTCATGATGTATGGTTTATTGGCTTTGGAATTCATGTAGAATCTGTCCTTCCCATGTTGCTTTTGGTTGGGTGTTATCTTTTGCCTTATGTTCTCATCCTATCTTTGTGTTTTGATCTTCGTGATGGTGGTGCACCACACACTAGTACATGCACATACATTTTTTGGGTGACTTTTGAGGCCTGATCTTTTGTGGTACTTTTGAAAGTTATGATCATTGGGGTTAGGATGGGAGTATGCATGCCCACGGGCACTTGTCGTAGGATGAGCATGGGTAGGGTAGGGTAGCATATGGAGGGGGCTTCTGTCATGCATTCTGGTGTCCATTTCCTGTTTGATTGAAGAATCTTTTTAAATAAGTGATAACTAAATAAAATGTGTGAGTGGTAATAAAAATTAAGATAATAAAATCATGTGCTGAGCCATTCTGTTGAGGGATGCTAAATCCACACAATTTGAGCTTGGGCTTTTTGATGCCAAGCGACTCTCCATGATGTCAGCCCCTACTTAGTAGCCTATTGAGTGTCTGACCAAGACTTGTACTCCTTGCATTGTCTTAGGTTCTTAGTTATAGCCATCATACTGTCTAGTGTGATTGTTAGTCATGGATGTGTTTTGTGTGTTTGTGGTTGGATGATTATCTCCATCAACATGGCAAGTGTGGACCTATGAGTGCCACATGGTTGGGAGGTGTAGCTACCTCTACCACTGCTAGAGACCAGTGTACAAAGATGGTCTTATATCCTAGTGTGACCATGGCTGGAGGTGCTCACTTGGTACTTAACTTTATGGAGTATGCTTCTTGTGATTTATGCTTTTATTGGGATGTTTTTTATCATGTTTAGATGATCTTAGTTTTGACACATTCCTTATTATGATGATTAGCATGTGATAGGTGATGTTATCTACTTGCAGGTTTATTTTCTATTATACTACTAGCATGTTAGATTTCCTTATGCTTTTGGTTACTAGCATGTTTAATAGTGACGTCCCTATTATGACAGTACCGACAATTTGATTGGTGCCTTGGGATGTTACGTGTGGGGGATAGCTAGGATCCATGATGGTATTATCATGCTATTGACAGTTGGGAGGAACTGCGTACTTAGTTTGGTTTCTTAGTTATTGTGATGTTATTTCTATGCATTGTGATGTTGCTTTTAGTATGTTCTTTACTGCTTTGGTTTAGATGGATAGAAGTTCCTCTTTCTTGTTTCATGGCATCTCATTGTTTATGCACTCAAGTTTTCACTCCTCGATCAATGTGCATCTAGTACTCCCCTATGTGGAAGTTTTGAACTCATTTTTTCTTACTTTTTCCCCACTTTTTTTTTTCTTAGGTGTTTTTGTGTTCCTATGGATGACATTTTATCAGCATGGTGCAACACAAAAATGTATCACACACCCATTGAAACTCTGTCGTGTGTCCCCTGATTTTATCGCAAGCCTCTTGGAGAAATATCGTGCAATACTAAAAAGTATCACACCTCCTTATAAGGAATGTTGTATGACACCCTTAAAGTGTCACACACATTTGGGAGAAGTATCGCCCAGTCCCTAAAAGTGTCACGCTTCTTTAAAAATGTCGCCGAATACTTTTCTATGCTATATTAAAGTATCACTTGGTTTTTTGTAAAAACCTGTGCAGGTAGGCAACGAGCACTTTTTGATCTAGTTCAAACTTTTTGAGAGTTGATTTGGATACCCTCTTCGGTGTTCTTCAACCCTATGGTGTTTCTTTTTTATTTCTATTGTGTGTGTTTTAGTAGTCTATCTATTGGGGTTTAAAATATATCATTTAAGTATAAGGTTTCAGACCTCTCAGAGATGAGATAAAGATTCTAGGAAATTTCAATGCTTCAAAAATCTAGACTTAGCCAAATTTCAAGGCTTCAGGATTTCAGACTTAGCCAAATTTAAAGATTCTACATTCTACCCTAGCTTGGTGTTTTGTTGATGTGTGGTTGTTTCTTTGAGCCCTCATCTTGTGCATGGTTGTTGTTGGCTTTTATATGCATCTGTCAGTTTGGTAGTGGCATTTAGAGATCTGTTGGTTGGTGGGATTGTGGTGAAGTCTTCCATTGTGATCTTTGTGATCCCTATATGATGTTTTCATGTGCATTCATACTTGTTAAAAAAAAATATTGACTTATATTGAATCCTTGTTCCAAGGATCTCCTTGCAAGGCATTACATCTGGTATCAGAGCCCATGTTCAAATATTGGGATCTCTATGTATATGTTGCCCTTATAGTTGTTGCTGCATTGGTTGAGTGCGAGTTTCTTGGTGAGAACTTATGATCTTTGTTGCTTTGGTATCTACTTGTGATGGACTTTCTTGGCCAATAGATGCAACTAGATCTGTGTGAGGAGAAGGAAGTGCATCTTCCCTTGTTTTGTAGATGGAATCGATGTGCCTTGTTTGGTTGGTTGCTTGTGTGACCCTTTTTGGATGGAACCACTGATTGGTGTCCATGTGTTGGCTTTGAGTGCCTTTTTTTGTTCTCCTTATGGATTTAGGTGCATTTTTCCTTGTTTTCTCCTTATTGTAAGTAAATATATGAATCTTATTTGTGATTCTTTATCTTATCGTTATAGTAATGAAATGGTTCCTTTCATTGAGAAATGAGTGTTTATTGTGAATAATCACAAAGAATTAGGTTTGCATTATATCCTTGGGTTAATGACTTAAGTCCCCAATTATTTTTCTTCGTAAGCTTGTGAAAAATTGTATTAATTTGATGGATATCTAATGTTGCATTGCATGGAAATTATTGTTGTTTGCATATGCATGAGGTTACTAATGGTATACTACTTGATGTGTGTGAGTGTGTTCTCTAACATTGCTAGGATGATGTATTCCTTAGCATTGTGTGGTGATTTATCCCTCTTGTATGACTATACTTATTCATCGCCTGTAATGTGATTTGTTTGATGCCTTATTTTATTTGGCTGGAGGTACTTTCCTCATGTTATTGGGCTAGCATTGGTTTTTAGTAATTTCCTCTCTTGGAATAGTCATCAAAATTTATTTATCGCTCTCTTTGTGATAGTTTTCACATTTCACTTATTGTTGAAATGAGCTCTTTTTGATATTTACTGTCAGAATTGACAATTCCCCCATTTGGGAATTTTGTTTTTTTTTCATGATAACTACTCTGAATGTGTTTCTAACTATTGCCCAGTTGTGTGTTGTGACTCTATCATGTTTATCTCGAACCTATGGTAGTATGTAAAATGGATAATATAATAGAGAACATGCTAGTGTGTGTGTGGTAAATATAAAGTTAAAATAATTGAATGGTTTAAATGGTGATTCAACTTAATGTTATTTTTGAAAGAAATTGAAAGATATGTAGTTTTATAGTGACTCTTGCACCCTTCCTTTGAAAACCTTTTTGTTTCATTGTGCATTAGTGCTTATATTATGTTTAATTAATGAAATTATGAAAGAGGAGTAATGATAGTTTCAATGTGTGAATTACCTTTCATTCCATGTCTTATGTTGTTCTGGGCATCTGTGTTCTTGAGGGATTTTGGACATTTTGTCTGTTGCTTGTTTTGGTGACCGAGATTGTTGATTTTTCCTTTGTGGTTTTGTCCTAAGTGGTGACTCAATCATAGGTCTTTGGACTCTCTTAACTTCATCATTTCATAGTCTTCATTGATATCTTTGTGATGCTTTTTGAATGGAGTCAATCTGAGTCTGGACGTGGGAGTTTTAGTCCCTGGAGTGAAGGTAGTTTTTGTGTTGATTTGAAGTTTCGTGCGAGAAATTGATGATCTTGCACTTTCTCACCTAGTTCATTGCACTTTCTTGCTTGGTTATTGAGAAACTTCATGTGATATTGTGCTAATATAAAATTTCTCCTAGGGAAACTTTAAGTAACTCTTTCACACTTTTGGAGTTGTTGATCAATGTTTCGATTACCTTTTTTGAGTAGAGGCCAATTCAATCATGACATATCATATTTATGGCCATTGGAGAAGTTTAACTCTTCATGTTATTCATAATGGAAGAGTTATCTTGTCTTCATAATCTACTAGGTACTTGTTGGAGTTCAAGCTTGGGTTTGTGTAGTTCCTATTGCACTGACCCACCCTTGTGAGGTGAAGTGTGGTTTGTGAGTGTCCCTTGCTCGAGGTTGATGTTGCCTTGTCATTTGGGAGTGACTCAACTCTTGATGAGTCTAAATCCTCCTTTCTAGATGTTGACTTTGGCACATCTCCATGTCCTTTTTCTCTCTTGTGCGAGTAGGCTAGCGTGGTTATGCCACTAGCTCAGTTAGTGTTTCTGTTGAGTATGTTGATGGTTGGTGGAATTGCGAGTTCCCTAATGCATATTGGGCTAATTTTGTGAAGAGGTTGAGAGTTACTCCCTCTCAGTCCTAATACTCTATAGTATCCTTCTCCCTAAGCTTATATCTTCATGTAGATTGTCTCAGTCAAGTTTTCCCTTTAACCATTGACTTGAGGCTAGAGATTGATTTTAGCGGTAAGTTGGGTGTAGTTTTCCTACCATGTTGCTGGAGGGGCATGGTATCGTTGGACACATGTTACCATCTTGAGAGTTGGTATGAATTTTTACACAATTTTGTCCATTAGAAAAATTCTTTGAAACCTTGCGAGAAGGTGATACCTTGTCTAGTTAGATTGTGTAACCCTAGTTCCTAGTGGTAGTTGAGCTTTTTTCCTTTGGAGGGGCACTGTGCTCCTATGCCTGGTGGTTGGTAGTGGTGAGTATCCTTTTTGGAGTGTATAATTTTGTTGGTAAACTATCATCCACTTTGTTCTAAGGGAAATTTTATATGGATTCTAGAATGATCATGTGTGACATGATAGTATTCTTGAGAATTTTAGGATGGTTATTCCCCATGATTCCAACTCTTGTTGGAAGTGTGTTGTGTTTTGACCTTGTTTGTGGTCACATTTTAGGTGCATGTCGTAGTTGGGCACCTATGGACAAGGTAGAGTAGGATTTTCCTTGCCTCGTATTGTTGACTTTATGGCTAGATGGATTTTTCCTAGCACATAGAAGATTCCTTGTTGGAGGACATTGTGTTAGTGTGACACCTTTCTCTTGTTGTTGACCTATTTGGGGTTGACGTGATGGTCTAAGAATGTTGGAGTGATTTGGTTTGACTTGTGGAAAGTTTCTTAAGACATTCCTATTGCTCAGTTTTGATTTTGCTCTTGGTGTGTTTCAGTTTATATTCTTGGATTGCAGGTTTCTAGGAGTAAACCTAGTCTTTGGGGAGATTATGTAGTGCCTCTCCAATTTGACTTCTATATGTCATCCTTATGGATGAAACCTTTTTGATCTTTTTTTGTGATGGATCATGATTGTGACGATGAGTGGTCTACACCATAGAGGTGATTTGATGTATGTTTATGTATTAGTTGCCTTGATTATGCTTTGGCTGAGTTATGAGATTATGATGTGATTAATGGTTCACCAAGGTTTGTGCCAGTGCTTACTAGGATCAACGTGGTATCATGAGGTTATTTTTTGATTACCCTAAGATGTCTGTGGAGATTGCGTTGTGTACTTTTTACCATGCTACACTAGACTAGGTTCCTGTAGTGGTAGTTAGTCATATTTATGACTTTGTTTACTTAGGTGTTTTAAGTGCCTTTTTGTTTTTCTTTAATCAACCATTATTAAATGCTTAAATGATTAGAAATGGATTTTACATGTTGGATTATTTGGTTATGTGCTGCAGACATTTACCTTGTTATATTTTGATCAGAGAGATATATGTTACTTATGTGATGTTTTATATTTGAGAGGACCTTAGGGTCAGATGTTATACTTTGATTTTAGTATCATAGATGTTAGAATACTATGTTGTTCAATTGATAATTTTTCATGATGATGCCTTTTTGAGGTGATAGTGTGTTTTATGATGATATCTGGTTATCTAGTATTTGGACATACATATGATTATGTTATGTAATGGATTTAATGCTATGGTTATTTGCTTCATTCCTACATTGTTATGCTTTATGCGAAAGTGATTGATGCAAATATATTATTTTAATATAATTAAATAAATGGTTAAATTAGGTGATTTAATGCATTTATTGCTTCAGCTATGTTATTATATGCAATTGTACTTGATCATGTTGTTTAGTGTGCATGATTTATATCCCTGGCATTGGCACATGGAGTTAGTGATTTAGCCATTCATATTCTACCAATGCCATCCTTGTATGGTCGATGTATCCTTATTTTAATTGATTGATTAAACCTTTTAGTGATTATTAAATCCAAACTTATTTGCATTATGTGATTAGACTAGTAAGCATGTCTGTACATTTAGAGGTTCGCATTGTTTTGAAAGTTGTTAAGGAAATTTATGTGTTTTTGGGTTTTTAGGCTTTTTAATTGATTTATTTTAATTTTGGGCAGCTTTGTCATAGATGAATTCCTATTTCTAGGAATAGCCTCTTTTCGTTTGGGTTGATTCAGGGTTTAACTAAGTTGGCTAGTTAATTGGCCTAATCGATTCTTCACTTGAAAAGTGAATAAATATCCAAAAAGGAATTTAATTCCTCACTTCTCACTTTTGAATTAGAAATTTGGAGAGTAAAATCCAAAATCCTCTTCATGAGGATTTACTATTTTGTTCTTTGTGGGAGCTACGGGCATAGGATCGTCGTGAGGTTGAGCTCGTTGGATCCATCTCGGGGAAACCTTGGGTTGTCATGATTTTCAGCTACTTCTACGGGCTATTTATTTTATGGTTCATTTTTCCATTTTACTCTTTTGGCTGTGAGGTAGGGCTTTCTTGTTTTATTGTTTCTACTCTATTTTTTCTTCTTTTTTTGGTAGCCATTTGTTTGGAGGATGAGAACTAGTGTTCCCCTCCATTTTTGTTTGCTAGTTCTACCTGGTTGGGTGGGTACAAACATTTCCCTATTTTTTGGGACGAGGGTTTGGGGTTTTACGCTATTATGCCGGTCATTTTTACATATGGTGTCTGAACTTGATTATTTTTGGATTTTTGGGATTTTTGTGCCTAAAGGCCAAATGGGTTTTAATATTAAAGTTTTCAAAAATTTTGGGGTTTTTACCTCATTTTACGTACCACCTTATTTTATCAATTTTTTTGGTACAATGTGGGTTGTGGACCTTGATGATCCATTTGGATATTAGTCAGACCACTATTGCACTTTTATGTTGCATTGGGGTGCGTGTCACATGATCTGTACTTCTGACACTATGGTTGGTTGAGTGATTTTATACCTGGTTTTATGGTTTCTTTTGGACCTTTGTTATTGTTTCATGGACACTACACATGATCCATACTCCTGACACTATGGTTGGTTGAGTGATTTTATGCCTGGTTTTATGGTTTCTTTTGGACCTTTGTTATTGTTTCATGGACACGAAGATTTGTGTAGAATCCATACTCCTAGATTGAGGCCACTTGAGTGATTTCATGATGTATGGTTTTACTGGCTTTGGGATATATTTAGAATCCATCCTTCCTGTGTTTCTTTCAGCTGGGTGTTATCTTTTGCATTGTGTTCTCATCCTATCCTTGTGTTTTAATCTTTGTGATGGTGGTGTTCCATACACGAGTATGTGCGTGCACATTTTTTGAGTGACTTGCGAGGCTCGATCTTTTTTGGTACTTTCAAAAGTTATGATCATTGGGGTTGGGATGGGAGTATGCATGCCCACAGGCACTTGTCATAGGATGAGCATGGGTAGGGTAGGGTAGCATATGGAGGGGGCTTTTGTCGTGCATTCTAGTGTCAATTTCCCATTTGATTGAAGAAAATTTTTAAATAAGTGATAACTAAATAAAATGTGTGAGTGGTAATAAAACTTAAGATAATAAAATGTTGTGTTGAGCCATTTCATTGAGGGATGCTAAATCCACACGATCCGAGCTAGGGCTTTTTGATGCCAAGAAACTCTCCATGATATTAGCCCCTACTTATTATGATGACTAGCATGTGATAGGTGATGTTATCTACCTGCAGGTTTATCTTATATTGTACTACTAGCATGTTAGATTTCCTTATGCTTTTGGTTATTAGCATATTTAGTAGGGAGGTCCCTATTATGATAGTATTGATTATTTGATCAGTGGCTTGGGATGTTATGCATGGGGGATGGCTAGCATCCATGATGGTCTTATGATGTTATTGATGGTTGGGAGGAACCACGTACTTAGTTTGGTTGCTTAGTTATTGTGATGTTATTTTTATACATTGTGATGTTGCTTATGTTCACTACGATGTTGCTTTCAGTATGTTCTTTACTACGTTGGTTTAAATGGATAGACGTTCCTCTTTCTTGTTTCATGACATCTTGTTTTTTATGCACTCAAGTGTTTTCTCCTCAATCTATGTGTATCTAGTTCTCCCCGGTGTGGAGGTTCTGAACTTAATTTTTCTCGATTTTTCTCCTTTTGTGTTTTCCTTAAGTGTTTTTGTGTTTCTATGGATGACATTTTATCAGCATGGTGTGACATAAAAATGTATCGTACACCCATTGAAACTCTGTCATGCATCCCCTAATTCTATTGCATGCCTCTTGGAGAAATATCATGTGATATTGGAAAGTATCATACCTCCTTATAAGGAGTGTTGTACAATAGCCTTAAAGTGTTGCACGCCTTTGGGAGAAGTATTGCCCAGTCCCTGAAAGTGTCACCCTCCTTTAGAAATGTCATGGAATACTTTTCTATGCTATATTAAAGTATCACCTAATTTTTTATAAAAACGTGTTTAGGTGGGCAGCGGCCACTTTTCGATCTGGTTCAAACTTTTTGAGAGTTGATTTGGATACCCTCTTTGGTGTTCTTCAACCTTATGGTGTTGCTTTTTTATTTTTGTTGTGTGTGTTTTAGTAGTCTGTCTGTTGGGGTTTAAAATATATCATTTAAGTATAAGTTGACGTATATTTAATTCCTTATACTTATATTTATAATATATCATTTAATTATAAGTTAATTTCTTATACTTAAGATATATTTTAATATATGCAATGAATCTTTTGAGATAGGTTTCAAACCTCTTAGAGATGAGATAAAGATTCTAGGAAATTTTAGGTCTTCAAA
Source organism: Cupressus sempervirens (assembly GCA_028749045.1). NCBI lineage: Eukaryota > Viridiplantae > Streptophyta > Pinopsida > Cupressales > Cupressaceae > Cupressus > Cupressus sempervirens. The sequence continues at coordinate 765,234,099 of CM053792.1, read as the reverse complement.
AATCTATACTTAGCCAAATTTCAGGGCTTCAGGATTTTAGACTTAGCCAAATTTTAGGGTTTTGCATTCTATCCCAACTTTTTGTTTTGTTGATGTGTGGTTGTTTCTTTAAGCCCTCATCTTATGTGTGGTTGTCGTTGGCTTTTGTTTGTGTGTGTCAGTTTGGTAGTGGCATTCAGAGATATATTGTTTGCCAGGATTATGGTGAAGTCTTCTATTGTGATCTTTGTGATCCTTGTATGATGTTTTCATGTGCATTCATACTTGTTAAAAAAAAAACTTGGCTTATATTGAATCCTTATTCAAAGGATCTTCTGGCGGGGCATTACAAATTTGATCCTTAGTACTTACATACTCCAATATGATCTCATTTTTTGCTACTTTCTCTTTCATCACATGATACTTAATAGATATATGATTAGTCTTAGAATGCAATACAATATTCTTAGACATACTCACTATGATTATGTTATCATAGTAAAAGATAATAGGTTCTTAAATAACAATTATAATATCCTTCAACATCTTCTTCATCCATATAACTTGATTATAGTTATTTGTTGTTGCAACATACTATGCCTTAGCAATGCTCTATGAAATAAAATCATGCTTCTTGCCTAACCAAGTAACCAATATTCCTCTAAGAAAGAATTCTCCACCATTGGTGCTCTTTTTGCCATCCATATTACCTACCCAATCAACATCACTATATGCACAAAGTGTGAAATTAGTTGATCTATTATACCAAATTCCATAATTAGATGTCCCTTTTAGATATATGAATATTCTTTTCACTACTACAAAGTGATATAACTTAGGATTAGCTTGAAATCTAACTCCAATCCCAATTGGATTTTCTATATCTAGTCTGGTGCGAGTCAGATACTACAAACCTCCAATCATTGTCTATACTTCTTCTACTCTACTGTAGGTGTCTCATCTTTTCTGGATAACTTATGACCAGTTATCATGGGTGTACCAATAGGTTTACAACTTTCCAAACAAACCATTTTTAACAAATCTTTCAAGTACTTAGCTTGCGAAATGAATATACCATCATCATTTTGTACAATCTGTAATCTTGGGAAGAACTTTGTTTCTCCTATCATACTCATTTGGAATTCATTTTTCATCTCCTCAAAAAATTTATCACTAGCTTCATCATTACCTCCAAAAATGATGTCATCAAGAAATATAGCAATAATCAACAAACCATCTTCAATTTCTTTTAAATAGAAGTTATTGTCTTCCATACCTTTAGCAAATCTAAGCTTTGCCAAGTAACTATCCAATCTTGCATACCAGGTTCTCAGTGCTTGCTTCATACCACAAAGAGCTTTCTTTAATTTGCATACCATGTCTCTGTCTTCTGATAAAGGAAAGCCTTTAGGCTGCTCATTATAAACCTCTTCTTCTAGTTCTCCATTCAAAAAGGCTGATTAAACCTTGAATTTCTTGTTCACTCCATAAGCAAGGAATATCCTTACTACTTCCATTCCTTCTACTAGTGTATATATTTCCTCATAACCAATGCCTTCTTTCTATGAATAACCTTTACAAACAAGTCTGGCCTTGTTTCTCACAACTTTTCCTTGTTCATTCATCTTATTCCTGAAAACCCATTTTGTTCCAATCACATTCTTGTCTTTTCGTCTAGGAACTAGCTCCCATGTATGATTCTTTACTATCCAATCCAATTCTTCCTTCATTGTTTGGATCTAATGATTATCTTTGACTGCTTCATCTACCCACTTGTGTTCAACTTGAGATATCAAACATATCTCCTTAATTACTATGTTCCTTTTTATTACACCTTTGTCTTTACCTCCAATTATCTGGTCAAGAGAATGATTCCTTGTCAAATTCCTATTAGGAGTAGGAGTTGACATCCCAACTCTTATCTCTTCTCTAGGTTCATATCTCTCCTCTCCTCTTTGATCAATAATTTGTGCATCATTCTACAAGTCATTATTAGTCTTGAAGAAAACTTTGGCATTCTATCTAACAATTCCAGAGTTATCCTCTTCTTTATCTGAATTATAATCTAACCTCTTTTCTTTAGTTCTAAACTTCTTGTCAATCGTTATATTTTCACATTCAACTATTATTTTTGTTCTATAGTTAAAGCATCTATACGCATTACTTTTTAATGAATATCCAAGAAACATACCTTCATTGCTTCTTGGATCAAACATACCAATGTCATTATCTCCCTTAATATGAACTTTTCTCCCAAGTATCTTGAAATATTTGATTAATGGTGAATGTCCAAACCATAGTTCATAAAATGTCTTGTATGTGCCTTTTCTGATCTGTAATTTGTTTAGAGTATATACTATTGTATTAACTACTTCTCTCTAGAATGTCTTAGAAATATCATTCTCAAATAACATCACTCTAGCTACTTTTGCTGCAAACTTATTCCTTCTTTTAGAAATCCCATTTTGCTCAGGTGTTCTAGTTGGAGATAACTATGTTTTGATTCCATTTTCTTCAAAAAATATGTTAAATTCTCTAGAGGTGAATTCCCCTCCTCTATCAAATCTCAAACACTTAATCTTAACACTAGATTCATTCTGAACTATATTCTTAAATATCTTCAACTTCTCAAAAGTGTCAGATTTCTCTTTAAGAATTTCTACACACATCATTCTAGTAAAATCATAAAAAAAAATCATAAAATAAATTTCACCATAGAATCCTCTTGTTCTAGAAGGACCACTCAGTTCTATGTGAATGATCTCTAGCTTCTCTATGGTAGTGAACTTCTTGCTAGGGAATGATACTTTCCTCTACTTAGCCAATATACATTCCTTACACAACATTAGTAGGCTTAACAATCGTAGGCAAGTATTTGACTACAAAAGTGCTACTAACCTTTACAGTATTATCAAAGTTTATGTGACACAATCTTCTATGCCACAACCAACTATTATCCACTTTAGCTATCGAACATATCATCTCAGTAGCATTCAACTAAAATATATTACCTCTAGATCTAGTGCTAGTTCCAATAATCTTACCATCTCTATCTTTGATAGTGTAGGTCTTCTAAGTAAATTGCAAATGATAACCCTTGTCCACTGATTGACCAACACTCAATAAGTTATGCTTCAATCCATCAAGAAAATAGGCATCATCAGTGTTAGTTATACCATCAAGAGTAATGGATCCAATTCCTATTATGTGAGTAGTTGCATTGTTACCCACTCTAACAATTCTTCCATTATGATTATTAAACTTAAAAACTTATTCATATCACCAATCATGTGATGTGAACAACCACTATCAATTATGCAATCAAATTTCTTTTCCACTTGGGTAACTTGAGCTCCTTCTTCTCTAATTTCTCTATCAAGATCATCCTCCTTGATAGCCACAAATCCTAATTCATTATCACTTTCACTTTGACCTTTCTCATCAGATTCTTCATCTTCATTAGCATACAAACAATTTCTATCTCTATCTCTTCTAGGGTTAAACTCTCCCTTATAAATTTTCTCTCTTTTAGGAAATTTAGATGCATAATGAATAAATTCATTACAAGTTCAACATTTAAATATTTTCTTACCATATTTTTCTCTTCTCACTAGAAAGGCTATTCCTTCCTCAATCTTATTATCTTCATCAACTTTGTTTCTATCAACAAAATCTCCACAAGTTCTTACATTCTTTGTCAAATTAGGTCTAATGTTCAAGGCATTAAAAGTTGTTTTAACTCTTGCAAATTCTCTAGACTAGCTCATATCTCCTTCTACTAATTCTAATCATCCAAGCAATGTTTCCTTTATGAAATGCTTAGTGAAAGGCATTACTAGCTATATCACCTGAGCTATCGGCTTGAAAGGTGGTCTCAAAATTTTCAAGATCTTTCAAATGACTTCACCATCTTCCTTAGTTGCACCATGAGACTAAATTCTTGCAACCATTTTTGATATTCTACCAATATGACTTCTTACAGATTCATCTTCCACCATTCTAGCATCTTGAAATGCACATATCCAATTCTGTAATTCTAAAGTAGATTCTAAAGCTTTCCAAATTTAATGAGATGTTTTAGGTGACTTTACCTAACTATACTCATTCTCTAGAAGGGCTGATAGTACAATTTTTCTTGCTCTCATGCTACACATAAATAGATCTCTCTCTTCTTCACTGTAATCTTCTATCTTTTCTTCTTCAATAATTGCCTTCTTACTTTTTGTCAAGATTCAATATCTTTGATCTATGCACAATAGATTTGTATTCATCTTCTCATTCCAAATTTCATAGTTAACCCCATTAAATCCAAAACTATCCTTTCTCAAAATGTTCACCATCAATCTTCCAAAGCTATTAAGCTTATCCTTCAAGGACTTGATTCTTTGATACTAATTGTTAGAAGATATAGTCCATCGTCAACTTTAAACAATCTTAACCATATGAGTAATATAAATTAAAACCACAACAAGATACTAATATATAATAACACCAAATATGTTAAGTAGGGAAACCATTGATCAAAGGGAAAACCCTAATGGGAATGGTACCCACAAGATAATATACTAATACAAATATTCCTTGTTAGAAGAAGGACTCTGTTAGGAGTGTATAAATAAATTTAGTACATATGAGTTCCTATTAGGAGACTTTGAATCCCTATTAGGAGATTCCAACCCTGTTAGGAGTTGTGGAAGACAACTACACCCACTTCCCAAACAACTTCAAGGGAAAGATCAATGAACCCACTATCCAAAAGATCTATGTATTATTCCTTAACGAATTATAGAACTAAATTGTACTTCCTTCCTCTATCTGTGTCATGTCAACTAGACTTTTTCTCCTACAGATCTTGTAACCATATCTCGAATCTTGCAACTAATAATCCGTTGGATTGTGTACTATTGTCACAAAAGCTTGCATGCTTGCCCAAAGTTTTAACCTTAGGACAACCTTGTGAAACATGCAAAAGCTAAATCATTCTCAGTCAAAGGATTGATGTTCTGAGTAGAATTGTTAAGAACATCCTTGATTTGTATTGATTCCTATTGACTCACTTGGTCTACATGTGGAGAACTGGCACTTGACACTTGTACCTCAGGTACACTTTGATCATCTTGCTTCTCTTCCTTAGCTATGGCCTCTTCTCATACTATTTCCTTAGTGCCTTCAACGTGACCATCCTTGACTAACTCATCTTTTGTAGTCTTTGTTGCTTGTTTTGTTGTCTCCTTCTCACCTTGCATAGGGCATTGCAATGCTTGCTCACCTTTCTCTATTATAGAAGGAATGGGTAGCTTTTAAATAGATCTCTATATTGATTTACTCTTAATTACCACATCCTCTATATTCTTCTTCAATATACTAAATATTTTGTATTTTGGAGTAAATTTACCTTTGTGCAACTCCATAGTCTCATCTATCATCATATTTTCCAATTCAGGCATGAATTGAGCTAAAGTGGTTTCCCTTACCTATCTTTCTATTTGTAGACTATATTTCCATTTCTACTCAACTCAGTCATAAAGACTCTTAGGTAATGAGTTGGAAACCTCTATAGGAGTTTATTTGAATGTAACCATCATCATACATATGGCTTCCTCTATAGTATTTTGTTCAACTTTTCCTATCTTATCAAACTCTATGTGTGCAAAACTAGAAAAATCTACATTTGATTTTATATTGGGACAAAAATTATGTAAATTAGAGGAGGGATTATGTCTTACCACCTAGAATTGCCTCATTTCATCATATTCTGTCTTCTTCTCATCTGACTCAGATGGAGCTACATATTTTATCCTTTCATATGTCTTCTTCACGAGTTGGCTCAACTCTACTGAAGCAATAGTCCTCTTGCCTTTAAGTTTCTTAGCAACCTTGATTTTTTAGTGGCTTCCCTTGTACTACCCCTAGTAACAAGAGTTATTGGCTTCTATTGTGATAGTTTCACAAGCTTCTTCTTGGGTTTCTCCAATGTAGTATCTTGAGCCTTTCTTTTCTTTTCAATAGGCTTGGATGCTTCCTCGACATCTTCTCACTTAGCACCTTTTTCATGAACTCCCTCATCTTCTACTTGTCCTTGATTAATTTCCAAAGGGGCTTGGAATTGTTCTTCCTCTTCATCTTCTTCATCTTCTTCTTCTTCTTCCCCTTCGCCAATTCTCTCCTTTAACTTCTTCATAACTTTATTCTTCTTTCTTACCACACAAATTGTCTTTATGTCAATTGTAATTCTAGAGTTAGCTTCCTCACTAATTCCAAATGTAGCACTTTTATCTATTTCCTTTGTCAATAAAGCTATAATAGTTGTTGATGCCTCATTAATATTTATCTCATACAACAAGGTCTTAAGCCATCATAACATAAGTAGGACTACTTACACATATGTATGATTGGTATCAACTAGAATGTAAAAATCATTATAATGTTTCTCAACTAGTGACACTGGAATCCTCAATCTCTGCTTCATAGACTACTTAAATTTTTCAAACTAACTTGCCATCACTGACTCAAAGTTGTCTCCAAGTTGCTCTATGAACTCTCCAATTTGAACTGCAATCTTCCAATAAACTTTACCAAATGAAGGAAATGTGTTATGCACATAAAAGAATATAAAAACTAATAAAGAGACAAATTTTTTGAAGACACACTCTTAGTTTTCCTTATGACCTGCAAGTTTTTAGATAGTTGTTGAAGTTGCAACTCGACAAGGTCATAGGTGTGGTCTCTCTTTACTATTTTGCATCCCAAATTCACAGCCTTGTAGGACACACTCTTCAATCTACTAGATTGAAAGAATATGGGAGATATTAATCTCACATAAAAAGAAATTAGGGGGTCTAAGATAGAATCTATAGACATTCCCCTATTATTCCATATAGCACCTATTTTCTTCTCAGTCATATATTTTGAATCACTTGGCATGCTCTTGGGTCAATCAAGGGTAGGATACCCTGATACTTGGCTAATGATCCTTTTTGTGATCTTGATGGGTCCATTTTCTAGCCAAATGAAGTTTTCATGTATTCTACCAAGCACAATCTTGATCCATTCAATCTTGAATACATTAGGAAAATCTAAGGCATGGGTCAACACTTTCCTTTCTACAATTTTATTCTCTTGCCTTAAAACTTCATTTTCACAAAGTTGACTATATAATTTTCCTTATCTCCATGTCACCTATACTTCCAAATTTGCATGTCTAAAAACACCTAACATCCTCAATCATTAAGACTTTTGGTGATATCATTGATAGTGCACTAGACATGTCTCCTTTTATATGCAATTTTAGGTATTGCCCAGAAAGGTGGATGTCAAACCTCATTACTAATTAATTGTACATTCAACACTTCCTTTTCCTCTTTCTAACATTTACAGAATAACTTGTTTTCATATTTGATATCTAGTGTTTACAAAAACTCAAATAGTGAAACTTGACACCACTAAAATACCTTTCCAATCCGATGAAAATGTCGAGTTACAATTGAATTCGATTTGAAAATGCAAGAATCTCCTATTGAAATTTTCCTTCATGATCTTCATTCTCTCTTCAATCTTGAATGAATGAAAATGAGTCAAGAAATTACTATATAACCTTTAAAAATTTTTCAATAAATAGTTAATGCTTACACAGGTATAATCTTGTTCAATATAGGGTTTCCAACTCACTTAACTTACACATGACTTCAACTTTTCTCAGTTTTCATAGCATGCTCGGCTAATACTACCATACCATACCTTCAAAGCTCAATATCAACTAAATTCCATTCACACTTGGTAGTAACCATAAAATCTTTCATGCTCAACAACAACATGAAAAGTAACAAAACTAAAGATTTCTTCCAGGTTCTAACTATTTCATTGCATCTTAGTCCATGCATATATAACCTTTTTAGAACTTATATTATTGGAACTAATGTAAAATATATCATTGATATATTAGTTCCACTCATACTTTTTGATTTTCTAGTTGTGAATGATGTGATCACCTAATCCATTGGATAAAGTGATCTCATCTAAACTTGATGTGTTGCAATCTTCCTTTTTCTTCCATGTCTTGTTCATCTGCACTTTCATTTTCTCAACCTCAACCTTCTCTTTCCCTTTATTGAATACACTGCTTGGTGCTTTTGACCTTGTTGGATAGTTTTTGCTAATGTGACTAGTCTTCAAAAAATTAAAGCATGTGGTTTGACTCAACCATCTGCTATAATCACTTCTAAAATGTGTTATAATGCAATTCTCAACAACATGTCCATACTCTTGAAAATTGTGTATACACAAATGTCATATCATTATTAGTGAGTACATACCAAGCTCACTCAGGTAGTGAAGATAGTTTTCTATGTCTACCGAGCATTCCTGTGTTTTCCTAGTTTAGAAGGTAGTATTTACTGAGTTAACTCAAGTGCCAAAGGAAAGTCTATAGAAGATGAGTGTTAATTGAGATGACTTGGTTAATGAAGGAAATGTTGGATGGACTAGTGTTAACCAAGCTCACTTGATTACCAAAAGAGCTTTTTGAATATGCAGTGTTAATCGAGTTCACTTGGTTAACATAGAAAATCATTCCTAACTTAGCGTCTACTAAGTAGGGTCGGTTAATGAAGGATTTTCTTATTTTGGTATATTGAGTTTAATTAATTTACCTATTGGTTCTGTCCAACTGAGGTAATAAATATTAGTTATTCTAAATTGTATATGAGCCAAATTGACAATATGAATGATATAAGTATAACATCAAGTTGAGAATTTGGAAGTGTGTAAGGATGTGAATGCATGGAAGATCTTGAAGATCTAATGATGAAGGAAGAGAATTAGAAGGATAAGTAGAATATCCTTGTGGAACTAAAAAGATATATTCAATTAGGAAGGATAAATTACAAGCCAAAAGAGAGATCTATAATCAGCAATTCAGTTGCATCAGAAATCAACTGATCTCATTATTACTCTCTAACCATTGTAGAAGTGATCTAAATCTCTTAACAGAGTTGGTTTAACAACTATTTGTAAAACCTCTAACAAGGTGGAAGTTCTACTAAATTGTCTAAAGACCTTGAACAAAGTCACTCCTAATAGGATTATTAAATAATTTAATAGGGTCACACCTAATAATTTGTTTTGTAAGCTTTAATAGGGTTGGCTCCTAACAAGGCTCACTTCAAAAGAGTGAAAATAGTAACTAGTTACAATTGGTGGTTTTTTCAAATTGAGTTTCCATGTTAAATCCTAGTGTCAAATGTATTCATTCTATTTTCTTTATGTGTTTGCATCCAAGTTAAAATAATGGTAATCACAGATAACATGTAAGATTTTCATGTTAAGTACTTATAGAGAATATTCAGTATTTACTGAGTTGCAACATTTTATGTGTGTTTGTTGAGCATCAATAGTATTCATTTTTTAGAGTTTATTTTGTACTAACATCTAAAGGGATCTAAGATTTATTCTAGTGGTAATTGATTCACCCCTCTCCTCTTAGTTACTCCTCTTATATTTCCAACAATTGGTATTAGAGCTTTTGGTAATTGTAGAGAAGGTTTCAAGGACCTAAGCTAAACATCAAGATGTCTTACAGAAGAGAAATTCCCAAGTTGAATAGAGACAATTTTGCAGCATGCCAAGGACTTATGAGGTTACATTTGGCTACCATCCATTATTAAAGTTGTAAATAACTTGATTCTAAATACAAGACTCCCACTGGAAGGTTATCAGATGAAGATATTGCTGAAAAGAAGAATCATAACATCATGATGATTGATATTGCATCGCTCTCAGTTATGTTGAATTTAATGAAGTAAAAGATTGTAAAACAACTCATGAAATGTGGACCAAACTTAAAGAAATTTATGGAGGAGATGACAATGTAAGAAGAGCTAGGGTTGAAAGTTTAAGAGGTCATTTTGAGTAGATAAAAATGAGAGAAGATGAGAACATTGCAAAATATGTGGAAAGAATCAATGAAAGTGTGAGTGCAATCAAAGCATCCAGAGGAGATATTCAAGAGAAAAAATTGTAAGGAAGATAATTAGAACTCTTCTTCCTATTTATGCAATTAGAGTGTCTATTATTCAAGAGATGAGATGTGATCCAAATAATAAAATATCTTTGGATGCTTTAGTTGAAAGATTGACAAATTTTGAGTTAGATAACTTTGGTAACTATGTTCCTAGCTCAAAATGTATTAAGCTTGCATTTGAAGCTAAAATCTCACACAAGAAAAAGAGTAAGAAATCAAAGTCTAGTCAATTAGGAAGTGAAGAAGAAGAAATAGAAGAAATCTAAAATAATGATCTTGAAGTTGTTGAAGCCCTACTTCTAAGAAAGCATTCTAAAGGTAGAGGAAAGTACAAAGGTAAAGTTCCTCTAATCTACTTTTCTTGTGAAGAAGTTGGTCACATTGTTGCAAGGTGTCCAAATAGAGAAAACAAAGATGAAAAGAAAAGAAATTAGCACAAAGTCAAGAAGGATTCCAAGAACTACAAGGACAAAGGTAAGAAATCTTGTTTTATGGCTAAAGATTCTAATAATAGTGAAGATGAAATGGTATATATTGCAGTAAAAGATGAATTTGATGATGAAGGAGATAAAATAGCACTTATCTCTCATGTTAGCAACAATGATACATGGATTATTGATAGTGGTTTTTCACATCATGTGATTGGAGACAACACAAAATTTGAGCACATGGAATATTATGATGAAGGTAGTGTGAGATTTGGAAACAATGAACCTTGTAACATAAATGTAAAAGGATGTATTTCTTTGACAAAGGAACTTGTATGTGACAATTCTTATTGGGTTGAAGGACTAAAGCATAATATATTGAGTGTGGCATAGTTGAATAACAATAGATTCAAGGTATAATTCATTGATGGAAAGGCCAAACTGCTGGATGGTAAAGGAAATCTGGTTGGATCTGGCAAGAAAACAAAAGGTAATTTATTTTATCTTGATCTCAATGAAAGTTCATGTTTTATTGCTCAAGTAGAAGAAATTTGGTTATGGAAGAAAAGATTATGTCACGTAAACTTTTATAATCTAGTTAAGATAAGAAAACATAAAAGAGTAAGAGGTATTCCTAGTTTGAAGAAGCCTAATATGGGTCTATGCAAAAGTTGCCAAATTGGTAAGATGGAAAAGACTAGTTTTAAAAGCAAGAACCATCAGTCAGGAGAAGTCTTAGAACTTGTTCATGTAGATGTATGTGGACCTATTAGAATAGAGTGCTATAGTGGAGAAAAAAAAATCATTCCTTTTGTTGATAATTATTCCAAAATGATGATTCTAATGTATTTGAAAGAAAAATCTGAAGCTTTTCAAAAATTCGAGTGGTATCTAGCAAGAGTAGAAAAAGAAAATAGAAAGAGATTGAAATGTTCAAGATCAAATAGAGGTGGTGAATTCATCTCCAATGAATTCAATAATTTTTCCATTGATAGAGGGTTCAAAAGACAAGTATCAGCCCCTAGTACTCCAGAGTAGAATGGTATAGTTGAAAGAAGAAACAAATCCATCATGGATTGTGCAAGAACACTGATGATTGAAAAGAATGTTGCAATCAAATACTGCAAGAAAGCTATCAGCATTGTAGTTAATACCTTGAACAGAGTACAGTTGAAGAAAGATTCAAATCAAACTCCTTATCAACTATGGTATGGCTACAAACCTAATGTAACTTACTTGAAAGTATTTGGTAGCAAATTTTATATCTTGAAAGAATCTAGAAAAGGAAAATTTGATGTCAAGGATGATGAGGGCATATTTTTAGGATACTCCTGCAAAAGTAAAGCATCCAAATTTTTGAATTTTTCTACTCATAAAATCATAGAAAGTGCACATTTGAGAATTGATGAGTTTTTTAAAAGAGTGAAGAAGAAACAACACAGAGCCAAAGAATTACAAAAGATTTTTTTACTATGAACTTGATACCCTACCAAATCTATCTAAGAGAAATGAAGCTTCACCCCCTGAGTCCCAAAAATCTCCAATAGTTACTGAGTTGCAAACAGTGCAACCTAAGACATAGTCTAATGGACTCGAGTCACAATTAGAAGCTACTAAGCTTGTTCAAATTGAGTCTGATGAACCTGAGTCATAGACAGTGGGACCTGAGCTTGATACTAAAGTTCATGATGAAATCAATGGAACTCATTCCAAATCCAAAGAACCTATGTTAGCAAGATATGTCAAAAGGCATCATGCACCTAATCAGATCATTGGAGACAAATCTGATGGAACAATGATAAGAAGCAAATTAAAAGGTACATGTTTACTTGTTGAATTTGAACCTATAAATGTTAAAGATGCTCTTAATAATGAAATTTGGGTTGAAGCAATGAATGAAGAAATTTAACAAATAGAGAAGAACAAAACTTGGACCCTTATTCCCAGACCCAAGGATAAAAATGTAATTGGTACAAAATGGGTGTTTAGAAACAAGCTGAATGAAGATAGAAAAGTTTCTAGAAACAAAGCAAGATTGGTGTGCATAGGTTATTCTCAAGAAGAAGGTATTGATTATGGTGAAACTTTTGTTCCTATCACAAGATTAAAAAGTGTTAGAGCTCTACTAGCATATGTAGCACACAAAGGATTTAAAGTGTATCAAATGGATCTTAAATTTACACTCTTGAATGGAATTCTTGATGACAAAGTCTACATTAAACAACTAGAAGGTTTTTAGATCCTAACAAAAGAGACATGGTCTAAAAATTACACAAACCATTATATGGTCTCAAGTGATCTCTTAGAGATTGGTGTGAAAGACTTCATAATTACTTGATATAGATTGGCTTTCAAAGAACCAATGATAACAATAGTCTGTATATCAAAGAAGGACCAGACAAGAAGATTGTGTTGGAAGAAATATTTGTCAATGATATCTTATTCATAGGAAATGATGACTTATACAAAGCATTTTCATAAGAAATGAGTAAAGAATTTGAGATGTCTATGTTTGGAGAGATAAAAGTCTTTGTTGGATTATAGATTTAGTAGAACAAAAATGGTATATACATTACTCAATCCAAATCTATCAACAAGATACTAAAGAGAATTGGAATGGAAGATTCAAGACCAGTTGGAACTCCTATGTCTACTGGAAATAAGCTTTCCAAAAATGACGATTCAAAGAAAGTAGATTAGACCACATACATATCAATGATTGAAAAATTGTAGTGTGTAGTGCATACAAGGCCTAACATTGCATTAGCAGTTGGTATGGTGGCAAGATTCTCAAAAAATCCTAGAGAAAATCACATGATGGAAATCAAGAGAATCATGAGATATCTAAAAGGTACTAAAGACTATGGCTTATGGTACAAACTTGGAGGCAATTTGGAATTAAAAGTGTTCATTGTGATTGGGTAGTAAGTATTGATGGTAGGAAGAGCACTAGTGGTGGAGCATTCTTTCTTGGTGAAAGACTAGTGTCTTGGACAAGCAAGAAACAAAATTGCATCTCTCAATCCATAGCTAAGGCAAAATATGTGGTAGCAACAATTAATTTTTCCAACATTGTTTGGTTCAAAAAACTATCAAAAGGAATGAAGATAGAGATCAAAGTTCCAGTAGTCATATACTATGATAACACTAGTGCAATCAATATATATCAAAAAATCTAGTGATGCATACTAAAACAAAGCACATTGCTATAAAATATCACTTAAGAGAATTGGTGCAAGATAAAGAAGTCAGATTGGAATATGTAAATACAAAAGAATAAATTGAAGACATATTCACCAAGCCATTACCTAAGGATGCATTTCTATATCTAAGATGTAAGCTAGGGCTCATTCCCCTATCTGAAGCTCACTAAATGAAGTTTGGTGATGCATCAACCAGAACCTTTTGAAGATCAATTAGTTGATGTAGTATTGACAAGGGCATATTTAAAATGAATCAATACTTAAGGTAAATTGATATTAATAGAGGTGTTGTCTTTGGCATGTGTTATCAAAGAGGGAGAAGTTTATTGTCATATCTCATAAGAAATTTTAATTAGAAGGAGAAGTTTGTTGTAAGAGGGAGAAGTGTGCTATCATAGAAATATTAAAGAGGGAGAATGAACTTGGAAAAAGTTATTGTAGATAGAAGTTTTCTAATGGATGGAGAAACTAAAGACATAAAGAGTTCATACTCATAGAGAAAGTTCTCATGGATAAAAATTTCATTATGTTATGACATGTTGTGCTACTATCAATGCCAAATAGGGAGACTTTTGGATATAATTGATTAATTTTGTATTGTCTTTGATGTTACAAAAATGTCATATCATTATCAATCAGTGCATACCAAGCTCACTCGGGTAGTGAAGATATTTTTTTGTGTCTACCAAGTGTTCCTATGCTTACCTAGTTTAGAAGGTAGTGTCTACTAAGTTAACTTAGGTGCCAAAGGAAAGTCTATAGAAGATGAGTGTTAATTGAGATCACTTAGTTAATAAAAGAAATTTTGCATGGAACTAGTGTTTATAGAGCTTACTTGATTACCAAAGGAACTCTCCAAATATACAGTGTTAACCGAGTTCACTGGGTTAACACAAGAAAATTGTTTCTAAGATAGTGTCTACCAAGCAGGGTCAGCTAATGAAGGATTTTCTTATTTTAGCATATTGAGTTTAATTAATTTATGTATTGGTTCTAGACGACTGAGGTAATGAATATTAGTTATTCTAAGTTGTATATGAGCCAAATTGACAATGTGAATGATATAAGTATAAGGTCAAGTTGAGAATTTGAAAGTGTGTAAGAGTGTGAATGCATGGAAGATCTTGAAGATCTAATGATGTAGCAAGGAAGTGAATTAAAAGGATAAGAAAAATATCCTTGTGGAGCTGAAAAGATATATTTGATCAGAAAGGATCAAGTACAAGCTAGAAAAGAGATCTATAATCAGCAATTCAATTGCATCATAAATTAAGTCATCTCATTATTACTCTCTAACCATTGTAGTAGTGATCTAAATCTCTTAAGAGATTTGACTTTACAGGGTGATTAAATCCTTAAATAGGATCACACCTAACAATGTGTTTTGTAACTTTTAATAGGGTTGGCTCCTATCAGGGCTCATTTTAGAAGAGTGAAAATAGTAACTAGTTGTCATTAACGGTTTCCCCAAATTAGGTTTCCACATTAAATCCCAGTGTCAAATGTGTTCATGCTATTTTCTTTTACTTTTTTGCATCTAAGTTAAAATAGTGGTAATCACAGGTAGCATCTAAGATTTGCATGTTGAGTACTTACATTACATATTCAGTATTTAATGAGCTACAACATTTTATGTGTGTTTGTTAAGCATCAATAGTATTTAATTTTTAGAGTTTATTTTGTATTGACATCTAAAGGGATCTGAGATTTATTTTAGTGGTAACTGATTCACCCCTCCCCTCTTAGTTACTCATGTTATATTTCCAACATCTTTTTCTTCCATGTCTTCTTCATCTACACTTTGACTTTAAAATGTAGAACAAGATGGGCCCTTCCAAGTTCTATGAGAAAATACTCCGAACAATGTGTTTTCCCAAAGGTTTCCAAATGCAACCTTAAGACTTAAGTTGCCCAAATCAATTAAATGAATTCTCCAAAGACTTCTTAGTAATATTATGGTTTTGAATACCCTAATACACCCCAAATAACTAGTTTACCAAATATCAAGAGCCTATCTCTAAAGCAAACCAAACATCTCAGCCTACTAGGCCTACAAGCCCCAATTAGCATTCAAATGTTGTCCTCTTTCATTTTTCTCCACATTTCCCCATAACATCAAGAAAATAAATTGAATATTAGGATACCCATTTGGAATTTCTATAACATATCAAAAGATGAGGTATGGTTGTTTTGAATCAAGTCTCTGTTGTTACACTATGGGCAACTTTTTAAGCATAAAAACCCCTCCATTACAAAGGAACTATATGGAATAGTTATCTCCAAACCATACAACTTGGTAAAGTTGTTAGATGCAATTTTGCAATTGTGTATTGTCTTTGATGTTACACAAATGTCATATCAGTTATTAGTCAGTGTCTACCAAGCTCATTTTGTCAGCAAAGCAATTCTTAGTGTTTACCGAGCTTAGTTGGTCAGCAAAGAAAATTTCAGTGTCTACCAAGCATTCTTGGAAATTACTCTATGGAAACAGTTTCTATCGAGCTCACTCAGGCGTCAAAGGATTTTGTGGTAGAAGTTAGTGTTAATTGAGCTTGCAAGGTTAATGAAGGAAACTCAGTGTTTATTGAGTTCACTCAATCTCCAAAGAATTTTACAAAGTTCACAGTGTTAACCAAGCCTCTATTGGTTAACATAGGATATTAGTTCAGGAATAGTGCTTACCTAGCAGGGTCAACCAATGAAGGATTTCATTGTTTTGGGAAATAAAGTTTAATTATTTCATGTAATGATTGTAGCCAATTGGGGTAATGATTAATTGTAATTGTAAGTTGTAATTGGGCCGACTTCATAATTTTTAAGGTATAAATAAAAAATTAAGTTGAGAATTTCAAAGTGAAATGAGCCAACATGCAAGTGTATTAATTAAAGAAGAAAGTGTGAGTGAACTTTGAAGGATGATTAGATATCTTTGAGGAGTAGCAAAGTTTTATTTGATCAGAGAGGATCTAGTGGAGCAGAATAGAGATCTGCATCAGCAATTCAATTGCATCTCATTCAGATCTATTCATTGTTACTTTCTCACCATTATAGTAGTGATTTATAAGTCTCTTAACAAAGTTGGTTTAACAACCATTTTGTAAATCCTCTTACAAGGTGACAATTCTTTTGAATTTTTCTAAAGACCTCTAGCAAGGCCACTCCTCATAGGGTGATTAAATCCTTTAACAAGGTCACACCTAATGTTCAGTGTGTTTTGTAAACTTTAACCAGGTTGGCTCCTAACAGGGCTCACTTCAAAAGAGTGAAAATCATTAGCTAGTTACTTGGTGGTTTATCCCATATTGGGTTTCCATGTTAAATTTGGTGTCTCATGTGTTCATGTTATTTCTTTTATGGTTGCATGTTAATCATTGTGAATGCTTAAAGTTTAGTAATAATTTAACATACACTGCATCTATCGAGTTACAACATTTTCTTGTATGGTTACCAAGTAATAGCAGTAACTAGTTTTATTAGACATCTAAGGGATCTAAAGAATTTTTTTGTGGTAATTGATTCACCCGCCCTCTCAGTTACTCCATCTATATTTCCAAAAATTGGTATTAGAGCTTTTGATGCTTGCAGGAAAGGGTTCAAGGAACTAAGCTAAAGATCAGGATGTCTTACAAGAGGGAAATTCTAAGGCTTAATAAGGATAACATTTTAGTGTGGCAGGGACTGATGAGATTTCATCTAGCTTCTATTGGAGATACAGGATTGAAATACCTTGATGAAGAATACACAACTCCTCCTGGTACATTATCTATTAATGACATTGCTGAGAAGAAGACTCATAACACCATGATGATAGAAATTACATCTACTAGGGGGGGGGGGGGGGGCTCCCACTTATGGCATTGGCTTGTTGGCCCTTTAGATAGTACAAGACTTTAGATAGTAGGGGAACTGAGATAACTATTTCCCCTACTATCTAAAGGCAAAATCAGATCTATGTAGATCATTCTGGAGGGTGGGTGCTCCCTACCATTCGGCTAGGTGATTCTATACATAACATGAGTGGGTGGGCCCTTGCAGGCCTATTCTATGGCCCTACTAAAGTATAGGGGGGTCATTGGTCATTGATGAAAGTGGAAAGGAATTCTCCATTTGGTATAAGCTATGAAGAATTTGATGATATCAAGGATTTCAAAATTGCCTTTGAAATGTGGAACAAGCTGATGAATATCTATGGAGGTGATGACAATGTGAGGAAAGCCAAAGTAGAAAGTCTAAGAGGACAATTTGATCAGATGAGAATGAGAGAGGATGAACACATTGCCAAATATGTGGAGAGGGTTAAAGCAAATGTCAGTGCAATAAGTAAAGTTCTTAGAACATTGCTTCCCATTTATGCAATTAGAGTATTTGCAATTCAAGAAAGAAGATGTGAAACAAATCATAAGATAAATTTGGAGGACACAGTAGGAAGATTGACTACATTTGAGCTAGATAACTATGACAATTATGTTCCAACTTTCAAGAACAATGAATCAACATTTGAAGCCAAGCTTTCACTCAAAGAAAAGGGCAAGAAGATAAAGGAATCTTAGTCAAAAAGTGAAGAAGAATCAGAGGAAAGTTCTAATAGTGATCTTGAAGTTGTTGAGGCTCTACTAGCAAGGAAATATTCTAGAGGCAAAGGAAAATAGAAAGGTAAGGTTCACCTAATCTATTTTTCATGTGAGAAAATTGGTCATATTGTTGCTAGGTGCCCAAACAAGCAAAGCAAGGATGAGAAGAAGGTCACAAGTGCAATGGTAAGAAAGAGTTCAAATCATTCAAGGACAAAGGTAAGGAAACTTATTTTATGGCTAAGGACTCTAAGGATTATGATGATAATGAGGATGAAATTTTTTACATTGTTGTGAAAGATGAAATTAAGAATGATGAGGAAGATAAGATGGCACTTGTCTCTCATGTGAGAAAAATGATACATGGATCATAGACAGTGGTTGTTCACATCATATGACTGGTGAAAAAACTAAGTTTGAACATTTTGAAGACTTTGATGGTGGTAATGTAAGGCATGGAAATAATGAACTTTGTTGCATAAAAGGAAGATGTCAAATCTCGTTAACCAAAGAACTTGTATGTGACAATGCCTATTGGGTTGAAGGACTAAAACATAATCTGTTGAGTGTAGCACAGCTAATCAATATTGGATTTAAGGTGGAATTCATGCATAGAAAGGCAAGACTACTGGATGATAAAGGAAAGATAATTGGATCAGGCATACAAAAAAAAGGTAACTTGTTTTATCTTGAACTTCCTGAGTGCTCATGTTTTATTGCTCAAGTTGAAGAGAGTTGGTTATGGTATAGAAGGTTATGTCATGTGAATTTTGATAACATGGTAAAGATAAGAAAATTTAGAAAAGTAAGAGGCATTCCTAGTATAAAGAAACCTAATGTTGGTCTATGCAAGAATTGTTAGATTGGTAAGATGGGAAAGACTAGGTTTAAAAGTAAAAACTATTAGTCTAAAGATATTTTAGAAGTTGTGCATACTGATTTGTGTGGACCTATTGAAATTGAGAGCTATACTAGAGAGAAGTTCTTCATTCTTTTTGTTGATAACTACTCTAGAATGATGATTGTTATGCATCTAAGAGAGAAGTCAGAAGCATTTGAGAAATTCAAATGGTATTGGACTAGAGTAGAAAAGGAAACAGGGAAAAGATTGAAATTTTTGAGATCAAACAGAGGTGGTGAATTCATCTCCCATGAATTCAATAACTTTTTCATTGAAAAAGGAATCAAAAGATAGGTATAAGCTCCTGGAACTCCCAAGCAGAATGGAATAGCTAAAAGAAGGAATAGATCCATCATGGATTGTGCAAGGACTCTAATGATTGAAAAGAACACTGCTATCAAATACTGGAAAGAATCTATCAATATTGCAATTCATACCTTGAACTGAGTACAGTTAAAGAAGGACTCATTTAAAACTCCCTATGAGTTATGGTATTGCTATAAGCCCAATGTAAGTTACATGAAAGTATTTGAAAGTAAATGTTACATCTTGAAAGAATCTAGAAAAGGTAAATTTGATGTGAAGGGTGATGAAGTTATATTTTTGGGATATTCTTGCAAGAGTAAGGCATATAGATGTTTGAATTTGTCTACTCACAAAATCATAGAAAGTGCACATGTGAAAGTTGATGAGTTTGCAGAAAGGATTGAAGAAGAAAGCAAAAAGGAAACAAAATTTTACAGGATATTTGTTTTCATTGAACCTGATATATTACTAGATACATATATTAATCAAATGACTTCTACTCCCAAGTCTTCCTCAATCATTGAGTTGGAAGAAGTTCCAACTGAGTCACTAGGACCCGAAACACATTCTGAAGCTACTGAGCTAATGCCTACTGAGTCTAAAGGACCTAAGCTATAGATAGATTAACCAAAGCCAAATGTTGAAACTCAAAATGAAGACAGTGCAATTCACTCAAGAGGCAAGGAACCTGTATTAGCCAAGTATGTTAGGAGACATCATGCACCAGATTTGATTATTGGAGACAAATTTGAAGGTACTATGATAAGAAGTAAGCTAAAAGGTACTTGTTTGCTTGCTGATTTTAAACCTAGAAATGTCAAAGATGCATTGTAAAATGAAACTTGGATTGAGGCTATGAATGAAGAAATAGAGAAAATAGAGAACAGAAAAACATGGACTATTGTGCCTCGTCCTAAAGATAAAAATATGATTGGAACAAAGTGGGTATTTAGGAATAAGTTGAGTGAGGATGGTAAGGTAAGAATAAAAGCTAGATTGGTATGTAAAGGCTACTCTCAAGAAGAAGGAATTGATTATGGAAAGACTTTTTCTCCTGTTGCACGATTGGAAGGTGTCAGGACCTAACTTGCATATGCTACATACAAAGGATTTAAGGTATATCAGATGGATGTCAAACCAGCATTTTTCATTGGTATTCTTGATGAAGAAGTCTACATTAAGTAACGTAAAGGTTTTGTTGATCCAGACCAAAAAATAAATGGTCTATAAATTACACAAAGCATTGTATGGTCTGAAACAAGCCCCTAGAGCATGGTATGAAAGATTGCAAAACTATCTTATTCAGATTGGTTTCCAAAAAACTAATGATAACTATAGCTTGTATATCAAAGAAGGACTAGCTAACAAGATTCTTTTGGTAGAAATATTTGTGGATGATACTTTGTTTATAGGAAATGATGATCTATGCAAAGATTTTTTAGAGAAAATGAATAAAATATTTGAAATGTTTTTTGTTTGGTGAGATTAAGTTCTTTGTTGGTCTTCAGATTTAGTAGAGCAAGAATGCTATCTATATTACTCAGTCTAAATACATCAAGAAGATACTCAAGAAATTTGGTATGGAAGATTGTAAACTAGTTGGAACACCCATGTGTACTGGATTGAAGCTTACCAAAGATAATGAATCAAAGGAGGTAGATCAAACCTTGTATAGATCAATGATTGAAAAGTTATAGTATGTGGTTCATATAAGACTTGATATTGCTGTTGTAGTTGGTATAGTAGCAAGATTTTTAGCAACACCAAGAGAAAATCATATGATGGAAATGAAAAGGATCTTGAGATACAAGAAAGAAACTAAAGATTATGGTTTGTGGTATAAACTTGGAGGAAATTTGGACCTAAAAGTGTTCACTAATGCTGATTGGGCTAGTAATTTGGATGATAGAAAGAGTACAAGTGGAGGAGCATTCTTTCATGGAAAAAGGTTGGTATCTTAGACAAGTAAAAAGAAAAACTGCACATCCCAATCTACAATAGAAACAGAGTATGTTGTAGCAGCAATAAACTATTCTAATATTGTTTGGTTTAAATAGTTATTGGAAGGCATGAAGGTTGAGATCAAAGAAATAGTTGTTATGTTTTGTGACAATACAAGTGCAATTAACATATCCAAGAATCCAATGATGCATTCCAAAACCAAGCACACTGCAATAAAGTATCACTTTGTCAGAGAATTGGTGTAGGATAAGGAGATTAGATTAGAATATGTCCATACAAAAGAACATATTGCTGACATGTTCACCAAGCCATTACCTAAGGATGCATTCTTGTATCTAAGAGGTAAGTTAGGGGTCGTTCCCCTATTGGTAGGAACCAAGTTGAAGATCTATCAGTTGATGTGGCATAGTCATGGGAACATTCCATATGAATCAGTACTTAAGGTACATTTTTACTCTTTCAGTATGTGTTGTCATTTGGCATGTGTTGTCCAAGAGGGAGAGCTTAGTGTCATATCTTTCTAAAATTTGAATTTTTTTAAGGGATAGTTTTCTATTTAGAAAAGAAGCTATGTAATTCCTTCACAGAGGGAGATTACTATAGTGGTGAAGTTTGTGGCATAAAATATAAGAGGGAGAAAATTTCTATTAGAGAAAAACTTGTTTCCAAATTTCATTCTACTCTGACATGTTGTGTTGCCATCAATGCCAAAGAGGGAGATTGTTGCATACAATTGTCCAATTGTGTGTTGTCTTTGATGTTACAAAAATGTCATATCAATTATTAGTCAGTGTCTATCGAGCTCAATTAGTTAGCAAAGCAATTCTCAATGTCTACTGAGCTTAATTGGTCAACAAAGAAAATTTTAGTTTCTACCAAGCATTCCTACAAATTACTCTATGGAAATAGTTTCTACCAAGCTCACTCGAGCGTCAAAGGATTTTGTGGAAATAGTCAGTGATAACTGAGCTTGCAAGGTTAATGAAGGAAAGTTAGTGTTTATCAAGTTCACTCAATCTCCAAAGAATTTTGTAGAGTTCACAATATTAATCGAGCCTCTGGTGGTTAACACAAGATATTAGTTGAGGAATAGTGCTTACCGAGTAGGGTCAACCAATGAAGGATTTCATTGTTTTGGGAAATAAAGTTTAATTATTTCATGTAATGATTGTAGCCAACTGGGATAATGATTATTGGTAAGTGTAAGTTGTAATTGGGCTGACTTGATAATTTGTAAGGTATAAATAAAAGGTCAAGTTGAGAATTTTAAAGTGAAATGAGCGAGTATGCAAGTGTAATGATTGAAGAAGAAAGTGTGAGTGAACTTTGAAGGATGATCATATATCCTTGAGGAGCAGAAAAGTTTTATTCAATCAGAGAGGATCTAGTGGAATAGAAAAAAGATTTATATCAGCAATTCAGTTGCATCTCATTCAGGTCTATTCATTGTTACTTTCTCACCATTGTAGCAATGATTTATAAATCTCTTAACTGAGTTTGTTTAACAACCATTTTGTAAATCCTCTAACAAGGTGATAGTTCTTTTGAATATTTCTAAAGACCTCTAGCAAGGCCACTCTTCAAAGGGTGATTAAATCCTTTAAAAAGGTCACACCTAATAGTGTGTTTTGTAACCTTTAACTAGGTTGGCTCCTAACAAGGCTCACTTCAAAAGAGTGAAAATCAGTAGCTAGTTACTTGGTTGTTTTTCCCATATTGGGTTTCCACATTAAATCTAGTGTCTCATGTATTCATGTTATTTCTTTTATGGTTTCATGTTAATCACTATGAATGCTTAATTTTTAGTAATAAGCTAACATACACTGCATCTACTGAGTTACAACATTTTTCTATATGGTTACCGAGTAACAACAGTAACTAGTTTTATTAGACATCTAAGGGATTTGTGGATTTTTTTTTTGGTAACTGATTCACCCCCCCTCTCAATTACTCCATCTATATTTCCAACAAAAGTATCTTAATATGATCCTAAACTAAGGATTCTTCAATTGGATTGAACCCAGCAACTCTCTCTATTATGAAACCCTCACCAAAAGAGACCAAAAACTAGGGCCTCTTCAAATCTAACTAAGAAATCACTTCCAAGACCTATTTATTGATCCTACACAATGTTTATGATGAGTAATTTGACTATTTTACATAAAACCATGACGTCCTTTAGGAAGATCTCCTACTGCTATACCTAATGTATTTTCATGAACCCAAGCACTCCAAACTTGTCCAGTTGAATGATCATCTATATTCTCTAACTTTTCCCTACATTAGTATGCATAATTAATATGATACATGTTAATAATCCATCCCTGAGTCATAGTTAGAATAGAAAGGGGATGGTTACATCATTTTGCTTGAATGAAACAATGTGAAAATGACTATCTACAACACTTCATCTAAATAAATGAAAACTCCAAAATGTAACCTTGATAAAATGGACCAAAAAAATTTCAAATACATCCTCTAATGCATTTAAATGATCAAATCATGAAATAAATACAATGAATAGGTCTAAATATGCAAGAAACTATGAATTATATTGCATTTTCATAATGAAGTCCGTACAAATGCCTCCTCAATTCGTACTTGTTCTTCTCCCAAGAATTCAGGGATGTTTATAGGATGGTTGGAAACTTCCATAACTAAAACCAAGTGGTTACAAAGTGGTTTAAGTACCTAAACTCATTTTCCCTTCTAAATGCTCTTAATTGTTAGAATTCAAATATTTGAATTTCTAACTTAGATTTTTATGCCTTATTCTATTAAAACCTTATTCTAATTTGTTCTCAATGTTTTTAAAGGAAAAGATAACTTATCTAAGACCCTTTTTATTTATTCATATCTTATCTAGGCACTATTAGCCCCCCTTACATCATTTTTATCCTAAGGTTCTTATCAGGACCTTTAGGATTTAGACATATGCTATTAATTTGATCATTACATATGGCAATGATTGGCCTCAAAACATTCCAATTGACCCTTGATGATGTTTTGAACATTCATGTATTCTTGATGTCTTCACTTGATCATTTCCTTTCTTGGGTGCCTTTGTACCATACTTCACCCTTTGAAAGTGCTCTTGTCCCAAGAGACAAGGGGTATTGTTCTTCTTCCTCCCATCCTCCTTGATGGAACTCTTCCTCTCTAACCAAACACCTACTGCAACCTCTCCTTAAGAGTAATTATTTCACCTACATCAAATTGATACAATGAGTTAGAAATAAAAAAATTACTTTGTTGCTGCCCTCCATGATAGTAAGCATTAGTATGCTGCTGAAAATTTTCTTTGATCTTCATCCGATGTTCTTGTTTCTTCCCCAACCCTCCAATCATAGTGGATTTACCTTTACTAACCTCTATAACAAAAGGACATTTTAATGTCCCCACTATCACTCCAATTCAGCCTTGTCATAGGAATGTGTGTTCTCCTTTTCTTTTTCTTTAAAAAAATTTCCTTCATTAAGTTCTTGTGCCCTCTTATCAGCCTTCAACTTCAAAGGCTTCTTGCTTCCAAAGAAAATTGTTAAGTGCTCTTGTTCTTTGTCATCTTTGAGAGGTCTCAAAAATAACTTCCATTTCCCTTGTGTACCAAATAAGTGTTTTCCAATCCATCATGCAAAGTCATTCTCAAAGCTTGCCATGGTCTCCCCAAGATGATGTGATGACTAGTCATTGGAATTATGTCACAAAGGACCCTATCATAGTAATCCGCCATGGAAAACTCAACATAGGCTTGCTCCCTCACCACGATTCATTGATCCTTACTCACCCATGTAGCTTGATAAGGACTTTTATGTGGTTGTATTTGAAATCCAAACTTCTCGACCATTTCACATGATACTAGGTTGTCACGTGAACCTGAATCAATGATCATTTGAAAAACTTTTCCTTTTCTCTTACATCTAGTTCTAAATATGGTTGGTCTTCTTATTGTTTGTCCCCTTCTCACCATTAGGAACTCTCCTTCCTTAGGATCAACATTATTTGAAATGGTTTCTTCTTTCTTTTCCTCTTGAACCAAATGAACTCTTCCACTAGTCTTTTTGGATTCATTCAATGGGAATTTGTATGAAGTGTGCTCCACTTCATCACATGTGAAACACCTTCCTATAAAAACTCCTCTTCCTCCACCATATCTTCCACCTCTTGTGCTCCTATTCTTATCTGCTATAGGTTCCTTGCCTTTTTCTTGTCCATGTGAAAATTGATTTTCATTTGGATCTTTTCTACCTCTCCCTCTACCTATATTTCTATCATTATTTTACCTCTATTGTCTCTTTTTAATCTTTTCCTCAGCCCTCATTGCAAGTTTATAACACTCTTCAATAGTGTCTAGTGCTGCAAGATTGATTTCATCTGGGATTTTGAACTTCAATCCCCCCATATACCTTGCAACCTTTTCTTCTTCTTCCTTAGCATGAACAACTATAATATATAACTTGTAAAACTCCTCCATGTATCTTGGGCATCCATGTCCTTTTGTCTTAGGCTTTGCATTCTTCAGTATAACTAAACCTTGTAGTCTATAGGGAAAAAAATTTCCCTCATCTTTTCCATCATTTTTTTCCATGAATTGATCTTAGGATTTCTCTTCTTCTATCTCTTTTCCTACAAACAATAGCACCATAACAATGCATGACCCTTTAGCCCTTATTTAGCAATCTTGACCTTGTGTTCTTCTACCACATCCTCACAATCAAAAAAATTATCCATCTCTCTAAACCAGTAAATCAACTCCTCCTCATTCATTTTACCATCATACATTAGGATATCAGACTTCCCTTTATAATTATTTCCTCTAATGGCTTTAGCAAGTTTAGCCATTCTTACATCATCCAGGTCCACCTCTTCTCTTGGTGCCCTTTCTTCTTCTTCTTCAACTTCCACTTCCTCGTCTTCATCTTCACTATGATCTTCATGATCAATACCATTATTATTATTTTTTTTCACCTTTTCCAAATCTCTTCTTGCCTTATCCATCTCTATCTTCATCTTTCTGATTTCTTCAGCCTGTTGTGCCACTAGTTTGGCAAGTTCAATGTGTGTCATTCGAGGAGGCATGTTTTGAGCCTCTCCAAACTCTTCCCCTTCTGACATGTACTCTGTACGCCTCTCCCAAGTGATGCTACTATTATTTGATACCACTTCATGTAGAGAAATATGGGCCCTTCCAAGTTCTATGAGAAAATACTCTGAACAATGTGTTTTCCCAAAGGTTTCCAAATGCAACCTTAAGCTTTAAGTTGCCCAAATCAGGTAAATGACTTCTCCAAAGACTTCTTAGTAATATAATGGTTTTAAATACCCTAATACACCCCAAATAAATATTTTGAAAATATCAAGAGCCTATCTCTAAGAAAAACCAAACATCCCAACCTACTAGGCCTACAAGCCCAATTAGCCCTCAAATGTTGTCCTCTTGCATTTTCTCCACATTTTCCCATAACATCAAGAAAATAAATTTCATATTAGGGTACCCATTTGGTTTATATATATCATATCAAAAGATGAGGTATGGTTGTTTTGGACCAAGTCTCTGTTGTTATACTATGGGCCACTTTTTAGGCATAAAAACCCCTCCATTTACAAAGGAACTATATGTAATAGTTATCCCACAACAATAAAACTTGGTGAAGTATCTTAATATGATCCTAAAATAATTATTCTTCAATTGGATTGAACCCAACAACTCTCTCTATGTTCTTTTTATGAAACCCTCACCAAACAAGGCCAAAAACTAGGGCCTCTTCAAATTTGACCAATCACTTCCAAGACCTGTTCATTGATCTTAAACCATTTTTATGATGATTAATTTTACCATTTTACTTAAAACCATGACCTCCTTTAGGCAGATCTCCTACTGCTATACCTATGGCATCAAATTTAATGCATTTTCATGCACCCAAGCACTCCAAACTTGTCCAGTTGGATGATCATCTGCATTCTCTAACTTTTCCCTACATTATTATGCATAATTAAATATGATACATGTTATTAATCTATCCCCAAGTCATATTTATAATAGAAAGGGGATGGCTACATGATTTTGCTTGAAGGAAACAATGTGAGAATGACTATCTATAGCACTTCATCTAAATAAATGAAAACTTCAAAATGTAACCCTAATAAAATGGATCAAAAAAAATTCAAATATATCCTCTAATAAATTTAAATAATCAAAGAATGAAGGAAATACAATAAACAAGTCCAAATATGCAAGAAACTATGAATTTTATTACATTTTCATAATGAAGTCCGTACAAATGCTTCCTCAATTCATACTTCTTCTTCTCCCAAGCATTCAAGAATGTTTATATGATTTTTGGAAACTTCCATGATTGAAACCAAGTGGTTAAAAAGTGGTTTAAGTACCTAAACTCATTTTCCCTTCTAAATGCTCCTAATTGTTAGAATTCAAATATTTGAATTTCTAACTTACATTTTAATGCCTTATTATATTCAAACCTTATTCTAATTTTTTCTCAATGTTTTTAAAGGTGAGTATAACCTATTTAAGACCCTTTTTATTTATTCAAATATTATCTAGGAACTATTGGTCCCCCTTACATCATTTTTATCCTAAAGTTCTTATATGGACCTTTAGGATTTAGACATATGCTATTAATTTGATGATTACATATGGCCATGATTGGCCTTAAAAAATTCCAATTAACTCTTAATGATTTCTTTGAACATCCATGTATTCGTGATTTCTTCACTTGATCATTTCTTTTCTTGGGTGCCTCTACACCACTTTCTCAACCTTGACCTTCTCTTTGCATTTATTGAATTCACTACTTGGTACTTTTGACCTTGTTGGATAGTTTCTACTAATGTGACCATTCTTCAAACAACTAAAGTATGTAGTTTGACTCAACCATCTACTATAATCACTTCTAAAATGTGTTCTAATGCAATTCTCAACAACATGCCCATACTCTTGACAATTGTGACAATTGTACCTTATACTGTAATCCTAATTGTAGGATTTTCCATTGTTTTGTACCTTTTTCTTCTTGTTTGATGTCCACCAGACATTAGATCTACATTCATATGCTTTATGTATGTACTTCTAAAAAAATTGGAACTCTCCTTGAAATCTTTGTGTGTTCAAGTTCCTTGTCCTGCATTCATGTGCCTGATGTCCTTGCTTGTTGCACTTATGACAGTATCCCTTGAAATTCTACTTAGTATTATAATTTGCATTGTTTCTCCCACAAACATTTGTTGTATTCTAACTTTCCATAATTATGACAAGTGATTATGTAGCTCTTACCTTTGTCATTTCTTTCTTCACCACTTTTAGATGATTCTCCTTCCTCAATACTAATGTATCCCAATCTAGTAGTATCATTGTTAGATCTAGGAGATCTCATTAGTTTCTCAAAGTATTTGATGGCTTCATTGGTTTTGTTGAAAATTTCAGCAAATTCCTTTTCTCTTCTTAGTTCATTTCTCATTTTTTTTATCTTTAGGGTTGTCATCTCAATGTCCTTTACATTCAATTCATGATTTGCAATCATTAGTTGGTTTATTGTATCTAGTTACATGTTAGAAATATTTTGTACCTCTAATGTCTGCTCTTCCAGTCTATTGGTCAGTGTCCTTTTGTCATCTTTAATCATGACTTTTTCTTTGTCAGCTTTCTTTTTCTACTCGATCACCTCACATAGCAATACTGATTGGACTTCTTGTTCTATCTTAATATTTTTGACCTCTTCAGTTAGGTTACCAATCTTTTCTATCAGATCTACAATTACTACATAAAATTCATTTGAGTTTCCATCTGCAAATAATTTAGTTGTGCACTCATCTTGATAATGTGTGTCATTTTCCTCAATAGCCATCTAGCCATCTAGCCATCTCTTTCCTTCTCTTTAATGAGTGCTTTAACTCATCTCTTGCTTCATTCAACTGATGTAGAGTAAAATGCATTTCAATTTTTAGACTCTTAATAGTCTTTCCCAACTTGTAGACTTCCATCCTTAAGATCTTTCCTCAAATCTACAAAGATTTCCTTTTTAGAGAACAATGCTTTGATACTAATTTTTGGAATTAACAATGCGAAAGTAAACTCTTATGGGGGGGGGGGTGTGATCAATCCTTCTAAACTTTAACCATAAAAACATTCACCACATCCATCTCATAATTTGCATGTAAGCTAAAATATCTAGCTACACATGTTCATCCATAGCATGAATCTAATAACACAATAAATTTGTTACCCAGATACCCTCTAAGGTAAAATTGGAGTGGGGATGAAACCCATGTAAATCTTCACTACTATAGTTTTAAAGTGTATCCATTGAAGGTTACAATTGTTTGATCATAAAATATGATCTACCCTATGAAAGGTCTGCCTTCTTAAAGGCCTACAAAGACTATTAAATCTTACCCTGTTTAAGGATTTCAACACCCTCCTAAAAGTGTACCTTGTTAGAGGGCTTCAACTTAAAATAAAGTAAGCGCCCTGTTATTGGATTTACAAAAGCCTGCTAGGACTACTTGGTTAAGACATTTTTACCAATTCACATATTAGAATGTTTTAGCCTTGATCCTTCAGTTACCACCTCTATACTAGATATTAAATCTCCTCTTTCTTGATGTGTACTTGATCCTCCTTATCAAATGTATCTCTTTTATCCTTTAATTGCTCTTCTCTTTTCTCTCTAACATATTCTAGAATTCATATCTCTCTCACAACCTTCTTAGTCACCATGAATACTATCTCTTTACTTACCATTTTCCCCTCTCTTTTCATCTGCACATAGAAACTCTTTAGGGTTTTTCCTCCTTAAGAAGGCTTAGGTGAGCTAGGGTTAGGTAGGAATCAATGATTGTGATTCACCCATTTCTCTGCTTAAAACATCCCTTAATCTGATTTGTTGCATGCACTACATAGGGATTCATAATATACCTTCATATATATCTTCTAGAATCTTAAAAAAATCCTTAAGTTGGTCCAAAAATGGTTTGCATAGGATTTTGTATCATTCCAAACAACTATGTCCAAAACTGTTTACTTAGCAATTAAAAGCTTTAATGCTCAGCATCCATTACATCTTCAATGTTGTAGCTCATCTTCTGAATGAATCGACATAATTTTTTTACTAGGCTCATGATGGACTCAACACTCACTATTTTCTCGACACATACTAGTGCTCAATGGTATCTATGTATATTACTCAACGTGTATTAATTGGCAATTGATGCTTGACTGCTTTGTTTTAGAGGGTGGTCGAGAGAAAGTGGATCAACATGTATTAAGTCATGTACTTCATGGGTAGAATTTTAATTATAGTAATATGTATGTGATAATAATATTTCTTATTATAGGATTATATTGGTGCAATTGATAGAACCCATATGCCAGTGACAATTGATGTGGACATTCAAGAAAAGTGTCATGATAGGAAGGGCAACTTGTCACAAAATGTTTTGAGTGTCTATTCATTTGACTATAAATTTTAGTACGTTGTTGCTAGTTAGGAAGGGTTTGTTGTAGATAGTCGAGTGGTTGCTTCAGCTCTCTCTAGAGTGGATCCAATTGTGGTTTCCTCTAGTATATTATGACATATTTTATATGATTATATTGTGATTATATGAAATCAATACTTTTATGCTACTTTTTAACTATAAATTTAATTTTATTTTGTATAGGAAAACTATATTTAGTTGATGTTGGATATCCAAATGTACAAAGGTTTCTTGCTTCTTACCATTGTATGTGTTACCATCTTAAATAATTTTATAGAGTAAACCCAATCAGCACTCCTAAGAGTTATATAACCATCAACACTCTTCTCTTCACAATGTGATAGAGTGTACATTTGGAATTTTGAAGCAATGGTTTCCTATCCTAAAGCATGTGACATGTTATAATGTCATGACCCAAAAGAGGATTATTTTAGCATGCACCATACTACACAATTTCATTAGAGTGGAGGATGGTGCTCCATTCAAAGTGAACTTTGAAGAGGACAATGATCATGCTATGATAAATGTTCCAATTCTTGACACTTATGGAATGAATCAAGAAAAAGATTGGGAGAATTTTTGAGATGAAATAGCTTGAAGGATGTGGGAAGAATACAACTCTTGTACTTAGTTGTACCATAAAATAGGAACATTAATTTTATTTTTTGTATAAAACATTAATGAGTTCTTGTTGTGGTACTATTACTTGTAACAAAATCTATCTTCTACACAAGAATAGAAAATACATTTGGAGCATCAAAATTACTCAAAATCCATTACCTATCATTATGGATTTGTTTGTTCCAAATTTTTTTATTATTGGAGCTATGATTTTCTAAACTTGCCTATGTTGGATGCATTGATCCTTGAGGTTCTAAGAGTTGCTAATGTGGCTACACTTTGAGATGATCTTAATACTAAAAATTAGGCATCAAAAGAGCTTCATATATGAAAAAAAATGTTTTACACTATTGCAAAAAGGATATGTGATTAAATAGAAGTCATTAAAAAGCTAGTAGATAACTAATATTTCGTATAGGTTGCCATCATTATTTGATTCCTTTCCTGAATCCCTATAGTTGATTTATGAACTAGAGTAGAAAGACACACATGTTAAATTTATGAACTAGAATAGCATAGCCAAATTATAGATGTCTTAAAATAAAACTAGAACTGATATCATGCCATAGTATATGTTTATTATGCTGAGAATAGTTAACCAAGAGCATGATGTGATTCATGAAATAATATGGTAAATGTGATTGTGTTGCAATTGTATGCAAGGAAAAATCTTAGTAATATATAATGTTATATCATGGCATGATTTTATAAAAGATAATGTGTTTTTGGTTATGTATGGTTGAATGTGAATGCTAATTCAACATCATCCTATTTAATACAAAATAATTCTAGAAATATGAATGTGTTCAGTTCCTAGCTAACTTGGTCCATAGACAATCTATAGAGAAAAATGCCATATCATTTCAAGACCATAATTCCATAGCATTTATAGAGTAAATATCAATTAGTTAGCATTGTAAGTTGTAGATCTAAGAGATAAATGCATGAGGCATATCCATGAATGTTGCTCTAAATTTATGTTTAAAATATATTCTTAGTGTCTTCTTTTTATCTCTGTTAATGATGCTCATTTTGATAGTTTCTTGGAATTTTTACAGCTACCATTATTGTTGAAAATGTCATTCATGAATATTTTGATGAGTATTAATGATAAGGTTCTTGTGATTGCTATAGTTGTTGTTGTTTCACATAGACAAGACAAAGTTGTTTGGACATGACAGATGAAGCAAAATTTGCTAGCTATACTTCTTGAAAAAGTCAGGTTAGGAAGAAAATGTGAAGGGGGGTTTCAAAAAGAAGCTTGGTCCATTATTGAAAGGAGGTTTATTGAAGAAATGAAGATTAATCTATTAAGAGTTACTTCAAGAATAAGTTTAAAACATGGAAGGTATGTTATCAAATGATGAAAGAGTTGAGAAACATGAGTGGGTTTGCATGGAATAAGAGTACTTAGTGTGTTGATGCTGATGAGAGTGTATGGGATGAGTTGTTAAAGGTAATGTACTTTACAAAATACATTTATGTAACTAAAATATCTCTTAATTTTAATTTTTTTTTATCTCATTCCATAATTTGTCCTTCATGTAGAAAAAGGATTTAAAAAATGCTAGAGTGTACAAGAGGTAGCCATTACTCTATTTAAATGACTTAGTAGTCATTATTGGGAATGACATGGCTGATGGATCTATAGCTGGAACAACCCAAGAGACTAAAGATGGTATATTTTCAATGAGTTATTGATCTTGAGGATGTTGAGGTATTCGCTATGCCTATGTATGGTAGTCTTGAGTTTGATGAAGAGTTCCTTCATCAAAATGATTCTCGTGCATCCATTAGGAAAAATCTTTCCACATCATCAACATCATCAAGGATGCCAAAGAAAAGGAAGGAAAGTATGGCTTCTTCTTTGGATGTCATAGTGGTTGCATTTGTAGCCCTCAAAGCCATACCTAGACTCAGTTGACAGGCTTTGATTTTTGCATATGACACTTATACTTTTGAACCTACAAAAACATGGGGGTTCTTAGAGATGAGTGCAAAAGAGAAGGAGGAGTATGTGAGATATAAGTTTGGAGGATTTCAGTGATATCCCAACATGTCACTTTAAAACTATCTTTTAAGACTATTAACTTACCATCTTTTTGAAGCAATATTAATGAATCGCATTTTATAGCACTCTTGTTGCTTCTTGGTTCCTTCTCATATTTTCACTTTATCACACTATTATGTTTGTAGAAGATTTAACATTTATGAATAGATACATTTAATTGATGTTCTTCTCATCATGATTGTATAACATTTATGATTTTTTCTTATTTTGCATTACATTGTGATAGTCTTGTTATATACAGTTATGATGATCATTCATACCCAAATTATTATGATCATTCTAACCCAAATTAATAATGATCATTTGTACCCAAATTATCTCCAATTTCTTTTGGATTTTCCTACTAATGTGGAGTTTGAGGGTTTCTTTTTTAATATGAACTTGAAACCCACTCTTCACTAATGGAAAACTATCCCAAACTTATCTGAATCCATCTTTCTTTGAGCTTCTTGCATGTCTAGTAATAGGGAGATTTTTTACTTAAGAATCATTTGCTGCACCAATCAGTTTCTAAACAAGATCCTTGAAACAATGGCTCTATATCTCAAAAAAAGTGTCTAGATGCACAATTTGATTGCAACTAAGAATTCCTAAGTTCTTTTTCATTGGCAGATGGAGGAGTCTTTGAAGCCTTTAGGAAAGCATATCTTGTAGGCCATGTTTGTGGAAAAGTTGGTGAATAATGTGAAGTTGTTTAAGTGGTTCTATGATTGTAGTCATCTCAATGTTTATATTTTGGAAACAGAAAAAGCGAGATACAACTTTAAAAGCAAAAACATGACTGAAAGTAAAGACACTTGCAAAAAATAAAAACACTTGCATAAAGTAAACACACATGCAGGAAGTGTTTTTTATTATTTTAAAAAATGTTAACCATTTTTAAGCTTTAAAATAATGTTTCAAAAACTAGTCATTGACTGGCAATGAACCAATTCCCCTTGTAAAGAACTTGGCCTAAAAGTATTTTACTACAAAATCTCTGCAATTTGATAAGGACCAATCCACAAGCATTGAAACTTGGTATGACTACCTGGTTTTTGTTTGCCTTGTCCCACAAAATAACAAGGTTTGAGATTCTGAAAGATTTGATTATGGCTCGCTTTCCAAACCATCATTTTATGATAGCTTAATGTTTCACATGTGCTCTAAAGGTGTTGTCCTTTTCTCATCCAATTCTAAGAGGTTCATCAATCTAATTTGGACTCGGTCAACATCCTTAGCATACCCTCTCATAAATTTTGACACTAGACTCTTAAGATTGTGTAATAGACAAGTAGAAATGGGGATTTTCCTAGAGCATTCTGAATCCTAATTGTGTCTTTCCATAATGTGTATTTTGATTGAGTGTGCCAATCTGTTGGGTTTTTGTGAGCATGCACTTTATTACCATAATCAATTTATTATTAGTGGACTCTACCACACCATTCCCTTGGGGATAGTAATTGGATGAAAAATTTATTATAACTTGATTGTCCAGTGCCCATTGAGTAAGGAAAATTGATGTAAAATATGATCCATTATCACATACCGATAAGAAAAAAATTTGAACTTAGTCACAATATGTTCTTCTAGGAAATGAGTAACCACTTTTGTTATATAGTTTTGGGAAGTTTTAGCTTCATTCCAGTGTGTTCAATAATTTGTACCTGTGAGAATGAACATATGTCCTATTGATGACAATGGGTTTATTGATCCAATAAAGTCCATCCCCCACTTGTTAGAAGGGTGTACTTCAAACACTGGTTATAGTGGTATAGTTGGGTATCTTCCCCTATTGGCACTTGGTTAACAAATGTGACAAGAGTGTACATGTTCAAATGTATCCTTATAAATCATAAGCCGAGAAAATCCTAGGCTCAATTGTTCTCATAATGGCTCAAACTCTTCAATTTGGGATGAGCACTATTCTAGATTTTGCTACTTTCCTTGCAAAGGAGATTCAAAATGGTTTGGTGGGGATAGCACAGGGAAAAGTGTATAAACCTTTCTATTTTTATTCCTTACTCATGTATGTATGTTTGTATAAGGGATTTACCTTTCTCTACAAGGAAATGGAATTGGAAATGACTAGAGATAGAGAGAGGAATCCAGTTTAGTTGTGGAGTGTGGATATGACCTCATAAGACAAGAAAGCCCAAGGATTCCACAAGCACTACTAGAATAGGTCAGACCCAAGAACTTTGCAAAATGGCTATTGGTCAGTCATAATTTGGGGGATATAATCCCTTACAATGTGTTGGCTCTTGATTTAACATTTTTTTAATAACCAAGTATACAGGGTAAGATTGCATCTATGCGCAGCTATCTCCAATAATGGACACAATTCACCAAGAACCTGGGCCAACTATAAGGATACACTCCTTCACTTTAGGCTCTACAAAACCTAGGCAAGTGGACCTCTTAGGATCCAATTATGTGACCAATGCAATGAGCATAATCAGAATCTAGAAATGGTAGATGAAACCCCTAAATCTTCTATACTTAACCAAGAATCACAAGCATGAAATAGCTAAGAATATGATTCATGAAACTGGCAAGCTAAGTGTGGGTTAAACATTGAATAACTTTCAACATGAAAGGGGAAACATTTGATTAATGATGTTGATTCAACACAATCTCAAATATGCAAAATTACAACAAGTGGTCCTATAATTGATCAATGCCTAATCCATTAGGCAATTCCATGAATTCAAAACATACATCTGTGACATCGGGACATATTTCATATACCCAAACATTAGATCTATCTAATCACCTTGTGATTCAGACATCAGTGTTCATTCAGATCTCATTCTCACAAAATATCCTTCTCAAGTAACTAGTAACCTTGTTAAACATATCAAGCATTTACTTGGCCCTTTCATCCAACAACAAAATACATCAAACATACAACCTGAATGGGATGCAAATGGATCTTAGATCTTTGTTCCAAGACCACATAAGACTTATAGATTGTTGAGATAGGAGACAAGAACCAGAATGAAACTAGTGAAATTATTGCTCATATGTATTCATTTCCTTGAAACTATACATTCAGATGCATAAAATTAAAACATGAAAACACCTAACATATCAGAACTTGTTGTATTAACTACACTATTGCTATTCACATGAGAGAATTATGCTGAAGAATGGTGTCACAGTCAAGGAAACATTTCAAAATACTAGAACCAATAGTCTCACAGTGATGAACTTTTTCTTCCTAGAAACTAGAACCTATACAATGCGAAAGAATGAGATTGATATAGAGGAAGGAATTCTCAGATTGAATCTGTAATTGACATTTTTCCACATGAAATTCCCTCTCTTTTCCATGAAAAAATACTCTCTAATCTCTCTCCTCAACTGCCAGAATCAAATCCTCATCATTTGGCTTCTATAAGGCATAAAGAATCTCAGATATTTTGATTGGAAGAAATAACTGATTTCTAAGGTTGAAATTGAATGCATGGTAAAAAGTGAAAATTAGTTATATGACCTCAAAAGTCAAAATAAACTTTTTAGATTAGTTTTCTTCCATATCCAGGATTCAACAAGCCCTCAAATCTGCCCTCTAATAAACTTTGATGATCAACAATCAAATTTTCTTATTCTACTACCAATGCCCCAGAAATCACAAACTGACCAATAGTAGGAATTGGTGAATAGTTGTGCACAATCCGACTTCATATTTGGAAAATTCAGATTTTCCCAATTCCAGTGGTATATTGGAGTGCTCGTTTTCGATAAAAAATGCTCAAGTTATGGCCTTTTGAAAAGTAGACCTCTGCTCCATGGCTTATTAAAATTTCAATTTTTTTGAAAAATTAATGATTTGCCCATAGTTTTAATTATAGGATAAAAACATTTTCAATTGTGAATTACCCTCTTCTAAAATGTGCACAGGAAAATCATTAATTTCAAAAGATTTATTTTTTCCTATGTTACCCCCTCAGTTGACTGGACACCATCAGACTACCATGTGGCAGTCTCTAATTGGCCCTGACCATTGAACTACACCACATGTCACCTTTTGATGTTCCAAGTGGGACCCACCTTCGAAATCCACTAGATTCTTCAAATTTTTGGTAACCTCACTTGTCGACATCAGCACCACATCATCCACGCCACCTCAACATCGCTATCTCGCTATGGTAATTATCGTGCATCTTCCCTATAGCGAGATAGAAACATCCACATGATCGGGACATGTGTCACAATCTACTTCCATCTAAACTCATTCATCTTTTGTTGGATTTTTGAGTTTTTTTTGGCAACTCACTATGTTGCTAGCCAAAAATCTTAGATTTCCCGGCTAGCGAGGTAGTGAGGCACCACATTGTTGAGTTTTTTGGCAACCTCAAACAAGCTGATGTCACCTTGCTTATTATGTGTGTTCTGTCAAAATTATGGTTATTTTGTCGGGTTGGTGGTGGGGTTCCCAAACATGGGCCAACGGCTTACAAAACCCATGTATCTTAAGACACAATGCATGTTGTGTGGATTCACATTTAAACATTTAAAATGTCCCTCCCATGAACAATATGGGATATATGATTCTTCATGTTGTCACTAGTCTTTACTAGCTAGCATGGGATCTTAATCATGGAGACTTCTATTTTTGTTCTCTTCCTTGCTGCGATTTCTTCAATTAGTATGGTTATTTTGATTGGAAGTAGCTTCTTCATTTGAAAATGTTTATCTTCCTTTTGATGTGGATGAAGAAGATGAACAAGGATGAGACCCACTACAATTGGCTTAGACCCTACTCCAGCATCGTCTGGGTATTCTGGATGCCACAAGACAAGAGGGGCAATGCCAGGAGGAAAACATGGCTCCTCCTCCCCTTTAACACCACCTTAAGCAATATAACTGAGATCACTTTGTTATTTTGGTGAGTACTGAGATTTTAAATTATCAGACCTATCAAGATCATTTTGTGAAATCTAGACCAGCACATTATCTTCTCCTCTTTTTTGCCTTGCATGGGCTTTACTCTATTTAGCACCTTCTTCCTTCCTCAAGCTCCCATGTTCTTTTACTATGGCTTCCTTTTCTTTTCAATGCATCCTTTGCATATGTTTACTATTCCATGACTATGGCAAGATGAGTAGGAGTTAACACTACCTCCTCTATTTTTGAAATGTTGCTCTTGCTTAGCATTGTGTATGGCTTCTTTTGTTGAGCCACCTTCATTCTTAAAATGCCTACTTCTCCATCTTTGAACACATTGGGGTGTTGTTCACACATGGACCTCTGCTGACACAAGTATCCTCTACTTATGGCGTGGGAGTTCCTATGAGTCATGAGCTTTACGTAATGATGTCGACTTCTTCTTTGGACTGACATGATACTTCCTCTATTATGGCACATTCCTCTTGCAAGGTGGCTCTCCCTTCTATGATTTGGGTTCTTCCATGTTAGGTGAGCTTCCTACTAAAGCTATCCCCCTTGATAATCTTTGGCATCTGTTGTTATGATAAATTTGGTGGCTCCATATTGGAATTGGGGTACCATGGTCTTGGACATCATATCTAGTTTCACTGAGATGAGGGACCAATAAAACAAAGCCCTTGCCTACATGATGCCCAGTCTTACTTCTAGAGCAGCTATCATTATGTCCTTGATCAAATCAGTTAGTGATGTACTGTATTTTGGCATCTCAAGAATGCAATAGTTTCCATTCAATATTTGTAACTTTAACTCTCCATCAAAAGGCAGACTTTAAATAAGCAATCCTACAACATAATCATCCAAGAGCCCAAACATTGACCTTCTCACATATGAGCTCCCCTTTGCAAAGATCCCACATTTCTAGAGCTCGATAAGCTGGAGTTGTGTGCTTCCAAATGATATCTTCTCCAATTCATATTTCCTCAAGCCTTTCAAATTGTTTGTGATTTGAGGATGTGCTACCAAAATAACACAACTTCCAAAGTCCATCAGCATCCATTAAAATATTTTTCTCTTTCAAATCCCTTCTTGGATTTTGCTACAAGACTAGCATTGATCTTCCTTTAAACAACACCCCTTTTTAGTTCTCCTACCACTGAATGGCTTCTCCCTCTCATTCCTTCATATTTGAAAAAGGTGTTATATAGATGGCTCGTGTTTACTCCTCCTAGACAACATGTGTTCTTCATAAGGAATCTTCTCCGTGTAGAAACACATTCTTCAAACAAAATAACTAGGCCCTCTCTAACTGTCATTTTATTAATTTCTTTGCACTTAAATAGCATTAAGCAAGTAACCTTTTGACTTTATTTAAATAACAGAAGGATTCAGATGCAATCAACTTTGACAGATACATTTAAATCCACATCTCACTTGTTTACCATGTAGTAAACTCTGAATTATCCCTTGAGCATAGGGTCATGCTAATCCCGTACTTCCAAAGTTCAAGCATAGAAGCCATCTTAAATTCCTACTGGCTGTCACAAATCTGATGAATTTAGCTGGGCCCCAAAGTGGGTCTAGCTAAAAAAAATTCATTTTCAAACACCTGACTAATCCAACTGATCCATCGACCTTCTTAGACTACCTGGAAACCAATTCGACTGCTGAATTATCATTTAAAACTCATTTTTTATTAATTTGCAACCTGAGAATTTCATGTCAGGAGGTCTATTGACTAACCCAAACCTCTGACCAAGCTCTGAAATCTAATTGACTGATTCTTTGTTCTGCATTCTCCTACCCTATCGAATCTTGCATCATGATGAATTCAGGGTCAAAAGATATTCACTGTCAAAGTTGACATCTCTGAATTACTTGCAAGTAAACAAGTCAAAAAACAACAAACTGGGTTCGGAATTGGCTTTGAAAATTAGGCAAATGAACACTTGGGAAAATTAAACTCAGGGCATTGGTTCATTGTCATGAGGACAATATGGATCTGCATTTTGGACTCATGATGAATAATTGGACGCAAATGGCAAGCAGTCAAAGTAGGCTACTTGGATTTTGTAGATTGAAACAATGGCAAAAAAGTGATTTTTTGCAAATGGAATTGACTTGGAAAAGTGTGCAAATGGATTTGTCAAGACCTAAAAACTGGCACACTTAAAGTATTTTCAAAGGAAAACATAGTGGTACAATCCATTTTATCTGACCTATCATAGATCTCAAGATATGACATCACGAATAGGGGTTCTGATAAATCTAAAAATGCTGAAACCAGTAAAAGGTTATAAATTGCATTTGGAATCGCATTTGAAAACTGATCAAATTGATTCATCATGAGTTGAAACTTGAAACATAACAAGTCTCTGATGTCTACAATGAAACACAAAAGGAAATTTAGCATTTTGGTCAACTGGGTCAAAATTATAACATGTCAAATAGGGCTTCCTAGAATTCAAAATTAATTGTATCAGCATGACAACAACAAATGACCAACTTTGAGGGATTCAAAACCTAGTCAAACAGACTAAAAAAGACTCAAAATCTAAAACATAGGCTCTCAGGTATGGACAGTAGACACTCCCAAAGTAGTGAATCACAAAACATTTCTAGGTGCGAGATATTCAATTGCAAACATAGCCTCCAGTCGATGTTTGACACAGGTGAAAATGCTAATTTTGATACCTGATCAAAATAGGACTTCACAAAATGGCTCAGAATATCAATTTAACTTCATATAACACTTAGAAAAACTGAATGTAGGGTGTTAGAAACATTAAATACCTCATGGGGCTCAAAGGTATAGCCAGGTACAATCACATCAAAAGCATTTATAGGGCTCAATTTCTTCAAATAGCTGCTCAAAATGAGAACGCAATTTTGAGTGCCAACACAATGTTTCAATATTAATAAGAGTATATGGCTTTTTGGAAAAGCCTCATGTTCTACCTTTCCATGTGCCTTTGAAAATAGGGATAGCAGAATTGTTATGGCAAATAGGCACTATTGATGAAAGAGATCTGCCAAAGAAGGTACATTCTTTCCAATTGTTACTATAGTGCATGATTTTGTTTTTGTGAAGAAAGGATGGAAGCATCTCAACTTATTCCTAGATAGATACAACATGGAAGAGTCCCATGCCATATTTATTGATCCTAAAGGTTTCTATGATCTCTTAAGAGAGAGGACAAAGGCTGCTCGTATGGTACACTAGGTATACTATCCTAAGGATGTTATTAGGAATATTTTTTCTTTACAAAAGTAGGAATTTAGAAAAAAAAAATGGATAGTATTAAATAAGACTTTAGAATTCATTAATGCTTTTGACTCCAGTTATGACCCCTTGAAAGATAAGAAATATCGGGGAGCCAAAATGCAAGCATTAATGAATAATTTTGCTATAATAATCCAAACCATGAATGAGAAGAAAGCCACATACGTTGAGGCATATCTAGACAAGGCTGTAGAGGTACAAAGAAGGATAAGCAACAAAAATGTGGTGGCTCCTAGCCACTATACTTTGTAGAGAAGGGTAGGTTATGTGATGGTTCAAAGTGTACAACAGGCACCCCTTCATCAGAGGCCAAGACCAAAAAGTCCATCTATAGCCAGTGCTCCAAAAAGGCAAATATTAGAGTAGGGATCTTCTTCTTCTCAAGTAGAAAAATACTCCCCAAGCTAGTCCCTAATCTAGATTGATGATGAAGCATCTTTAAGGGAGAAGCTTAGATAAATGGGTGGAGAAGGGGATGTAATTGTTACTTCTACAGACTTGGAGATGGAGAACCATAAGAACCTCCTACACCTTCCTTGGATTTAATTGTTGCTGATTACCAAGGTAAGGAAATTGACCCTATAATTGCCCAAGCCTCTAAGAGGTTTATTAATGATGAGAATCTTGTAAAATCTAGGATTTTTGCTCAAATTTTTTGGAGATTAAACATGGGAAATTTTGAGAAAACTTGTGAGAAGATAAAGGCAGAATAGCCAGACAAACCTGATTCAGATATTAAGGAAGAGGTGAGGTCTAAATTTTTGAATGATTTTTCTCAATTTACTCCTGAAGCTGGGAGGCAGATAGTTAAACAATCAAGAGTCCTTATATTACTAGAATGGGATATAGTGAATGCCATAGTTTATGATTCGGTAAGAAAACAAAAGGATGTCCAATTTAAGACTGAGGAAGAAATACTACAGGCTCATAAAGGAGTCAAGTTTAGTGATGACCACCAAGCTCTTTTAATTTGGTCTATTAAGAAAAGGGATAAGACCAGGATGCAAGAAATTTCTACTACAGAGCATACTAGTGCATTGATAGTATTCAGGGTTGGTGAGGTTGGTAGTAAATAGATAATTGGAATGGCCTTAGAAATGTTAAAATTTGGCAGTGTTGTATCTGGTCAGGAAGAAGAAAGATTTTCCCAACTCAATACTAGGTTTGAAGAAGTTTTGAAAGCATATGAGGAGAGGGGTATGTAGATACAGTCATTGGAAAACAAAGTATCTCAAATGGAAAAAGGTACTTGGGAAGAGAAAAGTTCAAGAATCTAGTAGATCTAGAATTGCATATCCCCCAAGGCCACCTATTGAACCTTTTAAATCAACTCCAATTGTTGAGGTACCAAACACCCCAGAAAGGCCACAATTCTATACTATAGAGGATTTTGAGGAAGAAAAGAATAACTTGTATGCACTGCATGTGGAACTAAATAATCAATTTGAAGAGAAAATGAGGCAAGCCATAATGTATCTAGTAGACATAATAGAATGGCCCACATTTTTTGATCAATTAGAAAGGATTTCAACTATCAGGGATGAATTGAAAAGAAATGAAGCTATATTCAAACCCATTGTACAGAAGTGGACAGAAAGAAATGAAGATATCATTGCTATGTGTATATCTATCATCCAACTACCCTGTCATCAAATAGAAAAAATCTTTGAGTTGTTGAATAAATTGCAAGGATTTGATGATAAGAAAAATTCTTTTCAAAAAAGATTAAATATTTGTTTTTCCAAGTATATT
This sequence comes from Cupressus sempervirens, assembly GCA_028749045.1. NCBI lineage: Eukaryota > Viridiplantae > Streptophyta > Pinopsida > Cupressales > Cupressaceae > Cupressus > Cupressus sempervirens. The sequence continues at coordinate 765,190,640 of CM053792.1, read as the reverse complement.
GCAGAAAATTTTGATTTATTCCCTTGTGCATTAAAGACTGTTGATAAAGTGAAGGAAAAAGAGGAATGGAAGAGGGAGTTGGATGAGATTTTTTGTGAAAGGATAAATAAAGTTATAAATGAAATTGGACACTTGTTATGGGCTATGAAAAATGAGGAGTTGGTTAAAGTGAAAATATTCTATAACTCCATCAGAAAAGAATTGGTTGATATAGAAGTAACTGGAAATTCTCTGATAATAGTACAAAGAGAGGTTCTAAATTTTGATTGGCCGGAGGACACTATCTACAATGAGTGGAAGGAAAAGTTTATGTCTATAGAACAGACAGAAGGAAATGATGAGGTGGAGGATGATAATGAAGAAGAGGGTACAAAAGTTGAAGCCACCTCTGCCATTAATGATAAAGACAAAGAGAATTCTCAGGTAGTAGGAGATGACTCATCATTGTCACATTTGATAGCCACCTATCTCGAGGAACTAGAATGCTAAAGGAATTCAATCATAGTATTTTTGTCTTTCCAAAGGGAATAACAAAAGTGGACCCACAAAAGGATTTTCAATGTACCAGTCTTTCTGTTATTCACAGTTTTGTCTAGTTGTGATAGGTGTATGAAAAAATCTTTTGATGGACACTTATCAATCACAAATTCCCTTTGCTTGTTGCAACTCATGTCTATATAAATGAGTTTTCAAGGCAATGTGATGGTCCAAAAACTTGTATAATTTTTGTGTTTCTCAAGAAAAGTAGAGACAGTTAGTCCAACAGTATGTAGTTGTTTTGAGTTTGCTTCCACTTGTACTCTCTAGTGATATTGAAATGACAGAATCAGCAAGATGTTCTAGGCTTTTCTTTGAATTCTATTGGTTATTGTAGTAGTCATTCAAAAGGATAATACAAAGGGGTATTAACACTATCTTTGTGTCACCAATTTCTATCTCCATTTTATGATTTTTTTTTACTTTGAAGTCACTTAAATAAGGTTTAATTGGCTGAATGCAATCTAGATGGGTTGTATGCTGGTTTTATTGTTGCTTATAATTCAAGGAATTATGGAAATACTTCAGTGAATCAATAGGGTTTGTGAGATTATAAAAGGGATATTTCATAAGAAGGGAAATGGGTGATTACAATTGATTAATTCATTTACAAGTTCTTTGAATTAGATCTCCCACCAATAGTTAATTTTCTGCCCAATGGATAAGGCACTGGTCACATAAGTCAGAAGTGGGCAAGGGTGAATTCTGCTGCTACATAGAAAATCATTTTTTAAAAATTCAAAACCATTTCATTCCATTTTGTTTAAAGTTACAAATGCTAGTTACCACTCATTTGCATATAGTTTTTTGAGTCTTAGATAGCCATTAATTCCAGGAATACTAGATTTATAACCAGATCTACTTATAGGGGATGGATATAGATTTGAGAAGGTTTTAGAGAAAATTGATAAACTATGTATGTGCCTAAGGGTAAAAGATGAGAATCAGAATGAAACAAAGATAATTTCATACCATAGTTTGCATTAGAATCATCCCTAGGTGTACTCGCCTTGGTTTAGAAGAGCCTAAAGAGTAGGAAACCATCCTTTGGTTTTGTTGAAGTTGGGTCAAAGTGGTTTATTCATGTAATTGCTACTAGGAATTGGCTAATCCTTAGATTGTGTGAGTAATTTCACTATGATATTGAGCATTTTGTTGCTCAGTAGTTTCAAACACCAACATGATCCATGTCCAATGTCATACTTGTCATGATACTATTGTAACAACTCCCTTAATTCTTCATGTCCCAAGCATTTTAAATAAATTCCCTTATAGTTTCTTTTATGTGGTCTCCTATCTTGAGGCATGTAGGATTCACATTTCCTCTTAAGTCCTCCACATTGAGAACTATTCATCCAATGAGGGTATTGATGTTGTAGGAGGTAATATACAATATCTTGATACCACACATTTTTTATTATTCCTTCATCAATTTCTACTTGAGACATTATGAATTTTCTTCATTGTCAATCCTAATCTCATTGTTTTCTTTGATCTCATTGTCATCTATCATCTTGGTGAGCCCTTATGCTCTCACTATCTTCATTGGTTGAATTTCCAAATCCAACTCTTGTAATATAGACATCCATTTTCCTCTTCTTTTTCCTAATTCATTATGCATAAGTAATTATTTGATTGCATGATTTGACACAATAGCATATACCTTGCTTCTGAGTATGTAATGGGAAAAATCTCTTGACTGCATTTATCAGGGCAAATGATTATTTGTCAAGATTGGAATAGTTCAATTCAGAATTATTTAGTGGACAACTCATGAACATGATATTTTTGTCATCTTATCTATCTTTCTTTTGTGTAAGAATCCTTGCACATGAATTTTCTGAAGAAAACTAATGGAGTTTGAAATGAAACTCATAATCTAGACTTACAAGTACTAGGGCTATAGAGATAGCTACTTTGATATCTTGAAAGATTTCTTAATTTTAATAACCCATTCAGTTTCACTCCTTTCTTCAGCAAGTCATTGAGGGGGAAAACTATCTCAATGAACCCACTAATGAACTCTTGTACAAAATTAATCTTTCCAAAGAAAGAATTAAGCTCTTTGTGACTATGAGGAAGTAACAACTTCATAATTTCTTTTATCCTCTTAGGATCAATGGATATCCCAAATTTAGATATAATGTGATCCAAAAGATTTCATTTGGTAACCTTGAGTGAACACTTCTTAGATTAATGGATATTTTGTATCTCCAACATCATTTGAACACTTGTCTCAAATCAGCAATATGAGTACTCTGATTTTTTGAAAAGATGGTTAGTTCATCCATATAGATAACTATACATTTCTTAATCAGCTCCTTGAATGCTTCATCCATTTCTCTTTAAAATGTAGCTCCTACAATAATTAATCTAAAGGGAATTCTCCTATATGAAAAGGTTCCCCATTTTGTTGTGAATGATGTCTTTAACCTGTCTTCCTCATCTATCATCAATAGGTTATATCTTGAATATCCATCTAGGAAAGACATCATTTTAGACCCATTCACAATTTGTAGTACTTCATCTAGTGAAGACAAAGGGTAGTTATCTTTTTGGGATGCTTGGTTCAAATTGTGAAAAGGTACATAGGAAAATTTCTCCAATCTTTTTTCTTATTGGCACCAAGTTAGCAACCCAGGTAGAATATTAGATTGGAAAGATAATCTTAGCATCAAGAAACTTCTAGACCTCTTTTATTATTAATGATTAGATAGTGGTGGTCTCTGTCTTTAACGAAAAGGCTTAGCATCAGGCTTCAATAGAATATCATGAGTGATGATGTCAAGATCATACATCTTGAGTTCTTCATAACTCCATGCTATGACATCTTTGTATTCGAGAATTAACTAAAGAATACTTTCTTATTCCTAAGGATTACATGCCTTTCCAATTCTCACCAACTTAGGGTCTTCTTTTACTCCTAGATTATATGAATCAAATTCTTCTATCCTTTTTTCTCTAACAATTCTCTTACTACATGTTGATTCATCTTAGTCAAAGATACATTCCAATCCTACCATCCCCTTGGGAATAGTATTAGTTTTCAAATTTATAATCCTATCTTCATCTACCAATTCATTATGCTTAGGTTTGTCATTGGCAATATTGTCAATCTCTTGTCCTTTGTAAAGATCATTAGACATCATGAACTCAAGAATATGTTGATGATGTTGGAAGACCTGTAAGTTAGTAATGTTATCTAGAAAATGATATAGCCATCAATTCAACTGAAAACCTTTTAAGTTTTTTTTTTTTCAATGGGTTGTAATGCATTGACTAAAATTGCAAGGGCATTGGCTGCCATATTCCTCCTTCTTGGAATATACCTTATGTTTAGGTCATCAAAATCTTTGATCAAGTCCCAAACTCTTTTTTGGTAAGGAAGTAGTCTTCTATCATTACAAGAGTAGATTGATTTAACCTATCTAATCACCAATTGAGAATCTCCTTCAACTATAAGAGATTTGACACCCTTCTCTAACACAAAGAGAAGACTATTAATTAGGGATTCATATTAAGAAACATTGTTAGTACACCTAAATTGTAAATGACATGCAACATTAAAAGACCTATCTTTGGAAATAATTAGTTCAATACCTGCACTAGCTCCTAATTTTCATTTAGATCCATCGAAGTTGAGTGTCCATATTGGTTTTTCTTTCAATTTCCTTGACTTATATTTGTTTGTTTGAAGTTTTTCTTTCACTTGTACTTTGAAGGATTCTTTCTTTGCGATCCATTGTAATATTTTACGTGGTGGAACTAGTGAGTTACCATTATTTATGTTTTATATGGGAATTATCTATTTCTATTGTTCATCTTGAGTTTCCTTAATCATTTATGTGATTTTATCAATTGTTAGCCTAGATAAAAAATTACTGAGGTCCAACCTTGACCTTTTACAAAGTTTCTTCTCCTTAGCACTTTAATCATCCTTGGTTGAGGTTAAGACAAAGCTCCACCATCTGAAGAGGTGTCATGGTATGCTGCATTTAGATCTTGTTTTTCCCCTTCATTGTTATCCATGACTTCAGATATGTACATGGGACTCAAATTTTCTTTTGGTACCTCAGTTGGAGTCCAACCATTTTTCAAGTGTATTATCTAACCTAATACTCAAGAAATCACTTCTTGGAAATGTGAGCACTCAAATTCTAAATGACTTACTTTGTGCAACCTATAAAATCTTGAAAGGAGAAAAATGTTTGGGTCTTCCTCTTCTCCTAAGCATTGCAAATTTGCAACCATGTTGTCTATGAATTGAGTGACGATCTCTTCTTGTGGGATAGGGTTCATTGATTCTTTATTCAAATTGTATGATTTTCCAATTGAAGTTATGTCCAAAGCCATGAACCTAAGTTTGATTGGAGAAATACTACTTCATTTGGTGCATTACACTATGTGATCATTGTCTTCAATTTTGGCTCAACATCTATCTTAATGTGGTTATTCAATCTTTTCCAATGTAACCATTGTTGGGTAAAATTAGTTGAGAACCACCCTCTTAGGAATCAAGTCCATTCTCTACTCACTAGCAAGCTATATGTTTTCAAAATTTCCACCATGTGTATATCTATGATATCTTGAATTCTAGGGTCTGTAGTCAACTATATTTGAACATATTTCAATACCACAATAACCTTTACTTCCATTTTTTCAAGTTTAATCACTATTAGATTGGTGGGTTGAGGAGTGACTCCCAATCTTTAAGCTATCAAAAGTAGCATGAAATTGCAAGAAGCTCCTAAATCTATGAGACAATTGTGAAGGTTTCTTTCAAAAATTCTAAGACTAAGCAAGAAAGGAGGCACTTCAGTCTTGTCTTTATACATGGTGGGCATATCCTCTTCTTCTAATCACCTATGGTAGGAATTGTCTCAGTATGATCAAGAGTATTCAACAATGCTTCCCTCTGATTAGGGAAATTTTGTATCATATCAAACAAGGATATATTGGCCTTTGTTCTTTTTAAATCTTCAACTACATTATACTTTTTAGTTGTCCAAGTTGGATTCTTCAATATCATAGATATACTTCCTTGGTTTTGATATTTTTGTCTAAGAAAAGGTGCTCTATATGTGTTGGATTGTTATTAGCTCTTGGATCTGGAGACATTGGTTGCAACATGGGACGAATCTTGTCAGTCATGGGTTCCCTTCGACTTCACAAATTATAACTATTTTGATTGTCATTTTGAAAAGAGAACATATCTGCTAGTTCAAGATCCGATTCTTGATTGAATAGAAAAATGAATTCTTTCTAGATTATCATAAGATTCTAATAGAATGGTATTGAACTACATAGGGGGATCATTATTAGTACCTTGTGATTTCTATTTCACTTCTTGATTTCCATAGCTACCATCATTAGTATGTTTTGAATGAGGTCAAGTTGAATGATGTCCACGAATTAAGAATTATTGTTGTTATCTATAGGGATACTCCACTGTTTGGATGGGTATTCCAGTGTTGATTCTATCTTTCAAAACCATTGTTGTGATCTAGAGAGTTGCAATTATTCCCTGCATTTTTATTTTCGCTGAAATTCTTGTTACAATTTTGACCATATTTTTTGTTGTAAGGGCCTACATTTTCTCTTTGGAAGTTATTGTTCTTACCTGGTGACAACCTCAAATGGGTTAGCTCATTGGTTATTTGAGACATGGTCTTCTTCATTTGACCTAACTCATTTGTGACATTATTTTTTATCTTAGCAGATGTTGCCGCCTTTTTATCAAAGATAGAAATTTTTGGAGGTTCATACCTTGGGTAGGTTATAGGTAGAGCTTGAACAACTAGTTCCTATTTTAGTGTAATTAGATTCAATGTAATGAATTGACTAGGCAACACTTGCACTCTAGCAAGATATGTTGGTATTATTGTACTATTTTGTGTTAGAACTATCAATCCTCCTCCATTAGGATTGGCTTGCTAAGTAAAGGTAATTTCTTCTTTGAATACTTTGTCCAATCTATCAATATCTATAGCAAGAAATCTCCTTGGGAAGATAGTGGTGATGTGGTGTGGTGGTGCATAGCATTAAGATAAATTTGGATTGTAGCTTCGACTAGTATGGCATAGGGGGTTTCCAACTTGTAGTATGCCATTATAAAGAGATGATTGAAATGTGAAATGATTTTTGTTGGATCCCTCTTGATTGATATGAACTAATGATGTATCATAGTTGGGTTGATAAATATTTTAAATTGATCTAGGAATAATTTTTTAAAGGCCACCTAGTTCTAGATGCATCCTGGTGGAAAATTCACATACTAGTTAAAGGCAACTTCAACCAATGTGTATGGGAGTAATTAGAGGACCACATTCTCTTATTGAATTTGTTTTCAATTGCATATTTCTTTGAAGACTTTGACATGATCCTCATTTGTTTGTGTTTCTTCATAAATGAACCTGGAGAAAAATTTCTTGGGGTTTTTGGGAAGGTCATTGAGTGCACCTTGAAATTTAATTTTCCATTCTATTACTTTTGCAAAGAATTCTATTGATGGAGGATTAGGTGGAATGGTAGCTGGAGTTTAGTTCTAAGGTAAAACTAAATATGACAAAATTCAGAATGGAAGTGGAAGAATTTTTTGTATCCCCTTATCACTGCAAAGCTTGCAAAAATGACTGAGTTCTAGGAGCTCATGTCCACTAGGTGAAGACCTTAAAGCTCATTGAAATGGAGATGGTGGATCAGGATCTTCTAGTTTGTGTTTATTTTGGAAAATCACACCTCTAAAAAGTGAACCTCTTGAAAAAGTGCACCTATGCACCTTCTAATAGTGGTAGACTTACAAAAAATTATGAACATTTGAAAACTACAAAATTTTCAAACAACAACATTGGTATTTTGTCTTAATGGTTTTGGGGCCCTCCTTCTAGCACCACTTCTATTGAGTTGTCATTTTTCATGATGTTGAATGAAAAAGATCCTTTTGAATCCCTCTCTTGAAAATTGGATCAAGGACCAACTCTAAGGTTCTGGGTGGGTTTTCAACCTATCAGGTAACTCAATAAGAAATAAATGTGGATGTTCACAAGGAGATCTTTGCTGGATCTAACCAATCTATAGCATTTTTCATTCTTTGAAATGTAACCAAAAAATAAATATTTTGTATTTTCTATATTTTGTGATGAATACAGTCTACCAATGCAACTATATGAATTCATATTTTAACCAAGTGTTTAAAAATAAAATAACAAATTAAGAGTAACAAGATATCAATGCAAATAACTGAAAAGGAAATTCCTAATAGACATAAGACAAAGTAATAACATGTCTATGAATTAATTTATCAAAAGGATGTAGTAGGAAACCAATAAAATTAGGAGAAATGCTTCCCCAACTCCACTTATGTAATCGTTGATGGGAACTTCAATAATAACAAAAATATGTTTTACATTTCATTAAATCATGATAGGGAGAATAAGGATGAACCAATCATAAAATCATGCTTCTTGTCTTCCTCTAAGACTTAAGGCATCTTTCTAGATCACCACATGGACCTATAGGATCTTTTTAAAGAAAATATCCCCCAATCCTAGACCTTATTCCACTATCTTGATCAAACTTTACTTCTTACTATCTACTAGGCTTCCATACTAGCTAAAGAGTATTCAAGATCTTGCAACTAAGCTAGGTTTTTTTGACCATTCTTTGCAACAACCTTGTAGGATCATGGAGGAGTCACAAAACCTTTCAATTTACTTCTTTTCTATGCTAAAAGAACTCTCTATGGTTAGGCTTCCTACCAATTTCACCCTTTTTTCTCAAAATAGGGCTACAAAGAAGAGCCCCAATTAGCCCTATTTCTCCTGCAAAATAGGGAATTTCTCTAATTGCTTCCACTAACCAATCCAAATGGCCTTCATGGACCTGAATTCATATTGTGAGTACTTTGAGATTTTCTAGGTTTTAGACCCTAGAATGGTCTCATAGTACCTGTGTTGAATTTGACGATTTTTGAGGGTTTACAAGCTTACAATGTTGTTTGGTCTTCTTAGGTGTCTAAATGGATTTTTAACACCTTCTCCTTCCACCCAAGGGACCTCTCCTCACTCCCCTTAAATCTCCATATTCACTCTATAAGAGATCTTCACAATCATACATATAATAAGCTTTGTTATTTAATTCTTCGCTAGCTAAGCATGCTCTGGCTCACCTAGGGAAAGAGCTTAAAATTACCTCCCATGAATTTGAGGGCCCTTTATTTTACCAAGGTATGGTATATTGTGTACACTCACTATCCCCAATATTTTGTACAATTACAACAGTGGGATAGTGAGTTACACCATTCTTAGTGCAAACTGTCTAGAATGGGACAACAAACTAGTAAAAAGGAAAAGATTTACAAAACAAAGAAACAACACCCAAAAAAATTAACTTTCTGAAAAAAATGCTCTAATAAATCCTATCTATAATGCCAATAGGTACAATACAAAAACAATATTCAAAGCCCTTCAAAACTCAAATTTTTAGTCATTTTGTATTCAAATCTCATGCTACAACATGTTGTCCATACAGATAACCTTCACTTTTGCTTTCATTAGGGTTTGGAAAGTATTTATGTGTCCTCTTAGGTATTTCATATTCATATTAGGGCTTTCATTGGCGTTCTTCATGTTTTAAAAGGAAAATCTGCATTTTCTTGCAAAAATTGCAAAATTGCAATATAACAACTTTTGCAATTTTTCTTGCTTGCAATTTTTAGCACTTCCTACTTGCTAATTAGGCTATCCCTTAGCATTTCCAAGGTATAGGCCCTTGCCTAAGCTAGTGGCCTATACCTTAGGTTACTCATTTCCCTATGACAAGGAATGCATTGATTTTAAGGTCATTTAGTGACTCTTCTAAGGACATTTAATGACTTTCACTACCCTAGTTAACACACCTATGTCCATTGAATATTATTCTACTTACAAAGGCTCTCTTGGATTAAAAAAACTTAACTATTCACTCAAATTAAACAACAACCATACAAAGATGTGCATAGAGAATTACACCAGATATGTTGACTAGGGAAACCCTTGATTAGAGGGAAAACCCCAATGGGAATGATGCCCACAAGATGATGTACCAATATAAATTTTCCTTGTTAGAGGATAGACCCTATTAGGAATCTATTACAACATTTAGTACAATGAGTCCCTATTAGTAGACTTTGAATCCCTATTAGGAGATTCTAACCCTTTTAGGAGTTGTGGTATAATGTATGCAAGAAGAGTCAACTGCCCAAAGATGTAATTTCAACTACAAGAAGAGATCACTTCTCAAACAAGTAATTTACTAGTATCTTCTTCTTTCTTCTACACTTTCCTCTATCTTGTCAACTAGACCAATCACTATTAGACCTTGCAGACTAGGTCACGAACCTTAGATCACTCAGAAAAACCATGGTAATGAAGTTTTCTTCACTTCCATACTGCTATGGTTCTTTATGACCATTTCCCAATCACATATATCCATATTATGATAAAGGAAAATATCCTTTCTTTATACCAAGTCCATAAAATAATTCTAGAGTCAACTATTATTCCTTCTCAACTAATTATTATGGGACCTCATTAAGAACATGTTACACATAGCAATAACATAAATCTTCCACCTCAAAACTTGAATAACTTTCCATACACTCAATATTATGATGAGCAAGCTTACCCACATCATCACCAACATGTCTTCTTCACATCCTCAATGTTGATCATCAAGATATCAACTCTATTAAGAGATATAACTAGTTTATCATAACATGCCTCTATAAACTATATCTCAAAATAGATATCACCAAAAATTTCATAACTTCTTCTAGACTTGTCTTTTCTACTTTGAATGTTAATTGCATATACCAGATACTTAGAAGTATCTCTCATAACCTCAGGTGGTTATTATGCTCAACTAGCCATCTATACTGACTTAATCTTTTCAATGTTCTTTTGTTAGATATCTCAGAAGACATCAAACATGCTATATTGACACCAATGACTAATTCAGTCATGAATGTAACATATCATCATCAAACCAATCTTTCAACAATCTCTCCATTTGGCATTGATGGCAACATAGATGAAAAACCATCTAGTTGCAAGAATACCAACAAAAGACAAACATTATTCAAATCTTCTTTATTAATCATACTCCCCCATTGATATACCTCAATGTGCTCTATACCAAGCTATTATTTCAAATTCATACCACATTCAAAACATCTTCTCAGTGTAGTGTTTTCCGGCAATACCTCTCCCCCATAGAATAATGCCAAACTCTCCCCCATTGATATCAATGTCAAAGGTTTTTGTAACCAAAATCTTTGTATCAAACTCTACAATAACTGGTACTTACTTAGCTCAAGTGTCAATAGAAACTATTCAACAACATCAACAACATCAATAAGAGTCCTGAGTGACTCTGTCCATTACAAATATTCCCCCATATAGGAAGCATCAACATCTAGTCTAGACAAACAATGGTGCCTTATTATCCTAGACTAATGCACTCTTGCATCTTCTTACTCTAATGTACAAAGGGGCATGACCCCAAGCATACCTCAAAAATACTCAAAAGTCTCTTTGGGAAGAGGCTTAGTAAAAATATCTGCAATCTACTCTTTTGTGATCACATACTCCAATCTGATTTCCTTTTTTGTAACTTTTTTTCTCAAGATATGATAATTAATAGAAATATACTTAGTCTTCCAATGCAATACTAGATTCTTAGACGTATTTACCATGCTTGTGTTGTCACAATGTATAACAAGAAGTTCACTAATTTCTATCCTTATATCCTTTAGCATCTACTTCATCTAGATTACTTGATTGCAATTATTTGTCATTGCAACATACTCTGCTTCTTCTATACTTGAGATGTATAATCTTGCTTCTTACTTAACCAAGAAACCAATCTTCTTCCAAGAAAGAAAGCTCCTCCACTGGCATTCTTTCTGTCATCCATACTACCTGCCTAATCTACATCAATATAAGCACTTAAACTAAAATCATTAGATCTATCATACCACAATCCAAATTCTAAAGTTCCTTTTAGATATATGAATATTATTTTTACTACTAAATAATGTGCTTCTCTGGGATCAACTTGGAATCTTGCAACAATTCCAACTGCATTTTATATATCTGGCCTTATGTGAATTAGATATTGCAAATCTTCGATCATAGATTTGTACTTCTTCTTCTTAACAGAAGGTGTCTCATCCTTTGTAGATAACTTATGTTTAATCACCATAAATGTTCCAATAGGTTTACATGTTTCTAAACCAAACCTTTTTAGTAAATCCTTCAAGTTTTTAGTCTGAGAATTAAAGATTCCTTTTTTATTCTGTACTATTTTCAACCCTAAGAAATATTTCATCTCTTCTATCAATACTCATTTCAAATTCTTTCTTTATTTCTTCAGAAAAAATCTTACTTTATTCATCATTTCCACCAAATATGATATCATCAACAAATATTACCAAGATCATCAAACCATTATCAAATTTTTCCCAATACAGATTGCTACTTGCCATACCTTTGTTGTATCTAAGCTTTGTTAGATGCTTATCCAACCTTGCATACCAAGTTCTAGGTTCTTGCTTAAATCCATACAATGCTTTCCTTAGTCTACATACTATATCCTTGTCATTTGTCAAAGGATATCCTTCAAGCTGCTCAATGTATACCTCTTCTTCAAGTTCTCCATTTAGAAATGTTGACTTGACATCCATCTGATATACTTTGAATTTATTTTGTGCTACATAGGCTAAGAATAATCTTGTTGTTTCTATTCTAGCCATTGAAGCATAAGTCTCCTCATAATCTATTCCTTCTTTTTGTGAATAACCTTTACATACCAATATTTCTTTGTTTCTTACAACTTCTCCTTGCTCATTCATCTTGTTCCTAAATACCTATTTGGTTCCTATCATATTCTTATCTACTAGTCTGGGGACCAATTCCCATGTCTCATTCTTTATTATCTAATCCAATTCTTCTTTTATAGTATGTTTCTAGTAATCATCTTTACATAATTTATATGCATTCTCCAATTCAACTTGAGATATCAAGCATAGTTCTTCATTAACTCTACTTCTTGTCATCACACCTTTGTCTTTTCTTTCAATGATCTATTCGGATGGGTGATTCTTTATCATGTTCTTTCCTAACGTAGGAATTGTTACCTCAACTCTTGGTTCTACTAAAGGTTCCAAGCTTTGTTCCTACCTTTTCTCTCCCTCATTCTACAAATCATTGTTAGTCTTAAGATATACTCATCATTCCTTGGCTTAATAACAACATCATCATCTAAATTGTAACCAATTATTCTCTCTTGTACTCTGAACTTCTCATCAATTCTTACATTAGCACTTTCCATAATAGTCTTAGTTCTCTAATTGTAACATCTATAAGCCTTTATTTTCAATGAATAACCAAGAAACATACCTTCATCACTTCTAGCATCAGACTTACCAATGTCATCATCTCTCTTAATGTAACACTTACTTCCAAATATTCTAAAATACTTAACTGTAGGTGAGTGACCAAACTACAATTTGTAAGTTGTCTTGTTTGTATCCTTCTTGACTTGAACTATGTTCATAGTGTAGACTGTTGTATTTGCTACTTCTCTCCAAAATGTCTTGGATACATTATTTTCTACTAACATAGCTCTAGCTACTTTTGTTACATACTTGTTTCTTTTCTCTACAATGTCATTCTATTTAGGGGTTCTTGGAGCTAATAGCTATCTTTTAATTCCATTTTCCTCACAAAACATGTTAAACGCATTTGAAGTAAATTATCCTCCTCTATCTGATCTTAAACATTTAATCTTTACACCAGATTCATTCTCAAATCTATTATTGAATATCTCAATATTGTCAAATGCCTTAGATTTCTCTTTAAGAAATGCAACCCACATCATTTTAGAAAAATATCAACAATAATCATAAAATATCTTTCACTATAGAATCCTCTTTTCTTCGTAGGACTATTGAGATCTATGTGTACAATCTCCAACTTCACTGTAGTGGTAAACTTCTTGCTGGGAAAAGAGGTTCTATTATGTTTTTCCAAAACACACTCCTTGCAAATTGTGTTAGTAGGCTTTACAATCTTTGGCAAATCTCTAGCAGCAAACATTTTACTAGTCCTCACAATACTATCAAATTTTATATGATAGAATCTCTTATGCCATAACCAACTATTATCTACCTTTGCAACCAAACATGTCATTTCAGTAGGATTCAACTCAAATACATTACATCTAGATCATGTTCCTATTCCAATTACCTTTCCATCTTTATCTCTAATCATTCATGTGTTTTCTGTGAACTACAACTGATAACGTTTGTCTAGTAATTGTCCAACACTCAAAAGATTATGTCTTAAACCATCAAAAAAGTATACATCCTAAGTATTAGTTTTACCATCAAGAGTTATAGATCCAATACGTTTTACTTGGCATGTTGCATTGTTTCCCACTCTGACAATTCCTCCATCTTGACTTTTGAAATCAACAAACTTGTTCATATCACTAGTCATATGATGTGAAAAACCACTTTCAATTATCCAATTAGATTTCTTCTCAACCTATAATACCAAAGCTATCTTCTCTAGAATTTCCCCTTTAATTACCAAAAATCCAATTTCATCATCATTGGCACTTAATGCTTGATCATCACAATCATTATCTTCATTTGCATACAAAAAATCTCTATCTTTTCTAGGCTTATGGATTCCCTTATACTTTTTCTCCCTTTTTGGACACATGGATGCATAATCACCATATTTATTGCATGTCCAACACTTAAAGATTTTATTACCTCCCTTTTCTCTTCTTACCAGAAGAGTTGTTGCTTCATCAATCTTTCTTTCTTCTTTAGATCTATTGATGCTAGCAAAATCTCCTCTAGCACTTATGCTTCTTAATAGGTTAGGTTGAATGTGCAAGGCATTGAATGTTGTCTCTATTCTAGTTAGTTCTCTAGATTGCCTAATTTTATTCTCAATTACTTCAAGTCTTCCAAGCAATGTCTCCTTTGTGAAATTTTTGGTACATGATATCAACAACTGTATCATCTAAACTACTGGCTTGAATGGTGGTGTTAGAGTTTTCTATATCTTCCATATAACCTCACTATCTTCTTTGTTTCCTCCTTGAGCCTTGAGTTTCTATAGTAATTTCTGATATCCTACCTATATATGTTGTTATAGATTCATCTTCCATCATCTTAGCATCTTCAAAATCCAACTTTGTAGCCTCAACTTCTTAGAATGTGCATCACTTTAAAAACTATTTTCCAAATCTTCCCAAATCAAATGTGAAGTAGGAAGTGATTTTACATGATTCTACTCAATTTCAAGAAGTGTAGTTAATAGTGCTTCTCTAGCTCTCATGTCACACATGACAAGATCTTTTTATGTCTCAGTGAAAGTTTTCAAATATTTTTCTTCAATGATTGTCTTCACTAATTTTGTTAAGATCCAATACCCTAGACCCATACACAACAAATGTGTCTTCATCTTTTCCTTCCATCTATCATAGTTTTTTCCATCAAACTTCAAACTATCTTTAATAAAAATGTTCGAGGGGGTGGGGGGGTGTGAATCAGTTATCCAATAATTAAACCACTTATTTTCATTAAATAAACTTAATCATTTAATCAAAGTAAGCAACAACCATACAAAGATGCACATAGACAATTACACTAGATATGCTGACTAGGGAACCCCTTGATCAGAGGGAGAACCCTAATGGGAATGATGCCCACAAGATGATGTACTAATATAAATTTTCCTTGTTAGAGGATAGACCCTAGTAGGAGTCTATAACAACATTTAGCACAATAAGTCCATCTTAGGACACTTTGAATCATTTTTAGGAGATTCCAACCCTATTAAGAGTTGTGGTATAATGTATGCAAGAACAGCCCACTACCCAAACATGCAATTTCAACTACAAGAAGAGATCATTACTCAAACAAGTAATTTATTGGTATCTTCTTCTTTTTTTCTATACTTTCCTCTATCTTTTCAATAGGACCAATCACTATCAAACCTTGTAGACTAGGTCATGAACCTCATATCCAAATACCAAACCTCAGACCACTCAGAAAAACCACAACAATGAAGTTTCCGTCACTTCCACACTGCTTTGCTCAACTTCAAATTTTGTACTACTCTACTACTTTCTAAACATTTCCAAGTCATATATATCCATATTATGATAAAAGGAAAATATCTTTCCTTTAAACCAACTCCATAAAAAAATTCTTGAGTCAGCTATTAGTCCTTCTCAACTAATTATTATGGAACCTCATTAAGAAAACATTACACTTAGCGATAACATAAATCTTCCACCTTGCAACTTGAATAAATTTCTACACACTCAATATTATCATGAGTGAGCTCAACCACATCATCAAAAACATGTATTATTCATGTCCTCAACCTCAATCATCAAGATATCAACTCTATTAAGAGATATAACTAGTTTACCAGAACGTACCTCCATAAACTTCATCTTAGAATAGATATCACCAAAACTTACATAACTTCTTCTAGACTTTTCTTTTCTATTTCTGACATTAACTACATATACCAAATACTTAGAAGTATCTCTCATAACCTTGGGTGGTTATTATGCTCAGTTAGTCATTTGTACTAAGTTAATCTTTTCGTTCTTCTGTCAGATACCAAAAAAGACATCAAACATGCTATGTTAACATCAATGAAAAACTTAGTACTGAATGCCACATATCATCATCAAACCAATCTTCCAACAATCTCGCCAATCTTCCAACACTCTAGTCATGGTATAAACCCAAGAATCCAATATCCTCTCTACTTGAAGCTTGGGCTTAGGGTGTAAAGCTACTATTTGAGCATCTTTCTGAGCTTCCTCCACATGCTGATCCACCTCAATAAGAGGCCCTTTATATATATAACTAAGTCTACTACATTAAAAATGGGAGAAATATGTAGATCATTTGACAACCCAACCTTGTAAGCATCATGCCCATATTTGGCCAGTATAGGACATGGTCCAATTCTTCTCATTTGTAGCCTTGTTGAGGTTCCCTTGTCCATTCTTGTTTTGTTTAGGTGAACCATGACCAAGTCCCCTATGCCAAACTATAGTTGTCTCTTCTTGAGATCATCTTTTTCCTTGATCTTCTTGGTATTATCAATGAGGGACTATTTTACTTGCTCATGCACTTCGTTCATAGATTGACCAAAATATTCAACATAACCACTATAGGGTACTTGACCATCTAGGTTATTTAATTCACACACACCCCTAGGATGTATCCCATATACAATCTCAAAGGGAATCTTGCCCATAGTTCTATTAATGTTGTCATTATAAGTAAACTTTACTTGGTGAAGGACCAAATCCCATGTCAAAGCATACTCATTGGTTAAGTATCTTAACAAGTTGCCAAGTGTCTTGTTGACTACTTTATTCTAACCATCAGTTTGAGGATGGTAGGCTGAACTAAATGAGAGGTTTGTACCTAGTTTTTTCCACAAGGACATCCAAAAATGTCCCATTAATTTTCTATCCCTATCAGATACAATATTTTTTGATAAACCATGAATCTTAACAACTTTTTTGAAAAACAAGTAAGCAATATGACTTGCATCATGAGTGACCTTGCATGGAATTAAATGACTCATTTTGCTAAATCTATCCACTACTACATAGCTACTATCAAAACCACTATTTTTTCTAGGTAAACCAACCACAAAATCCATACTTACACATTCCCATAGTCTGCTTGGTATTGGGAGAGGTTGATAAAGTCCTACATTTGTAGAAGTCCCCTTTGCTCTTTGAAATATGATGCATTGCTCAACATAAGCTCTGACATCTCTTTAAATTTTAGGCCAATACTAGTACCTTTGAACCAATTGCAAAGTCTTGTTCAAACCAAAATGGCCACTCAAACTTCCATTGTGTTTTTCTTGAATGAAGGTCTCCCTCATGGAACCTTTTGGTAAACATAGCTGCCCACCTTTGAAGAGTAATCCATTCTGCAATGTATAGTCTACAAACTCACAATGAAAGTGATTTAGGTGCTTTTGACACACCTTATATGGTACTACAAAATCTCCATTATTTTGGTAGAGTTCTTTGAAATTATCCAATCATATGCTCCTTGCTTGGATTTCTTGGATAGTGAGTAGCCTTTTACTCAAAGCATCAACTAACTTATTGAGCTACCCTTTCTTGTGTGTTATGATGAAGGTATAAGACTATAAATACTCCAACCACTTGACATGTCTATGGCTTACTTTGTCTTTGGAATTAAGAAAACCCAAAGCTTGGTTATCAGTGATTACTACAAACTCCTTGGGCAAGAGATAATGCCTCCACTTTTTGAGGGATAATGCCTCCACTTTTTGAGGGATTGAACAAGTGCATAGAGTTCCAAATCATAGGAAGAGTACTTTTGTTTTGTTGCATTTAGCTTTTCACTAAAGAAAGCCACTGGTCTATTACTTTAGCTTAAGACTCCTCCCACTACTATGTTACTAGCATCACATTCTACAACAAAAGGTTCATTAAAAGTAGGTAACCTTATGATAGGCTTAGTGGCTACCTCTTTCTTTAATGTTTCAAATCCCTCATTTGTTGCTAGTGTCCACACAAAATCAATCTTTATTCCACCCTTGATAGTATCTATCATGGGAGCACATATCCCACTGAAGTTCTTGATGAACTTTCTATAGTACTGAGCTAGGCCATGGAAACTCCTCACTTCACTAGCATTTTTAGGAGTTAGCCAACTCAATATTTCTGCAACTTTGTCTTCATCCATTTTCAGATCTCCTATGATAGAACAAAGCCTAAATAGACTAGATCCTACTTCATGAAATCACACTTGTCTAGATTGATGGTTAAGTGTTCTTCTTTCAACTTAGACAATACAATCCTAATATGCTCTAAGTGCTCTTCTTTACTTGTGCTGAAAATAAGTATATCATCTAAATAGACTACCAAAAACTTACCTGTGAAGTCTTTGAACACCTCATTCATGAGCCTCATGAATGTAATTGGAGCATTAGAGATGTCAAATGGCATAACTAGCCATTCATAGAGTCCTTTAGTGATTTTAAAAGTTGCCTTCCACTCATCTCCTTCGTTCATCCTAGTCTAATGATAACCACTTTTAAGATCTATCTTGGTGTAGTACTTAGCCCCTCCTAAGAAATCTTAGGTATGGGAAACCTATACTAGATTATGATCTTGTTTAGGGCTCTGGAATTTGTGCATAATCTCCATGTTCCTCCTTTCTTAGGTGCCAAAATAGTAGGTGCAACACATGGACTGATGTTTCTACTTATCAACCCTTGATCCATCAACTTTTGTACTTGTTTTGCAACTTCCCCATTCTATTTATAAGTTAGCTTGTAAGGTGCCTTGTTTGGAAGAGATGCTCCTAGAATTTGGTCTATTTGATAGATTATTTCTCTTTTAGTTGGTAGTACTATTGGTGTTCCATCTGATATAATTTCCTTGAAATCATCTAAAAAAAATTGCACCTGATGAGGTATGTCCTCTTTCTTAGCCTCTCTTTCTTCCTTGGGTTTCACCACAATAGCATAACCTACTGCCTCTTCTTTGTCAAGAGTTTTCATGAAATCTTTCCCCTTCAATAGAAGCACATTAGGTCCACATCCTTGGTTATAATATTCAAGTAATGACTAAATTTTATAACTCAACTCATCCTTCTTGAAGATGTATGAATTGATCTTACCATTATGTATGGCTTTCCTATCAAACTGCCATGTCTACCTAATACTAGGTGATATGCATCCATGGTTAAAACATCACATAGAATATTTTCTTTATATCCTCCTATTGTGAACTCAATCCATGCTTTCTTTTTCACCAAAACATGTTGCTCCTTGTTTAGCTAGGTGACCTTGTAGGGGGTAACATCGGTTATTTTTAGAATCTTGAGTTTAGCTATGGCTTCCTCTAAAATGATGTTATTAGTAGACCCTGAGTCTATGATAACTTTTCAAACATTTCCCATCATCTTACATCTCACCCTAAAGAGTGATCTTCTTTTCTTGGGCTTTCCTTTGACTAGTTCTTTAATCAAGATCCACTTTATCATCAAGTTGTCTCCACTTTTAGAATCCAAATGGATATCAGGTGACTTCATACTTGAATCATCTTCATTAATGTATGCTATATTCTTTTCTCCCTATGGTGCTGATTCCTTTTTAGGACACCTATAATCAGGGTTCCCAAGTTGCTGACAATGGTAACACTTCATTGTAGAAAAGTAGGATGGTCCTCTTCCTCCTGGTGATCTACATCTGCCTCTACCTCTACTTGAACCACCTCTATGACTAGTTTCTCAACTTTGTTTAGTTAGCTTGGACTCACCTTGGATCTATCTTCATTTCTTCTACCTCTATAGCATCCCCTTTGTCCTCTACCATCTCTACCTCTTGCCCTATTCTTTGAGGTACAGACTTGCTTTCTTTTTACTTTCTCTTCCACCATCAGAGCCATTTAATAGCATTGATGGACTGTTTTAGGAGTTATAAGGCTCATGTCTTCTTGGATAGAACAATTGAGTCCATTCAAATATCTTTCCAATCTAATTCTTTCATCTTCCACCACCTTGGACCTTAAGCACAATTTTTGGAACTCTTTGGTGTAAGAGTTTACATCCATGTCTTTTTGCCTCATAATTTGTCTTCTCCTATGCAGTTGTATTTCATAATCTTCAAGAATGTAAGCTTTTCTAATTTTAGCCATGATTCCTTTCCATGTAGCAATGGGAATTTTCCCTTCTTTTTCCCTCTTTGTTTGAACAAATTCCACTAGGTTAAAGCAGTACCCCTTAACCTTGACTTTGTTGCCTTTACTTTTTGAGCATCAGAGACACCATCACATTCAAAATGGTTCTCCATTCCTTCAATCCATTCCATGATGAGGTTTGGATCCATCTTTCCACTAAATAAAGCAATGCCTTCTAGGCTTTACTATTTATTACTTTTAGTTCCTTCAAGAAAGGCTCTTCTAGAATAACAGGGTTTGGTATTGGGGCTTCTTCCTCTAACTCAATCTCTTTCTCTTTGTCTTCCTTCTATTCTTTCTACTCCATCTTGATGCGGAGGAAATCATAGCACAACAACACCTATAGGTATGCTATCATTTTTAGCATAATTTCTCTAATAAGAGGCCAAAGAACAATATCTCATCTAAATCTTAGCCCAATGTGATGGGTCTTTACTAAGCTACTTGAGGAATTTAACCAGAAAACAATTAAATGTAATTGCTTTAATGCTCAACCCAAAACTAATAAGTCTCGAATGCATGCAACCTAGTACAAGGGACTTTCTACCACATTAAAATTGATTTTATTTTCCATTAAATTTATGGGTTAGAGGCTAATTCATGGCTAAGACAACACATTATTATGCACCCCTTTTCTTACTACTATAATTCTAATAGGGAAACTTATAGCCATAACCCACCAAATTCATAGAAACATTTTTCAGATTTGAATAGAATAAAATTTGGCACTAAATGATTATGCTTGACCAACAAAGGTCCAATTATTTTTTTAATATGCAGCCCATTTGGAACAACCAATAATAAAAATAAAAAACTAGGTCTTAATAACAAGACACCAATGTTAAATCTACACTCCTAGTCTTTTCCAAACCATTTCTTGCATAAAATGCATGCTTCTCATCCAAATGAAAATGATAAAAATCAATCCAACAAATTAGTTTCTAAGAGAATAACTCATATTATAGTTTAAAACACACATAAATCAAAGTGGAGACTACTTTCTATTATTTAAATCTTCCTCTCTTTACATATTATTTTCCTTACACATAAAGAGAGTTTTATTCCCCTCTAGCACCCAGTAGCTTTCCTCACCCATCTCTTCTAAATCTTTTACCATTAAAAACATTTTAACAAAGAACCTATAATCGGTTCTTGGTAGTTATCAAACTACTAAAACTAATTACCAACCTTCTAGTTAGTCTATGGGAATATGTTTCACATTCTTAATTTTAATATTTCCCTAGTTACACATCATATTGCATAGTTAAATTATAAACTATATAATGCCCAACTTTGACATTTTTAGCTAATTGACAATGGTTTTCCCATTTTGATCTTCAAATGATTCTTTGTAATTTTTAGTGTCTTTGGGTGCTCTGTACCAATACTCCCAGGGACAAAAGAATTCAAAGGCCCCCCTTGAATTTTTTGCTTCTTTTGAACTTTCCAATTTTGTTGCACAAGGATGAACACATCTACAAGAAAAACATGGACAATCTCAAGATGCTCCATATAGTTTTGAGAAATCACATATAAGACCTACAACCCTACACAAAGGATGTTAGAAGAAAATGTGTCTTCAACATTAGTATTGTTTGAGATCTCTTTTTGAATCTGCCCTTCCTCAAGAACTTCCTTGTGTGTTTTACATTGATTTTCAGCAACAACAACTTGGGAAATCATTTATCTATAAGAAAAAACTTTATCTTCCTCTTGTCTATCAACCAGTTTCACTTCATGAATCTCAAAAGATTAAGTAATCACTTCATGCATCAAATATTTGTGACCATCTTTATGTTATACACCAATGTTACTGTGAGAGTCTTTAATATTCTTCTTATTGCACTCTTTCTTATCTTCTACATTCAACCTCAATTTTTTCAACATCCTCCATATCCATCTCTATGCATGTTGCAAGTTCTTTCAACTTAGCTTTATCTTCTTTCAACTTAACTTCATTCTCCTCAAGCTTTCTTCTCTAACTTTTTATCTCCTCTCATCTCATGCTTGCCTCTTCTCTTTTTTTTCTATTTTCTTCTTCTCTTTTATTCTTTTCCTGTATCTTCTTCAGCTGTGAATCCTTTCTTTGTTGGTACCTACTAAAAAGATACAACCCCCCCATTAAAGCTACATCCACTTGCTCCATTGTGCATCACCTAGGATCTTTTCTTTTTTCCTAGTCTCTTGGACTTCTTCTTAGGTTCTTCTCTCAACCTATTACAACCACACAAACACATACAACCACCTTTACCCAAATGTTTCACTGGGCTTTGATTCCAATTTGAAGGGGACAATAGGGATGAACCAATCATATGCTCATGCTTCTTGTCTACCTCTAACACTTAAGATGTCTTGCTAGATCACCACATGGACTTGTAGGATCATTTTTAATAAAATATTCCCCAATCCTAGATGCTATTCCACTATCATGATCAAACTTTACTTCTTGCTATCTGTCAGGCTTCTATACTAGCTAAATAGTATTCAAGATCTTCCAACTAAGCTAGGTCATTTTGACCATTATTCACAACCACCTTGTAGGATCATGGAGGAGTCACAAAACCTTGCAATGTACTTCATTGGTATGCTAAAAAAACTCCTACTAATTTCACCCTTTTTTTTTCAAAATAGGGCTACAAGGAAGAGCCCCAATTAGCCCTATTTCTCCTACAAAATAGGGAATTTCTCCAATTTCTTCAACTAACCAATCTAAATGGCCTTCATGGATCTCTATTTGTATTGTAAGTACTTTGATATTTTCTAGGTTTTAGACCCTAGAATGGTCGTACAGTACATGTGCTAAATTTGAGGGTTTTTGAGGGTTTACAAGGTCACAATGTTGTTTGGTCTTGTTAGGTGTCTAAAGGGATTTGCCACACTTATCCTTCCACCCAAGGGACCTTATTTTACACATAAAGGCTCTCTTGGAGAAAAACACAACAAATTTGAAATGGTGAGGGCCCTATGTCTCAAGAAGCCCTTGCACCAAATTGCAAGGTGATGGAAAGTGTGCTCACACAAGACAAGACACTATACAAGAAAAAAGATGATCCTTTCTCCAATTTGTCACAATAGTAGAATTTTTTAACACAAGGAAAACACTAGAACTAAAATATTGTTACAATCATAACAACACAATAAAACTATTGGCTCTATTATTATTCATGAACATGCATTCACAAGAATAATACATCTCAAAAGAATAGGTACATTCAGAATGAGAGTACTAAAAGCATATATTGTTGCATCAAAATAATGGCTTGGAGTATATATTACATCCTTATATTTACAAGAAATCATCTCCTCCTTTTATGTTAGGAGTGAAAGCTCTTTAAATGAAAACTTATGCTAAAAACTAATAAAACAAAACTAATTATATACAAAGTGACTCTCTAAATAGTGCTAAGTAGGTCTCCACCCTTGTTTATATCCATTAATGGGTATATGAGCCTTTACATGACATAAAAGAATGAAAGAATAAAGAAGTTGTAAGATGATTTGGAAGTCTCTAGAAGCTCTAAAAATGGAAACTCAACCATCTTTAAATGTTTCTAGGAGTTGAACTATCATCAAAATGCATTTTTGATGCATGGAATGCTCTAAAATAGCAACTAGAAGTTAACTATTGACACACTACTTCTTCAAAACTATCAGTGCACCTCTATGAAAATTGCACCTGTGCACCTTGGTGACAAGTCCCAAAAACCCAAAAAATCTTCAAAATGTTAAAACTAAATTTCCAACATTTGGGTTTTCTTCCCTTTTATACCAAAACAATGTTTGGATGTTTATTCTTGAATTTATCTATTGTCTCTACTACTTCACTAGCTTCTAATAAATATTATGCATCATACTTATTCTCTACTACTTGTCGGTAGTTCTTAAATTCTATCCTCATCTTCGCAAAATCCTAAAGCTTGGTGTCCAGTTCCAGTAATGCTTCTTTAGTTCTAAATACTTGTCTGACATCATATTGTGACAAAGCATATTCAAATGTGTCTCTAAATTGTTGGACTACTAATTGCACCAAAAAAATCTTGGTCTTTAACTCATCCTCAAAAATCTCAAGGCTAGTAGTTTTATAGTACTTTTCTGCTTCCAAAAATTGCTCTTGAGATTTTCCCTTTAATTTCTAGATTCCATCATGTTATCCATGAATTACTTTATTATTTCTAGATATCTTCTCTATCCATTCATCAACCTTATCTAGCTCCTTTGTATACTTCCATTAGCATTCGGTACCTTTGGTCTTCTTTTGATCTGAGTACTTGTGGTCTTCTATCGATCTGAGTGCTTGTGGATCTTTAGTCCATGTACTCACTTAATCCATTAGCCCAAAATCTTGGTTTATAATAGAAACCAACTTTTCAACATTATTTTGGATATCATGCAATAGGTTCAAATTACCCTGTATTATCTCCACTCATGTTTCCTCAAAATTTTCATGCCATTTCTGACACAATTCCAAAAATGAGTTCATTTGTGGCCCTGCTTGCTTTCTTCCTAATGCATTTCCAAGAGTGATCTCTAGATTTTCTAGGTTAATGCGTCCCACCACTTCATTAAGTAGCCTCTCAGTAGCTCATTCTAATTTCGTAGTGTTATCAATTTGGACTCATCCTATTCCATCTATTTGAACACTTCCTTTAGGCTTGTAGTGATCAACATTGTAGTCGTGTCCACTATGGGATTTCCCAATATGATTTGATAATTCTTAGGAGTTAGTTCTATGGTGTCAACCTAAAGAGGAGGAATAATAATATGAGCTAGAAGGTACTAATCTTGATTCTTTATAATGAAGGTAACTATTCTAGCATCATCCTTAGGTGGCTAAGGATTCTTTATCACTTTTATTAATTCCTTCATTCTTTTGTTTTTAGTTGGCTCCATTTGCTTCTTTTATCAAAATATAACCTCCTCCTTCATCCATCATGGTGTGGTCCCCATAGGTTATATGTATTTGGCTAAAGAATTTGGCTCTAAAGAAAGGTCCTTTCCTTTATTACTCCTCTCTAGAGTCTTCTAATGTTGAAGAAGATCTTTAGAAGGACTTTCTATGATTTGTCAGGCTAAGGATCTAACCTATGTATCTAGGGGAGTCTGTTGAGTTTATTTTGCTATTTTCCCCTCTTTAGATACTTCATATTGCATGAAGCTATTATTATTTTCTTTCCTTAATTTCCTAACTTTTTGGTTCAGCTTGTGTTGTCAGAGGAGGTAGAGATACTAGCCCTTTATCCAATATGATGGTGATATCTTATGGTGGTGGTGATGGAATGCTAGGATGTCCTTGAGTTAGAGGAGGAAATTGATTCTAATACTCTCCTAAAGACTCATTGGTAGGAACATATTTTATCTTCTTATTGACCATCTCGGTGCCCACTCACATAGAATCAAAGTCTTTGAGGTTGAAAACATTTGTCCCTTCACTCTTCATCTCATTTATCCACTTCTATTGTTCATTCTCTAAAGTTTCTATTCTAATAGGCTCCCTTGGAGTAGATGGAGGTGTTTCAATAGAACTTCTCCTCCTCTCTTCCTCTACTACTTTGGCCAACCGAATTCTTTTCCTTAAGTGAAAAATTTCTATGTTTCCCCCTTCTTCCTCATCCTCTACTTAAGGGATGGTCTTTGGAACCTATGGGGAGGGAGTAGTTTTATTCTTCATTTTCCTCTTTCTAACACCAACCAGAAAATTTCTTATTCTAACTCTCTTTAGCAGAGACTAGGAGGCTTCTTCCTCTAAAGTTCTTGGTGGTGGTACCCCTTGTTCCTCTGACACTTCCTCCTCTTATTTCTTTGGCTAAGATTTCTCTATTTGAGGCTAGTTAGCTGGCTCTAGCTCAACTTGTTGAGTTTGTACTATTGGATTCCTTCCTCTAGAGGATGCCCTTTTCCTCTTATATTTTTCCTTATCTACCTCAAAATACTCAACCTCCCGCTCATGTTGATGCACCATTTTTGGCCTCAATGGAGATTTAGTGAGGTAGGTTGGTATGGTGACTTTATAAATTTACCTTTCTAAGGTTTTGTTCGTAGCTTGTAGAGGTATGGCCTAGGGATCTGGATCCATCTGAAATGGCTTTTGGATCCATTCCCTTGTTAGTTCTACCACATGTCTAGCTCAATGATCTATCTCATCATTTTCCTCACACCCTATTTCTATGTTCATAATTGGTCTATCATAAATGTTTTCCCTATTATAAAAATGATCTATTACCTCCAAGACATCCTTCTCAATGACCTTTAAGAGAATCTTCATTTTTAGTGCAATTTCTACCAGATGTATACTCATCCTATAATAGTCCCTAATGCAAACATCATATTCATCTACCACATTCATCTAGTTGTCTTTCATGACTTCCTCATGGATGAACTATTTCCTCACAAGATGTTGAGCCATCCCAATATTGTCAAAATATGGGTGAGGAGCCTGATAGTCCTCTAAGGGATATTGATCCCATTTTAAATTAAAGGTAGCAATATCCTATTTTTTCTTTACCTTGAATGCCCCAATGCTGATTGGCCAAACCCAGGTCTTCTTGTGTTGTTTCCTCACTCTATCATATGTAAAAATGAGTTAGCAGGCTATCTCCAAACTTATCAGTCAATCTAAAGGGTACCTTGGGAGATTTTTTGGGCACAAAAGAGTACCAACTACTCTTAGATAGGTGAATGTCTTAAACTAAATGTTCTAGGCTCCTACTTTAGTTATTCTTTTTGCTGCCTCTATTAACATTTTTTTAGCATAATCTCCTTCAATGAACTTAATGATGGAAAATATGAATTCATCATTGACTACCCTATATTATACACTTTGAGATGGGAGCTTCTTCTTCATTGGTTGTGGGTAACACACATAGGGCGAAGCATTTTCATCTTGCATGCTCCCCTTCCTATATAGATTTGGGTAGTCAATGGTTCTAGATCCTAGTAGGTATACCATCTATGATGTCATGTAGAAGAGAAGGTCTTTCTCGATCATGACTAACTCCTCATCCAAGTTGTTACTTAGGATGGTAGCCCAATCAATAGATATATTTGTGGTTCTTATATTGGTTTCAATGAAGGGAACCATCCACATGTGTAGGTGACCTCTTGCAGGGAGGCCCATTTCCTGGTTGAGGAGAACAATTGAGTATCTGATGTCATCCTTCACATATTCTTGGGTCATATCCACCTTTTCTACTCTTTGGCCTAGAGGTGTCCTATCAATCAAGAATGAGGTTTGCACCAATTCCTTTGCCTCTTTCTCATTTTCTCTATACCACCTATTAGCTCCATCATAAGATATCTAAAGGTATTGGTTTTTCCTAAGGAGGTGGAACACTTTCCTGATGTTGCAAGGTTAGATGTCTAGGACTATATCTCCTATGACACTCTTTATGACCTTCTCCTCTATCACATAATGTTTTTCCAATGTCATAATTAGTTTAGAAGATTAAACTTATGTGGGGTGTGAAGTAGTGTTCACCAACCTACTCTAGATCAAAGAAGATATCATTGTTGACCTCTCCTTTGGTTTGTTGCATATTGTTAGAGAGGCATTCCAATTGATGTGGCCAAGTTCAGTGTCTCAAATCTCTATGTGCCCATCCTAGAATCTAGATTGCTTGGGTACTCAACATTTTAATGGAACTAGTTTATATGTCATTTTCTCATCCATGGAAGATAATGATGATGTCATTTTACCTAAAAAAAGAGGAAAACATTAGTCTACTGTTAGAAGACAAAAATTAGATGCAACTAGGACTCAGACTAATGAAAAAATGAGAAAAAACTAAATATAACATAAAAATTTATGGATTTCCCCCAATAGCTAGTTTTGCACACTAGCACACCTAGTGCACCTATAGAGGTGCACATGGTGTGCTAATGTGCACATGATTTCTTTTAGAGTGGCTTAGTGTGCAATTGATCACTAGTACACCTTGGAAAGGTGTACATGTGTGCAACTACACACATGTACATCAACACATTTGCGCTAGGGAGGGACTTGTCTCTCATTTTATTTGCTTTTATTCCTTGTGTCGAAGGTATTTACATGCAAACCTCTTAGGGGTATGCATATGTGAACCTCTTGGAGGTTTCTTTAACTTAAGTGTGTGTATGGAGGGGATTCCAAGCATCATAGTTGAGGAGGTCTTAGGAGTGTGGACATGTGGTTGTAGGGAGGATGCAAGAGAAGTGCGGGAAAAAGGAGAGTGGTCAAGTGTTATATAGGCCTTGGGTGGAAGGCTTGTGCACACCTCCACAAGTGTGCACATCTAAATGTTTGCACCTCTAAGGGTGTGTAGATGTGCATGTACACATCCCCAGTGTGGGATAATGTATGCTTATATGCACTTTGCACACATGTGCATGTTTACATGTGCACAAGTGTGCATATACACACTTTAGGCACAATAAAGTCCTAAATATAGCTTTTAGCCTCTCTCAAAATTCCTAAAACTTCTTGGTTAGAGACTAGGGTTTGACCTAGACCTAGGGGAGGGTCCAAAATGGTCAAGCATTGGGACTAGATGCCTGATAAGGAATTTTGAAACTAGGGAGTCCCCATTTTGTGACTTAAAATGGGGCATGCAATGTGAGACCACAACATGATGTAAGTTTGACCAATAGGGGATAGAGACTGATATGATCCTTCCTTAGACATAGTAGTTAATGGAGACCATGAGGATCCTCTACTACACTCAGACTATGTGTTGAACTTGGAATTAACTTTACCTCAAGTCCTACCTTTAGCTCAATGGGAATAAAATGTATTTCCACTCCTAGTTGTAACATTCATCAAAAATGACATGTGACAAGGTTTAGACAAGGACCACACTTATAATTTTGTCTCAAAGTAGATATAAGTTATAGAAAGAGTGATTTATACAAGGGTATAATTAGTCAAAGAAGTGGTTAGAATAGCCAATAGATTTGACTATCATGACATCAAGGTATAACAATATAGTAGAACAAGTGGAGTGATGTTGGATTGACCTAATTCACATATGGCTCACAAGTGTTTATTCAAGTAAGTTTTTTTTATCTTTTAGACTTTTGTAGATAGAGAAGCATACTAATGTTCTTGAACAAAGACCAGATCAAACTAGAGATTTGATAGAGCAATAGGAAATAGCTCACTATTTTCGACAAATTCTAGAGAAGCTCACATGAGATAATTCTCTTTGATGCAAGGCTTTCATAGGTTGATGCAAGTAAATGAAAGCAACAAGTGAGACTTTACCTTCTAAGGTGAGACAATAGACTTGACAAATAGTTTTAACCATATTTTGACACTAAGCTTACACAATCTCGCATGAGAATACATAGCTTCCCAGTTAATAAATTATATAGGATAAGGTGAGTAAAAAAAATAGAAAAGATCTAGAATCCTAGCTCGTGCAAGATTTTTAAAAGAACTAAGCAAGACAGGGACACGATTGACTAGTTTTTCAATAGTTTTGTCCAAGTTTTTTAGATTTTGACAAGTTATGGAAAAAGCTTCCAATTTTCAGATAGATTTTGATAGTATTCTAGATTGACAAAGTTTTATTTTAGTTTTTTGGACTAGTTTGACAAGCATAACAAGTTGGTTTTCATATTCATGGTAAGACAGATAGTAGGGATACAAGTTGTAGTTGCAAAATAATCTAATCAAGGAAAAAGAAACTTAGAACAATGGGGTATTCTTAACAAAATTTAGACAGTCTAAATTATTTTTTACTCAAAAAGACACACTTTATCACTATAAACAAAAAATGGTAGAGAAAGAAAAAAAAATTTCTCACATCTTATATGCACATGTTAACCTCACATAGACATGTCACCCCACTAGAGGGCACCCTTTTTTTGGTATTTTCAAGTACTCAATAATATGTATGTTCAAAGGTTACACTTGAGTTAGGGGTCAATGTCATATACCACCTTCCAACATCTATGTATATGCTTGTGATGAGCATCTCCATGAGAGATTCTTCCCTCTCCTTATATAAAGATTATGCCCCCTTTTGAAATGTAACCAAGTAGGCTTCTACTCTAAGAAGTGTTTAATAGGCTTTTGTTAATGATAATATTAAGTGGTTTCACAAGTGATATTAAGGCCTCTCAACTACACTAGCACACTTGGAAAAGCAAGACTAGGAGTGACAACACTTAGTAAAATAGATAGGGTTCTCTCAAGGCATATGGGATGGGATGAAGAGAGAGAACTTACCAAGGTTTTGAAGTCTTTGGACTTTAACAAACTTACTATATTATAGTGGAATAAAATCACTAGAAAAAAATGTCTACCCACTTGGTTCATTCTTAGAGGTTGACTACTTTGGCAAGCTTGCTAAAGATGACTCTTGATATTGAGAGGATTTGATCCAAGGGTATAAGTTTTTTATTCTCCAAAGGAGAAGAGTATACTTCTTTATCCTCTTCACATCTCACAAACACATCTAACATGTTAATCACTGAGCTAGCTTATCAATCCCAAAGCATCTAGGAGCTTCTAGCTTTCTGATTTTCCCCAAGGGAAAAGAGCACAATCCTCTCACTCAAAGACTTGTTGAGAGAACCACTACCTATCTCTTAGTAGCATCTAGGTCTTACATTCATTAATAAGCATCACTTCCATGTAATAAAGAGCTTAATGCCTTATTTTTCTATCAAGAACCTTAAGAAAATTTAACAAGGCCCTATTTAAACTGTGTATAAAGAATAAAAGAAGGCATTAAATTTTTGTGGCTTTAATAATTATCTTCAACAAATACTCTTTGAAAAGTGTTCTACAATCAAATCATTATAATTTTTTATTTTTCTGATGTAGTACAAGGTAGGAGAATCCCCAATGGAGATTCCCTAACCTCCAAAAAAAAACCACATAGTGAATATGTACAAAAACACAAGATCTAATACCAATTCACAACTCTTTATTCATAAAACAATTGATTACAGTCAATGTGTCAGGTTGTAAGGCCTTCTCAATTATGGCCAAATACAAGTAAATTACAATAGCTCTCCAAGATCCCTCAAGATCCAACTAAATTCCTAGCTAGCCCAAATCTATAACACAATAGGAATATAGTAGAAACCTCCAAGATCTCAACTTGTGCTCGCAAGCCACCAAGCAACCTCCTTGTTCCTAAACCTTAACCACTAGCTCTTCTCCAAATTTTCTATTCTAGATTTCAACTCAAATTTTAACTCTCCAGATTCCAAACTAAACTAAATTTAATTCTAATTCTCATTAGTATTATCCTACTTAAGACACTACCAAAGCCCTCCTTAAATAGCCAGCTAAGCCACAATTTGGTTAGTAAAGCATTTAATTACAATATAGGTCCACCTTGGAAGAGTAAACCAAAACTATACCAAATAGGAACAAAACTAAATAAAAAGTTATATTTAGGTCCACACATGACCCAATAACATGTCCCTCTCTTGAAAAGATCCCATTTGCTCATATGAAATTGCACAAGATGAAAACTCCACACCTTTCACACAAAACTGGCCGAAAATCAATACCCAAGAGAAATTGTGATATCTCCTAGCTCCAATTGAATTAGATCTTGTTCCTTGAAATGAAAGTAGTAATTTAGGTCCTCAAAAACCCCTTAACTGTGCAAAGGCTGATTCCTTAAGGATAATTGTGCATCCATCCTAAAATTCATGCATAGAAAACTATCATGAAACTGGCCAAAAATTGATGCATTAGAAAAATGGTTATATCTGATACTTTGTGGTCATTGATCAAAGAAGTGCCTATAATTTCCCACTCCTATTTTATCACACCTTAGTTAGATAGGAATATTGTAACCCTAAAGTGGTAATATATTATATAAGATAGCTTATGATTAGGGATTGTTAGAATTTGATGTATAATGAGATAGGTTGTTCTTGCAGCGGTATTGAACTGTAAGGGTTTGTACTGTAATCACTTGATAATAAGAATTGTTGGATGGATGTATAGGTGGATGTAGCCTAGGTTTTTCATGAACCACATTAAATCTATGTGTTATCTATGTTCTTATGGTTTTCTTCTTTTGTTTATGCATTTAACTATTTATTCATATGTCGTTCAATATCTGTGAAGTCCTAACAATTGGTATCAAAGTGAGGTTTGTTGTTATAGATTGATAGAACTTTTATATTTGAGTGGGACCAATGGAGGATTCCAAATTCAAGATTGAAAATTTTAATGGCTATAATTTTTAGTTATGGAAAATGCAGATGGAAGATTATTTGTATCAAAAGGTTCTATGGAAGCCATTAGAAAGGAAAACTAGGAGACAAGGAACAATCATAGATGAAGATTGGGAGATCTTGGATAGGAAGGCACTAGGATCTATTATATTGTGCCTTTTCTTGTTTGTAACATTCAATATATCAAAGGAAAAAATGACTATAGAGTTGATGGAGACACTAGCTAAGTTATACGAGAAACCCTCAACTTCAAATATAGTATTTCTTATGAAGTGTTTATTTAATATGAAAATGGGTAAGGGAAGATCTATAGTGAATCATTTATATGAGTTTAATACAGTCACCAATCAATTTTGATCCATAAAAATTTCATTCGATGAAGAGGTTAGGACTCTTTTAATTTTATGTTCTTTGCTAGAAAGCTAGAATAGTTTGGTTATGGTTATAAGTAACTCTATCTCTGGTTCAAATACTCTGAAATTTGATGAAATTTTTGGTGTAATCCTAAGCGAGGAAATGTGATGGAAAAGCACAAGTGAAACTTCAACCTCATTAGGTTTTGCATTGAATGTGGAGAAAAATTGAAGAACAAGTCAAAGAGGAAAAGGCCCTTCACATGAAAAGTCATGAGGGAAGTCAAAGAAAGGATATTCCTAGTCTAAAAGTAAGAAAGATTGCTAGTACTATGGAAAATTTGATCACTTGAAGAAAGATTGATGGTCTTGAAAAAACAAACAAGGATACACAAATGAAGATGATAGTAAGGAAGTTAATGTTGCAAGTAATGATTTACAATATGCTTTAATCTTATGTTCAGATGATGCTAATGATTCCTCGGTAATAGATTCTGGGGCCTCATTCCATGCTAAACCCCATAGGAAATATTTTTAAGATTATGTTCAAGGTGATTTTGGATAGTTATATTTGTGTGATGATGAGCCCCTTCCTATAGTTGTAAAAGGAGAAATAAAGATCAAGTTGCCAAATGGAAATGACTAGATGTTGTAGGAGGTAAGGCATACCCCTAATTTAAGAAGAAATTTAATTTATGTAGGACAACTAGGTAGTGAAGGTTGTGTAGTCATGTTTACAAACAATGTCTAGAAGGTAACTAAAGGTTAATTAGTAGTAGCTAAAGGTTCAAAGGTTGGCACATTGTACTTGCATACTGGGAACACTTATTCCACTTTAGTTGCTACTAAAATTGATAATGTAGGGAAAGCTACTATAAATGATGCAAGAACAAATTCAGTTTTTTGGAACCATAGGCTTGGGCACATGAGTGAGAAAGGGATGAAAATCCTTCACTCTAAGAATTTTTTGCCAGGGTTGAAAAATATTGATTTAGAGTTCTATGAAATTTTTTTAATGGTAAAGAGAGAAGAGTCAGACTCCTCAAAGTTGAAAAGAGAAGAAGAATGAGAAGTTGGAGCTAGTGCACTCAGATGTGTGGTGACTAGCTCAAGTATCATCTCTTGGTGGTTCTCATTACTATGTTATTTTCATTGATCACTTAACTTGAAAGACATGGGTGTATTTTCTAAATAAAAAAATTGATGTCTTTGAAACTTTCAAGAACTAGAAAGCTTTGGTTGAAAATGAGATAGGAAAGAAGCTAAAGTGTCTTAGATCGGATAATGGAGGTGAGTATTGTAGCAAGTCCTTTGAATATTATTGTTTTGTTAATGGAATTAGAAGGTAGAAGACTATTCCAAGAACTCTACAAGAAAATGGTGTGTCTGAGAGGATGAGTATCATAGAATGTGCAAGGAGCATGAGATTGCAAGTTGGGTTGCCACTTCATTTCTGGGTAGATGATGCAAATATTGTTGTCTATTTGATAAACAGAGGACCTTCAACTCCTTTGGATGGTGGTATTCTAGAGGAAGCATGGACTAGTAAAAAGGTAAATTATTCATTTCTGAAAACTTTTGGTTGTGAAGCTTTTTTCCATGTTGATAAAGAAAATAGAACCAAGCTTGATGTTAAATCTTAGAAATGTACCTTCATTGGATATGGAATAGATGACTATGGTTATCGGTTATGGGATTTTGAAAACCTGAAAATAATTAGAAGTAGAGATGTTATACTCAATGAGAAGGTCATGTACAAAGAACAATTGTAGGAAAAGAAGCATGAATGGGTCAAAGAAGACTATGTGGTTTTGGATGAGACTCCTAAAAAAGAAATTCCATTGGTATCTAATTCTCAGCAACAATAGGTTGTCCCACAAACTCATGTATATGTTAGAAGTTCTACTCGATTGAGTAGACCTCCTAAAAGGTTTTCTCCTTATTTATACTCTATTTTACTAACAGATTTTCATGAACCAGAGGAGTATAAAGAGGCAATATAGGTAGATTCTATACAATAGTGGAAACTAGGCATGAAAAAGGAGATGGAATCCTTGTTGAAAAATAAGACTTGGGACCTAGTCCCTTTACCTAAAGGAAGAAGAGCCTTTCCTAACAAATGGGTTTATAGGTTGAAAGAGGAAGATGGAGGAAAGAAAAGGTATAAGGCTAGACTTGTGGTAAGGTTTTGCATAGAAAAGGGTATAGATCTTGACGAAATATTCTCCCATATTGTAAAAATGACTTCAATTAGAACTATACTAAGTCTTGTTGTTGTAGGTGACTTGCATCTAGAACAAATAGATGTGAAAATAACCTTTCTCCATGGAGATTTGGAGGAGGATATTTACATGCAGCAGCTAGAGGGATATGAGGTCAAGGGTAAAGAGAATTTGATGTGTAGGTTAAGGAAGAGTTTGTATGGCCTAAAGAAGGAACCCTAGCAATGGTATTTAAAATTAGATAGTTTAATGGCTGAACAAGGTTACCATAGATGTCATTCTAATCACAATGTATATTTTAAGAGATTGGATAATGAGAGTTACATTATTTTGTTACTCTATTTTGATGGCATGCTTGTTGCTAGGTCTAATATGCAATAGATAAACAAACTTAAACATAAATTAGCTAGGTCATTTTCTATGAAGGATTTGGGTGTTGCTAATTAAATCCTTGGTATGAGGATCACACAAGAGAGGAAAAATAGAACCTTGAAATTCTTCCAAAGTGAGTAAATAAAGAAGGTGTTGAAAAGATTTAATATGTAGTATGAAAAATTAGTCAGTACACCTTTGGCTTGTCATTTTAGATTGACTAAGGAAATGGTCCCAGAGGTACAAGAAGAGGTAGATAAAATGTCTAACCTCATGTATTTATTAATAGTTGACAGTTTGATGTATGCAATGGTATACACACAACTAGATATTGCTCATGCAGTGGGAGTTGTCAACGGGTATATGAGTAATTCAGGGTTGGGACATTGGAGTGTTGTCAAATGGATACTTCAATATTTGAGAGGTACTACTATAAAGGAATTATGTTTCATAGTATCAAGTTTTTCTCTGAGTGGATTCATTGACTCTAATCTGGTAGGAGATGTTGATACAAGGAGTACTACATGGTATGTTTTTACTGTAAGGGGTACTGTAGTCAGATGGATTTCTAGATTGCAGAAGGTTAATGCACTTTTAACCACTGAAGCTAAGTATGTAACTGCTATGGAAGCTAGCAAGGAGATGATTTTGTAATAAAGTTTTTTGGAGGAATTGGATCAAAAGAAGGAAGATCATCCATTGTATAGTGGTAGCCAGAGTGTCATTCATCTTGAAAATAATTCTACTTTTCATTCAAGGACAAAGCACATACAGCTTAGGTACCATTTTATACAGTCTATTTTGGATGATGGCCAATTACAGCTTGAAAAGAGTCACAAAAGTGATAATCCTACAAAAATGTTCACGAAGATAGTCCCCAAGGTAAAGTTTGTTTCTTTCTCAGTTTCTATTGGGCTTCTTGACTGATGATTGTGGAGTTAATACACAAAAAAGGCTTTTATCCGGTGGTAGTGGCATAGCTACAGGATCAGTCTCCAAGTGGGAGATTGTTCTCTAGGGTGGAGTTTGATCAATCCCCATGTGGGAAATTGTTAGTTTCTAGTAATTGGTTAGAGAAGTGAATGTAATTTTCTACTCCTATTTTATCACTCCTTATTTAGATAGGCGTATACTAACCCTAAAGCAAGAATATATTATATGAGATAGCTTAGGGTTAGGGATTGTTAGAATGCAATGTATAATGAGATAGGTTGTTCTTGTGGTGGTATTGAGTTGTAAGGGTTTGTACTATAATCACTAGATAATAAGAAAGGTTGGATGACTGTGTAGGTGGACATAGCCTAGGTTTTGTGTGAACCACATTAAATCTGTGTGCTATCTATGTTCTTATGGTTTTCTTCTTTTGTTTTTGCATTTAACTATTTATTCATATATTGTTCCAAATCTATCAAATCCTAACAATATCTCCCAAACCATGATAAATTGAGAATTTTTCATTGGACTATATATAGTAATCTAGGCCCTCTTCAATCCCTAAAATTTTCATCTTCTAACTCATTGCACAAAATTAGTTACATGATCTGTAACAAGCAGCCAGAAATCAAAAAACACAACTCTAGTAGCAAGGTAAAAACAACTTAAACTTTAATATGATAACTCCAATCTCTATGCTTACATAGGAAAAGGTTTCCTAATGTGTCTCCAATGCATCCCTAACTATGAAAATCATAATTCCACCAAAATCCAAGCTCAATGCTCCTACATCAGACTCACTGGGCAAATAGAAAAGTGTGTCTCATACTTTGATGCCCAAAGAAAGATCTACAACCAACTTCATCTTTACCAAAGGCTTCCACTTCATAAAAATCAATAGAAAAAATATGAAAATCAACCACCTATTCTTTATCCATTGAAGCATCAAAATCAAGAAAATCTTAGCAATCCAATCAACATGCTCACTCCCAAGAACAAACTGAACATAATGCTTCACCAAGAATCTTTGAAATTGATCACAACTAGCAACAAAAATACCCTCAATCATGTACTACATGTTAGAAACATAATGTAACTCTAAAACCAAGTCAAAAACATGTAAGTTCAAATTCCCTATAAGAACAACAAGTAAATCCTTAGCCATGTCAACCATAGACAAATCAAGAATATACAGATCTGCAACATCATGTAGATCCAAAACCAAATCAGCAACTATTGAATCCACACCAACAACAATAAACTCCACATCAGTAGGAACATCCATATCCTCAATCAACTCAGCAACAACATATGAATTCAGATCCACATCAAAAACTATATTCAAATCCTCATTCATAAGTAAATCATCATAATCAGCAATCTCAAAAATCTCATTGCTTAAAACATGATGCTTTGCAACATGTAACTCACCACCAATAGCAACCCAATTATCCTTGACCAAGTGCTCTACAATTTCCATGTCAGACTCAACCACTTGATCATGAAAAAAAATCTCTATCTTGATATCAAAAAGGTTAGGAATATCTTTAGCAATAGTCTCAAGTTTCTCTATGGGTTCTATATCAGAATCTAAAAATTGATCAACAAAACCAACTTCTTCCTTAACCTTGCTATGTCATCTTCTCTCTTGAACAAGTCTCTTAACTAGCCACACAACTCTCTTCTAAATTGGTAGACTCCAACTCCACAAACGTCTACGAAATGTCTTCCTCACCTTGTCCTTATCTCAATTACTTGAACTAGCTTCAAACTGCACAAACACATCCTTAGCTCAATCAACCAAACTAGCTTCAAATGGAGTAGACATCTCAGAGATTTGCAATCATCCTAGGGTCCAATCCTCTCAAATTCATCTTCCAATATCTTTACAAACCCTCTACAACAAATATTTCTCATGCTCTTTGTAATAACCTAAATTTTTTTGCAAGTTAGATCACAACCTACCACCTCATACAAACAATTAGGAGAAAATCACAAGTCTAGGAACATGGATCTGCAATATACAAATCAACCTTCCATCTTCACATTCATCGATTCATTAGCAAGTCCTTTGTAAACCTCTTAACAAGACACACAAATCTCTTCTAAATTGGTAGACTCCAACTCCACAAACATATATGGAATGTCTTCCTCGCCTTGTCCTTATCTCAATTAGTTGAACTAGCTTCAAACTACACAAACACATCCTTAGCTCGATCAGCCAAACTATCTTCAAATGGAGTAGACATCTTAGAGATTTGCAATCATCCTAGGGTCCAATCCTCTCAAATTCATCTTCTAATATCTTTACAAACCCTCTACAACAAATATTTCTAATGCTCCTTGTAACAACCTGAAATTGTTTGCAAGTTAGATCACAACCTACCACCTCGTACAAACAATCAGGAGAAAATCACAAGTCTAGGAACGTGGATCTGCAATATAAAAATCAACCTTCCATCTTCACATCCATCGATCCATCAGCAAGTCCTTTGTAAGTGTAGGTCAGATCAAAATATGCACCCCACATCAAGAATTACAAACTAGGACTTCAAAGTAATTAATCCTCAACACAATCACCACCAAATCAAGATCTTATCAGATCAACTTCCCTCAACACAAGATCCTAGTACAAACTATTGGGCATTCATTTTGTACGAGGTCAATGACCGGAATCCATAGTGTAATTCCTCTCTTGAAAAGTAAATCTTTTTAAGGATCCACTCCAAAGTTCAGTGTTTGTCTTGCAACGTACCAAAATTTGCTCAGCAAAAGATAAATGTGAGTGTTCACAAGGAGGCCTTTTCTAGTTCTAAAAAGCCTTTTATCTTGGAATTGAAGTAAATATGTTTGATATCTCAAAATATCACACCAAAAGAGCAATATTTTTTTTTATTTTCTATTTTTCAATGAATGCAACTCTAACAATGCAGCTTCTATGAGGTTCTATTCTAATAGGGGGTCAGCAAAGAAAATAATGAAACTAAAAGCAAATAACATGAAATCAAATGACTTGAAATTGAAATTCCTAAATGGACATAAGCTACAGAACACAACATGCAGTGAGTTAAACCTTCAAAGAAATCGGTAGGAAACCAATGTAAATGGGAGCAGCGCTTTCTAGAATCCACTGATGCAATTGTTGGTGAGAATCTTTAACAAATCAAATGATGTTTCATTCTTCATCAAATCACAAGGCCACAAAAAGTGTGCTCATGTGAGACAAAAATCTATGTAGACACAAATCGGGTGATCTCTTCTCAAGCTTGTTATGTCAACGGAATTCATATATCTATAGCAAACACCAGAACTAAAAGATCACACAACCAGAAACAACACAATAAACCTTTGGCTAAATCACAGTCTCATGAATAAAATCCACAAAAAAATGACACAATCAAGCAACAATAACTACACTCTGAATGCTAGCACCAAAAGCATAACTTTATTGCATAATAGCAATGGCCCTTGTTACATTTTATAATGGGGTATTTATAAGAAATCATCTCCTCAATCTGTGTTCAAAGTGAGAGATATCTTAATGCAATAAACTGCTTTTAAAACATTTAAACAAACTAAATATATACAAACTAATAATCTAACTGTTGGTTAGAGGGACTCCATCCATATTTTATTCATTAATTGGATGCATGAGCTCTTTACATGTCAAAAAAAATGAAAGCATGAGGGAGAAAATAAGAGGAAGCCATCAATCAAAGTAGAAGTGCATGGAGACACCAAAAATAGAAGCTGCCCCTTCACTAGGCATCTGTCAGAGTTAAACTACCATCAGAATGTGTTCCCAATGCATGGAAAGTGCTATTTTTGGAACTAGCAGTCAACTGTCAGTGCACCTTTGAATTGTAGACCTGTGGACCTACAGACCTATGGACCTGTGGACCTATAGAGATGCGGACCTATGGAACTGTAGACCTCGACTAGGTCAAAAATCTCAAAATTTTACTAAGTGTCAAAATTAAAATTCTGGCATCTGGGTTTTGCTCATCTTTATCCTAGAGATATGTTTGGATGTTTGCCTTGGAATTTCTCTATACTCTTAGTAATTGTAGTAGCATCTAGAAGATCCAAAGCCTCATACTTGTCTTTGACCTTCTATTTGTAGTTGTCCACCTTAATTCGAGTTTCTACAAAATCTTTGAGTTTAGTGTCCAACTCTAACAGTGCTTCCTCTATCTTGAAGGCTTGTCTAATGTCTTCATTACTAGATGCTTCCTCTAAAGTCTTTCTAAAATTTTTCACAACTACCTCAATTGATAAAAGCTTCTTTGATTCTTCATCTTCAAAAATGTCCAAGCATGCATCACTATACAACTTTTCTGCTTCCAAAATTTTCTCTCAGGCTTGGTCCTTGAGCCTATGTATCTCATCATGCAATGTTTCCATCACTTTATTTCTATCTGTAATCTTTTCTATCCAATCATCTATCATGTCTAACTCTTCTCTGGTATATACATCAATCAAAATTTGGTACCTTTTCCCTTTTATGGCCTGTAGAGTTTGTAAATCCTTACTCCATACCCATACCTCATCCATAATACTGAAGTCTTGCCTCAAAATTGCCACGATCTTATCAACATTCTCTTGTGTAGCATGCAATAACTTCAAACTTCCTATGATTATAGTAAGACCCCTATCCTCAAGTCTATCTCACCAATCTTGACAAGTTCTCAAAAATGGACTGAACCGTACACCTTCCCCTTCTCTAAGAATGGTATTCAAAGTCTTCTTAGGGTGTTCAGAATCAAGAGGACCAATATCTTTAGCTAAATATCCTTCTAAGATCTCAACTTGCCTTCAAAGTGTTCTGATTTCAATCTCATCCTATTCCATATGGCTGAGAACCTCCTTGACTCCCATAGTCATCATCTATCAGGAAGTATCCCATGTAGGCTTTCCTAACATGATATCCTTTACTTTATAGTCCTAAAGGCTAACAACTTCTTCATCTATAACTTTCAGAGGGTGAGCCACTTGTGCAAATAAGTCTTGGTTCTGGGTAGTAGTAATGAATGAAAATGGTGTTGCATCATGTAATGGAGAGTTAGGATTGTTCAAAATCTTTGCAATGTCACAAATATCATCCTCTCAAGCAAGGAATTGATGCTTGGCACTCCTCATTATCTCTTTCCAAAACCATCTTGAGATATGTCTTTCTATAACCTTGGCTCTAGATGATGAAGGGATGTGTTCAACTACCTCCTTCCCTCTATCGCTCTTGCTTGGAGTCTCCTATTGTGAGGGTTCTTCTTCTATAGTCTCAATTTCTATAGATCCCATAGTTTGATCCTCAACTTCTTGAGAAGGTTGTTTTATACGTTCTACTACCTGTGCCTCTTTTGATGGCTCATCAGTAACCCTTGGTTTTGGTTCTCCTTGTAATGATGATTCGTTCTGAACATGTTCTTCTGAACTCAAAGCTAGAGGTTTCACTGAAATGTTATCTACCATCATAACTTGAGGTGTAGATGGGGGAGTTGGATGAGGACCTTATGTCTCAGGTGGCATCTATGTCCAATCTTGTTGTTGAAATTCACCTATAGGATTATCTCTAATCTTATCTCCAACCAATTCTATACCCACTAGCATGAAATGAAAATCTGGGATGGAGAGAACATCATCACCTAGCTCCCTTTGCTCATTCATCCATAATTGTACTTTGTCTTTCAAAGAAGAGAGTTCTACCATTTCAGATTGGGTGGGTGGTGGGGTATTTGTAACACTCTTCCTTCTTTTTGATTCTGTAACTTTGGCCAGCCGAGTTCTCCTTTGTAGATGCACTTGCCCCTCCTCTTCATCTGACTTTGTTTCATCCTCATTTGATTCTTCCTTGGGAATGGTTTTAGGAATAGATGGATTAGGAACTAATCTTTTATGAACTCTTTTCCTCTTGTTCATTCTAACCTTGATCCTCTTTTTGCTTCTGTGGAACCATAGGAGAAACGAGCTCTTCATGCACCAGATGAATGGATGTCTCTGGAGGTGGAGGTATGGTGACACACATGACTAGGGTTTGTATGAGGGAAATGCACACCTTATGCATGCCCAAAAGAGGGGGCACAAGTTGTGCCACACGCCCAAAAGGGCACACATCACACCACATGCACAGCCCAATAGGGTGCGCAACTACGCCACCGTGCACAGCCTTTAAGGGTGTGCATAGTGCTGCACTATGCAAACAAAAGTGGTGGTAGCTACGTGCAACATGAGCTGTGCCATGTATCCTTTTTGGGTGTGCATAGCCCAAAGGGTGTGTGCGGCCTCCCATGCATGTGCGCACGCGCATGTTTGAGAAGGAATGAAAAAAATGGAGGTAGGGGGGTCTACATACCTCTCCCTCCTTGCTCTCGCAAAAAGAATGAGCAAGTCAAGAAGAGGAGGGAGGGTTTTATAACCCTCTCTCTCTTTTGCAAAGTGTGTTGCACCTCAATGCACATGCACACAAGATTTTATTTTTATTTTTTCAAATTTTTAAATGATTTTGACTCTAAAAATTCCTAACTAAAATTTCTTTCCCCAACTCCCGAACTATGACTCCAGGAGTCAAAAAAAGATAGGGGGTCACCATTCCTAGTAAGGAATGGGGCATGTGTTATGGACACCACAACACAAACTACCTCAACTTTGGTGATTGGTATACACACTAAGGAACAACCTTCACTCTGATATGATCAACAAACTAGATCAAACCTTTTCTCCACTAAGATCAACCAACCAGCCAAATCAAACCTAGCTCTAATACCACCTAATATACTGCAAGGTAGGAGAATCTCCAATGGTGATGTCCTAACCCATAGAAAATAACCACACTATGGAATATAAACAAAAACACAAGATCTAATACCAATTCACAATACTTTATTCATAAAACAACTGATTACAATCAATGTATCAGGCTACAAGGCATTTCTAGTTATGGCCAAATACAAAGAAATTACAATTGTTCTCCAAGATCCCTCAAGATCCAACTCAATTCCTAGCTAGCCTAGATCTATAACACAACAACAATCTAGTAGAAACCTCCAAGATCTCAACTTGTGCTCACAAGCCACCAAGCAACCTCCTTGTTCCTAAATCGTAGCAACTAGCTCTTCTCCAAATTTTATATTCTAGATTCCAACTTAATTTTTTCTCTCCAGCTCCCACACTAAATTGAATTTCCTTCTAATTTTCATTATTATATTATACTTAAGACACTACTCAAGCCCTCCTTAAATAGCCATCTAAGCTACAAGTCGGCTACTCAAGCATTTAATTACAATATAGGTCCACCTTGGAAGAGTAAACCAAAACTATACCAAGTAGGAACAAAACTAAATACAAAGTTATATTTAGGTACACACATGACCCAATAACATGTCCCTCTCTTAACAAGATCTCATTTCCTATTATGAAATTGTACAAGATGAAAATTCCACATGTTTCACACGAAATTGAATACCCAAGAAATATTGTGATATCTCCTAGCTTCAATTGAATTAGAACTTGTTCTTTGAAATAAAAGTATTAATTTAGGTCCTCCACAACCCCTTAAGTTCACAATGGCTAATTCCTCAAGGATAAATGCACATCCATCCCAAAATTTATGCACATAAACCCATCACAAAATTGGCATAAAATTGATGTGTTTGAAAAATGGCCATATCTCCCAAACCATGATGAATTAAGATTTTCTATTTGGACTATAGATATTAAATTAGGCCCTCTTAAATCCATGATATTTTCATCTTCTAAATCATTTTGAAAAATTAGTTATAGGGCCCATAACAAGAACCTAGAAACCAGAAAACACAACTCTAGCAGCAAGGTAAAAATGATTCAAACTTTAACATAATAACTCCAATCTCTATGCGTAGATAGTAAAAGGTTCCCCAATGTATCTCCAACACATCCCTAACCATGAAATTCATAATTCCACAAAAATCCAAGCTTGATCTCCTACATCATTTTCAAAGGTGTCTTCGACATGCATCCTACAACCCTTTGTTATGTTGTTTCAAAAAATCAAATAAATCATAGAAAAAATAAACCAACATAGTCAAAAAGAAACTTATAAGAAAATTTAAAAGTGAAAACCATGTCAAATAAGACATTGATACCAATTCTCACATGATATTATGTTTCTTCCATGTGAGAAAATGAATCTCTCATGTGAGACATAATGTAGAGCTATACATGTGAGAAAGTGACTCTCCCATGCGAGCCTATGCTTATGTTGTGTGAGATAAAATTGAGTATTAAATGAGAGAATTAATCTCCCATGAGAGACTATGCAAGATTATGCAAAATTATACATGAGTAAATACCTATCTCACATGGAAAAAAAACATCCCAGGTGAGTCAGCAATAAACTATATGGAAATGAAGAAATGAGACCTAAAAATCAAGTTTTTGGCCCCACAATGAGCACCAAAAACATATGCAATAAATATGTTGTGATGTGGAACCTAATCACAATTAGAGGTTTACTCAGCATGCTTTACC
Source organism: Cupressus sempervirens (assembly GCA_028749045.1). NCBI lineage: Eukaryota > Viridiplantae > Streptophyta > Pinopsida > Cupressales > Cupressaceae > Cupressus > Cupressus sempervirens. Next base: position 765,145,720 of record CM053792.1, on the reverse strand, counting down.
CCCAGATTATTTCTACGAGGTTTTGGGGGTAGCACCTAATATTGTAGCTTCTTGAAGTGGAATTGAGTTGCAAGGGATTGTGGATTGTAATCACAAGATAATAATAATAATAATAATAGATTTTTTGTTGCTGGAAATGAGGCCTGAATATCAATTTTTTGGCCCCACAGTGGCCACCAAATGTATAAATATGTTAAATATGTTGTGATGTGGAGCCTAATCACAATTAGAGGTTTACTCAGTATAGTTTACCCCTAGATTATTTCTATGGAGGTTTGGGGGCAGCGCCTAATATTTTAGCTTCTTGCCAAAAAATTGAGTTGTTAGGGATTGTGGATTGTAATCACAAGATGATAATAATAATAGTGGATTTTTTGTTGGTGGACGTATCCCAAGGATTGGGTGAAGCAAATTAAATCCTTGTGTCTTGTGTTCTCATTTTTGTGCTTTATTATTTTTTTGATATTGGTTATATTTGCATGTAATTATTATTTCTATCTTTTTTTAATCCTAACAAGTAGTATCAAAGCTAGACTATATCGTTGTTGTTTTTTTAGCCAAACTATCATCATTTTTATTTTTCTATCCTCTACAAGTAGGTCTCATGGTTGAGTCACACTCTCATAGTTGAGTGGGAGTGATGGTAGATGAGGGTAAGCTAAAGGTTGAGAAGTTTAATGGGCAAAACTTTCAACTATGGAAAATCCAAATGGAGGACTATCTTCATCATAAGAATTTATGGAAGCCATTTGAAGGAAAAAAACAAGAAATAGAGAACTGTGATAGATGAGGACTAGTAGATTCTAGATAGAAAGGAACTTCAAAGCATTAATTTATGCATGGCACCATCAGTGACATTTAGCATTACAAATTTGAAGAGGATGGAAGAGTTGATGGAAACCCTAGCACAACTATATGACAAGCCCTTTGCTTCAAACAAGGTATTTCTCATGAAGCATTTATTTAATATGAAGATGGCAGAAGGTGGATCTATTGTAGATCATTTAAATGAGTTTAATATAGTTACTATCTAGTTATCTTCTATGAATGTCAATTTTGATAAATAATTTAGGGCTCTCTTGATTTTGTGTTCTTTTCTTGAAAGCAAAATGACTTGGTATTGGTAGTGAGTAATTATCTTTCTAGATCTAGTACCCTAAAATTTGATGATGTGATTGGTGTTATTCTAAGTGAGTAAATTTATAGGAAAATGTTAGGTGGATCTACATTAGGAAGTACTTTGAACACACAAAGTAGAGGCATAATGATTGAGAGAGAAAAATTAAAGGGAAAGAGGTCTCAATCTAGAGGACCAAGAGATTGTTGGTACTATGGTAAACTAGAGCATCAGAAGAAAGATTGTTGGATTTCAAAGAATAATTAAGGAGATAAACCAAAAGGGAAGAAGAAGGAAAATGTGGTGAGTAACAAATATGAAGAGGATGCCTTGCTTCCCTCTTTAGAAAATGATGGTGTTTCTTGGGTTTTAGATTATGTGGCTTCATTTCATGCTACTCCCCATAGATGTTACTTTATTGATTATATCCAAGGGGATTTTGGGTTTTTTATTTGGGGGATGATTAGCCCTATCAGATTTTTTGGAAAGGGAAAAATTGAGATCAAGTTGTTGAATGAGAATCATTGGTTACTACATGAGGTAAGACATGTTCCAAGGCTGAGTAGGAATTTTAATTTTAGTAGGGCAACTTGGTGATGAGGTTTTGTAGTTATTCTTAATGATAAAAGTTAGAAGGTTTCAAAATGTCCCTTGTAGTAGAAAAAGGTGTGAAACTAGGCACCTTATATCTTTGTAGAGGTTCTTTCTACTTTAATTATTCTAGAGAAAAATGAATGTTCAAGAACAGTTTCTATTGTTGAGTAGGGAGAACACACAATTGTTGTAAATTTTGATACAACACTATGGCACAATAGACATGACCACATGAGTGAGAAAGCTATGAAATTACTTCATTCACAAAAAATTTTATGAGGTCTTAAATGTGTCAATATGTATTTATGTGAAATTTGTGTGTATGGAAAATAAAAGAGAGTGAGTTTTGTAAGGAGTGGGAAGGAAAAGAAAAAAGAGAAATTAAAGCTTGTATATACAAATGTATGGGGACTATCTCAGGTATCTTCCCTTAGTGGTTCTCATCATTATGTTACATTTATTGATGATGTAACTAGAAAATTATGGGTTTATTTCCTTAGACAAAATCCTAATCTATTTCAAACTTTTAAGAAATGGATTTGCTTGGCTGACAATGAGACTGGTAAAAAGATAAAATATCTCAGATCTGATAATGGTGGTGAGTATTGCAAAAAAGAATTTGAATATTATTGTTCCTCTAATGGTATTCATAGATGGAAAAATGTTCCAAGGAGTCCATAGGAAAATGGAGTGGTTGAATGCATGAACAAGACAATAATAGAGCATGAAAAGATTATGACATTTCATGTTGGGTTTCCCTCTAACATGTAGGTGGAGGTTGTTAATATTGTTGTTCTTATTTTCTCAAAACCTTTGGTTGTGAAGAATTTGCACATATTGATTCTAAAAATTGAACCAAGTTGGAAGCTAAGTCAAAGAAATGTGTATTTCTTGGATATGGCATTGATGAATTTGGTTATAGGCTTTGGGATTTTTTTAAATCATAAAATTGTAAGAATCAAGGATGTCATATTCAATGAGAAGTTGTTATACAAAGATCGATTGCAGCAACATGAGAAAAAAGAAAATGATTATGTAGTGGTGGATGATACTACAAAAGATGTTTCTCCAATAGTCTCCCATTCTTTGCAACACCTGTAACAACAAATACCACTGTAAGAAAAAGTGATTAAAATGATAAAATATAATAAAATGAAATAACATGAAATAATAGATTTAATCCAAGAGAGCAAGAAGAGTTTTACCATACAAATGATACAAGATTAATGGAGCAATACCAAAGAGGAAGCAACACAAGAGACAAGAATTTGATAAGGGGGAAGCAAAGAAAACCCCTTGTGAGTATTATGAATGAGGCAAATGCCTGAGAGAGAGAGAGAGAGTGAGAGAGAGAGAGAGAGAGAGAGAGAGAAGAAATGGAGAAAAATAGCTCATTACAATAGCATCAAAAATTTGATGTGAATAATGGAGACTAAATGAAAATGAGAGAGAGAAGCACCTCTTTTAAAGAGATGAGAAAGGAGTTGCATGTCTTTGCATTTGTAACTTCCATTTCTATGAATGCCACATTCATAAAAGGTGTGTGCAAAGTGTCAAGTTCCTCTTAAGGAGGAATGTCTATTTTCCTTATTAAAGGAAATACAAAAATGATTTGTCCTCACAAGTGGACAATAGGACAAGAATGGCATGTCCTTTACATGTGGACTAGAGGAAAAATAAATAATACATAAGGGATATCTTGGTTTATCCCAATAAATAAATAAATACAACCAAGGAAAGATTATTAATTCTAACACCCCCCCTTTAATCTTTACTTGGGGAGATGTTGTCAAAACCAATTTACAATATTACAACTTGATTTTTTGAAATATCTTCATTGTGCAAGAGGTCTCTTATTATCATGGGTACATCATTGGAGAGCCAAGAGAAGTGGATAATTCTTCAAGTGTGTTCCATCTTCAAGTGGATTCATGTGGCATAGAATCTGTACAACAAATAATGATATCTTGTATGTGCCTTGATGGATTACCTGAAACATAGAAACAAAGGCAACTATCCACAAGGATAATTTCATCTTATATTCAAGTTAGAAACTTTTTATGTATAAGTAAATTCTCATAGAGTAAATATAAGTGTAACTTGGTACCGCAAAGAAATCAAGATAAATCATATCCTGCAAAGAACAAATATGTTATCAAAACTTTCAAGAAAAGACCATAGAAAAGGCTAGCTAATGAATCCAACATCAACAATGCTTCAATCACATGGATATAGACAGTCCACTAATAAGTCATTTTACTGCAAGTTAATGGGTGATCAATCCATAACTTGCATGACTCATAATTTAAGCAAAGAAGTATGCATAACATTATATGGCATGTTTTCAAAGATATCAAAGGGTTATGAGTATTAACAATTGACTGCCTTCAAATAAGAGTAAAATGCCTTCAAGATGGGTCGAATTAACTAAAATTGGAGGGAAACTAATGATATTAACCATAAAGTGCCAATATGGCAATAGAATGATGCTAGAAAAGCATAAACTGCACTTATGTGCCAATCAATAGAACAAAATAAATGTTAAAGGAAATAGTGTATAATAACTCATAATCCCAAGGAATAAGAAAAATAAATAAAATAAATTTAGTTATGTGAAATAAAAGAATGCACTCATATTTGATAAGTCACAAGAGACACAATAATTTGTATATTTATCAAGATATATATGTGGGCCCCCATATATACACATGAATAAATATACCTAAACTATTATTGTATGAAATCATGCAAATAGAATTAAGATCATATATAGAACATAATTTCTAAGCAACATACTAAAGAGAAATGCCAAAGATGATGAAAGAGAATTATTAACATCAAACAATATTTGCAGTAATTAATCCTCCTAAGTTGAAGTCCACCCATTCTAAAAATTGATCTCTTTTACCAAGTACTTTTTGAAACCATTTATTTTTTCTCTTAACAAATTTATCACTAGAGGAAGAGTCATGATGTATGAATGTATCATTTGTTTCAACATTAGCATTATTACCATTATCAATATTACCATTATTACCATGATCTATAAATGCATCATTACCATTACCATTGTAAGAAAGAATAGGAAGAATAAAGGTAGATATATGAGGAGTAGGGTTTAGAGGAGGAGGTTGGTCCTCTACTAACACAATTCTGCTTCCATGAACTTGTTCATTTTGAGCATTAGAAGAATCATGCACACCATTTTCTGCAAGACAAACATTTCGTGCTATGTGCACTTTGTTAGTAATAGGATTATAAGCTTGATAACCTTTGGTATTTTGCATGTTTTCACTCATGCACTTTGTACATGCCATCTTAGATGAAGCAATAGGAGGTAAATTTTCAACTGTATTAGATGAGATATGCTCATTTTTCAAATGAGCAAGCCTTTCATGCTCCATATTAAAAGTAATATCTTTGTGCAAAGAGTGTCTAGAAGAGGTGAACCCAAAAAATTTAAATAAGTTATCATGGCCTAACTTAGCATTAGCAACAACTTCATTAGTGTTAGGATCAATAACAAAGCACATGTCCCCTATGAAACTCAACTTTGTAATTTTGACATAATTTTACAACAAAAAGAAGATTGTATTTCAACTCAGGAACATAAAGGACATCATGTAATTTTCCATTTGAAATACTAACATTACCAAATCTTTCAACTTTGCAACTATGATTATTAGCTAATTGAATTGGAATATTAGAAGGATCAGGTTTTAAATAATCAAACACTTCTTTATGAAAAGTAACATGTTGAGATGCACTAGTATCAATAATCCATTCTAAATTTTTAGGAACATTGTAACTAATAGTAAAAGCATGACGAGATGGATTAGAGTTTTGATTATTGTTATTCATAAGTTGCTTATCTTTTGTTTTTTAAAACAATTATTAGTTACATGACCATCTTTCCCACAATAAGTACAGTGAGATTTTTTATTAGATTGATTAGGATGAGTATTATTATGATGAGTGTTTGGATGATTATTGTGATTATTATTATCATAAGTATTGGGAGAATCATTATTAGAAGATTTGAAATTCTGATTTTGAATTTTAAACACAAAAGCATGTTCATTAGATCTAAGAGAACCAAATTGTAACAACTTAGCTTCCTCTTGACGTAACAAATTTTGAAAAATACTATAAGTTAATTGAGTAGACAAAGTAGGAATAGCAAGTTGAGAATGAACATTAGTAATAAATTGTTGAAATTGTCTAGGAAGACATTTCTTTAAAATAATGGTAATTAATCTAATATCAGTGAGAGTAACACCTAATCCAATTAGTTGAAAAGCAAAGAAAACCCTTTGTGAGTATTATGAATGAGGAAAATTCCTGAGAGAGAGAGAGAGAGAGAGAGAGAGAGAGAGAGAGAGAGAGAGGAAATGGAGCAAAATAGCTCATTTACAATAGCATCAAAAACTTGATGTGAATAATGGAGACTAGATGAAAATGAGAGAGAGAAGAACCTCTTTTAAAGAGATGAGAAAGGAGTTGCATGTCTTTGCATGTGTGACTCCCATTTCTATGAATGCCACATTCATAAAAGGTGTGTGCAAAGTGTCAAGTTCCTCTTAAGGAGGAATATCTATTTTTTTTATTAAAGAAAATACAAAAATGAGTTCTCCTTACAAGTGGACAATAGGACAAGAATGACATGTCCTTTACATGTGGACTAGAGGAAAAATAAATAATACATAAGGGATACCTTGGTTTATCCCAATAAATAAATAAATACAACCAAGGAAAGATTATTAATTCTAACAACCACTCACCCCAATGAATGTTAGATAGTCAACAAGGCTAAGTAGACCTCCAAAATGATTTTCTCCCTTTTTTTATTCTATTTTATTAATAGACATTTATGAACTTGAATGTTATGATGAATCTATGCAAGTAGATATAAATATTTAGTGGGAGTCTGTAGTGAAAGAAGAAATAGACTTCTTGTTGAAAAATCAAACATGGGATTTATGCAAGTTGTCTGTAAGTAAAAGGGCTTTATAGAATAAATGGGTTTATAGGTTGAAAGAAGAGGATGGAGGTAAGAAAATATTTAAAGATATGTTAGTTGTAAAAGTATTTTCACAAAAAAAAGGCATTGATTTTGATAAGATATTTTATCCTATTGTTAAAATGACTTCTATTCGTATTTTTCTAAGTATTGTGGCTACTAAAGATTTGCGTTTGGAGCACCTTGATGTTAAAAATATTGAAAATATAAGAGGAGTAATTGAGAGGGGAGGGGTGAATTAGTCACCACAAAATTAAATCTAGTATGCCTTAGATGTCAGTACATAACATAAACTTCAGTGTAAATATTGATGCTAGATAAACACATAGGCACTCGATTAATACTGAAAATCTATTGTAACTCAGCAAATGCTTAACAAGTCTTAAGATGGTATATATGATTAACCTTACTTAACTTAGTTACACACACACATAAAATAAATAGCATGACACCAAGATTTAACGTGGAAATCCAATTTGGAAAAAACCACCAATTACAACTAGTTACTAATTTTTACTCTTTTGAAGTGAGCCCTGCTAGGAGCCAACCCTATTAAAGGTTACAAAATACACTATTAGGTATGACATTGTTAGAATATTTAATCACCCTATTAGGAGTGGCCTTGTTAGAGTTCTTTAGACACTTCAATCTAGAAATGCCACCTTGTTAGAGGATTTACAAATAGCAGTTAAGCCAACTATGTTAAGAAATTTAGATCACTATTACAATGGTTAAAGAGTAACAATGAGATTACCAAATTTCTGATGCAACTAAATTTATGATTACAAATCTCAATGTTGGCTTGTATACTTGATCCTTCTTGATCAAATGTATCTTTGCAACTCCACAAAGATATTTTTCTTATCCTTCTAATTTGCTTCCTCTAAGCATCATTTATTATTCCATTCATTTACACACATTCAATCCTCAACTTGACCTTGTGCATTTTCAAGTTAGCTTGAATAGATCTTAGAATAATTAATATTTGTTACCTTAGTCAACCAGAACCAACAAATGAATCTATTGAACTCAATATGCTAAAATAAGAAAATCCTACGTTAGTTGACCATACTTCATAGACACTAACTTAGAAACAATTTTCTTGTGTTAATCAAGTGAACTTAGTAAAAACTACATCTATGTCTTCACAAAATTTCTTTGGTAACTGAGTGAGCTTGGTTAACACTAGTTCCATCCAACTTTTTCTTTATTGACCGAGTGAGCTCGATTAACACTCATCTTCTTCGAACTTCCCTTTGATGCCCGTGTGAACTCAATAGTCACTGACTTCTGAACTTGGCAAACTCTAGAATGCTCGACTAACACAAGAAAATGTCTTCAATGCTCGAGTGAACTCTGCGTACACTATCTCGTAAAGATATGACATTATGTGTAACATCAAAGATAATACACAATTAACCAGTTGTATTCAGCAATCTTCCTCTTTGGCATTGATGGCAACATAAAACGTCATAATATAATGAAATTTTAGAGAAAAATAGTAGTATGGAAAATATCCTTAGTTTTATATGATTCTGATCCATGAGAACTCTCTCTATCAGTGTGAACTCCCTCTACATTTAGTTTCTCCCCCTGTCAAAAATCTATCTTCAACATCCTCTTTTGATAACAAATTCTTCCTCTTTGATATCAGACCAAGTTCTTCTTCTTTGATATTTCTTTCCTATCTTCAAGACAAATTTATGTGATATGACATACACACAAAATTCTCCATCTTTGACATCTTATGCCAAAGACAGTATTTAGTGAATATCAATGTACCTTATGTAATACTTCATATGCAATTTTTCCTTTTTAACAATGCATCAACTAACTAATCTTTAGCATGCTCTGGTTGATGCATCACAAAAATTCATTTAGTGAGCTTTAGATAATGGAATAACCCCTAACTTACCGCTTAGATAAAAAAATGCATCCTTAAGTAATGGCTTAACGAATATGTGTGCAATCTGTTCTTTAGTATTCACATATTACAATCTTACCTCTTTATCTTTCATCAATTCTCTCAGAAAATGATATTTTATAGCAATGTGCTTGGTCTTGGTATGCATCATAAGATTCTTTGATATATTATTGCACTAGTGTTATTATAGAAGATAACCATTGAATCCTTGATCTTTACCTTCATAATTGCCAACAGTTGGTTGAACCAAACAATATTGGAGCAATTAATTGTTGTTGCCACATATTCTGCCTATGTTATATACTGAGAAATACAATTTTTCTTGTTACTTGTCTAAGACACTAGTCTTTTACCAAGAAAGAACACTCCACCACTAGTGCTCTTCCTGTCATCAACACTTCTTGACCAAACAACATTTGTGAATGCTTTCAAATCCAAATTGCTTCCTTTTTTGTATCATAATCCATAGTCTTCAGTACCCTTTAGATACCTCATGATTCTCTTGATTTCCATCATATGGCTTTCTTTAGGATTTTCTAAGAATCTTGGCACCATACCAACTGCTAATGCAATATCAGGCCTTATATGCACTACATATTGTAGTTTTCCAATCATTGATCTATGTATGGTTTGATCTACCTCCTCAGAATAATCATTTTTGGAAGGCTTATGTCTAGAAGAAATAGGTGTTCCAACTGGTCTTGAATCTTCTATTCTAAAATTCTTTAATATATCCTTGATATATTTGGATTCAGTAATGTAGATACCATCTTTCTTCTATTGAATATGTAATCCAATAAAGAATTTTATTTCTCCAAACATGGACATCTCAATTTTTTTACTCATTTCTTTTTAAAAATCATTGCATAAATCATCATTTCCAGTAAATAATGTGTCATCCACAAAGATTTTAGCCAACACAATCTTCTTGTCTAGTCCTTGTTTGATATATAGGCTATTGTTGTCATCTATTCTTTGAAAACCAATCTTTATCAATTAATTATGAAGTCTTTCATACCAAGCTATGGGAGCTTGCTTGAGACCATACAATGCTTTATGCAATTTACAAACCATATCCTTGCTCTATGTAAATTTCCTCTTAAAGAATTTCATTCAAGGATGAAGATTTCACATCCATTTGATAAACTTTAAATCCTTTATGACCAGCATAAGAAAGTAAAGTTCTAACAAAAATATCACCATAACCAATACCTTCTTCTTGAGAATAACCTTTGCATACTAACCTTGCTTTATTTCTTGAAAGTTCTCCATCTTCATTTAGCTTATTTTTGAAAACCCACTTCGTTCTAATCACATTTTTATCCTTGGGTCTACAAACAAGATCCCAAGTCTTATTCATCTCTATATTGTTCTATCTATTCATTCATAGCTTCAATCCAACTTTCATTATCCAAAGCATCTTTTACCGATCTAGGTTCAAATTTAGGAAGCAAACATGTACCTTTTAATTTATTTCTTGTCATTGTACCATTTGACTTGTCTCTAATGATCTGATCAGGTGCATGGTTTCTTCTAACATGTCTTGCTAACATAGGTACTTTAGATTTAGAACTTGTTTCACTAGCCTCTCCATGAACTTCTATATTAAGCTCGAGTCCCATTGTCTATGACTTGGGTGACTCGATTTACTTTTGTTGCAGCTCTATAGCCTCTGATTACAGCTTGGGTTGTTTAGATTGTGACTGAAGTTTCCTTTGGTTGCAACTCAAGTGCTTTTGGAGATTTTGGGGACTCAGGAGGCAAGGCCTTCTAACTTTCAATTAGACTTGGCAATGTATCAAGTTCATAGTAAATAAACCTTCTGTAATCCTTAGGTTCTTTGATGCTCTCTTCTTCACTCTTTTCTACAAACTCATCAATTCTCACATGTGCACTTTCTATGATATTATGAGTGGATAAATTCAAACATTTATATGCTTTACTTCTATTGGAGTATCCTAGGAATATAACTTCATCACCTTCAACATCAAATTTACCTTTCCTAGTCTCTCTCAAAATATAACATTTGCTACCAAATAATTTCAAGTAACTTACATTAAGTTTGTATCCATACCATAGTTCATAAGGAGTTTGATTTGAGTCTTTCTTTAGTTGTACTTTGTTCAAGTTATGTACTACAGTACTGATTTCTTCCTTCCAATATTTTATTGCAACACCCTTCTCTATCATCAAGGTTCTTACACAATCCTTGATGGGTCTGTCCCTTCTTTCAGCTATACCATTCTACTGAGATGTACCAAGATTTGATACTTTTCTTTTAATTCCTCTTTCAGTGTAGAATTTATTGAATTCATTAGAGATGAATTCATGACCTCTATATGATCTCAAACACTTTAGTTTCATTCTAGTTTCTTTTTCTACTTTTTCCAAATACCACTTAAACTTTTGAAAAGCTTCTGACTTCTCTTTTAGATACATTACAGTCATCATTCTAGAATAATCATCAAAGAAAATAATAAAATACTTATCTCCACTATAGATTTCTATTCCAATAGGTCTACATAAGTCTTTATGAACCAACTCCAAGACTTTTTCAGAATGATAGTTCTTTCTTTTGAAACTTATCTTACCCATTTTACCAATTTGACAATTTTTCCATAGGCCCATATCAGGTTTCCTAAAGCTAGGAATACCTCTCACTCTTTTATTTTTTCTTATCTTTATCAGATTATCAAATTTTACATGACATAACCTTTTATGCCATAACTACCTTTCTTCTACTAGAGCAATGAAACATGAACTTTCACTAAGATCTATGTAGAATAGATTACCTTTGGTTTGTTTACTAGACCCAACCAAAAAAAAATTTCCATCTAGTAGCTTGGCCTTTCCATTCATGAATTCTACCTTGAATCCAATTTTATTCAACTCTACCACACTCAATAGATTATTCTTTAGTCCTTCAACCCAATAAGGATTATCACATCTAAGTTTATTGGTTACTGAGATACAACCTTTTCCCTTTGTGCAACATGGTTCATTATTTCCAAATCTCACACTTCCACCATCATAATGTTCCATATGTTCAAACTTTGTTTTATCACTAGTCATATGATGTGAGCAACCACTATCAATAATCTATGTATAATTTTTTCTAACATGAGAGATAAGTGTCATTTTATCTTCTTCATCATTAGATTCATCTTTTACAGCAATATAGACCATTTCATCATCTTCACTACTAGCTGAATCTTTAGCCATAAAACAAGATTTCTTACATTTATCCTTGAAGTCATTGAAATTATTGAAATCCTTCTTTTCTTTAAATTTTTTATGCTTCTTTTCATCTTTTTCTTCTATTTTTGAACATCTTACAACAATCTGTCCAACTTCTTCACAAGTAAAAATATATTAAAGGAATTTTACATTTGTAATTTCCTTTGCCTTTAGAATACCTTCTTGCAAGTAATGATTTGATAGCTTCAAAATCACTATCAGAACTGTCTTCATCTTCACTTTCAGATTATTTGTTCCTTGACTCTTTTCCTTTCTTCTTGAGTGATACCTTGGCTTCAAATGTAGACTCAAGATTGCTAGAACTAGGAGTATAATTATCATAGTTATCTAGTCAAAATGCAATCAATATTCCAACTAGAGCATCCAAAGTTATATTTCTATTTGGTTCACATTGCATCTCCTGAATAGAAGACACTTTGATTGCATAGATAGGAAAAAGGGTTATGAGTACCTTTCTTTCTACTGTGAGATCTTCAATTTTTCCTCCAGAGGCATTGATAGTATTGACACTAGCTTTGATTCTTTCAACATATTTTACAATGTTTTCATCTTCTCTCATCTTCATCTGATCAAACTAACCTCTCAAGCTTTATTCCTTGGCTCTTTTCACATTATCATCACCTCCATAGATATCCTTTATTTTGGTCCACATGGCATGAGTAGTAGCACATCCTTTGACCTCGTCAAATTCAACATAGCTAAGAGTTGATGCTATGTCAATCATCATGATATTATGAATTTTCTTTTCAACAATTTGTTCCATAGTCAATGTCCCAATAGGATCCCTGTTAACAATTGGCTAATAGTGATATGTAATTGTTGTTATTAATGACAAGACATGATGTATATGTTGACAAGAAACCTCAGAAATAAAGATACTTAGTGTTTGGTAATCAGAAAATTGTCTGAGTATAGAATTTGGTTTACAACAGTGTATTGTTCTATCTATAACATGTTGTAGACATCATAATATGACAAGAAAAGTTACATGGAGATAGTATACATGTTGATAATGATGTATATAACCTTGGAAGCTTGTACATATTGTATGGAGCAAAGTTAATCATGTTTTGATGAAGCAGGACAGTGTAATTAAAGGGAAGAATTGTTTTTTTTGCAAAATAATTACTTGTCCAATTAGGGATGACATCCTAGATGTTTACTCTAACTTGGAAAAGTGAATTTTGGTCTTAGATAACCCAGTAGTAATTTATATAAAGGCATGGTATTTATGCAAAGGACTTCTTGCAATAAAAGTGTGCAATCTTGATATATTGTGTAAGCGAAGTGTTACTTGTAAAAATGCAAAGTGAGTGAACTTTTGTGAAAGTGATATATGTGAAGTTTTATATGTTTTATCTGGTGATCTGAGATCAAGCTAAAGATTAAAAATCAAACACAAAAGGAAAATAACCATAAATTACTTGTTTTAGCAGTGAGCTTTTCTTGTAGTTGAAATTGCATGTTTGGGTAGTGGGCTCTTCTTGCATACATTATACTACAACTCCTAACAAGGTCAGAATCTCCTAATAGGGATTCAAAGTCTCCTAATAGGGATTGGTTATACTAAATTTTTTTATTGACTCCTAACAGGGTCCATCCTCTAACAAGGAACTTATATATCAGTATATTATCTAGTGGATATCATCCTCACCAGGGTTTCCCTAGTTTAAAAAAAATGTTGTTATGAGTTATCTTTGTGCATTGGTACTATTACTATTTAACATTGCTTTATTACTTTGTTATGCATGTTTTAAAGTAAGTAATAATATCTAGTTGGTGACTAAAGTTTGTAGATTACTAATTCAACCCCCCCCCAAACACCCCCCCCCCCCCCCCCTCCCCCCCCCCCTCTTAGTAATCCCTATTTCTAACAATTGGTATCAAAGCACAATTACTTTGAAGAGGCTTAATAGCTTAAGTAAGATCCCTATGGATATGGAATAGTTGATGAAGAATTTTGAATAAGCTCTTGAACAAATTGATCTCCTTACTGAAGAAAGAGATAAGATGAAGGACACATATGAAGACTCTAAAGTATACATTGGTCAATTGAAAGAAAAGATTGATCATCTAAAATCAAAGCTTGAATCTACTAAATCTAGAACTACTGATGATGACTATTCAAAGTTGAAGATAGAGTACAAGATCTTGAACCATGAGTTGAAGATTACTAATTTGAAGTTGACCTTGAGAAATGATCCTAGCAAAGTTGAATTTGATTTGAAGACTAAAAATGTAGATCTGAGAGCAAGTCTGGCAAAGAAAAACATTCGAGTTTGAAACATTGAAATAAGATCATGAAGAACTCCATAAGTACAATACTATTATGAAAGGTGAATTGACATAGTGCAAATAATAGCTTGAGAAGCTTTATTCTAGTAGAGAAAAGCTTGATGATTCTATGTCTATACAAACACCTTCTTATGATAAGACTAGTCTTGGCTATCTAATTAACAAGTTTGCAAAGAAACCTAAGATAAGATTAGATCCAAAAGAAAAAGACAAATCTGATCATAAGATTGAATCCATTCAATCTTCTAAGAAACCTAAAGAAGTTGAGCAAAATAAAGAAGTTGAAATCTTGGATGAACCAAAGAAAGTGGAGACTCCAAAGGAAACTAAGTGTGAATTTAGAGGTAAGTGTTTTTCATGTAATGAAATAGGTCATATGAATAGAAATTGTACAAATAAGTCATTTAATCATGTTAAGGACTTTTATTGTCATAATTGTCATGGTATGGGTAATAATGCAATTGATTGTAGGAAACCTAAGTATGATAATGATAGAAGAAATAGTAGAATGTCTAGATCTACTAACCCTACAGATAGAAGAAGATCTAATGAAAGAACATCAAAAGAAGGAATATCTTATGAAGACAGAAGACAAATTCTATGTTATAAGTGTAACAACTTAGGACACATTGCTTAGAATTATCATGCACCTGACAATCAATGAAATCTTAGAAGTAGAGCACCTATATGTCAGTTATGCAATAACTTCAAACACACGGCAAAGTACTATAGAATAGACAGAAACTTTAGAGTTAGAAGGAACAATGGAAGAAACTTCAAGAATAGAAGGAATGATAGAAGGAACCATGAAAGGAACTTCAAAACTAGTAGAGACAATGAAGAACACAGAAACATTGTGAGTGAACTTTGAGAAGAACTTAATGAAGCATTTGTGAAAGGAACAGATATCTCAAAAGAAAAGTTAGATGATGATGAGATAGGAAGACTAAAGTCAGCTATTGAGTTTGATTCAATTAAGTTGAATTAAGCTTGTTCACAGCATTTGAATTTGAGAACTTCATGCAGAGACCAAATTAGAGGTAGAGAAGTTGGGAAAAGGTGTATCAAGTTATGTTTAGATGGTAGATAAGCTCAATTGGGATTTGGAGCTCATATAAACAAGTTATGATGAAATTTTCATTTACTAGTATTACAGTAAAGAATGATTCTATAACAGAAGATGAAAAGTAATTTTTTGTAGAGAATTTCATGATGCAAAGCTTTGAGGATGTTTTTCATGATGGAAGGAGGCTATACTAAACCTTGGGTGACATTTGAAGGTCAAATAGTTGAGTTTGAGAAGTTATCTAACTACATAATGTAATTGATAGATTTTTCATATTTTTGAAGTATGCAATTAATGCAATCTCAAGTTGATGGATAAAAGGAGTACAAATTTGATTTTACTTCATTGTGAACACATTCAAAGAAAAGTGCATTTAGAAGTAACTTGGCGGAGCAATTTTGAAGCAAACCCTATTTTTAGAAAGAGGTATTTTATCATTTTTCCACAAATTTTCTCGATAAAAGGTTCATATTGTTAAAGGTCATGGATATGTCATTAGTATACAGTGTTGAGAATGAGGGTAGACCCAAGTTTAAGATAGTTTCTATAAAACCTAATGAAGGAAACCCTAACTCTACATTGTCTATCACTCTGAACAACGTAGTTTACCTTGAAGATGTAGAAATTATTTGAATTGCAAGTTTGAATCTATTGGTAGTGAATCTATGAAAAAGGATTTGGAAATAGTCTTTAAAACCACGACATGACAGTGAAGCCCAGATTTGAACACTTAAGGGAATTAGACTTGTTTTAGACTTGTTTAAGTATCATTTCTACCACGAGTTAGATATAGATGAATGGACACAAGTTATGCTAAGGTAGTATACAATGGAAAGGCTATGGTAATCAACTCCACCAAGTAGGATGATGTGAGATTTCTTAGTAAAATTATTGCTTATTCATTTTGTGCAAGTTCTAAGATAGATGAACTTTCAGTAGGATTTATATATGTAGCTTACAAGATATTTGTAGAGAAAGAGCAAGTAAATCTGAGTGAAATACTAAGGATGCAACTCTTGGAAAATCTTGAAAAGATTAAGAGGACAAAGAATGGTGTGTTTAAATTCCAATAATTGATAGATCACATATTCTTTCATGTACTAGAGAGATTTTCCTACTTGTTAGTGATAGATATAATGAGTAGTGATAGATACACTATGGAGAAGATATCAAAGGTATGCATAAAACACCCTAAAGACAAAGTATTAGACAATACAAACCTAATTATGAGGACTTTTTAGAATGAGATGAAATAGAGATTTAGGATTTCACGAGTAATTATGGATAGATTCAAGGAGGATATATTTTTTCTAGTTGATACAGATCATACTTACATTCAAGTAGTGGAACCTCGGAAACATTTTTGGATCCCTTGAGTTATGAGTTGAGTAATGATGTTGTAGTTGGCTACTTTGATTTTTTGTTAAATTCTAAGAAAGATACATTTGAGTATAGATTGGGCACTATGATTAGATTACATAGCATGCTCATCAAGCAACCTTGGAGAAGGCATCTCATAAGAAGGTTGAGTCAATAATCAAGAAGGCATTATCTGAGGCTGGAATGACAGAGAGTGGATTTGAGGCCATGAGAAGACAATGAAACAAGGTGTATTAAACATACAACCCTTATTAGTATTAGTTGCTAAAACATCTTTGGGAGAGAGAATTCCATATGTAGCAGTGTCTAATGTTTAGCCCAGTGAAAAAAAAGAGAAAATTAGAGAGATTGGTTGAAGTAGTGTTAATAAAGACAAAGAGAGTCAAATAGATGGCTACTAGACCTGGTAAGAGGTAGAAAACATTGTTGATAATTGATTCAAGTGATGAAGAAGAGGAGGAACAGGAATCCAAACAAGCTAAAAAGCTTACTCCACCTCAGCAAGTAGCAAGAAAAGATCGGCAACCATGGAAGATGAAGATTGAGAAGATTAACATAGTAATTGAAAATGAGGGACACTTTATTCAAATGAACAAGTTTTATGAATTGTATAATAATTTCAAGAAGGATTAGACTGATATATCAACTATGAGACATATCATTGCAAACGATCTAAGTATGAAGCATATCAAAGGAGTAGTGAACCCAAAAGTCTATGAGAGACTTATAGAGAGAAGACTCCTACAAGGGAAGAAGACCTTGAACTTTGGAAGTCTATGCTAAGGACTATCTACAAGACTAATGATGAAGGTGAAATTAAGAGATTGTTGAATAACCTCAAACTGTAATTGAGGAATAAGTTGAGGCCATTCTTATTTATGGTTGGTGAGAAGGATAAATTAAAAAAGGAGACAGCAGTAGCTATCAGTAATATGTTGTCAAAATCATAGGTAGCATCTCCTCTAGCTCATAGAACCTTGAAAGTATTAGTAAGTGGTGACACCATGAAGATTGATCAAACCAATGTTACAATTAACATTAATGATACCAATCCATTTGGTGGTTCTAAACCAAATGTACTAGATACTGGAGATATTGAGGAAAAGATGAGATAGATTTAGGAAGAGAAGAGGCTACAAGAAGAAGAAAAGAAGAAGATAGAAGAAGCCAAGAAGAAATTGCTTGAGGAAGAAAGGAAAAGAAAAGAAGATGAAGACAAGAAAAGGGTTATAGAAGAAGAGGAAAAGAAAAGAGCATAAGAAGCAGCAAAGAAATAGAGGGAGGATGAGAATAAACCATATAGTTCATCTACTCCACTCTCTATTGCAAGTTTGGCTACTGATGATAATGATCAAATAGATCTGATCTCATCCCTATCCAAATTCATAAAAAAGAATAAAATGGTGAAAAGTTTGCAGAGATCATTAATGCAAGTGACTGACTAACTACACAGTACTTTGATAGTACAACATACTAAGTTAGATCCTAAACTAAGAGCATAGGTAATGCTAAAGTCTTTTGATGAAGAGTTTACTAATTTGTTGAACATTGTAGAGGAAAAGGCTCAAATTTCCCATCATGTTAACCTATTTAGCATGATCTGCCAAAACATCAAGAATGACTTAGTCAATCTTGATAAATGCATAAAAGAACTTCAGAAATGTCAATAGGAAGGGAAAGCTTTCTATGTTAAGTGTACCTTATCATACAAACTGACTAAAGACATAGATAGTCAAATGGAGGCAAAGATGAATGAGCTAGAGGCTTTATCTAGCCAGTTCTAACATCCATCTAGCAAAGTTTATGATTTTGAGAATCAAGTTGCTAGTGTTCACACTGAGATCAAGAAACTGGAACTTCAGAAAGAGAATATCTTTAAGAGAACACATGATTTTAGAGAATCTATTGCTTTGAATATATCTTTTGTTGAGAAGTAGCTAGAGGAATGTGTCAAGGCTAAGGACACATATACAAACTTTTGGTATTCAAATATCAATGCAGTTGAGATTGCATCATATGCATTATGTGCAATTCTCACATCAATTGAATCTACCAAGGAGACATGGAACAAAGGTATGGATGATCTAAAAACCATTTTTGATTATTGTATGAATATAATATCAGCATAAAGGGAAGATAGTAGTTTAGGTAGTTTTCATAGTTTTTGGACTAAATCTTGACATTTTGACCTTTGTCATTGATGTCAAAGGGGGAGAGATTCATGTGAAAATTGTATACATGTCATTGTTGGAAAAGATACTATGTGGAGAGATACATGTGAATATTGTAAAAATGTGAACTATATTGTAAGGGGGAGCATATCTATAAAGTAGAACAAGTTGTAATAGATGTAATGTTTATTTTGATAATTAAGTTTTTTGTCACTTATCCAATTTTCCCTATTTTGTTGCAATAACTGCCAAATGGGGAGATTGTTGAAAATTGGCTAGTAGTGATATGTAATTATTTTCATTAATGGAAAAAAATGATGTACATTTTGATAGGTACCCTCAAAAATAAAGATACTTAACGTTTGGTAATCAAAAAATTGTCTAAGTATAGAATCTGGTTTACAGTAGTGTATTGTTTTGTTTATAACATGTTGCAGACATCATATTATGACAAGTGAAGTTACATGGAGATAGTATATATGTTGGTGATGAGGTGTATAACCTCAAAATTTTCTACAGATTGTATGGAATAGAGTTAATCATGTTTTGATGAAGCAAGACAATAGAATTGAAGGGAAGAATTGTTATGTTTGAAAAACAATTACTTGTTCAATTAGGACTGACATCCTAGATGTTTGCTCTAACATGGAAAATTGAATTGTGGTCTTAGCTGACCCAATAGTAATTTATGTAAAGGCATGGTATTTATGCAAAGGACCTCTTATGATAAGAAGTGTGCAATCTTGGTATATTATGTAAGTGAAGTGTTGTAAGATTGCGAAGTGAGCGAACTTTTGTGAAAGCAATATATGAAAAGTTTTATATGTTCTATCTGGTGATCTAAGATTGAGATGAAGATAAAAGATTAGACAAGGAAGAAAAATAATAGTAAATTACTTGTTTGAGTAGTGAGCTCTTCTTGTAGTTGAAATTGCATGTTTGGGCAGTGGGCTCTTCTTGCATACATTATACTATAACTCCTAACAGGGTTGGAATCTCCTAACAGGGATTCAAAGTCTCCTAATAGGGACTGGTTATGCTAAATTTTCTCATTGGCTCCTAACAGGGTTCATCGTCTAACAAGCAACTTATATATTAGTATATTATCTAGTGGGTATCATGCCCACCAGGGTTTTCCCTTGGCTAGGGTTTCCCTAATTAACAAAATATGGTGTTATGAGTTATCTTTGTGCATTGTTACTATTACTATTCAGCATTACTTTATTTCTTTGTTATGTATGGTTTAAAGTAAGTAATAATATCAAGTTGGTGGCTAAATTTTTTAGATTAATGATTCCCCCCCCCCCAAGTAATCCCTATTTCTAACAATTCTTGTAAGAATTTTTGAAGTATTGCCAACCTAAATCACTGATGGTTGCTAGGTGAAACTTCATAAGTTCCTTCCATGATTAAAATTTATCTCTATTTAGTTGGAGAATCTCTCTTCATAATACATCCTAATCTTTAGCTTAGGTCCTTGAAACCTTCTCTGCAAGTGCCAAGTATCTCTAATACCAATTGTAGGAAATATAAGAGGATTAACTGAGAGAGGAGGGGTGAATCAATTACCACAAAATTAAATCCTAGATCCCTTAGATGTTAGTACATAACATAAAATTCACTAAAAATAATGATGCTTAGTAAACACACATGCACTTGGTTAATACAAAAAATATGTTGTAACTTGGAAAATGCTTAACATGCAAATCTTAAGATGTTATCTATGATTAAACTCAATTAACTTAGTTGCATACACATAAAATAAATAGCATGAACAAAAGTAACACCAATATTTAATGTAGAAACCCAATTTGGGTAAAACTACCAATTGCAAGTAGTTAGTGATTTTTACTATTCTAAAATGAGCTTTGTTAGGATCCAACCCATTTAAAGGTTACAAAATACACTGTTAGGTGTGACTTTGTTAGAGGATTTAATCACCCTATTAGGAGTGGCCCTGTTAGAGGTCTTTAGACACTTTAATTGATGGGGACACAACCCAAGCACAGAATGGACACAACAAGAAAGGAAAATTTTATTAACTTTATAAATAAGCTAACACATTTAGTATAGAGAAAATAGACTTCAAAAAATGCCCTATGGGCTTACAATAGCATAAAACTAGAGATAATTTCTCCTTTCAGTACCTCCTCTCAAACTCCACTCCGAACTGCGTTTTACAATGCCAAAAATGTTCTTAAGTAGACCCCGGAGGGTTAAGGATTAGGAATACATTCTAGAAAGTGCTAGTAGGTATCCACCAACCAAATAGAAGCCTCTAGAGGTCGCATTAGAAGTCAGCACAAAATTAGAAAAATTCAAAAATGGTAATCGAACTTTCAGGAGGCATAACTTTTGAACCGTAGCTCCAGTTGACAAACTGTTTACATTTTCAGAAAGCTCTCGAAGCGCACTATAGCCCTATGGACAAGCTCCACTCATCCCCCATTTTTCAGCCCTATTTGAGGTCATTTAATGCCCCTAACCTTAATTTGAAGCATTCTTAGGAGGTCTCTAGAAACTAAAAAACTGCAATAACTTTCAAATCGTGGGGCCTTTTGACCCGGTTCTTTTTTTGGAATGCTCTAAATTACAATTAAATTCATCTGGCCAATTTACACCTTCTAGTACACCAAAATAATGGCTCAATTACATACTCCTATTTTTTTGACATTTACACGTATCCCAAGGTGTTCAAATACTCTATCCTAGAACACTGATAGTGGAACTATGAGAGTTGGAACTTTTATTTGACCCAAATGGGTATCCAAAAATGAAAACACATGAAACAGAAACTAAGTCTAAGTACAATTTTTTTTGGGTGACATCAAATTGCCCTTATACCTCTGGATGCTCCTGCATCAGACACCCAGGGTAGATTGAAAAGTGACCCTGTCACTTTATGAATGGTAGAGGAAATCCCAAATGGGAAACCTTAGCTGTTGATATCCAAGTTGAGTCCTCTATCAGCCATCCTTTCCACTTGACTAGATACTCTTCATACTGCTTATTTCTAGTACTCCTACCCACACGATGATCTAGAATGTCTTCTATCTCCTCCTTCTTAGAAGTAGGAATTGGACATGGCTCTAACATTGGCTCCTCATTTGCACCATCATCATGATACTCTATTAAGTTTGCAATGTTGAAAATAGGAGAAATGTGAATACCATCTGGCAACTCCACCTCATATGCATTTCTTGAGTCATGTTTCTTCAGAATTTTTTAGAGGCCAAATTTCTTCATTTTTAGCTTGTTGTAAGTACCAGCTGGAAATCTTTTTTTTTGTAAGTGTACCATGACTAGATCCCCTACTTGGAACTCCTTATTTCATCTCCTTTCATCAGCCCTAGCTTTATACTCTTGATTCATCTTGGTAATGTGTGCCTGAACCTCCTCATGTAGACACTTGATATGTTCAACAAATTCTTCAATTTTAGCACTTGTCCTCTCCCCTTGCTCTATCTTCCTCAATTCTAGTATAGTCCTTGGGCTACTTTCATATACAATATGGATTGGTGATTTACCTGTGCTCCTATTTACACAGTTATTGTAAGAAAATTCTTCTTGTGGTAGAATCAAATCCCATCCCTTGGGCTTATCCCCAACTAAACATCTCAGCAAATTACCCAAACTTTTGTTTACCACTTCTGTTTGGCTGTCAGTCTATGAGTGATGTCTGGAACTGAATTTCAAGTCTATTCTTAACTTCTTCCACAATGTCCTTCAGAAATACCCCACAAATTTAGTATCTCTGTCAAAAACTATACTCCTTGGAAGACCATGTAGTCTTACCACCTCTATGAAAAACAAGTCTGCAATATGGACAGCATCATGAGTTTTGTGGCATGGAATGAAATGTGCCATTTTGGAGAACCTATCAACCACCACAAATACTGAGTCATTACCCCTTTGTGTCCTCAGCAATCCAAGAACAAAATCCATACTTGTGTCCTCCCATGGCTTTGATGGAATAGGAAATGGCTGATATAGTCCAGTATTGTGACTAAATCCCTTGGCAACTTAACAAATCTGACAACTCTGTACAAACTTCTTCACATCCTGTGAAATTTGAGGCCAAAAATAATGTTCTTTAAGAATGGAAACGGTCTTATCTCAACCAAAATGTCCTTCCATCCCTCCACTATGTTTCTCCTTAATCAAAATTTCCCTCATGGAACTCCTTGGAATGCATAATCGACTACCCTTGAATAACATACCATCTTGAATTAGATAGTCCAACCACTTAGTTCTATCTATAGCAATAGGCTCTTTACAAGCTTTCCACACTTCAACAAAATCAGGATCCTCAAGGTACAGATTCTTGAGTTCATCAAACCCAACAACTTCAACCTACATTACTGTAAGCAACAATTGTCTCCTACTTAATGCATCCACAACCCTATTAGATTTTCCACTTCTATGTTTCAACACAAATGTATAGCTCTGCAAGAACTCTACCCACTTCATATGCCTCTGATTCAATTTACCTTGGCTATTTAGGTACTATAATGCCTAATGATCAGTATATAAAAAAAATTCCTTTGGCAATAAATAATGCCTCCATTTATTTAAGGCCTAAACTATTGCATAAAACTCTTGATCATAAACAGAATACTTCTTTTTTGCATCATTCAATTTTTCACTAAAATATGCAATAAGCTTACCTTCTTGGCTTAATACAGCCCCAATAGCACTGCCACTAGCATCACAATCAACCTGGAACACCTTTCTAAAATCTAGAATTACTAACATAGTTTGTTCTGTCACCTTCATCTTCAGCATTTCAAAATTTCTCGCAACTGCCACAGTCCATTTGAACTCTTTTCTATCCCCTCTTATTGTGTCAGTCAAGGGTGCACATATGCCACTGAAATTCTTAATGAACTTCCTGTAAAAAATAACCCAACCATGAAATGATCTTATCTCAGTAGAAGACCTTGGAGTAGGCCATTCCAAGATGGCTTTTACCTTTTCTGGATCCATTTTGAGACCTTCAGGTGATATAACAAACCCCAAATAGACTAACTCCCTTTTTGCAAAGATACACTTCTTCAGATTAATTAATAGTTTCTCTTCCCTTAACCTTTCAAGGACACTACAAATATGCAATAAATGTTCTTCCAAAGTCTTTCTAAAAATTAAAATATCATGCAAATAGACAATAACAAATTTTCCCAAGAACTTCTTAAGTACCTCATTCATAAGCCGCATGAAGGTGCTTGGGGCATTCGTCAATCCAAAGGGCATGACTAACCACTCATAGAGACCCTCCTTGGTCTTGAAGGCTATTTTCCACTCATCTCCTTCTTGTATCCATATATGATGATACCCACTCTTGAGATCTATCTTTGTGAAGTACTGAGCTCCACTCAAGCAGTCCATAAGATCATCCATTCTTGGCAAAGGAAATTGATACTTGATGGTTATCCTATTTATAGCTTGAGAGTCTGTACACATCCTCCACTCTCCATCCTTCTTTGGTGTGAGTATTTTAGGTATTACGCATGGAATCAAGCTCTCTCAAATCAAACCCTTTCTCAATAGCTCCTAAACCTGTCTATTTAGCTCCTTAGTTTCAGTAGGAGTCATCCCGTGAGTAGCCTTGTTAGGCAAACTAGCTCCTGGAATTAAATCTATCTGATGACTAATTTTCCTTACCGGTGACAATCCTTCTAGAACATTATCAGAGATGATGTCTCCAAACTCACCTAGTAAATCTGAAACTTCAAGTGGTATTTCACTACTACCTTCTTTATCTTTCCTAGGAATCAAAGCATAGCACATACGCTGATGTTTCATGCCATCCAAAAACTTCCTTCCATCAAAAAGACAAATCCTTGCACGGCTAGATACCTTTTCACCTTCCTTTTTCATGGGCTTTAATTTGTGGTGAACTCCATCCTTTGTTAGAGAGTATGTGTTTGCATGACCATCATGTACTGCATGCCTATCAAACTACCATGGTCTACCCAACAATAGATGGCAAAAATCTATTGGAATAACATCATAGAGAACTTCATCATGGTAACTCCCAATTTTGAATTTCACTAAACATTGTTCACTTAGCAGGACCTTATGATCATCTTTCACCCAAGCAATCTGATAGGGCTGGGGATGTTTCTCCCTCTTGAGCTTTATCTTAGAGACCATCTCCTTTGATACCAAGTTATCAGTGCTACCACCATAAATGATCACATCACAACATTTATCCTCACATTTGCACCTAGTACAAAATAAACTCCTCCTTTGTCTTGGTTCAGTCTCACTACTTAGTAGGACCCTTTCATTTACTAAAGTCTCTCCTCTTTCTGCATCCTCTGAATGTGATGATTGTGCATCCTCATCCACATGAGCAACCCTAGCTTGACCCTCAGCTCTCTTATCTGTCCTTCCTTGTCGTTGAGGGCATTCAAAGGCATGATGACCTTCTTCATTGCAATGGAAATAGGTACCTTAGAAGCCTCCTCTTCTTTGTCCACATCCTCTACCTCTTACTCTCTAATTTCCAAACTCTTGATCATAGGAGTAGTTGAAACCCTCATTCCTCTAGTTCCTGCTAGTACCCACATCTTCATTTTTCTTTTGGGTTTCATTTCGGCCTCTAGATGACCTACCACTACCCCTTCCTCCTTAACCACACCCTCGTTTTCTCCGTTCAAACCTCTTATTTAGCTTCTCTTCAACTCGTAGGGCAAATTGGTATACCTCTTCAACGCTGGTCATTCTTACCAGACTTAATTCCTCTTGGACGCTAGGTTGCAACCCACTGATATAACGAGCAACCTTCTCCTTATTTTCTTTTGCATGCCCCGCTCTAGTCAAAAGTCAATAAAACTCCTCTGTATATTTTTGGACTAATTTTCCTGCTTGCTTTAACCCATGCATCTTCTTAAACAAATCAAGCTCATAATCAACAGGAATGAATTGCTTCTTCAATTTGTCCACCATATGATCCCACCTTGTGATCTTCTCCTTTCCTCTTCTGTTTCTTTCCAATTGAACCTCTTGCCACCAATTTTAGGCATGGCCTTTCAGTTTGGCCTTTTCAAACTTAACCCTATCTAGATCCCTCATATCCTCATACTCAAAGTATTCTTCCAATTCATTGATCCAATCGATCAACTGATCTAGTTTCAAATTTCTTGAAAATACACCCACATCAATTATAGGTCTTTTCCCAAACTTAGTAATGGCCCTAAAAAGCCTTTCCTCTACCTGATTCAGAACTTCTCTATCAAATTTCCCTTCTAGTCCAATTTCTTCTTCTTCATTGTCATCCTCACTTTCGTCACCTGCGGCAACATTTGTTCCTCTATGGAGCTCCTCCTGCAATGCTTGAACTTTCCTTTGGAGGTCTCTAACCTCCTTATGATTAATAGCTCCAGCCCTTCTGCCATGCTCTCCTCATGGAGGCATCTTCTCAACTCAAACCCACAACCACACAGTCCTGGTGCAAACTACCTCACATTCGGCGCTCTGTCT
Organism: Cupressus sempervirens; assembly: GCA_028749045.1. NCBI lineage: Eukaryota > Viridiplantae > Streptophyta > Pinopsida > Cupressales > Cupressaceae > Cupressus > Cupressus sempervirens. The sequence continues at coordinate 765,119,410 of CM053792.1, read as the reverse complement.
ACACACTCAGGAAAACTAGGCTCTGATACCATTTGATGGGGACACAACCCAAGCACAGAATGGACACAATAGGAAAGGGAAATTTTATTAACTTTGTAAATAAGCTAACACATTCAATATAGAGAAAATAGACTTCAAAACATGCCCTATGGGCTTACAATAGCATAAATTTGGAGATAATTTCTCCTTTTAGTACCTCCTCTCAAACTCCACTCTGAACTGCCTTTTACAATGCCAAAAATGTTCTTAAATAGACCCCGGAGGGTTAAGGATTAGGAATACATTCTAGAAAGTGCTAGTAGGTATCCACCAACCAAATAGAAGGCTCTAGAAGTTGCATTAAAAGTCGGCACAAAATTAGAAAAATCCAAAAATGGTAACCGAACTTTCGAGAGGCATAACTTTTGAACCTTACCTCCGATTGACGAACCGTTTACATTTTTGAAAAGATCTCGAAGCACTCTATAGCCCTATGGAGGAGCTATGCTCATCCCCCATTTTTCAACCCTGTTCAAGGTCATTTAATGCCCCTAACCTAACTTTGAAGCATTCTTAGGAGGTCTCTAGAAACTGAAAAACTATAATAACTTTCAAACCATGGGGCCTTTTGACCTGGTTCTTTTTTTGGAATGCTCTAAATTATAATTACATTCATCCAACCAATTTACACCTTCTAGTGCACCAAAATGATGGCTCAATTACATACTCCTATTTTTTTGGCATTTACACGTATCCCAAGGTGTTCAAATACTCTATCCTAGAACACTAATAGTGGAACTATGAGAGTTGGAACTTTTATTTGACCCAAATGGGTATCCAAAAATGAAAACACATGAAACAGAAACTAAGTCCAAGTACAATTTTTTTGGGTGACACAGGATTGGCCTTATACCTCTAGATGCTCCTGCATCATTAATCTAGAAATGCCACCTTGTTAGAGGATTTACAAATAGCTATTAAGCCAACTCTATTAAGATATTTAGATAACTACTATAATAGTTAGAGAGTAGCAATGAGATTACCCTATTTTTGATGCAATTGAATTTTGATTAAAAATCTCACTTACAGGTTTTATACTTGATCCTTCCTAATTGAATGTATCTTTGCAATTGTGTAGGGATATTCTACTCATCCTTCTAACTCTCTTCCTCTAAGAATCTTCTATTCTTCCATTCATTTACACACATTCAATCCTCAACTTGACCTTTTACTTATAACTTGTATATTGTTAAGTCAACTTGAATACATCTTAGAATAATTAATATTCATTACTTCATTCAAGTAGAACCAACAAACAAATATGTTGAAGTCAATATAAAAAACCAAGAAAATCCTTTTTTATCTAACCCTACTTGGCAGACACTAACTCAAAAGCAATTTTCTTGTGTTAACCAAGTGAACTCAGTAAACACTACATATTCGCAAACTTTCTTTAGTAACCGATTGAGCTAAATTGACAATGGTTCCATCCAAATTTTCCTTCATTGACCAAGTGAGCTTGGTTTAGACTCATCTTCTTTTAACTTCCCTTTGATGCCTATGTGAACTTAGTAGTCACTGACTTCTAAACTTGGCAAACTTTGGAATGCTTGGTTGACACAAGAAACTATCTTCAATGCCCAATTGAGCTTAGTATACACTATCTGGTAAAGATATGAATTTTTTTGTAACATCAAAGACAATACATAATTAATCAATTGTATTCAACAAAAAAAACCTTTCTTCATGGCAATTTGGATGAAGATATATATATATGGTATAGCCACAAGGATTTGAGGTCAAAGGTAAGAAATTAGTGTGTAGATTGAAGGAAAGTTTATATAGCTTGAAGCAAGCACCTCAAAAAAGGTATATTAAATTTGATAGTTTTATGCATGAGCATGAATATAGTACATTTCATTTAGATTATTGTGTTATTTTAAGAGGTTAGATGATGACAACTGCATTATTTTATGTTTATACATTAATTATATGCTTGCAGTTGGGTCTAAAATGGAATACATTTATGGGTTAAAAGAATAGTTAGCAAATTCATTTTCTATGAAGGATTTAGGTGCAGCAAAAAAAAATCTTGGCATGAATATTTTCAGAGATAGGAACAACAAAATAATTGACATTATCTCAGGTTGATTATATTGAGAAGGTGTTGCAACATTTCTCTATGGAGAATGCTAAAGTTGTTAGCACACCTTTACCTGATCATTTAAATTTGACTAAGGAGATGTGTCCCAAGTCATAGGAAGAGGGGGGAAATAATTCTAACATACCCTATGTTTCAGCTATCTATAGCTAAATATGAGTCATCCAAGGATTAAGCATTGGAATGCATTCAAATGGATTATTAGATATTTTAGAGGAACATCCAGTAAGTGTTTACATTTTGGGGGCTCTACCAGTTATTTACAGGGCTATGTTGACTCATGTTTGGTAGGACATATTGATACAAGGAAAAGTGCTATAGGTTATACATTTACTATTGGTGGGATAACAGTGAGTTGGATTTTTTGGTTGTAGAAGATTAATGCTTTATCAACTATAGAGGTAGAGTATGTTGCTATTATAGAGGTATCCAAGAAGATGATATGGCTTCCATTCTTCATGGAAGAATTGGGACACCCATGAAGAGATAATTATTTGTTCACAAATAGCTAGATTACCATTCATCTTGTGAAGAATTATGCTCTCTATTTAAAGACAAAACACATACAGTTGTAGTACCATTTCATTCAATCAGTTTTGGATGATGGATAGTTAAAGATGGATAAGATACATATAGATGATAATCCAACAAATATATTTACCAAAGCAGTAACAATGGAGAAGCTAAACTCCTCTTCTATTTTGGTTGGGCTTCTAGACTAAATAGAATAAAAGAACAATATACTCTAAGGTGGTTTGATATTCTAGTGGGAGCTATAGGTTTAGTGGTGCTATAATTTTTCTCCAAGTGGGAGGTTATTTTTGTGGAGTCTAATCAGTGACTAAGTGGGAGATTATTGTGATGTGGAGCCTAATCAGACTTACAAGTTTATTTGGTGCAGTTTCCCTCAAGATTATTTCTATGAGGATTTGGGGGTAGTTCCCCCAAGATGGGTCAAGGTCGTGGGGTCCCTTAGAGCCAAAAATGATCCTACTATTATAAAAGACATGGGCTACTATTTTTCTATTGGACCACTTATTCTAGCCTTAATTTTGTAAGTAGCAAAACCTTCTATAAATTGTCTTATGGTTAGGGATTTTCATAATGTATGGTGATATTGTAGCTTCTTGTTGCGGTATTAAGTTTTAAGGGATTGTTGATTGTAATAGCTAGATAATAATAATAGTGGACTTGTTGTTGTGGACATAGCCTAGGGACTAGGTGAAGTGCATTAAATCCTTCTATCTTGTATTCTCATTTGTGTGCTTTGTTATTTTTTGTTATTTGTTATATTTGCATGTAACGATTATTTCTATATGTGGTTAATCCTAACAAAATATGGGCTTGTGATTCAACCACACACTTTAACATAATATTTATTTGTTAGATTCACCCAAGAATGAACAGGAGATTGTTCATCTTGGATGGATGAACAATGTGACCTAATTCCTTCTATCCAGACGAGGTTGTAGTATGTACTCTTAGATTCAAGACTTCAGTAACCAAACCAACTAGAATGAAGGGTTTTAATCTATATGGATGCAAGATTAAGTTAGAATAAATACAAGCTAGTTTATTTTTTTAGGATTTTTCTATGCAAGATAAATGAACTAATCTATATGATTATGAGAGATTAATCTAACATGATTGAAAATTAATATAAATAAAAGTATTCAAAAATGAAATGTAATAGAGAAAATCTTTATGAATGCAAAATGTTGAGCTCTCAAACTAACAAAGTTTTGATACTTATCAATTGCATCATCCTAAAATGGGAGGTAGAAGGTCTCTTTTATAGAATGCAAGAACCAATCAACGATTGAGATTGAATCAATTGAATGGCTTAGATTAGAGGAGAGTTGAGTTCAACTGGAAAGTTTCCATAATTGGAGGAATTAATTGATTTCTTTTGGAGTGAATGATGCAGTTAACTATTTTATTTCCTTTTCTGATTTCAATTGACTCACAATTTCCAATTTAGAACTAGAGAGAATATTTGAGTTATTTAATTAAATGTGACCTTATAATTCAATAATTAAATTCAACAATTAGGATGAGGGTATTTAATTATATCAAATATATTTAATTTCTTTTTTTGTGTGTATTACCTAAAGGGGTGAATTTATTTAATTAAAGTGCTAGGAATTATAATTAAATTAATTCAATTAGAAGATTTATTTAGCTAAATTAAGTCAATTTTTAGGAATTAAATAACATATGTGATTATTACAATTTGATACTAAGATCAAGTAGAGATAATTGGTAAGAAATGCCTAGTATAAGATGACTTTGTTGATTAGAAATTAATGTTGGAGACTAATGCAACAAAAATGGTTCAGAATGGCAAGGTGCCAATTTTGGGGTATTACACATGCTAGTGAAGATCATAATTGTAGAGGATAGTATAAAAATAGAAATGTTGTTTTGAACAATGAGACAGAGGTGAGACTAAAGGGCTCATGAGAAAGGAAGAGTAAAGAAGAATGTCACTGCATCTTCAAGGATACACAACTACAAGTTAAGATAATGCTATCACTCGATCATTTTTATTTAGGTTTCCCTCTTACCATTGCATCTATTTGTGACTCTTAACAAGGCATGATTTACTAGTAGGATTTTGTAAATCCTATAAAAAAAATCCTATCAAAAAGAGATTTATAAATTCTCTAACTAGGTAGTTGTCATAGGCTTTTGTAATCCTAATAGATTATAGAAATTCCTATAAAAATGTATTCCTAAAAGGAATAATTGTATCTCTTAACTGAGTGATCCTTTACATTCATTACAAGGTCTAGTGGGTATGTTAATCCCACCATGGTTTTCATCATCTCATTGATGGTTTCCATGTAAAAAAAATGATTGTGTCACTTGATGTATGTATTGGTGTTTGATTTTGTATGATTCTATTTTACTACTTTCCTTATTACATTTCTAATAAGACAATTAGTGTTAGGAATATATTATGTGTTAATAAAAATAATTGGTAGAAAATTTCATACTGATTCACCCCCCCACCCCACCCCCCACCCCACAAGTACTAGTTGGGACCAACATTTGGTATCAAAGCATAGACCCTAGCAATGATAATCCCAGTAGCTTGAGGGTAAATCTGATAATAGAAAACAAATTAAAAAATCAACTTGAAAAAACACTCGACACCATCAAGGTTTTGAAGGAAAAACTAAGAAAGTGCTTGGCCAAAAGGAAAGAACTAACAACAAGGCTAATCAAGAGACAAGAAGTCATAGAATAACTAGAAGATCATAGTGGATTTGAATAGTCTAAAGAATCCATATCTAATATAATGGATAAAAATGAAAAGCTAAACGAAACCATGATGTAGATGAGGAGAGAAAATTAAGAGATAACAAGAAAATTAAGAAAATCTCAAGAATAATGAGATAGTACCATCCCAACTAGAGACAAAGTTGAAGAAACAACTAGAAGAAAGGACGCATGGAAAAAAAAAGAAAACAATTATCCATATATAAAGAAGTTCACACAACCAAGTGAAAAAGAACTCAAGATAACTTAAGAGATAAGAAGTACAAATGAGAGGAATTATAAGCTCAAAAATTTCAACGAGATCTCATAAAATATCAATGAAAAACTATGAGATTAGAGAAGAAACAAGAGTATCACTAATCTTGGTTATGTAGGTGATAGTAAGACTGAAGAAGGTGAAACCTTAGGAGGAGGGAACTTGGACTAAAAAATATCATGAAGTACATATCCTAAACGTAAGAAAACTACTAAAACCACCTATTACTAATTTGGTGAGAAGCAACATATGTTGTAGAGCATCCACACAAATCCACCTTCCTCAGGGACTTCCTGTCCCAAATATGCTTGTAAGGTGTTTTCCACCCATTGATGTTTTTCTTTTACATAAGATTTACCAAGCCATATCAAGACTCCAAATAATTTAAGAATCAAATGGAATCCACTAAAATTTTCAATTCCATTCTAAACATTAAACAACCATTCAACCCTTTCAAAATACTTCACAATCAAAAATTTGGCGGCTGTCCTAAATTTAGTCTTCTTGTGATAGTTTCAGATAATCCCTTTAGTTGACCCTCTTAACATCAAAAATAATTTTATTATTTATTATGAAAGTTTTATTAACTTTAATACCTTCCATATCCCAAAATATTATGGCCTTATGAATCCATTTGATCTATCAAACAAAACTCTAGAAAAAAAGAATAAAAAATATACTTGCACATTGTCCTCTTTGATAGACCTATAAAAAGAGGTCTATAACTTTTAAAACAGAAAAAAAATCTCAATAAAACCATTTCATCCTTATAAAACTTCATTCTCCATAACATATCCAAAATTCAACCACATTCAATGGTGGAGTGTTGAGATATGGCCCCCATAACAACACTTTATTCTTCTATCATAAAGAATAAGAAACTTGCATGTCTAGTCCACCTAGGAAATCAACATAAATCTTCACAATATTAACCAATAATTCCAAAAATATATTCATCTTAAATATAAATAAATCCCCTCTAATAGTAATAAACTTTTTTATTTTTATTTTTCCATTGGTGCATTTAAGAGAAAAATAAACTTTCTTCGAATAACCTCTTTCATGAGTGTTTCTAGACTAATTTTACCCAAACATTCATATCTTTCAAAATTCTCGATTAAATCAATCAAAAATAGAAGAAACCAAAATATTATTCATTTCACAAACTTTACATTCTAATAATACAGTGCTCTCAGGTTGTAGAAGCCCATAAAATTACTACAAGTAACACTATTACTCTATAAAACTAATCAAAACACAAATAGATGAATGTCAAATCTTACCAAAATGACTTTTCTTCCTTCCAAAAATTTCCCACTATTTTTGGATCATATATTCAAGGCCTTATATAGTTATTTGACCTTTCAACTACTTATAACCACCTTTTAACATCTTTTGCAACTTTGCTTAGCAATATTTTGTTGCCAAGTTGACAACTTTTACACTTTTTTCAAATATGACCTCATGGTTATATAAAAATAATTTAAATGCATCACATGACTCCTCAAATGACTAACTACATCTATTTTCTCCTTCACTTGGCTATGTTACATCATTTTAACCTTATTACCAACTAGGTCATGAATGGAAACTATTGGAATTCTTTAGAATAACTGAAAGGGGGGTTGAATCAGTTATCCAAGGTCCAAATGGACAAACAAAACTTTTCAGTGCTTAACAGATTCATATCCATAAAACTATATTGTGCATGCATCCATTAGATCATATAATACCTTAACTTATTACATCACTATCCTAAGTCAAAATAAATTTGCAGAAATGTAAACATTAAGTACTAAAAACTCATTCACACAATTTGACACAAGGATTTTATGTGGCAACCTAATTTGGAAAAAAACACTAGTAACATGCTACCCAATTTCACTCTTCCAAAGTGATGCCCTATTAAAGGTTATAATACACACTGTTAAATGTGACCTACTTAAAGGATTTCAATACCTATTAAGAGTGATCCTTGTTAGAGGACTTTAAAACATTCCATTAGTATGTCACCCAGTTAAAGGATTTACAAATAACTATTAGATCAACCTTAATCCAAAGGATTTATCCAAACTAATATAGTTGTTAGAATAATAAAAGGAGTGATCTGATAATAAAATACAACTCACTTGCAGATTTTGGATCTCTAGTTTAGTCCTCCATTCTAATTGGCATTCATACTCTTCATCTCTGATAGCTTGTTCACCCTTCAAGCATTCAACCTCTTAAGCCTTCTTTCTTTGTATTCTAATTACAGTCTCTTCTATTCGGCCAACATATGAAGAAACACCCTAGACTTCTTGTCTTCCTTAGGTTCTCACACATGAAAACCTTTTCTTTTGGCTTGCTATCTCTATAAATAAAAAAAATTAGATCTTTTGTTGTTTAACCACAATCACCCATTTTAGGGTTAGATAGGATTCAATGAATCTACCCACTTTTCCATTTTAGTTCCTCTAGAAACTTCTCTACAATCTTCCTTGAATTCACCTTTAAATGGTTTATTATGAATTCTATGTCACCAACTCATCATACTTATCTTCCATGTGCTTCACATAATTCAAGAAATCAAATTAGTTGGCTCAAATTTGTCAAATCTTTGATTTCACACTTTTTGTTGTCACTAGGCATCTACACTATTCGCTTGGAAATAATAGTCTTCTAATGCTCAGCCAACCCTAGGTTGCTCAACATAAACTATGTCTTCTCAACTCAGTCACCACTATTATTTCCCTGAAGCTCGACACTTACTAAATTTTACTGATTCTTGGCACATACTAACTTTTTTGCTCAGCCTAAACTAGGTTTGTTTGACTTACACTATTTTCTTGGCTAGGCTTGGTAGACACTTTTTAAGAAAACACTTCTTATTGGATTAGCTAAAGTAACCATTTACTTTAGCCTTAAGTAGATCAACAATACATAATATCATCAATTTCTTACTTGGTCTTGTATGCATCAACTATGACCTATAATCAACTACACTTCAACATGGTCTTTACATGCAAGACCATTCCAAAATGAACATTGAATCATTCACCCAAAATGATTTGGAAAATTGGCATGTTGCCTCCTAACTAGATAGATTTTTCCTTTGCTCTCAGAATGAGAAGTTGGCAACTAGACCTCTAGTATGAAGGATTTTGTAAGCTATGTGAGAATGCAATATTTAAAGCTAAATGAAATGCATTGTTAAGATAAAAAATAAAAGAAGCATATTATTCTATATGTATGCATATAAAGCTAATATTAAATTAAAATGCAAGAAATTAAACTATAAATTTATGAGCAAATGAGTAGGTATTTCAGCATAGATTCATTGCAAAATTAATTCTACCTTCATAATGAGGAATTGAAGGCTTCTTAAATAGAATCCCAGGATCAATCAATGGTCAAGATTGAAGATGAGACTTAGTCAAAATGGAAAACTCCCTGTGTAGGTGAGGTTAACTGATTCGAATCTGAGTGTGATGGAGAGTTAACTAAGTTTCACCTGAGTGTGAGAACAAGTTAACTAAGTTAATTCCATTTTGAGAGATAGTTCACTCAGAACTTCCATTCCAAAATTGATTTTATAAAGAATATTTAATTTAATAAAATAGTATATGACCTCATCAATGCATATTTTCAATTAATCAAGTAATTAAACTCAATAATCAAAATAAGGACATTATCTTATTAAATTAAATACATTTAATTCCTTTATACATTAGCTAAAGAAGTAATTTAATTTAATTTAATTATGAACACTTATAACTAAATTAAAATTAATCAATATGTTTAATGTAGCTAATTTTAGTCGATACTTAGGAAATAAATAGAGAGTGTGATTAATGTAGGTTGGGGTTTTTTGCATTTGACACTTAGGTCAAGTAGTCAATATCAGAATCAAAATTGCCTAGTGATATAGGACTTAAGAATGATTGAATAAACTAGAATTGGTTAATATGGAAATGTGCCAATTTTAGAGTATTACATTTTTCCCTCTTTGAATGAATGTGTGAGCTGCATGTTCAATTCAAAGAAATTAGAAGTATGAAGCATAGATCAAGAAGAGAGCTTGACTCTAAAATTGATGATATAGAGACCAATTGATAAGATTTTAAAGGTTATCTCTAGAATAAGGCTTAATTTTTAGGAGCTAGGGTTTAGAATGTCCTAATACATGCCCATTGAATAGTGATTGAAAGAAAGAGCTTAGAATTATCCCCAGAATCAGGCTTAATTCTTAGAAAGAGTAAGGATTATCTCCAAAATGAATCTTAATGCTTAGCAAGAATTTGAAATTATCTCTAGAATGGACCTTAATTCCCTAGAGTCCAAATAGAACACCTAAATACTACTCCATAAAAAATAACAAGACCTATCAAGAGTCATAGAATCATCCCTAGAATGAGGCTTGATCTTTAGGATTCAGGGTTTTGACTATCCTAATACCTATCCATCGAACTCTGACAAGATTGTTATAAGATTGATCAGCTAATCAAAATATGAGATAGATGACATAGACGACATAGATTCTAGATAAAGGGGAATAAGATGCCCCAAGTGATGAGATGCCTTGAGTGATGAGGACATAAGATTTAGACTGAGTTGCAACCAGTTTTGAAAGATTCAATGATGTAATCATCCTACCCCCTCAAGAGCAAAATCGAAAGATCACACACCAAAAATATGATGTGGAGCAATATATTGAGAGATACTGAAGAAATCTTAGGTTAGAAGAATTTAGAAGAAATCAGAAAGATCTGAAGAAAATTTGGAGTTGATTCAAGGTGATTTTGAGGTCCAAAAGACCAAGTTTGACCAAAGTTTAACCAAAGTTGACGTTTTCTAGAGATTTTGGAAAATTTGAAGAAAATGTGATTTGAAAAGATTCCAAGATTCACAAAGTATCAAAAAAATTAGACTGCATAAGAATTTGATCATGTCTGTACAAAAATTTTAAAATGTAATTTTGAGTTGTTTAAGTGTGTCAAATTTCGAATTCAATCGCGAAAATGAGTTCAAAGCAACGAAATTAGTCATGGGTGATTTTTACGCAAATCAGAGCACTTTGAAAAATTAGGTCAAAACCTATATAAGGGCCCAAAGGGTCATTTTCAAATCATTTATGCTTTTGTCTTTTGTGGAGAAGAGAGCTCTAAGGAGAAAGATGGTGGTCCCCATGCATTCTCATCAATTCAAGAACTCCCAATGACACAACCAGCTGGTAGAGTATGTACATCCAACGAGTCATTGATAATCCAACTTTTCTTTTGAAATTTCATGCATTTTGAGTTGTTTTAGGTCATTTAGGATGTTTTCAATTTTAGCCATGTCAGTTCTCACATGAGGATATCTCTCCTTGTGTGGGCCTAATCACCCTTTGTGTAAAGAAGTATGAGGCCAATACTTCTTTTCTTGGTGTAATGGGTTTCTATATGTAGAAGACACCCATGTTTCACATGAGAAGCCCTAAAAAGGGTGAATTTTTCACTCATTGCTTGATCTCTCTTCGTGCAACAAAGTGGATCCTCACATGAAGATGTGGAATCTTGTGTGAGAACATGAATTCCCACGCAAAATTCTAGTGTATAGTAGTAGTTCAAATGTGTGAATGTTGATTTTTTTGTTGTATTTTTTCATCTTCATTTGTCTTTTCCATTTAGCTAAGACTAATTGTTTTCCTATTGTGTTTGTGTTTGTAGATTACCTTTCCTAATGTTAGATTCAGGTCTCATTACCCGCCTTATGGAGTTTTGTTGCGGCAGTAAAATAAGGGCAATATAGCTCATATTGATGCACTTGGATTATCCTACCTTTATCAAATCCTAGTGTTGCTAGTGAATCTTGACCTTTTGACTACCTTAGTTGAGCATTTCCATTCAGAGATGAACACCTTTCATCTACCACAAGGAGAGATGACGATCACACTTGAGGATATGTACAAGATATTGCAGATCCCATTCCATAGGCCACAATTTGTTTACAACACAATACCACAAATAGGTACAAAGGCACTAAGGGTCATCTTTTAGGAGGATCTACTCATGGGTCAATCCATCACATGGGATGAGCTAGTACACACATATGGGCCCACACACAAATTTCTAGCGATGTTGGGTATATTTATCAGCTGCTTCTTGATGCCAGACAGAAGCTAGCATGGGCTAGAGTATGAATGGGGCTAGATGCTAGAGATGATGTTAGAGGAACCTGAGCATTATGGATGGGTTCAGTGCATGCACACACACATGTTCCACAAGATGCACAAGATAGTATATCATGAGGGGAAGAGCATGGCCACTGGGATCTATGTTCTTTAGATATGGGCATGGGAGCACTTGCTAGTCACTAAACCCATTTTTGTATATAAGAGGTAGCACATGGAGCACTATATATGCAATTATAGAGGCCAGTTGACCCAAATAGCTCTAGGGAAGACTGAGCAGTGGAGAGCTCGATTGGACAACCTAGTGGTAGTTGTATGAAGACCATGGAGGGAGACCAAGGATTGGGATGATACACCCCGAGAGTTGGGACACATGTTTTCCTCTTGATTACTAATAGGTCACTCTATGTAGATTGTAGAGAGATTTAGACTAACTCACGTGTGGCAATAGTATGGTCATCCTTAGGATATATCTCATGTGTATTGTTCCTATGCACAATTGGTGATAGATCTAGACTACAAATGGTCCCCGAGGTTAGACCTAGGCTAATTAATGATTGATGTGGACAACTTGGTTGCAACATAGTGGGATTACATAGTGGCTATGGTAGATGGAGAGATGACTCCCATATACCAAGCCCATTTTTTGAGTCATCCCTTTCCATGGTTCATAGACCTAGTAGGGATGGTCATACCCATTCAGCTAGTACAAGCACCATAGGGATAACTACAGTAGCCACAATAGGAGAGGATCAGGTAGAGGACATGGAAGGTCCCCATTCCTCCTCAGTAGATGAGAGTAGACCTAGCTATTGGAGGTAGTGGTATAGGCTAGAGACATCCTCAAGGAAAGATGTGCTCCCTAGGAGCTATAAGAGGAGATACATAGAAGCCTTATACAAAGGAGTAGCCAGCTGAGAAACTAGAGCAGGGGCTAGGTGACTAGGAGATGCAGGATCAGCCTATTGCAAGGGGCCAAGGTAGATATATCCTAGCATAGACCCAAGAGGCCCTTAGGAGAGTGAGAGAGTGGGTATGGATAGTGTAGTGATAGCTAAGAGAGATGCATATACAGGTTGCAATGAGAGACACCTAGATCAGGGAGCAAGATTGCAAGATCCATGAGCTATGAGAGTAGCTAGGGCAAGAGACTCTGATATCTGAGTAGCAACAAGATGAGATCTGGCTATAGTTAGCTAGTGCATCATATTATTTTGCAGTGTATATGATAGTAGTGCCAGATGAGGAAAAGTAGGTGCCTAGATATTTCTCTACCTCCTCCTCCTCTAGCTAGGGGTGAGGGAGAAGGAGAGAGTTAGCTCATTTTGCTCTAAGTTTTTCTCTAGTTATGTATTGAGTGGTGTGCCAACACCATCTTGTATCATTTTGAGATCGATAGTGCTTGAGTAGCATTCAATTTTGCACTAATATACACTTGACTCCATATATATTTAAGATTTTTTATTCGAGTACCATTTACACATGTCATCTTTCTATCTTTACCATTTATTGTACATGAGATGTTTTAAGCTATGATTATGAGTGAAAATATGATGTGATGTATGGATCTAGTGTAGATGAGATGAATCATGATAGTATGTATGAAATGAAAAATGTTAACAAACTAACATCTCATGCAATGCCCTATTTTGTTGATAGTGATAGGTATCCCATGAAGATCAATAGGACAAACCAAAGAATTGAATTCTTGTGTAGCTATGAAGAAATGTGATACTTTGAAAAAACCAACAATCCCTTATCATGAAGGATACAAGTAGATTAGTGATTGAACCATGTTCTTATGCAATGTAATCCTATGCTAGATGCAAACCTAGGTCTGGTTACTAAGTTTTGACAATTATCATCACTGAGCGTATAGTGAAAACTCAGATGTCCTACAATTCCCACTAACATTGTAATCATAGGAATATGAATAGGACATCTACTCTAGTTTTTTTGGGATTAAATGTAAGCATTTGAGGCACAAGAAGCCAAAATGACCAGAATATTTGTCCCTTTTAATGTAGCAAGTTAACATAAACATTAGACCATAAATGCTAGGATGACCAGAATGTTTCTTGTGTAAAGACAAACCAGGCACACAAGAGGTTCTTCCTATGCTAAGTAATCAGTAAGTATTATGTCCGCAACAACCCTTGTGTTCATAACCTAAGACAGAAGTGTGCTAGGTATACTTGCAATGACCCATATGTTCACTTAGCAGGACGAGTATCAATATTTAATATGGCATAGAGAATTTACTCCAACAAGCAAGGAGAAGAACCAACCTCACTGATTTAACAATATAAAAGGAGTTGAGGTACACACGGCCATCCAATACGAGATGGAGGCTCTTATAATGGACACCCCTTTTATATGGATGGTTCAAATCATTGGAACCAAACCAAAAATAGAAAGAAAAGAAAAGATCATGCCCCATTCCTCACTTCTCTAGTCGAAAGTGAAATCATTGAGTTTCTCAAAGAGACATGTTAAAGAAAAAGTGAAACAAACAAATAAAAGCTCAACATATCCCAAAAAAGTTCATTATTTTGTGTTATAGGATTGATGTCAAGTGTCAATGTTCAGAAATGTATGAAAGAAATCTCTTTAGTAAGGTGACAACAGTAGATAGACATAGTTAGAATAGCTAGTTACTAAAGTCAAAGAGGAATATTCAAGAAGAAGAACTTTGGTACGAAATTGAGTGACAATAGATAGGCATAGTTAGAACAACTAGTGACTGACAAGAGAGATCTTCCATGAGAGGCATCTCAAAAACTGACACAAGTGATAGTAGGCAGATCCAGTTAGAACAACTAGTGACTGACACAAGAGATGTTCTGTGAGAGGAATCTTGATAGTGACATGAGTGATAGTAGGAAGACACAATTAGAACAACTAGTGACCGACACAAAATATTTTTCTATGGCATTGTAGGGTGTTACCCTCAAGTTATGATAAGATTCAATCCATAGATACATGAGAAAAAGTAGCAAAATAAAGTAGGAAAGAAATTGTACAAGAGCTAGAAGATGTGTTGCTAGATATAGCATTTGAAACAAGAGGTGCTTGCTTACTAGGTTTTCACTTTCTTGGCAGAGATTTTTTTTTTCTTTTGCTACCATGATGCCTATTTTCCAAGTTTTCATCAATGGCACTTTTTTAATTTTTCAATTTTTTTTGTATTTTTCTCCTTTTTGATTTTTTTAAAATTTTCAATTTTTTTGGTATTATCGAGGCTCCAATTGCTAGGTTTTCACCAAGATAATATTTTTTTCAAGACCTTTTGTAATTTTTAGATTTTTTTAGGACATTTAAGTATATACAAAGAGTGTTTGAAATCAGATCAGCTATAGAACCACTTCAGATGGAGAGTGTTGATGGGTTGCTTGAGTACCTCTCCCTCAGCTATAGAAAATTGATAAGCACCAGATTTGAACAGTATAGTGACTATATAAGGACCAAGCCAATTGGGCTCAAACTTCCCTTTTTGTACCCATTGTTGTTGATTCTTAGGGTATTCTCTTAGAACAAGATCACCCAGTTGGAAGTTACATGGCTTAACTTTCTTATTGTAGCTTCTAGACATATGTTGCTGATAAGCTCGAAGATGATCACAAGCCACTTTTTGATGTTCATCTAATAATTCTAGCTCTTGAAGCCAAGATATTCTATAGTCATCATCAGTAATGAGGTCTTTCATGGAGATTCACAAAGTGGGAATCTCAACCTTAATTGGAAGCACAGCATCCACTCCATATACTAAAGAAAAGGGCATTGTACCCATTGGAGTTTTGATACTTTTTCTGTAAGCCCATAAAGTTGGATTAATCTGAAGGTGTTAGTCCCTTCTAGATTTCTTAGTTGTGCAATGCAAGATCTTGAGGATTGCCTTGTTGGAGGCTTCCAGTTGACCATTACCTTAGGGGTAATAAATAGTAGATCAGTGGTGCGTGATTCTAAACTTTTTGCATAAATCTTTAAGATTCTTGTTTTTAAATTGTCCTCCATTGTCAGTAATGATGTAGGAAGGTACACCATACCTACATATGATGTAATTCATAATGAATAGAGCTACAATTTTTCCATTTTCTATAGAGAGAGGAAATGCCTCTACCCACTTAGTGAAATAATCTATAGCCATAACGATGAACTTGTGTCCATTTGAAGAAGTTAGGTGAATCTGACCCACAAGATCAAAGGCCCATTGTTGGAATGGTAATAATGTGATAGATAGAATCATCTCCCTAGTTGAAGCATGAATTATATTCCCATGGAGCTAGCATTTTTTGTAGGACTTAGCATATTTGATTTTCTTTTGCTCCATATTTAGCCAATAATAACCAGCTCTAATAAGTTTACAAGCTAGTGTTAAGCCATTATAGTGAGATCCACAAATGCCCTCATGTACATCAATTAATGTGCATTTTTACTCATCGAGTTCTAGACACCTAAGAAGTGTTCCATTGAGACCTCTCCTAAATAATTCATCAACAATAATAACATACCATGAAGCATTGCAAATAAGTTGACATTTTTCATTCTAAGTTAGATTGTCTAGGATGGTTTGGTCATGCAAATAAAAGTATATATGGTGGTAGTGGGATGAATCATGTCCTATAATATAATAGACCATCCAAGATTTAGGGGAATTATAGGTAGGGTAGAGTAACGTTTCCACCAAGAACTTCTGTCAAAGATCATTCTCTAGCATCTCTAAAATAGAAGCAAGAGTAGCCATGGCATCGACCACTTTGTTGTCCACCTAAGGAATTTGTTGAAAAGTGATATGAGAAAAGTATTTCTTTAGGTCATCCACCATGCATTTATAAGGGATCAATTTCTCATCCTTCATTTGGTACATATCATTGACCTAGTTGATGATGAGTTGTGAGTCACCAAAGATTTTTAACTCATCCACTCTCCATTGAACTACAATCTTCATGCCATTAATTAGGGCTTCATATTCTACAATATTGTTTGTACAAGGAAAAAAAATCTTGTATGTCTTAGGAAGTGAGGACCTCTGTGGTTTTATGAACAAGATTCCAACACCAAATCCCTGTTGTGTGAAGAAACCATCAAAAAAGATCACCCAAGTTTGTTGTGCAAGTGTTAGAATTGATTCATTAGGAAAATCAATGTTCAGTGGGAGAAGATTCTGTATCGGTGCTTCTACTAATTGATCAGCAATCACTTATCCCTTGATAGCCTTTTGTTCAACATACTAGATGTCAAACTCACTTAGTATCATGACCCACTTAGCTACCCTTCCTATTAGAGCTATCTTGCTGAGTAAGTATTTTAGTGGATCAATTTTAGCAACCAGTTGCATAGTATGGGCAAGCATGTAGTGTCTCAACTTTTGGGAAGTAAAGATGATTTCCAAGAAAGCCTTTTTAATGATATTGTAATTCATTTCATAAGAAATCAACTGTGAATTAGGTAGTATATAGCTCTTTTCTTGTTGTCATTATCTTCCTGAGCTAGCAAGATACCAAGAGATGACTTTGTTGCTAAGATGTATAGAATAAGAGGGTTCTCATTAATAGGAGGCATCAAGATCAGTGGATTAGCAAGGTATTTCTTTATCTGTGTTAGACTATAATCACAATCTTGGCTCTAATTATATTTCACACCTTTATGCAGAGTCTTGGTAAAAGGTTGTTACCTATCTACTAGTTGTGAGATGAATCTACGAATGGATTGAAGTCTTCCTTGTAAGCCTCTCATTTGACTAATATTATGAGGTGGAGGCATATCCATGATTGCTTGAACTTTCTTTGGATCAACCTCAATTCCTTTTGTAGAGATAATGTAACCAAATAGTTTCCTAGATGTTACACCAAATGCAATTTTTTTGGAATGAAGTCTCAGATTGAATTTCTCCATATGATCTATGATGGGTCCCAAATCTTGAAGGTGAGTGTTTCATTTTGTACTCTTAACCAAGGTATCATCGACATAGTCTTCCATTGTTTTATGCATCATGTCATGAAAAATTATAGTAACTACCCTCTAATATGTAGCACCAAAATTTTTTAAACCAAATGACATTACGTTCCAATAGAAAGTACCCCGTGCACAAGTGAAAGCAGTCTTTTCCTAATCTTCTAGTGTAATTTTGATCTAATTATAACTAGAAAATCCATCCATGAGTGAGTGCATTTCATATCCTACTATCACTTCCACTATCGTATCAATGTTAGGGAGTGGAAAATCATCCTTCAGACATGCTAAGTTTAGATCTAAGAAATCTATACAAACTCTGATAGATTTGTTGTGCTTGGAGACAAGAACAATGTTTGATATCCATTTAGCATAATCAATAGCATGGATGAAACCATGTTTTAGAATATTTTCTAGTTCATCTTTGACTAGTAATGCAACATGAGGATGTATTTTTCTAATCCTAGCATGTTTGAGTATGTCCATGCAAAGTCTATCTTTTTCTCTTGGAAGAAGGCAATGAATTCCTCTTTTTCTTTTGGAGATAGAGAATATGTAAGATGTATCATGTGAGGCTATTCCTCTATTCCAAAGTTGATTAGTTGTGTTGGTTCCATGAACACTGATGATCTTTCCTAAAAATGACTAGGAAGTGCATCAAATATCTCATATAAAGGTGCCTCAGAGAGGTTTTCACCCTTGGATACATCTTTTATTTTTACTATTTTAGGTTTTGACAATGCCAAAATGTGGTTTTCATCATCAGACATTTTATTTCTTTTCTTTTTGATTGTATGATTGAGATATTTGATGTTAGCTTTAGTCATGTTGATAGTTTGTTCACTGGTGGAAGATGTTATAGGTTTGACAGTATTTAAGTAACAAGAAAGAGTATAGTCATTCTAGAATGTAGGGACTTCACTAAATGCATTGGAATTATAATCTATCAGCTCAAGATAGGTGAGTGAAAGAGATGTGGTGGGTTTGATAACATTCATAGTATAATCATCAAATGCATGGACAAGAAAATTGAGACCTAGAGTGACTTCATCCACAGGTTTTTTCAAATACCTTTGAGTTCTAACATCATTAATTGAAGACTCAATGATACTAGTTGGATAAGACTCATCTGACCTAGCCCTAGATTAGTCACCTACTTCAAGTTGATTTTCATAAACAAGAACTTGATCTATGTCTTTTTCGATAGTTACTTCTGAGAGAGTCAAATTCATACTCTCGAGAGTCTATGCTACATGGAGATAGACTATATAATTCCTTGAAAGTTATAGGGAAAAATTCTCCTTCATCATCTAGATTTTTACAATGATACTCAATGCATAAGGCATGACTGGATTCTCCTTGTTCTTGTTGGATATGGAGAGAATCAACAATGTTGTCAAAAGAATCGCTATCAATATCCATAGTGCTAACATGTGGTACAAAGTCATCTAGTTATATGAAGAATTTGGCAAGTTCATCAAGAACTGGATAAGGATAAGGATCCTCATCATCAACATTGTCTTCATGGTCATCAAACATAACTTGTGACTCATTTTCAAGTGAATTCTTAGGTTCTAGTATAAATTTTTTAATCCCTAGATGGAAGGGAATCTTCTTGAAGCCTAGACCAAATGTATCTTGGTTTCTTCTAGCTATTTCTTTGATAGGATCAATCCAACCATTTTTGTTGCATCCAACAGGGCTATTACCCTTATATCCAAAGCGTTTCATGAGTTTTATACCTAGACCATACATTTCAGGAGTAATTTCATGAGACTATTTTGTGAGGGTAACTAGAGTTTTCTCTTTGTATATCCATCCAGCAATAGCTCTGTTTTTATCTTCCTCCTCGAAAGGGACAGTAGCTTTGACAAAGGTACCATTGTACTTAGTTTGAGGTGTCAACACAAAAGGTATCTTCACTTTAGATGGTCTCCTATAGTGATGGGGAGACTTAGGAAGAGATGTCAAAGATAGGACTAGTTCTATGTGATATTCACCCATTCCAGTTTCTTTTAGCTTGAGTGACTACTCAATTTGCTTCATCTTACTATCATGATGGTCTATGGATTCCCTATTAGTAGGTACAAAGCTTTTAGTTAATTTTAGCATGTTATAGGTATAGCTAGTACTTGCAGGTATGGTGACTTTTAGAGTTGTGAAATGGAAACTTTATGAACTAATGGTAAGTGGATGGCATAGCTCACATCTCATGTATCTATGGTCTTCCTAGCAAAATATTGTAAGCTAAGGGAATGTCTAGAACTTACAAGTAACATCCCTTTCTACAGGACCAACCCAGAGAAGCAACACAAAAAGACCCAAGGATTTATGCTCGAATTCATCATATGCTTTGATAGTTATCTTGTTATGGGAATCAATGGACTCTTCAAAATAGTCCAATTGTCTAAGCAGAGTAGCAAAGATAATGTTTAAACCAACTCCATTATGAATGAGCACATGACAAACATGTTTTTGATGTATCATGACCTCAATGTGTAGAGGTTGGTTATGTGGATGAATTGATGAATTTTCATCCTCCTCAAAGAATGACATATAGTAAGGTGGGGTCAGATGACCTACAATAGGTTGGAACCTCTCAAGATCAAGATAATGTGGTACATTTGCCTCAATGAGGGCTTTGTTGAGAATCTACCTATGAGAAAGCTAGATTTTGAGTAGTTCAAATATCATGATTTGAGCATTTTTTCACTATAATTGATCAAGGATACTATAGCTAGTAGCCATAGAAGTTGTTGCAAGTTTTGTTCCTTTGCCAAATGGACCAGCAAGAGCTTTTCTTTGTGTTGTTCTAGCTTAGGAGTAGAAGGTGCAAGGCCTTTGAGTACTAACTTAGCACAAGAACATGTAATAGCATTGACATAAGATTGTGATGGTTTGTTGTCAGATGTATTGGTAGTAGGGGCCCTTAAGACAAATGGTGTCTTAGGTTTAGTTTTGTCTTGTTTTCCCTTGATGGTAATAACATCACAATACTCAACATCCACTGGTTAAACCATGTGGACTATCTCATCATCATCATTGGAGTATGTATAGTTGATCTTGTTATGAGATTTTTTTTTGGGTTTTCTCTTTTTCATAAGATGGGAATGGATCCTTGAAATCCTTGTGATCTAATTTTTTTTTATGTCCATCCATAACAATTTCACCATTGTCAATTAAGTCTTGGATTTTGTGATGCAAGGTGGTGCAATTGCTAGTTTTGTGACCTTTGTTTTGCTGATATTCACAAAATTTAGTTTCATTCCACCATGGTGGTTTTGGTTGTGGATAATAAGGACGAGAGTTATCCAATGGAGAAATGAGCTTGCTCTATAGCAAGGTCTTGTAGACCACATCCAAATGTTCACCAAGAGGTGTATATTCACATTTTGGGTGTGTAACCGAAGATGAGTTCTTTGGTTTTTTCCAAATGTCTTTTTTTCAAAAGGAGATTTCTCAACATTCTTGGATGCTTTGAGATTGTTTGTAAGATTGAAAGTTGTCTTAGTAGGTTTAGGCTTAATGTTGTCAACTCCATCATGCACAACCTCTTGGTCTTTGTTCACATACTTAGATTTGTCCTTATTAGAGGTTGACCCTTGTTTAGTGTCCTTCTAAAGGATGAGTTCACCCTTTTTGAACATGAATTCCTCAATTCAGATAGCTTGCATGACCATGTCTTCAAAGGTGTGTGGACCTTGAAATTGAACTCTATACCCAAAATTAGGTAGGGGATTATCCATAAAGATATCATTTTTTTCCATTTTAGGAATCTTCTATGAATATTGGGTGTAAATTTATCTCCATCTATAAAGGAATGTGAGGAAAGGTTCCCCAACTTTTTGTTTAAGGTTACACAAGTCTCGTATGTTAATAGGGTGTTGTATGTTGTGGGAGTATTGTCGAAAAAATAGGTTAGAAATCTCATGAAACATTTTGATGCCAATAGGAAAGCATGAAAACCATTCCATAGCCTAACCACCTAGTCTTCTTAGGAATAGATGTATGAGATATGTCTAATTATGCATAAATTCTATAGACAAGGCTCCAAATTCCCACAAATGATCTCAGGGATCAAAAATTCCAAAGTATTTATCATACTTTGGTAACTCAACTCCTCTTGAAAAAGGAGGCATGTCTATACTCTTGTCAAAAGGAAATGGACAAAGAACATCTAAGGTGTATGTTTTTCTAGGTTTTTCTTTATCATGCATCATTTGGGCTAACTATTCTTGCATGATCTTTAGTTGTTTTTGCAATTTAGATGTTTTAGTTTCCTCTTCAGGAGTAATGATTGTTTTGACATTAAAGTGATGGGGTAGTTTGGCTCCCTCTTGAGAAAGTTTGAGAAAATATTTCTCTTTCTTTCCATTAAGCAAGATTTCCATCACTTTTTGGAAGTTTTTGTCCTTAAAATTTTTTTTGATATGTTTAGGAATTATTTCTACCTCTTGCTCATTCTCATTAGTAAAAGGTTCCTTATGTCTTTCATTCCTATGTTGATATTTCTCTCTACTATGTTCACCATGTTTTGGCTCTTGATAAGCCATTTTAGGAATGTGATAAGTTTTAGTGTATGTTAATTGAAAAGGTTGTCTGAATAAGAATTCAACTGTGTTGTTTGGAGACATATGACCTTTTCTAGTTTCAGGATCATCTTGATACAAGGGGTTCATAGTTTTTTGTAAGTTTAAGGAAAATGTTCTTTTAACACGAGGTGGTCTATCAAGTGAAGGAGATCTTGAAGACTCCTCACTAGATGAACTAGAAAGAGACTATGTATAAACTGAGAAGTGACCTCTACCATAATTATGACCCCTAGCTCTACCTCTTCTAAGTCTAAGGGGATAAAACATGTTTCTACTTCTTGTTGCCACAATCATAGACAAGGACAATAAGTGAAAGCCTAGACAAGGACCACACTAGAATGTAGTCTCAAAAAAGTGAGATAAGAGTGTTGTATACTTAGGTATGAATCATCTGAGTAATGGCTAGAATAGCCAAAGATTATGACTATCATGACACAAAGTATGAAAAATACAAAAGGACAATAACAAGATAGACAAGTAATGAGACTAGTTTTCATGTAGATCACAAGTTGTTAGCTAAGAAAAAAGTCATTGTTTGACACTGTTTGCAAATAGAAAAATGGTAAAGTGTTGCAAATATAGATCAAACTTAGAGTGCAAATAGCTCAGATAGAACAGTTCAAAAATTTTAAGACAAGACCCTAGGTGAAGATTCTCAAGGAACCATGCAAGGAATTACAAAGAAGGATGCAAAGATTTAGAATAGCAATTTTTGTACAGTTTTCTCACACGAGGACTTATGCAGAGCCACACAAGAATGTGCTAGATTGACAAATAGATATGATTTTGGCACAAAGGGAAATGTTTTTGCAAGATCTTGTATGGATATTCATAGGAAGTTTTGTGAGGACTCAGAAAAATCCATGCCAGGAAGTGCTAACAAGGTATCTTCTCACAAAAAAAATTTGCAAAATTAGGCAAAATAATCTAAATATATTGACAATTTTTACTAGATTTTAAGAGATTTTGCAAGTTTCAAATAGTTTTGGATAGACAGTTGGTTGTGTTTATAGATTTCAAATAGATAGAAAGATAGTTTTCAAGTTTTGGATAGCATTGTGGTTTTCAAAAAGATAGTTTGTTTTTAGATAAATAGAGGAAGCAAGCAGTTGTTACAAACAATCCAATTAAGGACAAAGCAACTTGGAGCAATAGAGGAGTCTTGACCTTTTGTTTGTTTAATAGGTTTGGACAATTTTAAAGACTAAAGAACAAACATGCTTTATCCCTAAAACCAAAAATGGTAGAGGAAGCAAAACCTTTGTCTCACAACTTGTGTGCATGCGTTCACCTCACACAGCCATGTCACCCCACTAGAGGGCGCCCATGTTTTTGGTGTATTCCAAGGGCTCAATAACATATATGATGAATGAACATGCTTGTGGCAAGGGTCAAGCATGTATACCACCTTCCAATGCCCAAGTATATGCCTATAGTGAGTATCTATAGGATAGATTATTCCCCCTTCTTCCACAAAGATTATGCCCCCTTACAAAGGTCAATCAGGTAGAAACTAACTAAGAGGTTTTTACTTGGCTTTCATTCATATTAATCCCTAGTGGCTTTGCAAGTGAAATTAAGACTAGCAACCCACACCAGCATCTAAAAGTGCACACACTTGACTAGCAAGACTGGGACTGGCGTCAGCTAGTGTAATACATAGAGCCTCCTCTTGATATGTGATACCAAGAATCAAGAGGAAGAAATTAACATGGCTTTGGATACTTTCATTCTACAAAGCTTCTTTATTATAGTAAGTTGGAATCTTCAGTGAAAGGAGTGTGCTCACTTGGGTCATTCCTAGAGGTTGGATCAATCTAGTAGGCCCTCTAAGGGTATTTCCCTCAAGGGGAATGAGCATACTCGTCTACCTCATAACCTTGTCCAAAAATGCAAGACATATTCATCACCGAGTTAGCTTAATGAATCCTAACTTATCCTTTCCCAAGATTTTGATTCCCTAAAAGGAAATAATCATCCTTTCATAGTAAAGACTCATACAGGAGAACCACTAACTTTCTTGCCTCCATTGAGTATTGTCTTTCAAAGGTGTCTAGGTTTTTTATTTTCTCTTAGGCATCACTTCCAAGTAGCAAAGAGCGTACTCCCCTATTCCTCGACCTTGCACCCTATGAAGTTTGCAAGCCCTATTTATACTATGTGTGAAAAGAAATAAAAGAAAATATGACATTTAAGTGGTTTAAAATGAGTTTTTGGCATGCCTATCTTTGACAAATGTTATGCAATCACACAATCAGTACATGTTTCAAGTGTTTTGATAAGGTGTCTTGATGAGCATCCTGCAAACCACTATTAAGTTGTTTGAAAACTAAAAATTAGAAATAAAATGCTTTAAAGAACACTATTAGTGAAAACATAATGATAAAATTGAATTCTGAAAACTACATTTACATGTGTTGATGCAAAATATTGTACAAAATCATGCATAGGCTCAGGTAAGACAATGATGTGTACCAAGTGAGAAACCATGCATTTATACACTTTTTTACATGAGGAAGTGCAATGAAAGGTGAAAAATCTTTAGTTCTTTACGCAAAAATGAGATTTCTCACGTGAGAATCTAGAAAATTGTATAGACAATAGTGTCAAATTAATTAAAATGCAAAAAAGTAGAATAAATGAGGCCAGAAAACTTGATTTTGGACCCCACAGTGGGCGCTAAAAATGTATGCATTAGTTATGGCCTATAATCAACCACACTTCAACATGATCTTTACATGTGAGACCATCCCAAAATGAATATTGAATCATTCACCCAAAATGATTTGACAAATAGACTTGTTGCCTCCTAACTAGACGGATTTGGCCTTTGCTACCAGAATGAGAAGCTGGCAACCAGACCTTTAGTACAAAGGATTTTTGTAAGATATATGAGAATGAAATATTTAAAGCTAAATGAAATTCATTGCTTAGCTAAGAAATAAAAGAAGCATATTTTTCTATATGTATGCATATTAAGATATTATGAAATTAAAATGCAAGAAATTAAACTATAAATGTATGAGCAAATGAGTGTGTCTTTCAGCATAGATTAGATACAAAATTAATTCCACCTTCGTAATGAGGAATTGAAAGCTTCTTAAATAGAATCCTAGGATCAATCAATAGTTTAGATCAATTGAGATGAATGATCAAGATTGGAGATGAGACTCTGTCAAAATGGAAAATTATTTATGTAGGTGAGGTTAACTTATTTAGATTTGAGTGTGATGGAGAGTTAACTAAGTTTCACCTAAGTGTGAGAACAAGTTAACTAAGTTAATTCCACTTCAAGAGATAGTTCACTTAGACCTTCCATTCTAAAATTGAAGAGAAAATATATAAGAATATTTAATTTAATAAAATAGGATAGACCTTATAAATGCATATTTTTAATTAATTGAGTAATTAAACTCAATAATCAGAATAAGGAAATTATCCTATTAAATTAAATACATTTAATTCCTTTTTACATTAGCTAAAGAAGTAATTTAATTTATTTAAAGTATGAACACTTATAATTAAATTAAACTTAATCAATAGGTTTAATGTAGCTAATTTTAGTTGATACTTAGGAATTAAATAGAGAGTGTGATTAATGCATATTAGGTTTTTGCATTTGACACTTAGGTCAAGTAGCAATTATCAGAATCAAAATTTCTTAGTAAAATAGGACTTAGGAATGATTGAATAGACCAGAATTGGTTAACATGGCAATGTGCCAATTTTGGGGTATTACATGTCTTAGTGCTCCTTTTATACACTAAATAACTCAATCTTTCTCTAGGTTCTCTTGTTATCTTCTCTTTTAAAATCCTCTTCATCAATTAAAAAAATGATAGCATTTAACCAAAAAGCAATTATCTTACCAGTAAGTAGTAGGTTTGACATCATTGACAAAATAATGATTGTTCCATGATAGGTTCTACACTTCAAACAATCTCTTTTCAACAATCTCCCTCTTTGGCATTGATGGCAAACCAATACCAACAACAATACCAAAAAGAAAATTAATATCTTTGAAATTTCTCCCTCTATCAATATATGTGCCTCTTTCTTTTTCTTTTTCTAATCTAATCTCTCTGATATCTCCCTTAACCTTATATCTCCTTCTTTGATCTTTCTCTGATATCTCCCTTGACCTTATATCTCCTTCTTTGATCATTCTCTGATATCTCCCTTAACCTTATATTTCCTTCTTTGATCTCTCTCTACTATCTCCCTCAACCTTATATTTCCTTCTTTGATCTCTCTCTACTATCTCCCTCTTTCTTATATCTCCCTCTTGGACAACAATTCCAAAGACTTGTCATATTTTCATGTAGATATAATCTATCCAGTTTCTCCCTCTGTCACCTTGAATGTAATTGTAAATCTTCCAATTCAACTCCATTACTTTTGGCAGCTCCTAAAGTAAGATCCATTGGACCAAATTCTAAAATATGACATTCAACTCAATAGATGAAAGGCACTACTCTTGCTTCTTAAGTAGCTTTGGATAGGGGTATCACCCCTAGTTTAACTCTAAGATATGCATGGGAATCCTTAGGTAAATCTTTTGTGAATATATCATCTATCTATTCTTTTGTATTCACATATTCCATTCTCACTTCTTTTTCTTGAACCAACTCTCTAAATTAATGATACTTGATGGTAATATGCTTTGTCTTTGTGTGCACCACTAGGTTCTATGATATGTTTATAGCACTTATATCATCACAATAAAGTACCACAAGTTTAGTAATTTCTTCCTTCATTCCTTTTAGTAGCTATTTGATCCATACCACATTTGTACACTTCACTATAATAGCCACATATTTAGCTTCAGCGATAGATTAAGATATACAATTTTATTTCTTACTGGTCTAGGTAACCGATCTCTTTCCTAAGAAAAATGATCCACCATTTGTACTCTTTTTGTCATCAATGTTTCCATCCCAATAAGCATTTGTATAGGCTCTTAATTCAAACTTATCATTCTTCTTGTAGTATAGACCATATTCTTATGTTCCTTTCAAGTATCTGATGATCCTTTTAATAGCCATCAAATGATTCTCCTTAGGATTTGCAGAAAACCTTGCAACAATCCCATCAGCTAATGTAATGTCAGGTCTGATATGTACTACATATTGCAATGCCAATCATAGACCTGTACAATATTTGATTTACTTCAGTAGAATCATCATTTTTGGATAGTTTGTTTCCTATCACCATAGGAGTACTAACAGGTTTTGAATCCTCCATACCAGAAGTTTCCAATATTCCTTTACATACTTAGACTAAGTGATGTAAATACCATATTTCATTTGATATACTTGCAAAACAATAAAGAACTTTATCTCTCCAAACATAGATATCTCAAAGTATTTTTCATTTCATTTGCATATGTCTTACACAATGCATTTTTTTTCCTCCAAATATGATATTGTCAAAAAAAATCAGCTAGTAAAATCATGTTACCTCCTTTTGTCTTCAAGTGTAGATTGTTGTTATCATCAGTCTTCTCAAAACCAATCTTCACAAGATAATTGTGAAGCCTTTCATACCATTCTCTTGGGGCTTTATTTAAACTATATAAAGCTTTGTGTAATCTACATACCATGTTCTTCTTGTTTGGATCAAAAAATCCTTCTGGTTGTTGAATATAAACCTCCTCTTCTAGTATACCATTCAAAAATGTTGACTTCACATCTATTTGATAAACTTTGAAACCTTTGTATGTAGAGTAAGCAAGCATAGTTCTTACTCCTTCCAATCTTGCAACTAGGGAAAATGTCTCTCCATAGTCAATTTCCTCTTCTTTTGCATATCCCTTGAAAACTAATCTTGCCTTATTCCTTGTGACTTCACCATTCTCAGCCAATTTTTTTTTGTAAACCCACTTGATTCCAATCATATTCATGTTCTCTAGTCTGGGTACTAGAATCCATGTTTTGTTCTTCTCAATTTGATCAATCTATTCTTTCATGGCTTTACTCTAGTCTTCATTCTCTAATGAATTCTTTGGTGAATTAGGCTCATGCATGTTTAACAAACATGTATCACTTCTCAACATATTCCTTGTCATTGGTCTATCTTCTTTATCTCCAAAAATTTGTTCAGCAAGGTGATTTCTCCTAATATATTTCAAAAATCTTGCTCTTTCTCTTCTTTCTTCAATGGGTCTATAAACTTCATAGTCATTATGAACTTCTCTATTAAGTAAATTATCATTCCTTTCATGTACATTGATCTTAGTATTAGAATGTACATCAGCTTTTTTCTACAACTTGGCTCTTGAATGCAACTCAATATCCATTGTATGTGACTCGGAAGTCACTAATACTTTCTACTATTGATTTACACCTTGGTTCATAGCTTCATCAACATTTATGTATTCATATTAGTAGATGAAGGTTTTATACTATTCAAGTTTCTTTTAAGGCCTAGCTTCATGTACCTTTGTATATTCATCAAACTTCACATTTGCACTTTCTACAACTTTGTTAGTGTTAGTATTTAAACATTTATAAGCTTTACTTCTTGTGGAATAGCCTAGGAACATACCTTCTTCACTTTTAGCATAAGTTTTACCATTATTTTTGTCCTTAAGAATGTTACACTTACTTCCAAACACCTCAAAATATTTTACATTAGGTGACTATCCATACCATAGTTCAAAAGGTGTGGAATTTGTACTTTTCTTGACTTGTACATAGTTCAAGGTATAGACAGGTGTACTTATAATTTCTCTCTAGTATTTCAAAGCCACATTTTTCTCCATCATTAGTGTTTTAGCATAGTCCATTATAGATGTGGTCCTCCTTTTAGCAATCCCATTTTCTAGAGGGGTCCTAGGTGTAGAAGTCTATCTCTTGATCCCTTTGTCATTACAAAATATCTCAAATTCATTTGATGTAAATTCTCCACCTCTATCAGATCTCATACATTTCAAGCTTTTTCTAGTCTCCTTTTGAACTCTTGCCAGATACCACTTAAACATTTGAAAAGCATCATATTTTTATTTCAAAAACATAATTTTCATCATCCAAGAATAAACATCAACAAATAGGATAATGTACTTGTCACATTTGTAGCTTTGCACATCAATTGGTCCACACAAGTTAGTATGAACTAATTCCAAAATTTATTTTGAGGAGTGAGTCTTACTTTTAAAAATAGACTTTGTCATCTTGCCTAACTAACATTGTTTGTAAATCACATTATCAAGTTTCTTCAGTTTTGGAAAACCTTTGATGCTTTTCATGCCATTGATAGTGACTAAGTTATCAAATTTAACATGACATAATATCTTGTGCCATAGCCACACATCATCAAATTCTTCAACAAGACAAGTAGCATCATTCATGTCAAGTAAAACATATTACCTCCAGTCTGATCTCCATTATCAATTATTTTTCCATCAATGTCATAGATATTTTCTTTCTTGTTATCAAATTTAACTTTGCAACCTAAACTTCTCAATTGTGACACACTCAACAGTTATAGTTAAGTCCTACTACATAGTAAGCATTGTCACACATGATCTTTTTTGTCACTTTGACTAATCCTTTACCTTTTATCAGGAAGGGCACATCATTACTAAATCTAGCACTATTTCCATTGTAATAATCAAGAGTAATGAATTTACTTTTATCTCTAGTCATGTAATGTGAACGTCCACTATCAATGGTCCATCTATCACTTTTGTTCACATAAGATATCAATGCAGTTGCCTCATCTTCATCAAAATCATCTTTCAATGCAACATACACAACTTCTTCATCATGGTCATTAGATCCATCTTTTTTTTCTCTTAAACAATGTAGCAAGAATTCTTTCCTTTATCTTTATAGTCTTTTTTTTTCTAATCTCTTTTACCTTTGTATTTATCTCCACTTATATTTTTCTTCTTCTCTGGACACCTAGCAGCAATATGACCAACCTCATTACAGTTGAAATGATGATAGGTAGCTTGCCTTTTCATTTTCCTTTGCCTCTATGAAATCTCCTTGCTAACAATGCTTCAAGCTCTTCTACATCATCTTCATCTATACCACTATCACTAAAAACATGCTTGACATTTTTCTTCTTCTCTTTAGGTTCTTTCAGTGTTTGTTTATCTTTGAAAGAAAATTCAACATTTTGAGTTTTGAAATTATTAAAATTAGAATATTCAAAAGTAATGATTCTACCCATCAATCCTTCAAGGGTTAGATTACTACTAGGAACAAATATTTTTTCTTATATGTGATGAAGCAGAAGGCAAGAGAATCCCCAAAGGAGATGTCCTAGCCCCTAGCAAATAACCACACAGCAGAAGAATAGATAATAATAGAGATAATTAGATTTAAAATAATGTTAATTCACATAATATAATCATAATATTTACATCCATCATTCCCAGCTATAAGGTCTTCCAGGTTACAGCCAAATACATAAGCAATTATAATAGTAATTTTGCAAGACCCCTCAAGATCCAACCCAAACACTAGCTTGTCCAAATTCGCACTCTTGTAGAAACCTCCAAGGAAGATCTCAACTTGTGATTGCAAGACCACCAAGCAATCTTCTTGTTTTCCAAGCCTCAGTTGCTAGCCCTTCTCAAACTTTATCCAAGATCCAAGTTTAAATCACCTCACATTTGGTGCTCTATCCACACACTCTAGAAAAAATTTCTCACTAAGCTACTCTATCTTCCATTCTCTTCTCCAAGATGGATCCTACACTCTCTATGACTCACTCCACTAAATGAATAATCAAAAGATTCCACAAGATCCCCTACTTATACCCAACTAAGTCACAAGTCAGCCTATCCCATTACAAAGTAAAATAAACCCTTACATGCATAAGCCACAAGTTAGCCTAGCAAGTCATATTAAATAAACCCTCAAGCCACAAGTTATATTTAATAATGCCACCTATTAAATGTCTTTTTCCCTCTTTTCTCCAATTTTATTTATTTATTTATTATTTTTCTTTAAATTTTTGTCACTTTCTCTCTCCTCCACAAATTTTTTAAATTCTTTCTCTTTAAAAAAAAACCAAAAACAAAATTATTTTCCATTTTATTTTCTAATGCAAGATGCTCCTACATTAGTATGGTAGAGGTTCTAATAGCATAGATAGGCAACAGGGTTCTCAATACTCTATTGATCACAGTCTCATCTTCAATAACATCATTTTCTCTTCTGATAGCATTCACAACATCTTTGATTCCTGTGCAATACTAGACTATAGTCTCACCTTCTTGCATTCTCATGTCATCGAACTTTCCTCTTAGACTTTCAACTTTGGCTCTCTAAACATTCTTGTCTCCTCCATATATCACCTCTATAGCATCCTATGTCTTCTTAGCAAAATTACATCCTCCGATGTCATCAAAGTCTGAGTATCTTAGGGAAGAGGCAAGCTCTAACATTTCCTGATTGTGTTTTTTCTTCTTTTTTAGATCATTAGTAGTAGGGGCTCTAGTATGATCAATGTTCATTTTTAATGGTAGATTTTGCATAATCTTCAATACCTAGATGTAGCTTCATCAAACTTTTCCATGCAAGAAACTTTTCCTTGTTCAGTTTGGGAACCTCATTTCTACACATCCTGAATTTTAGCTTTTAATACCTTCAAACTATTTCCTTACAAGAAACAATGCTCTTATAAAAAATTTTGAATTCTTTAGAGAGTGGGATGAATCAATTATCCAAGGTTTAAATGTACAAATAAAAATTTTCAGTTCTTAATAGATTCATATCCATAAAACCATATCATGCATGCAACCATTAGATCATCCAATACCCTAACTTAGTAGGTCACTATCCTAGGTCAAAATAACTTTGTACAAATGTAAACATGAAATACTAATAAGTCATTCACACAATTTGACACAAGGATTTTATGTCAAAACCCAATTTGGTAAAATCCACCTATAACATGCTACCCAATTTCACTATTCTGAAGTGATGCCTTGTTAAAGGCCAACCCTATTAAAGGTTACAATATACATTGTTAAATGTGAGTTGGTTAAAGGATTTCAATCACCCTATAGGAGTGATCCTTGTTAAATGAATTTAGAACATTCCATTAGAATGTCACCCGATTAAATGATTTACAAATAATTGTTAGGTCAACCTTAATCCAAAGGATTTATCTAGACTGATACATTTGTTAGGAAGTAATAGCAAGACTTAATCTAATAATAAAATACAACTCACTTGCAGATTATAGATCTTTGGTTTAGTCCTCCATTCTTCTTTGCATTCATACTCTTAATCTCTGATAGCTTTTTCACCCTTCAAGCATTCAACCTCTTAAGCCTTCTTTCTTTGTATGCCAATTTCAGTCTCTTCTATTTGGCTACCATATGAAGTGACACCTTAGATTTTTTGTCTTCCTTAGGGTCTAGCCTGCTATATCTATAAATAGAGAACTTAGATTTTTTTTTTTAACCACAATCATCCATTTTAGGGTTTGGCAAGATTCAATGAATCTAACTACTTTTCCATTTTAGTCCCTCTAGAAAATTCTTCTACAATCTTCCTTAAATTTTTGTCAAAATGGTTTATCTTGAATTCTATACCACCAACTCATCATACTTATCTTCCACACAATTCATATATTTCAAGAAATCAAATTAGTCAACTCAAATTTGTCAAATCTTTGATTTAACACTTGTTGTCACTCAACATCTATACTATTTACTCGACAATAACAGTCTTTTGATGCCTAGTCAACACTAGGTTGCTCAGCATCAACTATGTCTTCTCAGCTTGGTCACCACTATTATTTCCTTGATGCTTAGCACTTACTAAATTTTACTAACACTTGGCACATGCTAAATTTTCTACTCAGCCTGAACTAGATTTACTCGGCTTATACTATTTGCTCATCTAGGCTTGGCAAACACTTTTTATGAAAACACTTATTCTTGGCTTAGCTAAAGTAACCATTTACTTTAGCCTTAAGTAGATCAGAAATACATAAAATCATCAATGTCTTACTTGGTCTTAGTGCTCATTTTATACGCTAAATAGATCAACCTTTCTTTAAGTTCTCTTGTTATCTTCTCTTTTAAAATCCTCTTCATCAATCAAACAAATGATAGCACAAACCAAAAATCAATTGTCTCACCAACAAGTAGCAAGTTTGACATCATTGACAAATGATAAGTAGGAGATAATTTCCACAACAAGTTATTTTGAATCACTACTCATGAAACATGGGTCAATGAGTTTGACTCAAAATCACACAATTAAATCCTAATAGCAATATCAAAATCATTGACAAAATAATTATCGTTCCATGATAGATTCTACACTTTAAACAATCTCTTTTTAATAGAAGTTTAATGATACCTTTACATTTTTATTGCCCTTAGGCATTACAAATGATTCCATGACATGGAATACCACATCCAAACATATGGATTTTCATTCAATAATTACAATATCCCTTGGGATCATCTATAACATCCTCATGTCTAGTTTATCCTATAGTTTATCCTACATCATACTCCCCACCTTCAAAATTTTCCAAGTCCCTTGGAAACATCAAACGAAGAACCTACAAGAAATAAACAAATTAGACCAAAATCCTTCTCTTTTTGCTTCATTATATTTTCCTCTTTGTGCCTCTATCCTCATCATATAAATATTCAAGGATACATGACTATCCTTTTTATTGCCCTCTTAGTTACTCCTATCAGTGGAGCATTCAAATGGTTGCAATTGCATGGTGTTGTACCAGTCAAAGATCCATCATGACCTTTGTTTCTTCAACCTCACTCATACAACTCACCCTTGTGTCACACCTAGTAGTCCCATCCTTCCTCTTTCACTAGTGTCTTATCAACCAACTAGACCATTCCTTGGCCCTTGACCATCCATCTTACCCAATGGTAGATCATGGAAGACGCTTCCTCTTCTCACCTTGCACCTTCTATACATCTTAATCTTCATTGGATAATGGTCATGGAATACCTTCTCTTTTCTACCCACACACATAACCTAAAACCATATTTGCAACTAGTGGATAAACACCTTCAACCATAACTTTATTACAAAAAAATAAAATAATAAATTCCATGGCTAGGTCATGATGCGAGTTTCAAATCCTCACACTCTCAAGATCTTCTAACTCTAATACCACTTTTATGCAAATCATCTATACAAATCTAACTTTATCAAGGACTTCTTGTCTTGAATATGTGTCTAAGGTATTTTCTACTCATCAACACCTTTCCTTTACATAAGGTTTACTAAACCATCTCAAAACTCCAAATAATTAAACACATCCTGATGGAATTAATTGAAATTTCCAATGCCTTTCTAAATATTGAACAACTCTTCAACCCTAACAAAATACTTCACAATAAAAAATGTGACAACTATCCTAAATTTGGTCTTCCTATGATAATTATGATAATCCCTTTGTTTGACCCTCTTAATATCAAAACTAATTTTATTGCTAATCATAAAAGTAATAGGTAAATCAAAGACATGTCATCTTTCAAAATTGTATGGTCTTATGAGACCATTTGATCCATCAAATAGAACTCTAGAAATAAATAATAATAAATATGCATGCTTTATGCATCTTGTACACCATATTCTTCTTCTTTGGATCCACAAATCCTTTAGCTTATTCTATGTATACTTCTTCTTCAAGTATCTCATTCAAAAATTTGGATTTGATATCCATTTGATATACCTTAAATCTTTTATAAGTAGAACATGCAAGTTGTGTTCTAACTTCTAGTCTTGCTATAGGGGAAAATGTTTCCACATAGTCAACACCTTCCTCTTGTACATATCCTTTGCATACTAGTCTTACCTTATTCCTTGTGACCTCACCTTTTCCATTCAGCTTGTTCCTAAATACCCACTTTATTCCAATAACATTTGTGTATTTAGGTCTGGCTACTAGAGACCATATTTTATTCTTTTCAATCTATTCAATTTTTTCATTAATAGCTTTTATCCAATCTTCATTCTCCAAAGCATCTTTCATGGATTTGGGTTCAAACTCACAAAGTAAGCATGTATCACTTCTGAGTGTTTTCCGTTTCATAACACTAGACTCTTTATCTCCAATAATTTTTTTAGGTGCATGATGTCTCCTCACATATTTCTCTAACATAGGCTCTTGTCTTCTTTATTTTTCAATAAAATTATCTTGAAAAATGATTTCAATCTTATTATCTCTCTCTCATTTAGGTTTTGTTTCATGTTCTACACGATTGACATTGCCTTCTTGATGTGTAGATTCCTTTATCTGTGACTCAACATCATTTTCTTGTTGCTCAGCACCCACAACTTTTTTTTGGCAATTGGCTACTCGACATCACCATCCTGTTGAGGATTTGTAGCTTTTTTTCTTGTTCAAGTGGAGTTCTTGGAGCACTATCATTTACATATATGAATGAATTGTAGTCTTCAGGTTGTGTCTTACATTCAACTCCATGTTTCTCTATGTACTAATCAACTTTTACAATTGCACTTTGTACAACTTTTTTAATGTTAGAATTCAAGTACTTATTATACCTGAGATGCCATAGCTTGGAGGGATCTTTAATCAAATTCTTTAGAGCTAATTATACCTTCATCACTTTCAGCATCAAGTTTTCTATTCCTATTTTCTTTAAGTATGTAACATTTTCTTCCAAAAACTTTGAAATATTCTGCATTAGGTGTATATCCACACCATAAATTAAAAGGTGTAGCATTTGTATATTTCTTGACTTGCACTCTATTCAAAGTATAAATAGTTATACTTACAACATCTCTTTGATATTTCTATGACAAGTTCTTCTTCATCATCAATTTTTCTAGCACAGACCATTATTGGTCTATTCCTTGTTTCAACTATACCATTTTGAAGAGGGATCCTGGGCAAAAACATCTATCTTTTGATTCCTTTTTCATTGGAGAATATGCTGAACTCATTGGAAATGAATTCATCACCTCTGTTAGGTATCAAACACTTCAAACTCTTTCCTATCTCTTTTTCAACTCTAGCCAAATACCACTTTAAAAGCTAAAAAGCATCAGATTTTTCCTTAAGAAACATTATAGTCATCATTCTAGAATAGTCATCAACAAATATAATGAAATATTTTTCTCCAAAATATCTTTTAATACCAATGCATACACATAAATTAGTATGAACCAATTCCAAAATATCATCAGATGAATATGTTTTTCTCTTGAAACTAGACTTTGTCATTTTTACCAATTGACATTGTTTACACATAGAACTGTTAGGTTTCTTTAATGTTGGAAAACCTCTTACTCTTTTCAGTTTACAAATGCTAATTAAATTGTCAAAATTTACATGACATAAAATTTTGTGCCATAACCAAATATTTTCATGTTGCATTAACTGACATGTCTCATTAGATAAATCAAGATACAAGTTACCTCTTGTTTGATCATGAGTTCCAATCAGTTTACCATCAGCATCAGATATTTTTTCCTTTATGTCATGGAGCTCAACTTTATACCCTAATTTGTTTAACTATGAAACACTCAACATATTAGTTAAGTCCTTCAACCCAATAAATATTGTCATATTTGATCTTATCAATTAGTTGAATTAACCCTTTACCTTTCACAAGACATGGAATGTCATTACCAAATTTAACATAGCTACCCTTGTATGGTCCAATATCCTTAAATTTACTTCTATCACCAGTCATGTGAAATGAACAAGCACTATCAATTATCCATCTATAACTTTTTTTTACATAAGAGATTAAAGCAGTTTTCTCATCTTCATCAGAATTCTCTTTTATAGCAACAAAGACTACTTCTTCATCATTACTTTTAGATTTAGTATCAGTTTATTCTTTATAAATATAACAAGATGATGTAGTGCAAGGTAGGAGAATCCCCAAAGGAGATGTCATAGCCCCCAACTATACAACCATGCAGAAAAAACACAACAACAAGAAACAATAATGCAAGATCTAACACCAAATTACAATTATTTATTCATAGATATAACTGATTGCATGCAATGTGTCAAGTTGTAAGGCCTTCTCAGTTATAGCCAAATAAAAAGCAAGTAATAGTTCTAAAAGATCCCTCAAGATCCAAGCCAAACACTAACTAGTCTAGATCCACACTTTGGTAGAAACCCTCAAGGAAGATCTCAACTTGTGCTTGTAAGCACACCAAGCAATCCCCTTGTTTTCCAAGCCACAGATACTAGCTCTTCTCCAAATTCCCTCTTCCAAGCTCCTCCTTTTCTCCATGATGGATTAATAATGACTAAAGACTTTCCCACAACCCCTAATTATACCAATCTAAGCCACAAGTCAGCCCAGAACACAAATTTAATACAAATACATAAATTAAATGCCACCAGTTAGCCATCAATAGCAATTAAATGCCCAAAATTGATATCTAAGTAAAATCATGATATCTGCTAGCTTTGATTGAATTAGAGATCATGCTTCAAACTATGGTTAGTACTCTAGGCCCTCTTCAATATTTTAAATTCCTAAGCAAGGCCGAGCTCCATAGACCATGTCAAGCAACCAAAGACCCTATCGAGTCCCTAGACCATGCCGAGAAAAAATGACCATACCAAGTAACCAAAGACCATGTTGAACAACCAAAGACCATGCAAAGTTCCCAAACCATGCCGAGCAACCAAAGACTATGCCATGTTCCCAAACCATTTTGAGCAACCATAAACCATGTCAAGCAACCAAAGACCATGTCGAGTTCCCAGACCATGCTAAGAAACCATAGACCATGTCGAGCTCCCAGTGTATGCCAAACACTAGTATCTACCAAGCTCCACAAAACTTAGCAAAAATCCATCCAAACATGAAAGATTGGAAGAAAACCCAAGATGCTCCTACATCAGACACCCAAAGTTCAAAAAGATGTTCTTGTAACTAGAAGAACATCTTTTGAGATTTAGCACATAAATCTCAAACTGGTTCTTCACATACCTATCCTCTGATTCTTCAACTTGTACACTCTTTCCCTTGTTTTTCTTCTTCTTCACATCCACCATAGGTGTTCCATAGCTCTACTTTCCATGCGAATATCCATCCTTCTCAAAATTTTCCAACTCAACTCGGCTACCAATACTCATGTTCCTCCTACCTAGCTCTTCATTCTGCACAGGAATCGGGGAAAACTTCCTACCACCTTTCTTAATAGTAAACAAATTACTAACACAATCATGCATAGCCCTACAACCATACTGCTAAGGTCTACCAAGTAATACATGAAAACTATTCATATCCACAATATCACACAACACTTGATCCTTATACTATCCAATCTAGAAATCAACAAGGCATTGCTCCCTCACTTCCAAAGCATGCTCACCTTGTAGCCAGCCAATCCCATAAGGATAAGGATGTCTCATTCTCTTCAAACCAAGTTTTTGAACCATCTCTTTAGAAATAAGGTTATCAGTACTACCACTATCCATAATCACTTTGCAAACTTTACCACCAGACTTACAATGAGTTTCGAACAAACTAGTCCTCTGATAAGAATCCAATGTCCTCTCACCAACCAGTACTCACTAAGCTAGCAAACTCTCTCCTTGTTCAAGCTAACTATCCTGGACTTCAACCTCATTCACAATAGTAGCTATCCTCCCAATTGGACATTCAAAAGATCTATGTCCTTCTTGACCACACTTGAAACAATTACCTCTAAACACACCTCCACCTGTCCTCCTTTTTTTATCAGTAGCTTTTGGTTCAATTTATGTTTTTGGTTTATCTTGTGCCAAACTATCCTATTTCTCTTTCCCTTGGGAACTACCTTGATTCTTCCTCTTTAGCTTCTCCTCTACCCTTAAAGAATACTAATAAGCATCCTCAACTGAAGAAATATTCAACATACCAACCTCATTCTATTTATTGAATCTCAAACCATTAATATATCGAGCTACCTTCTCTTTTGATAATTCTCTATGCCTAGACTGAATAGTCAACTTGTAGAAATCCTCTATATCATTTTTTACAATCATATCCTTCTATTTCAAATTCTACAACCTCTTAAACAACTCAAGTTCATAATCAATAGAAATAAACTTAGTCACCATCAATTTCAATCTAGTGATCTTCATTTCACCTTCCTTTTCTCTATCTCTTTGTAGTTCCTTTCACCAAAGAGTAGCATGTCCCTTCAACTTAGTTTGTGCCAACCTTACTCTAAGTAGATCCTCAATATCCTCAAGCTCAAATTAGTCTTCCAATTCACCAATCCAATCAATCAAGTCTTCAGGATTCAAAGTACCCAAAAAATTAGAAACCTCCATCTTATGCTTCATCTTCAATTGAGATCCAGGTCAACCAAATTGACTAGCCCTATTTCCCATAGGTCTCTCCATATGATCAATTTTGGCCTCACCACTTGATTCAAAAAATTCAAAGTCTTTAGTAGCTTCCTCATAACTATCTTTAGTACCCACATCTCTAAGTACACCACCCAAAGCACTTACAATCTCAACAATCATGTCACTCTTCATCAATGCAATCTTAGATTTGAACTCTACTCTCATCTTCTCTAAGATCTGTTCTTCTATAGTATCAATAAGATCAGTAATTGCCCTAGGGTCCAATATTTTTGGAGGTATCTTTCAAAATTTTAGCAAACCCTCAGAAAAAAATCCACCAACCAAAAGATCAATCAACCACAAGATCAACCTTTGTCAACCAAAGTCCCGGTACAAACTACCTCAACTTTGGTGATCTATCTACACAATCAAGAACAACCTTCACTTTGATACCACCTAATGCAGTACAAGGCATGAGAATTCCCAAAGGAGATATCCTAGCCCCCAACTATACAACTAGGTAGTGAAAACACAACAATAAGAAATAATAATGCAAGATCTAACACCTAATTACAATTCTTTATAATTGATTACATGCAATGTGTCAGGCTGTAAGGCCCTCCCAGTTATAGCCAAATACAAAGAAAGTAATAGTTCTACAAGATCTCTCAACATCCAATCCAAACACTAGCTAGTCTAGATCCACACTATGGTAGAAACCCTCAAGGAGGATCTCAACTTGTGCTCACAAGCTCGCCAAGCAATCCCCTTGTTTTCCAAGCCATAACTAGTAGCTCTTCTCCAAATTCCCTCTTCCAAGCTCCTCCTCTTCTCCGTGATAGATGAATAATGACTAAATACTTCCCCACAACCCTTACTTATACTAATCTAAGCCACAAGTTGTCCCAGAACATAAATTAAATACAAATACATAAATTAAATGCCACTAGTTAGCCAACAATAGCAATTAAATGCCCAAAATTGATATCTCAGTAAAATCACAATATCTCCTAGCTTCGATTGAATTAGAGCTCACACTTTGAACCATAGTTAGTACTATAGGCCCTCTTCAATATCTAAAATTTTAATCCTCCAATTAATTTTGAAAAATTAGTTATACATCCTTCAATAGGCACCAAATTCCTAAGCAAGGTCGAGCTCCATAAACCATGCTGAGCAACCAAAGACCCTGTCGAGTCCCCAAACCATGCTGAGCAAAAAATGGTAACCAAAGACCATATCAAGCAACCAAAGACCATGTTCAGTTCCTAGACCATGCTGAGCAACCAAAGACCATGCCTAGTTCCTAGACCATTTCAAGCAACAATAGACCATCTCAAGCAACCAAAGACCATGCCAAGTTCCTAGACCATGCCGAGAAACTATAGACCATGCCGAGCTCCCAGTGTATGCCAAACACCAATATCTACCAAGCTCCACAACACTTAACCAAAATCCCTCCAAAAATGTAGGATTACAAGAAAACCCAAGATGCTCCCACATCACAAGATTACTTGCATTTGTCCTTGTAGTCCTTATTCTTCTTGAAGTCTCATTCATTTCTTCATCCTTGTCTTCTATGTTAGGACACCTTGTAATAATATGACCAACCTTGTTGTATGAAAAACATATTATTGGAAGTTTACCTTTGTATTTCCATTTTCTTCTTCCAAATCTCCTAGCTATTAGTGCTTCAAGTTCATCAATTTCATCATCAGAAGTATCACTATCACTTTTCACATGTTTTTCTTTTCCTTCTTGCTAAAAATTAGTTTTGATTTAAAAGAATATTCAATAGTAGCAAGAGTATAATTATCAAAACTAGACATCTCAAAAGAAGTAATCTTATCAATTACACCTTCCAAGGTTAGGGCATTGCCTGGTGTACATCTCATTTCTTGTATTGTAAAAACCCTAATAGCATAAATAGGAAGTAGAGTTATCAATACCTTGTTGATTATTATTTCATCTTCAATCTTTCTATTAGCTCCTCTAATATCATTTACAACCCCTTTGATTCTTGTATAGTATTGTACTATGTTTTCACCTTCTATCATTCTCATTTCATCAAACTTACCTCTCAGACTTTCAAATTTGGCTCTTAAGGCATTATTATCTCCTCCATAGATGGTATTAAGTTTATCATGTATTTCCTTTGAATTCGTACACTCTTTTAATTCATGAAACTCAGCATAGGTTAGGGTTGAAGTAATCTCCAACATTGACTAATTATGTTCTTACTTTTCCTTTAGTTACTGAGTAGTCGGAGAGCTATTGTTATGTCCACATATGTATTATCAAAAAATTCCAATGCATCATCACAAATACTAGCTATATGTAACCTAACCAACTTTTTCCATGCAGGAAAATTTTCCTTCTTCAAATTTGGTACCTATCTTTTGTATGCCATGATCTTTAGCTTTGAGTACCTTAAAACTTCTCTCTACAATTACCAATGCTTTGATACCAAATGTTAGAATATTTACAATAACTTAGAGGATGGGGGGTGAATCAATTATCCAAGATCCAAACATACTAATTGAACAAACAAACACTTATACAACATCAAATATTATCATTTCATTGATCGATCTCTATTGTAAAATATCATTAACATTAGCTAGTTGCCCATTGTTCAAAAATAATAGATTTGCATAATGTAAGCATTAATTAGTAAAAAATCATAATAATATCTACACAAGTTTGACACTAGGATTTAACATGGACACCCATTTTGGAGAAAACCACCAGC
Organism: Cupressus sempervirens; assembly: GCA_028749045.1. Lineage (NCBI taxonomy): Eukaryota > Viridiplantae > Streptophyta > Pinopsida > Cupressales > Cupressaceae > Cupressus > Cupressus sempervirens. Next base: position 765,076,993 of record CM053792.1, on the reverse strand, counting down.
AACATGTCACCAATTTTTACTCTTCTAAATTGAACCCTATTAGAAGCCAACATTGTAAAATATTACAATACATACTATTAAATATGACCTTGTTAAAAGATTTAATCACCCTATTAGAAGTGACCTTGTTACAAGAATTTAGAACATTCCATTAGAATGTCACTTGGTTAAAGAATTTACATAGACTATTAGGTCCTTATGACAATTAGGTCAACTTTGATTAAAAGATTTCAAATACTATTCATAATGGTTAGAAAGTAACATTAGTTTTGATATGTTAAATACAACTCACTTTGCATGTATATATATTTGTTCAAATCTCATGTATTGATTCACTGTCTATCCTCCATTGTCATTTCAATCTCATACTTTCTTGGTAACTTTCAAGCAATCACCCTTCACTTCTTCTCAACTTGATTAAGCCTTCTACTTAGAGTCACTAGTCAACAACATTAGTAACAACTCCAACTTCACAAGTATCTACATACAGGCACATACACAAATACAGACACTATAAGTTCACCTTTGTAGCTCCTTAAATAGGCAATTCTTATCTTTTTCTACTCAAATACCACTGTAGGTCTTAGGGTTTATGATTTGATCCATCAAATACAATGAACCTGGTCACAATTTTTTTTATCTCTTATTTTTTAGAAACTTCTCTTTTAATTAATCTCTTAGGTTATTTACCTAATCCTCTCCTAGAATTACATTATCCAACTCATTGATCCTTATCTTCAACATGTTTTCCATATCCCAAGAAATCAACTTAGTCAGATGGAAATTATGATTCCTCACAAACAATTAGAATGTTGTTCCTTGGCCCCAACATTGTATTCTGACACTCTATCATCACTAAATTACTCAGTCGCTATAAAAGTTCTCACTCAGCACATACACTATCACTCGGTCAATACTAATACTTGATCAACATTAACTTTGCTCGACACACACTATGGATCAGTTGATACTAGCATCACTTTGCATATGCATCAAAATTCTTTTAGTCTTTTACTTTGTTACACAATCAAGCCTATCATCTGATCTATCTTTGTTCACATTTTAAAGTCTTGTAAATTATTGTCTTGTCCACTTTTAATGTTGTTTAAACAATAAATATATCTTGTCAAATTCCAACTAATCAAGTGTCTATTTGTAGTTTCCTTTCAATAACTCAACCTTTCCTCTAGGTTCTTTTGTTATGAACAATTTCTCAAATCCTCTTCACCAATCAAATAGATATAAAACTTAGATCGAATAGAAAATTATCTTACCAATAGGTTTGACATCAATGGAAACATAATAATTATTTTAATTATAGTTTCCAACACATGATATACTCCATCAACAATCTTCTTGGAAACCCTTCAAGCAATCACTCTTCACCAGCTTCTCACTTTTCCTCTGCTACTCTTTTCTTCACAAATTTGCCAATCAACAACTATAAAACATCTATGTGCCTTCTTAAATTGGTATATTTGATCTTTTCTACTTAAACATCATTGTAGATCTTAGGGTTTGATCAGATTCATTAAATCTATCCATTACTTTGTCCTTCTTCTCATTTCTTGAAACTTCTAGAAACTTCTCATTAAATCCTCACCTTAGATTTCTTAACAAATTCAATTCATCCATTAAATATGCTATCTCATAAATCCTTATCATTTACACATTTTTACCAATTTCTAAATTCAATTGTGTCAGCCTCGAGTCTTGATTCTTTCACAAACTATTTACTTGCTGACACTTGGTCATCACTATGTAGCTCAGTCTTCACTTGTTCTATCTTGTCTGGCTCTCATTGGCTTGCTCATCTATAATTGTGCTTGGTTACTACTTCAAATTTCCTTCAACTTTCTCATCTGTTACCAAAACTTTACTAATACTATTTTCTTGGCTATAACTTAAGTTCTTTAATCATTTGCTTCAACTTCTTCATTGACCTTGTACATTGTTACTTGGTCAAGCTTAATGTTTTACTCAACAACTCTTCTATACTTCAACTTATCTTTCTTCTTCACTATACATAATGATCAAACAATACAATATCTTGTCAAAGACTAACTAATCAAGTTCCCATTGTAATTCCAATATAATCGCTCCTCTTTACTCAACAACTTTACTATTTCACCTTTTTATCTCTTCTTTTTAAATCCTCTTCATCAATCAATTGATGTGGCACTCTAGACTATTGGTAAATGTCTTACCAGTAAGATTAGACATCAATGACAACATAACAATTGTTTCAATTTTAGTGTCCAACACCTAGGGCATCAACACAACTCTTTAAAAACTTAACCAATCAAACCCAAATCAGATTCATTTTAAATATGCATTAATTCCCTCTAAGAATATCCAACTTTAAGATTTTTCCATCAATGCATTTAAGAAAAAAATCAAACTTTCTTTAAAAAAATCTCTTTCATGAGGGTTTTTTTACTATTTTTACCAATACATTTATATATTTTAAAATACTTAATTAAATCAATCCAAACCAAAAGGAAATGAAATATTATGCATTGCAATAAATTAAAAGGCCAATAATACATTTTTCCTAAACCTAATTTATGTACTCATCCTAAGGCATATATATATATATATATATATATATATTAGTGTACCAACTAATTAATTACTCCCTCTTACAATTATATCTCAAAACATTAAAGTCCATATGTAGGATAAGTCATCCAAGATGACTATTATGATGTTATCATGCATCAATCAATCCCAAAAATGTTCCATCACCTCAACCCTATGATATATTTAAAGGAATCCTTTGTTAATGGTTTTGTAAATATGTCATTGATATGTTCCTTAGAAGCCACATAATCCAACTCTACTTCCTCCTCATTCACTTTCTCTCTCGTGAAATGATACTTACTTGAAATATGCTTTGTACTTGAGTGTAATGTAGGATTCTTTGAAATATTTAAAGCACTTGAATTATCATAGTGGATAGGAATAGGTTCATCACTATCTAAATTAAGTGTTTAGTTAATAGAAGCAACAACATATTGAGCTTTAGTAGTAGATTGTGAAATGCATTATATTTTTTACTCAACCAAAAATATAACCTTCTTCCTAAGAAGAAATATCCTCCACTAGTGTTATTTATGTCATCAACATTACATGCCCAATCAACATCAGTATATACATGAAGTATGAATTCATTATCTCTATCATACCATAATCCACTATACCTTTTAGGTATCTAAATATTCTTATAATACAAGAAACATGTAATTACTTTGATTCAATTTTAAATACTAAAACAATTCCAACTATATTAGATATGCCAGGTCTTGTGTGAGTTAGGTATTGAAATCCACCAATCATAGATTTGTATATGGTTTAATTAATACTGTATGATTCATCATCCCTTGATAATTTATATCTTATAACCATCAGTGCTCCAACTGGCTTTGAAACTTCCATACCAAATTTATTTTTAAAAAAATTCACATACTCTCTTAATTGTGATATGAAAATACATGTCTTATTTTGAGTAATTTGTAGAATAATAAATAATTGTGTCTCTCCTATCTTATAAATTTAGAATTCTTTATGCACCTCATTTGAAAAATTTGAACTCTTCTTGTCATCACCACCAAAAATGATATTATCTAGAAAAACTTTAACAATCAAAATACTTTTAGAATGAATTTTAAAGTATAAATTATTATTTCAATACCTTTACTAAATCTAAGCTTCAATAAATATTCAACTAATATTGCATACCAAGCTCCAAGAGATTTCTTTAATCCACATAAATCTTTTTTCAACTAGTAATCTATTTATTTTGTACTATCCATAACAAATACATCAAGCTATTCAACCTATACTTAATCCCAAAGATATTCATTCAAAAAAATTAATTTAAAATCCATCTAATATACCTTGAAAATTTTGTAAGCAACACAAGAAAGAAATATTCTAATTGATTCAATTCTAGTGAGAGGTGAAAATGCCTTATTGATATCTATACCTTCAATCTGTCGACATCCTTTACAAATCAATCTAGCTTTGTTTCTTACCACTTCACCATTTTCATTCACTTTTTTTCAAAAAACCCATTTAGTTCCAATAACATTATTATCTTTAAGTTTAGAAACTAAAATTCATATTCTTTTCAATCTGATCTAATTCTTATTTCATAGCTTTAATACAATTATCGTCTTTTTAGGCTTCAATAACAATTTATTGCTCAACTTGTGAAATTGAAAAAATTTCATCTCTAGCAATATTTCCTCTAGTTATAACTCCTTAATTCTTATCACCAAAAATATAATCTACGGTATGATTAAATTTTGCATACCTTATATTCTTAGGGGCATAAACCATCAACTTCAATTCTATTGTCAATCTCTTCAATCAAACCTTCTTGTTCTCTACCATGATTCTAATTTTGTTCTTCTCTAACATGTACTAGATTATCATCATCATTTGACTCATTATTGCACAACCTTTGTTGTATCTGAAATATTTCATCAAGTTTTATATTAGAACTCTCAACAAGCTTTTTCAACCTCTAATTATAGCATCGGCAGCCTCTTCTCTTAATAGAATAAACAATAAATACTTCTTCATCACTTCTAGGACCAAAATTTTCTATGTTATCATCTCTTTTATTGTGGCATTTTCTTCCAAGAATTTTGAAATACTTAACTATGGGTAAATGTCTATATCATAGCTCATAAGATGTCTTATCATTTCCATGCTTTATCTAAACTCTATTCAATATGTAGCCTATAGTAGTAATATCTTATCTCCAATACATTGAGGTACTTTTCCCTACCAACATCATAGTCCTTGTAGGTTCAAGGATTTTTTTTTTCCTTTTCTCTCCTATCCCCAAAGGATTCTAGGGGTGGACATTTTTCTCCTTATCCCATGTTCTTAAAAATATACATTGAATTCTCCAAATTTAAAATATCCACCACAACCAGATCTTAGATATTTCACCTGGATTCCATATAAATTCCTTCTCTTAGTAGGACCATAGAGTTATGAATGAAAAAAATCTAGAATTTTGACAATAGTGTATGTCTTTCTCTTAAAATTAGTTCTTTTTTTCTTTCTCATATAGCCTTACTTGCATATTTCATTAGTAGGCTTCATTAGGTTCAACAGATCTCTCACAACATTAGTATAACATATTAGAATGAATGATGATGATATTCCTATGGGGTATTATATTATAATTATTGGAGTCATGATTCAAATCTTATGTGTTGCATTCATGATACTTTTTGTCATTGATGTTAAAATCTTGGTTATTATATAAAGATTGTCATAGATACAAAGATAGAAATATTTGGCATGGTTTGAGGATTGAAGATAAGATTATTCTCACTTATGATTATGTTCTACAATATGTCTAGATGTTATAGTTAAGAGAACATATGGAAATATGAAGACTCAAAAGAGTTGTGAAGATTTTGGTGAAGGCACCTTTTAGATGACATTTCTCAAAAGCGGGTACTATTTTTCTAATTCTTACTTCTCACAGAGATGGAATTGAATTGAGAAGGATGAGATAGAGGTTAAAGATATATTAGAGATCCTTTGGTTCAGATATCATAATTTGGAGATCATCAAGTGAAATTTTATGAATATTGTGAGCCAATAGTTTGTGTGTAACCTTGGATAAAGTGTAAAATTGTAATGTAATGTGTATTGTAATATCTTATTATGGTCCTATATTATAACTTTAAATTGTAAAATCCTTGAGGATGACTCAATAACATGTTTTAGGACTTGGTATAAAGGAAAGATATTTTCCTTGGTTGTAATCATCAGTGAGATCATTTAGTATGGTATGTGGTCACATCTTTGTAATAGCTATTGTGTGAACTTGGTAGTCAAAGCTATGAAGATCATAAAAGACATTGGTAAAATTATGTCATGGTAAGATTACAAGGAACTGTATTTGGAAAAACAAGATATTGGTTGGATAGATGTTGTTTCACATTAATTAGTTAGAAGGAATAGTACATAGGCTATTTGGATAGTGGGTTCAGTGATCTTTCTTTCAACTCCTAACTAGGTTAGCACAACTCCTAACATGGTTAGAATCCCATAACATGGATCCAATGTCTCCTAATAGGGACTCATATGTACTTATTATATTTCATTGAATCCTAATAGGATTTATTCTTTAACAAACTTTTATATTAGTACATAATTTTGTGGGTACTTATTGAGGTTTTCCCTTTGATCAAGGGTTTCCCTAGTTAAAAAATATGGTGTTATTGTGCATGGTTATCTTTCTATATTAGGCACATCTAATATTTACATGTTTTATAATTAATAAAGATATTAACCACTTAAGGATATATATGATATATTTTAGGAAAGATGGTCTTAAATTTGATGGAGTTAACTATGATAGCTAGAAGGAGAAAATGAAGATATATTTTCTATGCATAGGTATCAAATTTTGGTTGGTAACTATAAATCATAAGAATATGATTGAAGAAGGAAAACTTGATGGATGTGAGGAAGCACAAAATTATCCATTCATGCATAATATTCTTGCTAGAGAAGCATTGTTATTATCCCTTCCTAAAACTGAATACGAAGAAGTAAAATCTTTAATACTTGCTCATGATATTTGGATTGCTTTAAAAATTACATTTGAAGGTAATAAACATGATAAGAAGGATAGATTCTAGATTTTTATATGTTTATTTCAAGATGCTAAGATGTTTGAAGATGAAACTATAAGAGGATTATTTTGTAGAATATCAAAGATTGACATAGGGATAAAGAATTGTGGAGGAGAAAAATTAGAAAATGAAGTTGTACGGAAAATATTGAAGACCTTGATACCTTATTATAATAAGACAACACAAATTATTGAACATGTTATTCCTTGCACACATAAATTTATAAGAGAGATTCTTCTTATGAGATTGTAGACATCTAAGATTTGGATGAAACAAAGGAGAGAATTTCCTAGAGTGGAGGTTGTTGATCCTCTAGGAAATCATGGTATTGTCAATTAATGCAAAACACTTAGTCACTCATTAGGAAAGGTCGGTCATTCATCACTATGACTAATTCATCCTATATAAGTCTACCAATATAATGAAGGACTTGTATATATTTTATTCTATGTCAAGGTAGTATTTATTTCCAAGTAAGTCTATGGTGACCAATTACTCTAGTATTAGCTAAGCTGTCAAAGAAGTTGTATATTAGCCAAGTTCATTCTTATGCCAATTTTGATAAATATTGAGTAACATAGACTGATTTGGGTAGATTTCAAGCTGAGTGATAGCATCAAGATTAGACATGGTTGACCATCAACAAGTTAAGGTGTCGAGTAAGCCAATTTTGACATGATTGTTTGTAATGGTACAAACATTGAGGTAAACTATTTTTGTCATGCTAGAGAGGTTTTGATATGATCAATGAGTTAGTTATGGAGGTGATTATGCATTGTAGTAAGGATCATTAATCCCTATGCAAGAAGATTAACCAAAAAAATGCAAGGACTAAGTGGCAAGAGGAGTGAACCTAGATCATTGATCATGATCTAGAAGCTTCACCTAATTTCTATTTAAGAAGGTTTTATGACCTAGTTTGCATGTGTGGAGGATAAGTAATTAAGTGGTAGGTTATATGTGAAGTACAAAGGTGAATTAGGAAGAGTGACTAATCATTTTAGAAAAGAAGTGAAGTATAGAGTTAGTGATAAATTAGATCAAAGAAGTGTTAAAAAAAATGTATAGAGGAGATATTTTATCAGTATTGGAGTGCAAACTAAATGATTAGGTATTGATACATTCTAACAAGTGTTTCAAGGTGTAAATATCTTAATAGAGTGGTGCTAGGAGACCTTTGTAAATCTCTTAACATAGTACTCACTTAGTTATGAGGTAAAATTCTTTAATCAAGGTAGATTTTATAAGTTTTCTAAAGCTCTTAATAGTATAGACCCCTCACATAGTAGATCTTCATAAATGATTAAAATTATAGCCATAATAGGAAAAAAATTTGCTACAGTATTGAAGACTTTGTGGGTTTCATCCCCACCACATATTTACCTTCACCTTGGAGGGTTTCTATTTAACCAAATCATTGTGTCATGTGTTGTGATTTTTTTATATGTTGTGAGTGTTATTCATGCAAGTAGATATTAGATCTGGTAATATATTTCTTTTAGTGTTTGATTTAATTTATGTGATGTTGAGATAAGGGTTGATGGTGAAGTTTAAATAGATTCTAATTCACCCCCACCCCTTCTCAATATTTTACTTTCCCATTAGATTTCCAACAATTGGTGCTAGAGCTCAGTTCTCTCATTAGAAGTCTAACCACTTGAGAGACAAGATCTTGGAGATGGAATCCTATAAGTTGGGGAAGATAATTGAGAATAAGAGGATTGATTTGCATATTTCCTTGGAGAAAGTCAAGGTTACTAAAGAAGAACTGAGGAAGATCTTGAAACAAAGGAAGGAGATGTAAATCAAATAAAATGACACACAATACAAGGAAGGAAGTGTTCAGGACATATGTAATGAAGATAAATTAAGTAACATAGATGCAACAATAATAGATCTACTGGGAAGGAACAATAATTTGAATGAAGAAATAAAAGCATTGAAAAGAGAACATGAAATGATGTCAGTAAGATTATGTGAAGTCATTGAACAAAAAAAAAGTTGAACATGAAAAAGCTAGGACTGAAGAAGACAAGAGACAAATGACTACAAGGTTGGATGAAAAATATTACTGAGGTACAAACTTTTGTACATAATCAATTTGACATGGTTAATCCATTGTTGGAAGCTACTCAAGAGAACATTGGAAAGGTTTGAGATCATAAATCTGAAATCTAAGAATGATGAACTGAAGAATGAGTTGAAAGTTGAGAAGGAATTCATTGAAAGGATGAACAAACCTAAAAATAAATATTGGTAAGTCAAATCTCAATCCCAAATTCAATGGTTATTGTTTCAAATGCAATAAACAAGGAAATCAAGCACATGAGTGTAGAAAAAAGGTTAGTAAGACACCAGCTACTTCTAGATTTGAAGGATATTGTTATTCATGTCAGAAGTATGGTCATAGAGAACAAGATTACAAATCTATTGTTAAGAAGAATTGGACACCTAAGAATCCAAGAAATGTACCTAGGCAAGGTAACAAGATTAATTGGGATTATAATAAATGGTAAAATTTTCAATTATGTGAAGAGTATGGTTATATTGAAAAAAAATTCATAGGTCACATTTTAGAGTAAAATCCAAAAGTTGGATGAATGGTGGCATAGTGTGTTACCATTGTCATAAATTTGGTCACCTAAGAAAAAACTACATGAATCGAGTACTACTATTCAACCATGAACACAACAAGTGAAAATTAATAGTTAGAGTTGAACAAATAAGAAGCCAAATGAATCAAACTTGGAGAAAGAAGGAAGAAGAAAGGAGAAGTGAAAATGATGTTGAGATCACCCAATCCAATGGATTAGGTGATCCCCCTACTACAAACTAAGTAAAGAGAGGTATGTGTGGAGTTGTGTTTCAATTTGTAAAATCTTATATCAGTGCCTAAGATAGAATGCATTAAAGTCTACATCAGTATATTAAAGGATGAGCAATGAAAAATTTGATGTTTGAACAAAGTTATGTATGCTGATACCAAGTTGAATCACTAGTATTGACTAAGTGTCAGTATTAAAAGTTGTGTAAGTGTTAAGAGTTTGAGATGGATAATATTTTTGATTGAGTTGTAGCATTGACCAAATTGATGAAATGTGGTAGTATGGTAACTGTTGGTCTTAGATTGGTTTTGACAATTGAGTGTCAACACACTTAACCAATTTCCAAGATGATGTCGACTATAATACAGATGTCAAGCTACAATGTGTGCTGAGCCAAAAATTCAACAGGTGCCAAGTGAACCTCAAGTGTCAAGCAAGATTCAAGTGTCGAGTGATAATTGATGTCAAGTCACTATAGGTGCTGAGAAAAGTATAGATGTTGAGCTAAACAGAGTTACTATAGAAGCTGAGTGAGACAGAATTCCTATATATGTTGAGCATTAGCAATTAGTAAGTGTTGAGTAACACATAATTAGCATATGAGTTTGTGCCTTCACAAACTCAGATGTAAACCATTTTTGAGCTAACTTAGGATTAATCTTGAAGGATCTATAAGATAAGATCAAATCTTTTACATTCCCTATTTAATCAACATGCAGCCAATAAGAAAAATGGAGAAAGCATGCAACCAATAGGAAAAATGAAAGAATTGAGTGGGCAAAGAAGAATGAATATTGATCATATATTCATACCTAACCCTAAGTCTTTGAAGCCTTTAGAAAAGGAGGATGAAACCCCATTATTTGTGCATATGTGAGAAATGTATGGGAGAATTATAGCAAAGTTTAGAGGGGTGTTTAAAGACTTATTAAAGGAAGAGCAGCATTGTAGAATTTAGTTTATTTAGAATAGAGAATCAAAATTTTTAGGAGAGACATATCAGATCAAGTAAGTACAAAAAAGATAGAGCAAAATGAGGATCTAGAATCAGCAATTGAAGATTGCAAGACATCAGGTCAAGACATTCTAATACTCTCTAGCCATTATATTAGGAATGACAATCCTATGATGATAGGTTAGTTTAATAGCCATGTTGTAAGCCTTTCAACAAGGTGCTAAATCCTTTAATAGGGTAAGATTCCAAGTGAGTGTTTGTAAATCCTCTAACCAGGTCACTTTTAATAGAATGTAAAGTCTTTAATAGGACAGGCCTTTCATAAGGTAGACCAATGGAAGTGTTCAAACTTTGTAACCTTAAATAGTTACATATTGCTGCAGTGATAATTTGTGGGTGTCATCCCCACCCCAGTTTTACCTTCTCATTTTGGAAGGTTTCTGGGTTACCAGAATCTTGTGTTATCTATTTTCATGCATGTCTTTATTTTCATGTTAAGTAGATATGTTAGATGCATATGAATGATCTTAGCTAAAAAAAATTAAAAGGTTAAATGTTAGTTACTTCTGATTCACCATCCCCCCCCACCCCTCAGAAGTAAACCTTCCCACTTGTAAATTCCAACAGTAAAAAAGTTACCCTATGTTTACCAAGACAACTTTATGTCAGTCACCATGAGTATGAAATATTAATGAGGCCCTCAAATCATAATTATGAGATATATATAGTAGATTTTTAAAGTCATTTCAAGCATCAAGCATTCAAGTTTTCATAGAGCAAAGTGAATTCAAGAATTTGGAGAGAATTTAGCAAAGATTGCAAGGAGATCCAAAGTGTTTTGTAAAAATTCATTGTAAAGTGTAAAGAAGTAATGGTTGCCAAGTTTCTCAGAAGTTCATGATCAAAAACTTAATTTGAAGAAATGGCAACAATTTTTCAACAAGTATGAAGAAGCAAGGACTAGAGGTTAGTAATGCTCAATTATTTAAGAGTTATGTGTGTTACCCACCTAAGTATAAGTAAATTCTTCAAATTGCAATGAAGGGTGATTCCTCAAGTTCCCTATCATCAATTCCACCAAGAGTGATTATGATTCATGACATAAGGTCATGCTATATGTGTAAAGTTGGAGAAGTGGGAGATTATGAGATGAGATTTGCATAGACACGTTGTGTGAAGGAGTGTTGAAGGAATAGCATAAGCATATTGCCAAAAAAAGGTTAACTCATACCCTGAATTTCCCCAAAAACTTCATGGTTGAGTGGATTAAGATAGTACTGAGAAAGATTCAAGACATGCAAGTATGGTTAGAAAATGAACCATTGAAGATTACCAAGGAGATCATCCATAATATGATTGGTTACCATATGACATATAGAAAGAAGATTGTGCAATGCCAAATTCGAGATGTGATTGAAGGAAATACTTTTGCAATATGGAACAAGAGGGGATCGATCATTTATACAATTATTAATCCATAAATTAAGTTTGGAGTAATAGGCATTATGCACAAAATTTATCAGTTGAGTAGACTTGATAGTGTCCAATGCATTGCAATTAAGTAGGCATGGAAAATTGTGAAGAGAGGTCGTACTTATCATTTTTTTGAGCTTCAATAGACCTATTTAGTAGAGAATTTGTCAACCATAAGGAAGGCCAAAAACACAATGTGTAAGTTTGGATCATTGATTGTCTGTATATTTTTTTGTATTCATAATTATTTTCCTATAATTGGAAATGTTGTTTGGAAACAAGGTAGACCTATTTCACAATAGATAAATAATTATATTTTTCAGTTAGGAGAAAACTTTGATAATGTGATGGATGGATTTTTTGAGGAATTTAAACAAAATATGAAGAAGAGGACCATAATGAATAAAAAGAGGAAGAGGGTGATTAAGAACTTAGAGAAGACTCTAGGTGAAGGAGTTGAACAAGAAATTCCTTTACAAATAACACAAGGAAAAGGTGAAAATGGGTCTAGCAATGAAGATGATGATGAGGAAGGAAGTGAGGAGGAGGAGGATAAAAATGAAGAAAATATGGGTAAAGAGATAGTATTGGTTGAGCCAAAGGTAAAGAAGGGAAAAATTATTATAATTGTTTAGTGCATAGTCAAGGAGAGCTTGAAGAAGAAAGTGACTAAACCTACCCCTACTCCTCCCAGTCAGACAAGACCTAGGACAAGGGTAGTTATCACTACAACTCAAGTCAAGAAATAAAAGAAGGGAGTGGAAAATATTGTTAAACTAGGTGAAGGTTCCAGATCAATATAGAGAAAGCCTATTGTAAACAAGGCAGAGTTGAGAAAACAAACAAAGAAACCAAGAAGAAGGATCATAGTTGAAAATGATGAAGAAGATGATGAAAATATTGAGTCTAATGATTTCATTCATTCCCAAATTACTTTACATAAGCCTCCTAAAATCTTTGATGAGGTATGTGACAATATAAGAAATAGTGTTGGATTATTAGGTTTTCAATTTATTAAATATGAGAAGTTTGATCAAACTGATAAAACCAAGATAGAAGAAGCCTTAATTGGTATGATGGAAAACTTTAGGACCAAACCATTGGAGATAGGGAATAATTTTCCTATTAAAGTGTATAAAAAAATTGATGCAAAGTGGCAATATACCATAATGACAAAGAGGTATATTAGGGAAGCTACATTAGCTCAAATTGTGCCTGACTTGACAAAGAAGTAAATTACACAACTTTTTGACAAGTATAGAAACATATTTGTACCTAAATCAAATGAATTCTTAGTTTTTAAGAATAAAATTGAAGACATTGTATAATAAAATTAGCTAATTTGGAAGAGGATCTTTGGATTGACGCCTAAAGAGGACAACAAAGATGAAATTAAGAAGAATAAAATTGAACAAGTTGAGTTAGATAATTAAGAAGATTACTATGATTAGACTGATGATCTAGAGGATGCCATGCAAAGAAAGGTTCAAGAAAGTGAACAATAGAAAACTATCACTATTAATGATAAACCTATAGAAAATTTGAAGAATGAGGATGCATTGGCCAAAGGAGAGCTAAAGGATAAGACTCCTATTCAAATGCCTACCACAGAGGTATTGCTCAATCCTAATCCTTTGTCTATTAAAATAAAAGAGTATCCAAAGATAAACACACATACATATACATAATTTTTAGACACAACACCAGATACCTCTACCTTTTCTACATTTACAATTGAAGAGAAGGATAGTCAAGGTGGTGTACAAGGTGAAGATGATGAACAACAAGACGAGCTAACCAATACTACAAATAATGAACCTCCTGAACAAGTAAAGTAAGATGAGGCCACAAAGGGCATTGATAATGTAGAATAAGAGAAAGGAGAGAAGAGATATAAAGATCAATCAAATCAATCTACTACAACTAGTCAAACAAATACCTCCAGACCTCGGCCAGAGGGAGAAAAAGAGGCTAGAAAACAAAGTTCAAAAGGTGAACTTCAAATTACCATGAAAGAATAATCAAGTCTTTCAGCACCATATCCAAGTCAAGATAGAACAACATAGGAGAATAAAGTGAGAGAAGAAGCACATCGAGGTGATGTGACCCAAGAGTCACAGAAGTTGAATCTGGCATTTCAAACCTAGGGTTTGCAACTGACTATGTTGAGCTTAAGCACACTATATTCTAAGAGTATGAACTTGAAGAAGAAGCATAGACACTCACTCCAAGTCATGAAAGGTAAGCTAGTTAGCTTAGATGAAAACATTGTCATACCTAACTAGGGTAAATCTAATTTGAGTGAAGAGAAAATAAGAATATTGAGTGAATTATATGGTAGAAAGGCTAAGCAAGATGAGCTCAAAAGAGAGCATCAATAAAATCAAGTCTCATATGATATCAAGGATATTTTCCTTGACACTATAATTTTTAATGATCTAGATGATAAAACCCCCATTATTGAACAATTGGTGAAATTTTTTTATAAGATCAATGACTCTAATATTGATATTTAGACAAAGCATATGGAAATCGAGATGAAAGAAATATGACAATAAGGTCATGGAGAAAGTTTCAGTCAAGATAGTTGTAAATATAGTGGAACTTTCTATCCAAGCCAATGATATTGAAAAGTTGATTTCATATATCAATTCATCGTTTGGGAAGTTATTTTATGTTCCACCATTCACCAAGGAGATAAGAGATCAAATGAAAAAAATTGATTTTGATCTACAAAGGAGTGCAAGTACATTTACCTTGGATTCTAATTTAAGTTCAATTTATTTTTCAAGGTTAATATTTTTGTGGGGGAAGCAATCTAAACTCATGTAGGAAGAGAGTAAAATAAGAGTTGAGTTTCTAACTATTCAAGATTTGTTGGCTCCACATTTGGAAGTCATGAAAAAACATTTCAATGTTTCTAAATATTTGATTCAAAGTAATAAACAACTAACCATAGTTGATAAAATGATACATCTTGCAACTACATTGGAGATTCATATACATATTTTTGATGGACTAAAGATAATTTGGGACAACACTATGGCAATGTTTTTAAGGTCCCACAAACTATTTTTGGAGAAGTATGGTATACTTCCTGGCCCCCAATTGCAAACAAGAACAACTATAACAAAAAAAGGGGGGGGGATGAATGAATAAGGTATGATCAAAGGAATTACCAAGCATAAAAAAATGACAATTTTGCAATTTTGTTGTGTATATTAATTATGAACTCATATGGATTCAGTTAGTCTGATACTCAAAGTTGTGTACACTAAAAGGTTTTGAAAAAAAAAAAAAAAACATTGTAAGTACAAAAATTCATGTATTGAACAAGTTTTCTTTTTGGGGTATATCCCAAGGAAAAGCACTTATATTTTAGTTTTGATATGTAAAATTTGATCATGAAAAAGTGTTTTCGCCACTAATGTCAAAGGGGGAGATTATTGATCCTCAAGGAAATCATGGTATTGTCACTTAGTAAAAAGCACTTAGTCACTCATTAGGCAAGGTTGGTCAGTCACTGCTATGACCAAGTCATGTTATACAAGCTGACCAATGTAATGAAGGACTTGTATATATTTTACTCTATGTTGAGGTAGTATTTATTGCCGAGTAAGTCTATGGTCACCGAGTACTCCAATATTAGCCAAGTTGTCAAAGAAGTGGTATATTAGATAAGTTAATTATTATGTCAAGTTTGATAGAGACCAAGTAACATAGACTAAGCTGAGCAAAGTTGAGTAATAGCATGTAGATTAAACATGGTTGAGCATCAATAAAGTTCAAGTGTTGAGTAAGCTAGTTTTGACATGATTTTTTGTAATGGCATAAATAACAAGGTAAACCATTTTTTCCATGATAGAGAGGTTTTATATGATTGAGGAGTTAGTTATGGAGGTGATTACACATTCCAGTAAGGATTATTAATCCCTATGCAAGAAGATTAATCGATCAAAAAATTGCAAGGACTAAGTGGTAAAAGGAATTAATCCAGATCATTGATCGTGATCTAGAAGCTTCAGCTAATAGCTATTTAAGAAGGCTTTATGACCTAGTTCGTGTGTTTAGAGGATAAATGATTAATTTTTGGGTTGTATGTAAAGTATTAAGGTGAATTAAGAAGAGTCACTGAGCATTGCAAAGAAGTAGTGAAGTACATAGTTAGTGATAAATCATATTAGAGAAGTGATCATAAACTGTATAGAGGAGATCTATTATTAGCATTGGATTACAATGAAGGATTAGACACTGATACATTCTAACAAGTGTTTTAGGCTTTAAATATCTTAATAGAGTGGTTTTAATAGACCTTTCTAAGTCTCTAAACGGAGTACTCACTTAGTTTTGAGGTAAAATCATTTAATCAAGGTAGACTATATAAGTCTTGTAAAGATCTTAACAATGTAGGCCCCTCACAAGGTAGATCATTAGAAGTGATCAAAATTATATACCTAATAGAGAAACTTTGTTTTTGTAATTGTGAAGACTTTGTGGGTGTCATCCCCACTACAATTTTACCTTTTCCTTGGAGGGTTTCTACGTAACCAAGTTTTTGTGTCATGTGTTATAAGTTTTATTCATGCAAGTAGATATTAGATTTGATAATATATTACATTGAATATTTGATTTATTTTATGGTCATGTTGAGATAAGGGTTAATGGTGAAGTTGTCAATTATGGTCAAATGTTTAAGTGGTGATGTTTAAATAGATTATGATTCAACCACCACCACCCCCACAGTATCTTACATTACCATTATATTTCTAGCAGAGACTTCTTTTAGCATACAAGGAGATATATTTGTGTTGACAAGAAGTGATAGTACAAGTTAAGAATATGCTAGTAGCAACCATACAAGAGATGAAGAAGACAAGAAGGTTTAATAAGGACTTGCCCTACTTATGAGAGAACCTAAAGGTAACAAAATTCTTATGTGTTGGACATGTAAAGAACTTGCCTATTATTTTTCTATATGTTCTAAAAGAGAAAATAAGTTTAAGAAAAATCCCTACAAGTCTAGAGCACCTAAGGATTTATTTTATGTTAATGAGGATGGTGAGCTTGAATTCAAAATGGTAGACTTCTTGACTCAAAGTGATGATGAGGATGATGAAATAGGGTTTTTTTCTACTAAAGAAGAAGAGACTCTTGAAAAGGAAGAAGTTAGATAATAAATAAAAGAGGAAAGAGCATTAGTATCACAAGTTGAAAAGAAAAAGTCTAATTCGATCATAGATAGTGATTGTTCTCATCATATGACTAGAGATATGAACAAATATGTTAAATTCAATAGTTATGATGGTGGAATAGTTAGAGTTGGAAATAATGCAGCATGTCACATAAAAGGGAAAGGATCTATTACATTTTATGGAAAGACTAACACTAATGATGTTTACTTTGTGGTCAGTTTGGAACATAATCTTTTGAGTGTTGGATAGTGTGTTGATAAGGGATATCAACTGCAGTTCACTAAAAAGACCTGCATTATCAAGGATAATAATGGCACATTGATTGGTACTACTACAAGAAAAAGAGGTAATGTATTTCACTTGAATCCTACTAAAATTATATTTTTAGTTACTAAGATGGATGACAGTTGGTTACAACATAAGAGATTTTTTCATATCAACTTTGATAACATTGTGAAGGTTAGTACTACATTTACAATTAGAAATTTGCCTAAGATTGTGAAACCTACTAACATGATGTGTAAAGAATGTGTGATAGAAAAAAAAAAAAAGTTCTTTTCTAAGAAAATATTTTAGTACTTTAGTGAAATTGGAGATTGTACACACTATTTTGAGTGGTCCGATAAAGACTAGAGCATTCTATGGTGAAAGGTATTTTATGATTCTTATTGATGATTTCACTAGAATGATGTGGGTTATATATCCTAGAGAAAAAATTGAAGTTTTTGAGTAATTCAAGATTTTTAAGAGTAGAGTTGAGAATGAATCTGGTTTGATGATCAAATGTTTGAGATTTGGTAGAGAAGGAGAATCTATTTCAAATGAGTTTAACAACTTTTGTAAAGACAATGGTATAAAGAGATATCTTTCAACCACGAACACACTTGAGTAGAATGGGATAGTAGAAAGGTGAAACATATTAGTCACTAAAGTAGCAAGAGAAATGATGTTGGAAAATAATGTATTACATACCTTTTGGAGAGAAGTAGTAAATACAATAGTATACACTATGAATAGAGTATAGAGTAGACAAGCATTGGTAAGAACCCCTATGAACTTTGGTTTGGATATGCACCTACTGTGAAGTATTTTAGAATATTTGGAAGTAAATTATATATTAAGAGAGATTATGACATCAAAAATTTTGATTCTAGAAGTGATGAAATTGTGTTTCTTGGATATTCATTAAAAAGGAAAGCATGTATATATTTTAATTAGAGCTCAAAAACTATTGTTAAGAGCACTAATGTGAGAGTTGATGAGAAGTTTAGAATTCAAGCAAGGATACTTGATTATAATTCTAATGAGGAAACTAATCCTAGAACTAACAGGCATAATGTTGAGCATGAATCAATTACTACTTAAATAAATCCCAAATCCCTTAGATGTCAAGGAAAATTATAAACTAAAATTGAATACTACTGATGCCTAGTCAACATACACAAAATATTGTAACTTGGTAAATGCTGAATGTGTTTACTTTACAAATCTTAAGATTTTTTTAGTGATTACTTAGTCTTAATTGCAAGCATGAAAGTAATAAACTTTCATGCTTGCAATTAAGACTAAGTAATTACTTTCATGCTTGCAATTAAGACTAAGTAATCACTAAAAAAATCTTAAGATTTGTAAAGTAAACACATTCAGCATTTACCAAGTTACAATATTTTGTGTATGTTGACCAAGCATCAGTAGTATTCAATTTTAGTTTATAATTTTCCTTGACATCTAAGGGATTTGGGATTTATTTTAGTAGTAACTTATTCATGCTCAACATTATGCCTGTTAGTTCTAGGATTAGTTTCCTCATTAGAATTATAACCAAGTATCCTTTCTTGAATTCTAAACTTCTCATCAACTCTCACATTAGTGCTCTTAACAATAGTTTTTGAGCTCTAATTAAAATATTAAATTGATACTGATTTGCAGACTAGATGAAGAGAAAAAAATAGAGAAGAACATAGATCAAAACCAAGAGAAGAAATTAGAATTGAACAAGTGACACCTAATTGGAATGTGGCAAAGAATCATTCTATTGAATAGATCATTGGGAACAAAGAAAAAGGAGTTATGACAACAAAACAAGGTACATAAGGAATTGTGCCTAATTTATCAATCTAAACCTAAGAATGTTTATGAATCTTATCAAGACAATTATTGGATAAAAGTTATGAAAGAAAAATTGGACTAGATTGAAAAGAATAAGACTTAGGAATTGGCTCCTAAACTTAAGCTAAGAATGTTATTAGAAATAAATTGATATTCAAAAACAAGATGAATGAAGAAGGTGAAGTTATAATAAATAAATAAAGATTGATATGTAAAGGTTATTCACAATAAGAAGGAATTAATTTTGAAGAAACATTTGCATCTATTGCTAGATTGGAGGCAATAAGATTTTTTTGGCATATGTAGCTAACAAAAACTTTAAAGTGTATTAGATGGATGTCAAGTCAAGTTTTCTAAATGGATAGCTAGGAGAAGAGGTATACATTGAATAATCTAATGGTTTTCCTTTGATAGATAAAGATATTATGGTTTGTAGATTTAAGAAAGAATTGTATGGACTAAAACAAACAACTAGAGTATGGTATGCAAGATTGGATAAATACTTGAGAAATTTGGGTTTTTTGAAAGGTAATACTGACAATAACTTGTATCTGAGAAAGAAAGATAAAGGATTGCTAATTTTTTTAGTATTTGTGGATGATATTATTTTTGGAGGTAATGATGAAGAAAGTGAGGCATTTTTAGAAGAAATTAAGAAAGAATTTGAGATGAGTATGATTGGAGAGATGAAATATTTCTTGGGTTGCAGATTGTATAGAATGATGATGGCATTTTTATATCACAAACGAAGTGTCTTAAAGATTTGTTGAAAATGTTTGGATTGAAAAGTTGTAATCCTATTGGAACACCTATTGTAACTACATGTAATATATCTAGCAAAGATGAATCCCCTGCTGTTGAATAGAAAAAAAATATTGATTTATGATTAGTGGATTGCAATATTTGATACACACTAGACCTATTACAACTAATGCAGTTGGAATTGTGGCAAGATTTTAGGCAGATCCTAAAGAGAGGCATTATGTAGTAGTAAAAGGAATTTTCAAATATTTGAAAGATACACCTAATTATGAATTATATTTTAATAGATGACATAATCCCTCTCTATGTACATGCATTGATGGTGATTGGGCAAGAAGTGTAGATGATAGAAAGAGCACTAGTGGTGGAGAATTCTTCTTGGGAGGAAGATTGGTTTCTTGGTGTTAGTGAATAGATTTATCTCTCTTTTATGAATTTCAAATAACTGACTATATACCCCTAGTTAGGAAACAAATAAATTTCACAAGGATTGGGTAAACATATACTAATCATTTGCTTTTGAATTTTGAGAGCTATAGTTCCCTCTTTATATATTTTTAATAAATTTATATTTTAATAAATGCATACATGTGTACTTTTCTAGAAAGTACTTAAAGATCTCTTACATACTCCTAGGTATGGAGGAAAAACTCAAAAGTTATAAAAAGTTTGAGTAAATTGGGAAACACAAAGGTTTATCAATTCATCCAATGCTTGAAAAATATAGAAGATTTAGAGATATTAAATAACACATCAAAAGAATGATAACTTGAGATAAACAAAAATCAATATCACAAAGCAATTAATATAATAATCCACAAAGTAACCATTATATCAAAGTTCAAACATGTAGTTTTAAAACGTGTTATGTATAGATAGATGCATATATGTATGTCTTTAAGCTCAAAGTCTCAAAATAAACATTTAGGTTACCAAACGTTCCTTTTTGAAAAAGCCAAAAAGAAAATCTCTAGTTAAAACTACTACTAAGCTACCTTTTTCTATCCAAATTTTAACCCTTAACTAGTTTTATGCTCCAACATATATAGCATCAAATGCAAGAGGCCTCAATCAAAACCCATCTCTCTCGATTACAAAGCAGTTATGATAACTAACTAGAGATTGTCTTTTGAAAAAAAAATTCTTTGGTAAGGTAACAAATTTGAAAACTGACATACCATGTGACTAATTTTCTTCATCCATATTATCCTCTCTTGATGTGGCTTGCTTGAATAGTTTCTAGCCCCTAAAAACACTCATGAGTTCTTGAGCAATGCAAGCATGGGGTTTCCTCAAACTTAGCAATTTCGCTCTGCAAGTATCTTTTTCCCATTTGAGTTCTTTGATTCTCCTACTCTATCTAGGAAAGTGTTCTTAGTTCAAGTACACCATGGATTTAACATTAGCCATTATGGTAGCCCTAGGGTGTAGTATTATCATTGTCTTTAATCTCAGCCATAGCATCATGGAAAATCTTCATCAAACCTTCTGAATCAGTGTTTCCCTCCTCAAACTGTAATATGTCGATGGGGTTTATTACATGTATTTCTTTAAGAACATCTTTGTGTGTCTCCTTTATTTGATTTTCAATTACTCACACCTCCTCTATGGAGGATTTATATGAGGATTTCTTTTGGTCCATGTTTCTTGTTAATAGATAAAGCATGCAAGGATCTACTATTTTCATAGGGTTTTAGCAAGGAACTTAATCACTCCATACTTTTCAACTTCTTGTACTTGAAACAATGTCACCTTTTATCTGGCTTTGTCAGCTTCCCACAATGGTATGAGGGTTTTGATCTCTCCAAGAAAAAAAAAACCCTCTACATAGGTAGCAGTGGACTCTTGAATATACCTATTCCCTTCTTCTATGATAGCTCCTATCCAGGTGTTCATTTCTTCCAAGAAGAGTTTTCCCTTTTCATTTTCTTTAATAGTTTCTTTTTGTTAGAGGAGTTAGGATCAAATGGTTGGGATCCTAGATCAAGGGGAGGGCACCAACATTCATCAGAGAATCAATGTACTTGGTCATAGTAGCAACCAACCACTACAACTCCCTTTTTTCTTTTCTATCCCTTTCAAAATGGTTCAGTATGTGATTGGATGAGAACTTTAAAATATGATTACTAGTATAGTGACTTAGATTTCCAACTCCATCTGTGTAACCTCAAAATATTTAGCCTCCACCTCATCCACACCTTCTATCTATTTATAAGTAGTTATCTCTCTAGTCACCTTTCCTCTAGTAGGGTCTCTAGTCAAGTGGGCATTATTCTTCACCTTTTTGGATTTAGGAGTGTGAGTGGCATATTTAGTAACTATGTCCTTGACTAGAAAAGACACAACTCTCAAACTATGTTTTTTTGTTAATCAAGCTAGATAGCCAAGTGGGAATGGCACTTGTGGTTGTTGTCCCTTCATCATGTTTAGTAGGATTCATGAAGCCTTGTTGAATCACATTTTTATTTTTAGACACTTATGTGTCCATCCCTTGATTCTCATGTACTACAAGGTTGTCTTCTTTATCTAGTTCTAAATTCATGAAGTTGGTTTATTGACCCATTGTCTAAATTGGTGCCACAGACTTAGTTTTGGATCTTGTTCTAGGAATCATTGGATGGACTGTTGGAATCTTGGTTGTTGGTTTAAGTAAAGCTCCCACATTTTTCTTCTTGTTTGAGGAAATGATACCTACATCATTTGACAAAAGGTGGACATCAAAAGGTGAGGATTGTGTTAAAGAAACATCCCCTTTGGCTTTTTCCATCTACATTAAACTATTTAGTTTGTGCCTCCTCTCCAACAACCAATTGTCACTACATTCCAATATGAACCTTGACCTAATTTTTATATCAGCTTCTTCATTCTAACTCCAATCAATTTCAGGGAGGACTTGTTTAATTGTCTCTATATATCTTGGTTCAATAATATATGAACCATCTTCAACGATTCTTTCTACACTAAGTTTCAACTCCAATTCTTTAATTTGGAGAATAGTTAGCCTTAAGTGATCCCTTTTCATGACCTCACATTTATTATTATAATCTTGCCATAAATCTTCAATATGAGGCAGTGATTGTATTCTATCTCCTAGGCCAAGCATTAGTTTTGCAAAGTTCTTGTTATCAAAAATCCTCCTTTCATGATAGAATCCCAAATTTAAAATCAAAAAGTCACTCCCAATCCTTGAGGCATTAATCATAGTGTTACAAGCTAGGAAATATAGTTTAATAGGGAACATGGATTCTCATTCCTTTAGGGAGATTATCCTTGATCACAATAAAAATTTAACTACACACTTCGGCAAGAAAAATATAGTCCAACACATACCTTGGAAACCTAAGTGGTGCCTCTTTAAACCCTCCTACTCTTATGTAAGTGAACCTAGAAAATTATATGTAGAAGCTTTCGTGATTTTGAGCCAATTTTTGGGCTTTTGGGGATATCCTTTGCATAGGGATTTCAATGAGGTTGAAGTACAACTTCTCTAAGAAGACATCGTGTACCTTTTAGAAATCCTCCAACACTCTATCTTTTCTTAATAGAGGGCAATATTGATACATTTTGATGTCTTTACTCCATGGCTAATAAGGAATTGTAGTGAGGTTACACATGCATGCAAGACAATAGGCTAAGTAGGAGGACATGTAGAATTCATGCCCAATGGCTTGTGAATGTTTGAGTTGGTTTCTCAATAAACTAGATATCAACTCAACCCAATCAAGAAATTACTTACCAGTCAAAATGATATCTATTTAGTGAACATCTACTCTTCAAGAAAAAGGACATCAGTCGAACCTTTAGCTCTATGCAAAAAAACTATTAGGTCCTATATGTGAGACTTCATGTGTTCTTTAGTTAATACCTTTAGTAGTCTTGAACCTCCTCTGTATAAGGTATCAGTCAACTTTATGGCTATCTGATTATGATTCTTTGGAGGGTCCTCTCAGAATTGAACCAAGGGTTGAGTGGGACTAAAACTAGCAAAGGAAAACTCAAATAATTTTAGGACTAACATGATGATTTCCTGAGAAATTGATAGAAGAGTATCACCATTGCCCTTTACTATACTCTTTGACTTGACATCAGAATGGCTAAGATAATATTGGAGTAATTCCAAGCTTGGAAAAACTAAGGGAAGGAAATAGCTTTAAGGAGACTGGTAGTTAAAGTTTCAAGACATCCCTTAATCTTAGCTTGTTCCAAAAAAAATTCTTACATTTTTTCTACTTCAACCCCTATTAGATTTGTATAAAAAATCATAGCTCACTAAAATTATAGACTAGAGGAAATCTTGAAGAAATGCATAACAGACTTCATACTCACAACAAGGACAAACACTTCCCAAATTCTTCCTTCTTGAAGAAAAATGACATAAAAGATGCAAAAAGAAAATCTTACAACCCTCACATGTGAAAAATTGGAAACTAGAAACACTTCCCTTTCTCTACTACCTCTTTACCTTCAATTTTGTAGACTAGGATAAAAATAAGCTCATACTGGGTTTTAGAATTATTTTCGTACTTGAAAAGTACTATTAAATATATGGCCCTCAATGGAAAGACAATCTCGGTGGTATACACACTTCAAGAAGTTATGATGTCCTTTCACCAAGTAGTCTCTTGAGAAAAATGTCTCAATCATCATTAATATCCCCCTAACAATTTAGATTTAGTTTTCTTTAGAAGATTTGTCTTTTCCACTTATGTTGTTAACTCACCATCTATATTCGGTAGTATTGATTCTGAGGTGGCCTTTACATCATCATTAGGATGTCAATTTTCATGCTTTAGAGGTAGATGGCATATCAGTCATTGATTTTACCTCTTGGCATTGACTTTCATTGTTGAAACTCATTTGAACTTCTTGAAACCTTAGTGCAGAGTAGATCAAAGTGGTTTAGATGCAACCTACAACTTATTTGGTAAGCCTCACCTACAAAACTAGTATTAGTCCAAAATTTTCAATGGAACCAATTTGAACTCCTTTGAACCTTGGTACAAAGTGGTTTAAAGTGGTTCAAAGACTTGATCTTAGGAAATTCATAATAGATTCAATCCTATACACCTAGAATGACATAATACCTATGGAGTGATAAATATAAATCATGAAAAGCACACTTGGCAAGTGAGATGAAAAATAGATGAGAGGAGAAGTCTTAGAAAAAAACTAAGTTTGAATAGAGAAATGAAGAGAGAATATGTATACAATGGCAACTTGAAAATTTAGACTAATATAGGCTCAGACTGGGGACTGTGTACATGAGGTGCGAAGAGAACTCAGATGACTAGAAACTTAAATTTTGCAACAAGGGAAAGAAACAAAAACAAAAAGACCCAAAAACATAAAGAAAAGAGAAGGCTAACTACTATATTTAGGGGAAGAACCTAGGAGAAGCATTACAACTTGAATAATTTCAGTTCTTTCCCATTATAGGTAAAGGGCAGGAGAGTACCATCTAGATAGATTAAATAGAAAGCATTTGAGCCAATCACTTCTAAACTAATGAAAGGACCTTTCTGCAAACAATCAACGTTCCCATGTGGCCCCTTTGGTTCTCTTCTTCTATACCATAAAAAGACTTCATCTCCTTTCATGAAATTAAGAGCTTAAGCCTTTATATCGAAGATCTATTTGACTTTCATCTGATGTTTAGTGATATGATCTATTAGTTCATATCTCTCTTCTTCAAGTTTGGTGAGGTACATTAGTCTTTTTTCCAAAGAATTTTTAAACAATGGATCTTCATTCATTGATTGCATTTTTGTAGCTGATAATCCCAAAGGTAAAGATATGTGTGCTTCTACTCCATAGACTAGTTCAAAAGGTGTCATTTTGATAGCTCTTTTTGGTGTAATCCTATCGACCCATAAAGCTTCAAATAATTTCTTATGCCAATTCTAGATATTTTCATTCACTTGTTTCTTCATTATTACAATCAGAATTTTATTGCTATATTCCACCTATCTATTTCCTTGAGGAAAGTAGTCTAAAGAGTGAGCTAGGGATATTCCATGTTCATTAGAGAACATTGAGATCTCTTCAGAAGAAAATTATGTAGCATTTTCTACAACTATTTTTTGAGGAATCTCAAACCTAACAAAAATGAAGTTCATCAAAAAATCACACACCACCAAAGAATTTGCTTTCTTTATGGGCATTGCCTCTATCCATCTAGTAAAATAGTCAGTCATCGTCAGAATATAAAGATGACCAGTTTTGGACAGTGGGTTCAAAGGTCCTATAAATTCTATTCCCTATTATTTTTAAGTTAATTTACTACCATAGGTTTTAGGGGTAAAGCTAAAATTTGAGGACGACCAGTGAATAGTTTACATTTCTCACAATTCTATACATAGAGGTAGGAATCTCTAAACATTCCCAACCAATAGAAATGGTTCTTTAGGATTTTAAAATTTGTTATTGTGGAGGAAAAATGTCCACTACAAGCATCGACATGATAAAGTCTCAATAGTATTTCTTGTTTCTCAGTGTCAACACACCAAAGGAAAGTTCCATCAATTCCTTCTTTCTATAACTTTAGTTGTGAAATCACATATTTGGCCACCTTTAGCCTAAGATTATGTTTATACTTATGATTTAGGTATTTAGGAAAATCACAATAATTTAGGTAGTACGCCACATTTGAGAACCATGGATCAATTAAGATGACTAGTAGGGCCATGGGAACAGCATGAGTACCCTCTTGTATCAGATCTTTATTATTTTCTATTAACTTGCATAACCCTCACTCTTTGAAAAATTAGTAGGCTTGATAGTGAGATCATACTCTTAAATTTTACCCATATTTCCCTTTTATTTATTCCAATGTCTTGTTGAGTTAATACACTCTTAACTGTTATTTATGGCACATATATTATTGAATGTGAGTGTAGAATGTAGTGCCTAAATTGCTTAACTTCTCTCACCATGTAAAATGCATTCTTTTAAATTTGAGAATAATTAAGTTCATGTTTCTTCAAATGCATGCTCATAAAAGAAATAGGGGATTCGTCATCTTGATCATTCTTTTAAGTCAAGATGCCTGAAAGGGTGTGCTCTAAAGCGTAGCAGTACATAATGAATTTTTTCTTGAAGTTAGGACTAACCAAAATTAGGGCTTAGGATATGGAAATTTTGATATCTTCAAAATCTTTCTTCCCTTCTTCAACCCATTTAAATAGGTGTTTTTCACTCATCATGTTCAACATGTGTCTTACCTTTTCTAATAATTCAAGGACAAAACTCCTCAGGAAATTCATCTGGCCAAAGAAGGATTTCAAATCACTTCTATTTGTGGGAAGAGAGAGTTGTTAAATTTCTTTGACCCTATTGGGATCAATTTTGATTCCTTCCTTTGAAACAATATGTCCCAAAAGTCTACCCTCTTCCACAAAGAAAATTGATTTCTTGGGGCTTAGGGATATGCCATGTTGCCTACACCTTTGCAACACTACTTCAAGATCTCTCAAATGATGTTTTATTCTTTTAGAATAAATAGTCAAGTTGTCTAAATAGATTATAATAATATTATTCCACAGATCTTTGAATGAAGAATTCATTGTCCTTTGAAATGTCACTTCTACTTTAATCAACCGAAAGGGCATCCTACTATAGGCATATGTACCCCAAGGTTTTATAAAGGTTTTCTTATGCTAATCCTCTTAGGATACACTTATTTGGTTATACCTTGAATAAGCATCGAGCATGGACATAACCTTAGAACTTGTTACAAAGAATTTGTTCCATTATTGGAAGTGCAACATTATCTGTCAAGCTGTCCTAATTAAGGTTTCTGAAATCTAAACAAATTATGATCTCACCATTTTTCTTCCTCGCAAGTACAATATTATATATCCAAGTTGAATGATGAATAGGGTATATGATCTTTTCCTTCAAAATCTTCTCTACCTCCTTTAATATGGCCTTAAATACCTTTGGATTATAATTCCTGAGTTTTTGACGATATGGTGTTGCACCAGGTTTCAGAGGTATATGATGCCTGAATTCTCCATTTCTAAAATTATTTTAATCTTCGTATCCCCAAGAGAAAACCTCTTTGTATCTCACCAAAAACTTTTTTAGATTGTCATTTACTCTCATGGAGTAGGTCTTGCCAATTGGGATCCATTTCTAGTCACCTTCATTGCTAATATCAATATTGTAATATTCTTTCAAAATTTTAGTATAAGTTGTGTTCCTCTTAATAGTGTTTTCACCTTTACTCCAAAAAAGGTGTTCAAGAGAACTAGTCCCTTTGTAGTTTTATTTCCTTTGAATTGTATCACTTCATCAAACTCACTGAGTTCTTCACAAACATCTTTTCCTTTTAGCTGGGAACCTTCTAAGAACAAGTTAGAAAAGTTTTGGATACACCAATAAAACTTTTTAATTGTGACTCATTGTCAAAAACCTGCCAATGGTCAACATTATCTCACACATTTGGTCTATTTGTCATTTCTACCCTATAAGTGTCGGTTTATAAATCTGGGTGAGGTAAAAGCAATGAAGCAGAAACTACTAAAGGGTTAACCCTAGAGGTTTGAGACCGAGGAAAAAAAATATATGGAAAAGGCATCAAAAGATTCTAGATCATCCCAAACCAAATTTTTATAGTGCTTTAACCTATCATTCTTGATAGAAAATTGGTTCCTTACCTACTTTACTATCATGAATTCGACATCACCTTTAGCTACCAATTCTCTTATTCCTTTTGACTTGGCTTCTTGCAATCCCAACAAAAGTTCTTCATACTCTATTATGTTATTAATATTTTTGAAATTGAATTTGAATGAAAAAGGAATAGGCTCTCCTAAAGGAGGAACTAGGACTACTCCAGTGCCAGATCCCAAGTTCAAACAACTACCATCAAACTCCATTATCCATTATTTCTTTATCTTTGGATCGTTAGCAATCACTTCAAGTTCATAACTAGGAAGGATCAAATTATTTCCAAACTTTCATTCTTCATATAGTATGTGAGCTTTAGGATTATCAAAAGGAACTACAATATATTTATGTTTTGGTTCTGAATCCATCTTTATCTTCCTTTAGCATACTGGGATTATTGCCTCTAACCAATCCATCTTGATTTATCCTCCCATATCTTTGAAAAAAGTTCTTCTAAGAAGAATGCTATATTTTGCAAGAATATCAACCCCTAATATTGTTAATTTTAATATTTTGTTGGATAGGTAGCAAGAACAGCTTGTACATCCTTAACTTGTACCATGAGAGGCACTTGTTTCCCATCCATGGAATAACATTTCCTAAAGGTTTTTGTAAGGGGGGACCAAGAACTTTAGCAACAAGGGAAGGTATAATGTTACCAAAGGCTCCCATGTCTATAATATAGTTACTAAGTTTTTGTCCATTTAACAACAAAGAAATGCAAAAAGGGTAGGGTTTCTTTTCCTCTACTTCACTTTCTATAGCATGGGTATAAGATCTATCACTAGATTCTAATGATGTGCCCTCTAATAAAAAAGTATCTCTTTAATGGATTGTTGAAACTTCAATTGCAAAAGATTCATTGAATTGGGTATTTCAACTAGGTCCCTTCTTTACATGTTGAACTAGTTTTTCAAGTTATTTAGGATTCATCGTTAGCTACTCAGCCAAGGAAATGGAAATGGTGGTGGATTTATAGAATTCAACAATGTTGGATGTAGAAGGGTTATGGGTTGGTTTTTTTCTAGAAAAAATTCTAAAATATGAACCTTTAGTATTTGGAGGAGAATCATTGCATACTTTATCTTTTCTTTTGGAATTTTTGCTAGCAACATTAGCACTACTATTAAATTTTTGGTCACTCTAATTTTACATGAGGATTGTGCATACAAGGTCTTGCAGAGTTACTAAAATGTCTCCACCTCTATCTAAATCATATTAATATTCCAAGAAGTAAGATCTTGAGCCTTCAAATTATGACCCTTCATTCTCCACTATGTGTTCTCTATTGATGGCATTTCTTGTCGCATTAATTTGAACACATCTCAACCAATCAGGATATTTCTACCCATCATGATTCGTAATTAGATGAAAAGAATGCAAGTCTCTTTAGGGACTTCTTTAATTTGTAGCCTTTGTTTTGATGCTATCAAAAAAGGGGCCTTACCATGAGATGAATTGCATTGTCTCTAGTTAATATCTTGGTAAGGTGACTAATATGGTGTGTTGATTTTACTATGTTGCCTCTTGAGCATGGTCATTTAATTCAACAATATCTACATGAGAGGGTCTCTAGGAGTAGATGTAGAAGAAGGCCCAGACATCTTTACTTCTCTCTTTCATTTAACCACTATGATAAAATAATCTTCTAACTCAATTACATATCTTTGTAGAGCGGCCAGATTGGCTACTACATCTTTTAACAAGTGAAAACTTATATCAAGAAGAATAATATTCAAAAAGAATATAATTTTGTTCTCATCACTAGGCCTAGAGGCTATGGGAATCATTTGTAATAGCCTATTGAAATTGGCTACAAACTCCCTCACAAGCTCATGAATTTCCTTTTTAAATTGACCTAATTAAAGTACTAGGGTACATTCACTGTCAAGAGTTTTTAATCTAGCTTGAAAGGCTATTTTCATGTCATTACAATTGCTTATAGAATCTTGGGGTAAATGATGAAGCCAGTCCACTATTACATCTGTGAGTGTCTAGACAAAAAGTCTCACTGCTATTTCTTGAGTGGGTAAACTAATAAAACCACATGTTGTGTGAAAATAACTCAAATGATCATCTGTGGATACATTTCCATTACTGCTAATCTTATGTAAAATCTCACTCACCCATTTTGTCAATGTTGTAGGGTTTACTCCCAGGTTCAGAGGGCCTGTGTTCTACCCCCAAGGCTGATTAGTAGTCATACTTAGAAATATAAGGTTTAATGGCTAGATATTAATATAAGAAGGTATTAACATCCTTGGTGGGATCATGGATTCTACAAGAAGAGAGATAGGAGAAGCCTTCAGGGGAGAAGTAGGCCTCTACAAGATTTAGTCCTTCTTTTCCTTAGTGTGTCAAAATCAGGAAGGAAGCTCAAGTTTTTAAGAGGTTCAAAATTGTCATCAACAAATGCTTTGTCTCTCTCCCCTCTCATGTATCTTTTATCAGCCAAATTTAAATATGATGATTAGTTTCAAGGTCTTGCTAGAGCTTGGGAAAGTCTATCCACCACCATCACTTCTTGAACTAGGGGTACACCTCTTAAGTTCTTAGCTTGTTCTTCTTCTCTTTCTAGGATTCTTTGGACTTGTTGAAACTATTGGTTACTTTATCGATACTTCCAGGTGATAGAAGTTAGGTATGAGATTATATCTTCTTGTGTATTTACAAAGTCTAAATTTGGTTGTAAGATGGGAAAAGTGTCATTATGTGGAAGAACCATTATGATTCATTATCAATTTGAAGGGTTTTATTCCTTTTCCTAAGACTTCCCTAATAGAGTCACCAAAAATTTGTTAGTGAACAGATTTGTCTCTCATTTATTTCAAATTCATAGAGAGAGAGACAAATTTGTTCACTAATACTTGGCTAAGCAAGAAATATGATTGCATTTCACAGAGTACGACAAAACTGGAGTATGTAGAAGAAAGAAACAATTGTAATCAGATTATTTGGATGAAGCAAAGTTGACAAAAATTGGGATAGAACTCATTGAGTCTATTATCACATAGTGTAATAACACAAGTACTATAAGTATGTCAAAGAATCTAGTGTTATATTCAAAGATAAAGTACATATCTTTTAAGTATCACTTTTTGAGAGAGAAAGTTGCATATAAAGAGATCATATTAGAATATGTTAGCACAAAGGAGCAGATAAAAGATATGTTTATATAAAACCTTTGGTGAATGATACATTTGAGTATTTGAGAGGTATGCTTGGGGTTATGCCCCAACCTACTTTAGAGTAGTTGATGCAGGGAATACATTAGTTCAATTGGTAGAAGAGCACTATTGTTATCTAGATTGGATGCTTTATGCTTCCTCTACGAGGGAGTATTTGTGCTTGAGCTAAGTCATTAAGGACTCTCGGTATTAGTATTCTATATTATCTTTTGACACTAGAACTTGAACAAATTAGTTTGGAAATGATTGAACTTAATTGACATAATTATTCCTTTGTCATTGATGTTAGTGAGGGAGAGAGAAGTATCATGAAAACATTTCTTGGGGAGAGATATATACATAAAATATACATGAAAAATGTTATGAAACTAATTGTTGATGATATATACTTTAAAAAAATTACATTTTGGGAGAGATATTTATCTGATTGATGAATAGGATTAATAAAGATACAAATGTATTGGTATATTAAAACCATCCTTGTGCATATTGGTTACTTGATGACATTCATGAGCAACGTGAATGGGGGAGAAAAGGTAGATGAGGAAGAAGTATAGTTTGGCATTCTTGGAGCTTAGATGTTTCTCATCTATGTTGCCATCAATTCCAAAGGGGGAGATTGTTGGCATTAATTATGATGATATTCCTATGGGAGATCATATTAGAATTTATGAAGAGATGATTCAGATGTTATGTGTTGCATTCATGACAATGTTTTTGATTAATGTCAAAATGTTGGTTATTCTATGAAGACTAGTGAAGAAATAGAGGTAGAATCCTTTGGTGTAGTTGAAGCATTGAACTTGGGATTATTTTCTACAATATATCTAGATTCTATATTTAAGAGTGCATACAAAAATATGAAGACTAGACAAAGTTATGGAGATTTTGGTGAAGGCATTTTTCAGGTAGCATTTCTAGAAAGAGGGTGCTATTTTTTTATTTTATCCTCTCACAAAGATGGACTTGGCTTGGGCAGATTGAGAAAAATGTTGAAGATGTGTTAGATATTCTTTCATTTAGATGTCATAATCTAGAGATCATCAAGTTAAAAGTTATGAAGACTATCAACCAATAGTTTGTGTGTAAGCTTAGATAAATGATGCAAGAGCATCTTGGGTTTTCTTGGTGGCTACTTTGGAGTTCATGGGAGGAGGCTCTATAATTGCTTTGGAGGGTTCTTGGAATGGTACTTGGTTGAAGAAGAGGTTCTTGGTAGAGGTTACTCAGTCATCTCTTGGTAGTTCTTGGCTTAGAACTCAGTAGATGTATGGACTTGGCGATCTTGGAGGTGCTCACTTTTCAAAGGAGTTTGACATAGCTTGGGGCACTCAATCATCAAAGGCATTCGGTGATGCTTGTGGGAACTCAGCATACATTAGGAGCTTGGTGAAGCTTGGTTACAGTATTGCCTAAGTTGCTTGGTCTTTGGAGTTTAGTTGTTGGAGGAACTCAGTCTAAAAAGGAGGAACTTAGCATATAGTAGAGATCTTGACTAGTTCATTGTTGTTTTGACCAAGTGACTCGGTTAATGAAGGGTTCAATTATGCTTGGTGAAGTTTTTGATGCTTGGAGGTTTATTTTGACACTTTGTTTCTATGTTGGCCGAGTTGTCTATGGGCCAACCTTGGCATTTAATTTGGGTTGTAGCTATTTAATGAGTGTTGTAGCTGACTTGTGGCTTGAATGGGCATTTAATGTAAGGGTTTATTATAATCTATATTGGGCTAGGCCAACTTGTGGCTTAGTTAGGTATAAGTAGGGAGTTTGTGGAGTTTTTAGGCATTCATTTTCATTTGGAGGAGTGAATCGGATGATGAGTAGTTGAAGGAAAAGTTTTTCCTAAGTTTGTGAATAGATTATTGAATGAAAGGTAGTTTACAATAGGATTTTGGTGGAGTTGTGAGTTTGAGAAGGGCTAGTAGCTAAGGCTTGGGAATTAAGGAGATTGCTTGGTGGTCTTGTAAGCACAAGTTTAGATCTTCCTTGGATGTTTCTACCAGAGTTTGGATCTAGACTAGCTAGTATTTGAGTTGGATCTTGAGGGATCTTGTAGAACTACTTTTGTAAATGCTATTATATTTGGCTCTGACCTAGAAGGCTTTATAGCCGAGCACATTGCATGTAAACAGTTATTTTATCAATAAAGAATTGTATTTGGTATCAAATTATGCATCTTGTGTTGTGTTTCCACTATGTGATTATTTACAGGGATATGGATGACCTCCAGTAGGGGTACCTTTAGATTCTTGCTACATCAAGTGGTATCAGACTACATTTTTTCCTAAGTGTGGATTGAGCACCGAACTAGAGGTAGTTTGCACCAGGACCTTGGGTTGAGAGAATTTGATTTGAGAAGATCTTGATCTAGTGGTGGATTTTTCTTTCTGAAGACCAAAATATCTTGGTTGTGAGGTGGTTGATCATGGTTTTGACTTGCAACTATATAGGACTTATAGATGGATCAATGGATGTGAAGATGGAAGGTTGATCTTGGTTGATCACAGATATTTTTTGTGATGTGTATGGAAGATCCATGTTCCTAGACTTTTGATCTGTTCATGGTTGTTCATGTGAGGTGGAAGGAAGAGATCTTACTTGCAAGCAATTAGGGTTTGTCACAAGGAGTGTGGAAAGGATTTTTTGCAGAGGGTTTTTGAAGATCTTGGAAGATGTATCTAAGAAGATTGGACCTTGGGATGATTGTGAATCTTCATGAGGTGGTAGAGAAGAGGCTACTTGAGGTTTCTATATGGTTTGAAGCTAGTTTGGCTGGTCGAGTTAAGGATAGGATGAGGAGGGCATTCTGTAGATGTTTGTGGAGTTGGATTCTATTGATCTAGAAGAGAGTTGTATGGCCAGTTAGAAGACTTGTTTGAGAGAGAAGATGACATAAAAAGGTCAAGGTGGAAGAGGTTGGTTTTGTTGATTTGTTTGTGGAGTTTGATACAGAACCAACAAAGAAACTTAAGGATATTGTTGAGGATATTCCTAACCTTGTTGACTATGGGATGGAGATTGGTTTTCATTATCAGTCAGTTGAGTCTAACATGGAAATTACAGAGTGCTTGATCATGGAGGACCATGTTATAAATTTGTTCAGCACTCCCCTTAGATTTGTGATAGGGGCTTAACTGCCTCCTATGTACTATAAGTTGGGTGGTTATATCAAGCAATGATAGATTGGTCTTTTGGTGGAACAACATCCCTACTCTAAGTGGTATCAGAGCTTGGTTGAATCCTTAGACCCTCAAGCAAGGTTGAGGGGGAGATTTTTTTTTAAAATTCAATGCTTCCATCAGGATTTGTGACAAGGGCTTAACTGCCTCTTGTGTACTATAATTTGAGTGGTTGTATCATGCATTGACATATCAGTCTTTTGGTGCAACAGCACCCCACTCTAATAGACCAAGTTTTTGTGGGTGTTGAGTTATGTGTTGTAGGCCATCTTGTTATGAGGAATAAGATTTTTGGTGCTGAGGGTTTGGCATATGTTTTTGAGGGGTTACAGATTGCTACTGATGTGGAGTTTTTTGTTGTTGGTGTGGATTCACTAGATGGTGATTTGTTGATGAAGCATTATGTTCATTCTTTTCTTAGGAGTGAGCATATTGATTGGATGATTGATATTCTAGTGTTTGATAGATGGATGCAAATGTGGAGTATTTGCATATTGAATTTCTTGTCCCTATTGAAGTGGAAGTCTTTGGTGAAAATGAAGATGGTTGTGGATCTTTCGTTGGGCATCAAAGTGTGGGACAAACTTTTCTATTTATCTAGGGAGTCTAATGCAGGAGCATCTTGGGTTTTCTCAGTGGCTACTTTGGAGTTCATGGGAGGAGCCTCTGTAGTTTCTTTGGAGGGTGCTTGGACTGGTACTCAGTTGAAGAAAAGGTACTCAATAGAGTTTACTCGGTCATCTCTTGGCAATTCTTGGTTGAGAACTTAGTGGATGTATGGACTAAGTGATCTTGGAGGTGCTTGGTTGTTGAAGGAGCTTGACATATCTTGGGGCACTCAGTCATTGAAGGCATTCGATGATGCTTATGGGAACTTGGCACACACTACGAGCTTGGTAAAGGTTGGTTACAAAGTTACCCAAGTTTCCTAGTCTTTGAAGGATTTTGGTTGCAAGAAGAACTTGCTTTATGAAAGAGAACTCGGCATATAGTAGGGAGATTGGCTGGTTCAATTGCTATGTTGATTGAGTGGCTTGGTTGATGAAGAGCTTTGTTATGCTTGGTGAATTTTTTGATGCTTAGAGGTTGTTTCTGACACTCGATTCCTATGTTGCCTAAGTTGTCTGTTGACTAACCTTGGTACTTAATTTGGGTTATAGGTATTTAATGAGTGTTGCAGCCAACTTGTGGCTTGTATAAGCATTTAATGTAAGCATTTATTTTAATTTTTATTGCACTAGGTTGACTTGTGGCTTATTTGGGTATAAGTAGGGGGTTTTGTAGAGTCTTTAGGGATTAATTTTCATTCAAAGGAGTGAATCAGATGGTGAGGAGTTGAAGAGCAATTTTTTCATGAGTCTATGGATAGAGCACCAAATGTGAAGCAATTTATAGTAGGATTATGGTGGAGTTGTGATTTTGAGAAGGGCTAGTAGCTAAGGCTTGAGAATCAAGGAGATTGCTCGATGGGGTTGCAAGCACAAATTTAGATCTTCCTTGGAGGTTTCTATCAAAGTGTGGATTTGGACTAGCTAGTGTTTGAGTTGGATCTTGAGGGATCTTGTAGAACTATTTTTGTAATTGGTATTGTATTTTTCCCTAACTCGAAAGGACTTATAGTCAAGCACATTTCATGTAAATAGTTATTTTATCAATTAAGAATTGCATTTGGTATGAAATTGTGTATCTTGTGTTTTGTTTTCGTTGCATGGTTATTTGTAGGGATCCAAATTACCTCCAATAAGGGTACTTTTGGATTCTTGTTGTGTCAATAGAATTTAAAATTGTAATATAATGTGTATTGTAATATACTAAGATGGTCCTATATTATAATTATAAATTGGGAAAACCTCAAGGCTGACTGAATAACTTGTTTAACGACTTGGTATAAAGGAAAGATGTGTTCCTTAGTTATAATCATCAACGAGATCATTTTTTATGGTATGTGGTCATATATTTGTAATATCTATTGTGCAAACTTGGTATGTGAAGTTGTGAAGATCAAAGAAGAGATTGGTATAGTTGTGACA
Organism: Cupressus sempervirens; assembly: GCA_028749045.1. Lineage (NCBI taxonomy): Eukaryota > Viridiplantae > Streptophyta > Pinopsida > Cupressales > Cupressaceae > Cupressus > Cupressus sempervirens. The sequence continues at coordinate 765,039,939 of CM053792.1, read as the reverse complement.
TAGTGAGCTTACAAGGAACTATATTTGGAAAAAAAAGTTGATGGTTTGATGATTGTTATTTTATATTTTATTACTTAGAAGGAATAGTACAAAGGCTATTTGAATAGTGGGTTCAGTGGTCTTCCTTTCAACTCCTTACAGGGTTGGCATAACTCCTAACAAGGTTGGAATCTCCTAACAAGGACTCAAAGTCTCCAAACAAGGACTTGTATATACTAATTTAATTTGATTGACTCCTAATATGGTCTATCCTCTAACAAGGAAATTTTATATTAAGTACATCATTTTTTGGGTACCATCCCCATCGAGATTTTCCCTCTGATCAAATGTTTCTCTAGATAACAAATCTAATGTCTTGTGCATGGTTATCTTTCTATGGTCATTGCATCTACTATTTACATGTTTCAAAATTAATAAAGATATTGAGATTTATTTTAATTACATAATTGATCCACACTCCACCCCCTCTCAGTTGTCTTGGTGGACTTTACTTTCTAACATAGCATAACCAATTGTCATTAACATTTACAACCAAACATCTATTCTCTACTGAATTCAAATGAAATACATTATGTATGGTTTTCATTCTAGATGTGATTTCAGCTCCAAATTCATTTGTAATCGTGCATATTTCATCCTTAAATTATAAATTGTAACCTTTGTAAACTAGAACTATCCAACATTCAAAATATTATGATTAGTCCATCAACAAATAAAATTTCATGAGTGTTGTTCTTACCATCAAGCTTTGTTGAAGCTCTTTCTTCGATCAAGCAAGGAGTGTTGTCACCAAATTTAATAATGTCACTACCATACTTATCAAGATTTAAAAATTATTATCATCTCCTATCATATGATGTGAACAGTCATTGTCTATTGTCCATCCATCTTTTTCCTCAATTTGGGTAACTAAGGATTCTTTTTCAATCATAGGGATTTCATCTTTAATAGAAATAAAGGTAATCATAGTTGTTATGATCTTGATTGCAGCAACCTTGGTGTCATATAAAGATGGAAAGAATCTAAGAATCTTTGGCATAAATTCATCTTTAGTAATGTTTCATGCTTTAGACCTAACTCCACAAACAACTTTTATTATTTTATGCACATACATTTCAATTAGTTAATCTTCACTCATCCTCATAGGTTCCAACTTTTTTTCAGACATTGTAAATTTTCTTGTTGTACAAAATTTTTCACCTTCATAGAGTGATTGTGATTTCCTCCAAATTCCATGAGCACTATCATGTTCTATAACATGTGTATATTTGGTATCAACTAGGGCACTGAGAAAGGCATTTGTAATAATCATATTGCAATTGGATTTCTTCATCTATGCTTCATCTACATTCTTAAGAGCTTGAACTTAGTAGGGATGCTTTGTAATGTTCTAGTGCTCTATACCCATCCAGATTAGGCATGTAATCATCATTCCTTTTCATTAGTGCATAGTTAGTTCCATCAAACTTTAGATTTTCCTTTTTAAAGACCAATGCAAATATCCTCTAGTGGTTAAGCTTCCAAAAGAGAATCAAAGTGCACTAATATCAATTGTTAGGAAAAACAGTGCACAACACACAATTGAGAGGCGGGTGAATTTTTTGTGATTAAATTAAAATGATAAACCATTCACCAAATATCAAATATGAAAACTTAAAGTCAAAGCAAAGAAAATAACACCATAACACATAACACTAGATTTTTTTGCATGGAAACCCTATTTGTGTAAAAACCATGGTGGGGTTCAAACCCACTAGATAATGTATTAGCACATATAATACCCTATTAAAGGTAGATGAAGAATGCATTCATACACTCACTTAGAGATCACTTCTCCAATATAAAAATGGAAACAACCCAAATTAGAAAAAAATCTAAAACAAAAAGAGCAATAACAACAACCCAATAAGTGGACAACAATCCACTATGGACAACAATCCACTAAGATGAATTGACTGAAAGCATCATCTATTCCAAAATCTTTCCTTTGAATCACTTTATAAGATTCCACACCTACCTCTTCTCAACTCTAATCTTTATCTTTGATCCAAACTTGTATAATCAGTTTTGCATCACATCATCATCTCACACCCTTCTATATCAGCCACGTCTCTCTGGATCCACATATGGATTCAATCCTTTGTACAAGTCTCTAACACTTATTAGGTTGGCTCAATATGAGACCTAATAAATTACATCAACTAATGTGATTCCATAAATGTTGGCTAGAACAAATATAGAATACATAACAATATCAATCAATAGGCTATCATTGAACAATTAATCAAAATAACCCAATCGACACATTTTCTAACTAAGTTTTTCTAGAAATAATTTCCCTTTCACTATCCAATGAATAGACTGACTTCCAATTCTTCAACCTACAAAAAAAATCCATATTTAGACACAAATTCAAGACTTAACAATGAATTCAAAATCACAAACCAAAATTTTATTCCACTAAAACTCACCAAAAAGTAAAGCATACCTCAGTCAAAATGGTTCTTCAATAAAACTTTGGTATCTCCTCCTAATTGACTCAGAAACACATGCAATGGAAAATATAGCATGTAGACTCACCAATCGTCATTCTATCAAGTTCACTAGCTCAGGTTCAACAAAGTGTGTCTTTATCAAAACTCTCTCTACACTATTCATCAATAGGAACATTGGTTGAGATATATATGTTGGCATTAATGAAAAAACCTTAATTCCAAACTTAACTTATAAAAAATCTTAATAAGAATCTCTTCCATTATCCAATAGAGGCACCTCTCATTGAGGAGGTGTAGCTCTTGTAAGTAGACAACTTGATTTTCTTCTTTGGACATCATATTCTTTAAGGAGATTCTGAGGGAAGAAAACTCGATTTCAATGGGAATGATAGCCTCGTTACCAAAAACCAAGGATAATAGAGTGGCTTCAGTGGGCATGTGAGTGAAGGTGTGATAGGCCCAAAGGGTGGGAGTCAATTGAAAGTGTCAATTACGACCAACATCATCAACTTTCTTCTTGAGGATTTTTAGAATAGTCTTGTTTGTAGCCTTAGTTTGACAATTGCCTTGTGGTAAATATTTGGAAGAGAAATTTATGTTTGGTAGTGCCAAACTTCTTACACAACTCAGTGGCATTCTTGTTCGTAAGGATGTCTTTTATTAGTTAAGATATTGTGAGGTGTGTCATAGGGAAAGATAATGTGCTACAAGATGAACATTGAAATCTATTTTCACGTCATGTAATTAAAATGAATAGCCTCAACCCATTTGGTAAAGTATGTAGTGGCAGAAATGTACTTGTCATCATTAGAAGAGTTTGGAAGTATCTAGCCAACAAGGTCCAAACCCCAATGTGTGATGGTGGGTTGAAGGGCTTGGACTAGTATGTTTATCAAATAACTATCATGTTGTTGACAAGGTACACAATTCTTCACAAAATGGTAAGCATCTTGCTCCATGGCTGGCCAATAACATCTTGGTGCAACAACTCCTTTGCTAGGATGAGTCTACTGGAATGAGTCCCACCCTGTGAACCTGAATGAGTCATGGCTATACATTTGAGCTATTAATTTAACAGTTGCTTCTAAATTATGCAATGCTATGTTGTAAAGTATTATTATATAATCTTTCTAAATGAACTATTTAATATTTAAGTCTCATTATAATTAACATTCTTTGATTACTCCTCTATAGTACAGCAGAAGTTGGCATTCACTAAAATTAAGAAAAAAATATCTTACAAAAATACATGGTACTAAACATTAGTATTATGAGTGACATCTGCAATAACATGTTTATGTTTGATGTACTAGAACAATACATAGTGAAACATCACATTTATTAAAGTTGAAGAAGAAAAATGAACATCTTATTAAAATAAATTAAATATAAATATACTAAACTTATTTCTGAACCAAACAATACCATTTTATGATACATCTATTCATATCTATAAGTTCTTAATAGTATTTCATTTCATTTTAATTTTAAGATACATCTATTCGTATCAATCAGTTATTTATAGTGTTGAATTCATTCATTTCATTTTCATTTTAAGATACGACTATTCATGTCAATCAGTTTCTTATAGTATTACATTCATTCATTTCTTGGCAACCTGTTAATTGTCTTACGCTATATGTATCTTTCATGCTTTATTTCAATATTAAAAAAAAAAATCTTTATTAAAGATATGTCGCTTTAGATATTGAAAAGGATCTCCTATTTTTTTCTGTGTGGATATAGTGGGCAGAGTAGAAGCCAACCCCTGTGGTATCTAAGCCAGATTTGAATGTACACTATTGTAAAAATTATCAACTCTATAGTACTGTAGAACATTTTTGACCTTATCTTCCTGATCTTCTCTATAACAGCTAACCCCACGCGTTTTGCTGAACCAATCAAACCTAATTTTTTATCATTTTTAACTTCAAAATTCAAAACTGACTCATATTTTCTGACTGCAATCCAAGTGGAAGCAAAGTGATATAAGATTTAATGATATTCAGATAAAGTAATGGTTTCATTGGTTATAGTATCTGGACATATGTGAAAATACAGACTTTGTTGAAGATTCTTAGTTATATTTTAATCCACAGGATATATTGTAAGTCATATCTTCCTAAGATCCGACCAGCACAGAAATTTTTTTTGAGATTATAAAGTATAAGATTTGATTGAAGAACCCAATTTGCAGTAATAAAACTTTGTTGGATCAATTGCAAGCACAGACGGACAATATAATGGGTTTGCTAATCATGTTGCAGTTAGTTGGATTTGTATGGGCTCTTGGTGGAATTGTAACTGTTACTTCTGATTCTGTGACAATCTCTACCGGATATAAGTAAGCATTACCGACTTCTGTTATTATAAGCTCAATGTTTTTAAGTTTTTTAGTTAAAATATTTTTATTGGTTAAGGTGAGTGTTTTTTTTAATTGGAGTTATGAATCATAAATCAGAAAAGATTATATAGAAATGTTTTGTTTTTTTTAATAAATGCTTTTGATTTGAGTTATGAATCACAAAAAGAATTTGAAAAGATAATAAAAGAATATGGAAGATCAATCAAAATAGATTCCAATATAGAACGTCTATGTTTTATTTGATTTAGATATGTAATAGATTGTATTTTCAATGAGATTTTACAAGATAGCTCTTCTTATTAAATAATGTTTGTCAATATTACAATACAGTTACTAAAATTCAATTCAGCTCCATAGTTTTTAGAGTTCACTTGATGCATATAAATCCATAATAATCGACTCATTTGACACTTATTATATCTATATTTTAGACCTTGCTAATGTATTTATATTTTTATTGAGCAGGGTGTTGATTGAATTGAGAGGAAAAGGGGTGCAAGTGTACCAATGTCAAGGCAACAATACGTATGGTGTTATTAATGCCAATGCTAGTTTGTATGATGTGAAAGATTACAGCTTTTTGAATAAAAAAGCTCAGCATTACTTTCTTCCTCAAGCAGATGGACAAGGAGGCAGGCCTACCTGGTCCTATTTTGATGCTCAACATAACCTTACAAGTACTGTTACAGGTCAGTGACTATTTGAAGGACAAGTTAATTATTATGTTTGAATTTTAATACATGTGAAAAATAAATAATTTTAAAATGATTAGCTAAAATCTAATGATTCTTTCAATTTATTTTTCTGACTAAGTCTACAATTGAGTTTGAATGTTCAAAGTTATGATAAAGTTTATAATTAGTATTTCAATTTAGTAGAACATTAAATTTTTCTTGAATATGTTAAATGAAAAAAAGTTATAAAATAGAATAATGAAATTTTCCTTATTTACAGCCAATTTATTATTGAATTACAATTAGATTTCTCATTTTTATTTTTCAACCTCTTAATCATAATTTTTCTATCTTTTCAATCCTATGCCAAATATTCACTTTCACATTTGTTATCATTGCTAACCAAGACTCACTATGGCCCTATTTGTAGTAAAATTGTCCTAAAATAACAAATACTTAACAGAACTATAGTTTTAGAGAAACCTCCAACTCCTTTTCTTAATTATTCAAGAAACCTTTATGAATCAATGTGTAAGATATTTTGGTAATGGTAATATACCTTAGTTATAAAAGGGAAGCTTAAGTCTTTTTATTATAAAGTCATATATGATAAAGAAACTAATTCAACTTGCACAATATTAAGTTTTATATTAACTTATATCATATTTCTATTATTATTAACTTATATTGTCTCTTTATCATATTTTTTAGTTAAGAGTGGGGATGAGTATTTAAAAAGATATTTTTTATAGATAAAGATTTAACAATGAAGTCAAACAAATATTATTGAAGTATTAAATAATCATTATAGAAACTTGTGATCATCAAGGTTGACAACCAACAACATAGATGAAAGACAAACAATACAAAGACAAAGAAAAGAATAAAAGTGCAATACTAAGAACGAGGGTTGAAATAAAAATCAAATTTGTGAAAACCTACTTGAAGTCATAAAGATTTGAAGTACTTTGTACAATTCAAACAAATTCCTTCCTATTTGATATCCCATTTTTAACTTCCATCCCTAAATTAGATTTTTTGGATTTGAGATATATTTTATAAGAATATTTCCTCATTTTTTATTTGATGATGGAAGGGACAACTTATTTTATTTGGTAATGAAGGTGACAACCTTCTCTCTACATAATTAAATTTTTGACATCCCACCAAAAAAGTACTAGAAATTTGTTAATGTTTGACCAAAAAATATATAGAGTTTAATTCTTTGCAATTTAACATTATAAATTAAATGTAATTGTCTAAGTTTATATTAATTATAAATCATTCACAATATTATTCATGTATAATTTATTTTAAAATTAATTATTAATATTTTTCAACTTTAATTAAAATATATATTATTTATTCGAGAATATTTATAATAGTGTGAAAGAAGGCATCCTATTAAATTATTAATATTTATTTATTAAAACTCATTTGGAGTATTATAAAATTTAATAATTTAGTTTTGAAATTTGTAATTAGACTGGTCACTATAAAGATTATAGTCACTTTTAGAATTCTTTAAAAAAAAAAAATTATTTTTGGAGTATACTTTCTATTTTTGAACTTTTAGTAGTTGTTTCATTTGAGTGCAACTTCTCTCTTATTTTTTATATAACAAATCTTTACCTTAAAATGAATTTTTGCATCTAGTTGCATCTTCATAAAAGTATATTTAGAAAAAGTTTCCCTAAAAATCATTGTGTTAAATGTAGAGGGATGGTGACATATGACCAATGAACTTTCAAGTGTAGAAGATGTGACCAAAATGACCACTTTACTAATAGTTGTACAATTTCAAAATAAACCCCAAATGCCTCCAATGACTCAATATTCCATCACAACCAAAGAAAATAAATGTATGAGAAAAGAATGCTCAACATAATAAAGGTATCAAAATGAGGTCAATTGACTATTTTTTCATACAAGCTTAAAATGTTTGGACAAAATTATTCATTTTCAAGACAAGTGAAGAGGGAAGATAGCTAAAAACAATTAACATAAAAAAATGTATAATTTCTCAAAAGATGAAGTGGTCAACCCCATGTCATATGTAACATGTAAAGTTCCAAGCAATGTCAAAGGTATTCTTCTATTTAAAATTTTGTCTTATCAAATTCAAAGATAGGGTGATTGCTATAGTATTATTGACTAATTGAAAAATGGGTTTTGGAGGGACTTGAGATCCTATACGAAGAAAGATTTAGAGGGACCTAAAATCCAAGTGTAAAAATATTCAATACTATGCACTAACTGAAATACAACAAAGGAGAGACAAGGTAAAGCCAAGAAAGGGTAGAGGAACCAGCAATCTCACCCACCAAACTACAAGGTTGAAACAAAAAATAAAACAAACCCATGAAAGTCCAGCATGCAATCCAAGAAAACCAAAATCAAATAAGTTTTAACAATAGATTTACCCTTATAAGACTGAAGAATCATACCAAATGTGGTTTGAGGACAAAATTCTTCCAAGAAATAGAATCCAGCACACAAGTACCCCACCCTCAGTAGGGCCAACATAAACTTGAGAAACAAGATCCAAAGAAGTGTGAGAGTCAAAAGACCTCACAAAGGTCCAATAAGAGTCTTAGAAGCATGACCACCAATAAGAGGAGACCAACCATTAGCCATCATCCACCAATTGCTATGTTATTAAAAAAAACTAATAATTAGCAATTGAAGGAGAAGACTAACAATAAAGATGGGTGAATCATTTGAATTTGAAATTTCCATACACTTAAAGTGTAGTCTTTTGAATCATATCCATTCATTAAGATTTATTTTCTAAATCTCATCCCATTTTTTTATTTTTAATATATTGTCATCATATATACTATTTACTTCATGATATTTCCTTAAAATAAGTGTATTGTTTATTTAAAAGTTAAACAACTATTATTAGTAAAAGTGATAACTTAAAAACTCTTAAGTTTACATGCTAAAAAATAAAATGATATCTAAGTTCCCATTTATACTTATTAAATATTAAAAACAAAATATGTCATTTTTATTCTCCCTTCAATCACACTAATATGAGGCTATAATAGTACTTTCAACCTTTAAAATTATTTTCCTTCATCAACAAATTAAATCATCTACACTAATATCATTTATTATTCTAGATAATTTAATACATATGTAAAAGAAATTAGTTTATAATAATTATTTAAGTTAAATATAATTTAATTATATATTTTTTTAAATATTAATAAAAGATAAAATTAAAAAATTATCATAAGCTTATTAATAGAATTACAACTCTACACAATTCAAAGAACACATAGTGTAAAGATTATCCTTATTTTCTAATTTACACTATAGAATTTTCAAATAAAGTTATTCTAATTATTATATTTATTAAATAATTGTTTTTTTATTTAAAATTTTATAAAATGATTTTATTGAAATATATTATTTAGCAAATTGTATGCACTTAAATTTTTATATAAATTTGATTTATAAAATATGTATCTTTTTAGAATGGATATGTGATTGATTTAAGCTTATGCTTTATTTTATATCTTATTAATACAAGATAATTATTTCAAATTGATATGTATATATCACATCAATTAATTTTTATAAATTAGCATTGTTTATACAACTAAGGTTTTAAAAAAATACTCTACCTATATAAAAATTGCATCTCTTATAGTTTCTTACAGTGAATATTAGAGCTAAGCTCTGTGACCTTGCATTCATGGTGGTTGAGGATGGTGGGAATAGCGTTCCCTACTAGGGGATTTGCCTAATAAGGTGAGGCCTATAACTAGTTCTCGATCAAGAAAATTGGATTGTCCAAAAATGAATAGCTAGACTATTAAATCTAGGAATGTATTGGTGGGAAAAACTAGACATTGGCTAAATTGGATTCTACACTGGACTTCTTGCAAATAGAAGAGGGATTTTAAGCCTCATTTCTAGACATGCGAGTGGATAGGGTTGTGGTGTCTTGCAATGAGGCTCTAGTGGGGACATTATTCTCATTAAGACCTTCAATAGATATGGTTTGAAAATGGATTGTTGTCACTTACAATCTGAAAGGAAGTGCTACATCTAGTGTAATGTAAGGTGTCCAATTCTTATTTCTAAAGAGGATATGAGATAGATCCTATTAAGGCCTTAGGCTTATGGGAAACATCACCTTCCCATTGTAAATGGAAACTAGGTTTTGATCAACAGACAAACATGACTACAACAACATCTATGTAGATCAAAATATTTGGACTATCGTTCAAGTTCTAAGTTCAACAAAATTAAAATGCGTCAAGAACACTTTTGGGTGGTATGTGAGCACAAATGTAGTAACAAAGACTAAATATGGGTTAGTTTTTGTGTGTTTTTGTGTTAATGTCCCTATTCTTAAGACCAATAAAAACTAGGGAATAGGACTCAAACACTTGTGTATGAGAATGCTATAATCTTCTATCAAAACTTTGCCAAAGCAACAAATGTATTCTTAGATTATAAAGCCTATCTAGGCAAACAAAAAAAGCTTGTTGGGTTAAGTCCCTCAGTTCTAGTGATGCAAGACATGACTAATAAAGTCCAAAAGGAAGTAATGTAAACACCCCTTAAAGGGTAGATCAAATTATCCTTTTATAGATTGAAAGTCTTAATAAAGCATATAATCTATCAGTAATGGAGAAAAAGGTTGGTAAAGTCTTTGAGGAGGCAGAAATAAAGACTACCCCCTTAAAGGAGGAAAATATCATCCACGTCACTACTAACCCAATGGAAGAGAAGAGTTGTGAAGAGAAAGTGAAAGCTATTGAAGGAAATCCCTATTCAAAAGAAGGGAATTCTACCTTTCCCCTAATAAATCACAACTACAAAGGAAGCCCTCAAATGGAAATAGAACGGTGTTGAATAAAACACCTTCTATTGGAGAAATAAAAAATTTGGAACCAATAATGCCTCTTTTTTCCACAAATGTTAATCTAATACATTTTTTGAAGGATAGAAGGACAAAAGAAAAGGGAAAAAAGAGCATGAAAGATAAAGAAGATGTTGGAAATTAAACTAGATGCTCTTCTCTACAATTCTCTAAACATGCAAGAATTGCAAGGGAAATCACCAGTGTAGGACCAAAGACACTTGATGCAAGCCTTAAAGATAAGAAATGTGAAACCACTCATGGATTATGAGAGGGTTGAATAGCCCTCGGAAATAATATGCTCTAAGGAGCTATATAGTGGAGAAACAAATTTCACTCTTCTTTTACAAGAAGTGAAGATGAGAAAGCAAAAATTTGGCACTAGTGTTAATTATAGTTGTTCAAGCTCCTCCTACTTCATCAAAGAAGCTAATGATGCTTCAAGAGGCATAATAATTTGGGATTCCATGAAGTTAAGGGGAACCTAATCAGCCATATCCTCAACTTTATGGTGGCTACTCTTGACTCTAGTGACTTTGTCTAGAACCTGGTCAATGTATATGCCCACAACACATGCTCATGTAGACAAGGGGTACATGTGGAGATATTATATATGATTATAGAAAATTTTAGCACACTTTGAATGGTTTCAAGTGATTTTAATACATTAGAGAAATTAGGTGGAGTAATTCACTATTCAAATATTATGGACCACTTGGAAGAATTCATTAATAGGGTAGGTCTTATAGATATTGAATTGTCTAGCCAAATGTTTACTTGGTCAAATAAGAGAAAAGAGGAAAATTTAATCAAAATGAGAGTTGATATAATTTTGATCTCCTTGCACAAGGACATGGGCTACAATTCTACACTTGTGGCACATCCAGGAATGGTTTTGGATCATAGTCAAATGCTTTTCAATTGGAATGATAAATATGTCCTAAGACCTACTCCTCTAGGTGTGAGATAATGTGGTTGTTTCATGTTGACTTTAAAATTTGTATAGAGCACTGGTGGAAACCCACATTCAAGGTTTGACAATTTTTATAGTTAATCAAAACTTGGATTTAATAAGAAAAAGTGTTAGAGTGGAAAACAATGAACCTTTGGAGATAGATTTACTCAAAGAAAGGAAATTGGTATAAGCCTGAAGGAAATACAAGATAGAATGGAAAAGGGGAGAACTCCCATGATATATGTAATGAAGAAGAAGCTCTAAAAGAAAGATAAAAAGATTTTAAAAATGAAAGAGATATATTGGAAGCAATGATCAAGGATATAGTGGCTAAAGGAAAGGGGTAGGAACTCAATTTTATTCCACAAATATGCCAGTAAACATAGGAGGAAGAATCACAAATAGAATTTGAAACATGATTAGAGCCAAGAGATCACAAAATACAAACAATTAGGTTTGTTGGCCTTTGAATATTTCCACAATGTTTATAAAAGAATATAGTCAAAGGGATTGCACTAATAAGGGAAAACATTTGTAGTGTTTACAACCAACTATTAGCCCTAAGCATAATGCTCAAATCTTGGCCCTAATTATGGAGCAGCAAGTGAAAAAAGTGATCTTCTCTATAGTAGCTTCTAAAGCCTCATGACCAAATGTAATCCCACTGGCCTTTTTCCAAGAATTCTATAAAATTTAAAATCTTGATGTTACTATGGTTGTGAAGGATTTCTTTAGAACATGGAGACTATTGAAGAAGCTTAATAATACCTACATTGTTTTTCTACCTAAGATATAAGAGACAAGAAGAATGAGGATTTAGACCTATTAAATTATACAATACCATCAACAAAGTCTTTATCAAAGATTTAGTAAATAGAATCAAGTCCTTCCTTAATGGCATGATTAACACTAACCAAAAAGGTTGGGTACTAGACTATCAAATCCATGATGCAATGATTACAATACATTAAATAATCCACTTGGTGGACTAGTGTGGATTGTTAAAGGTGCTCCTCAAGGTTGAAATTTCTAAAGGAGGTGACAAAGTTAGGTGGTAATTACATTATAAAGTGTTAGACAAGCTAGGTTTCAATGAGAGACATTACTCTTGTAAAAAATTTTGTTGAGACGGACAATTTTTTTGTCTTTGTAAATAGAATTCCTCAAGCAAAATTTGGGGTAGAAAATAGATTATGACAAGGTGACCCCCCTCTCCCCTTGTGTCTTTATTATCCTTGCAAAGATCCTAGGAAGGAATTTTTCAAGCCTAGTGAATATAGGAAAACGTCATGGAATTAAGGATCAATTCACCATTCTTGCAAGTGTTATTCAATAATTTGTTGATGATACCATCCTATTTGGAAAGACTGATGATACCATCCTATTTGGAAAGACTTACATTATAAAAGCATGATATTGGAGGGAATTTCTCAGTGACTATAATAAATCTTCTAGTTACCACATAAATATGAGAAAAACAATCTTTAGTTCTTTAACACTAAGAGGGATGTATAGGACAAAATCTAGGCAATTCTTGGAATCAAATTGTTGCTCTTTCTGGCCAATATCTAGGTTTCCCCTTACTAACAAAGAGGTGAATCTAGTCTTTCAGAACTCTATCATTCAACAACATCAAAAAATTATTGTTGGATGGAAAGAGAATCTCTTAAGTAATATTGATAGGTCCTCCAATCATTGGCCTCATCTTTACAACGTACACATGTATAATTATTTTCTCTTTTTTAAATAGCAAGTACTTTGGTTAATAAAATAGAGGAAAAATAGAGAATATTAATCTGAACATGAACAAAAGAAAAGAAAAGGATGGATTTAGTCAGTTGGAATACAATTTGAAAACCTAAGAAAGAAGGTGGATTAGGCATAAGAAAGATGAGGTGGAAATTGGCACTCCATTAAGCTAGTTGGTGTGAAATCATGTGTCCAAAATACTTGAATTCAAATAAATTTGATATAAAAAAAACTTTACAACCAAGCCTATCTTAGGGGATCAAAAATATAGAATAGAATTATCAAAGGGAGAAATCTCATCCAATCTAAACTAAAATGGCTAATTGGTAATGGAAGAACCACTCAATTCTAGAAGGATGTTCGTGTTGGAAACTACAATTAGAACAATTGTTATGTTTTCATTGATGTCAAACATTATTGGTAAGACAGTTTTCTATATGAGTAGAGTGCCATATTAAGAGGATTTGAGAAGAAGGACCTAGAGGAAAGGTTGAGTTATGAGGAACTATAGTGTGCACTTGATCAATTGGACTTTAACAAGATAAAGTGATTGTTTGATCATAATACAAGTGAAGAATACAACAGTACTAAAGCCTAGAAGAAGTGATCAAAGAATGGCCAAATATATAGGCTTCACCAAGAAAGATAACAGAAGATTAAGAAACTTGAAGTTTATGCCGAGTGATAATAAAGTTGACTGAGTGACAATTTAAGCTAAGAAAATATAGTATTGATCGGGTATTAGTAAATGTTCTAAACAAAACAACTAGAAGTGATCGAGAAATCCAATGATGACCGAGTCTCAGACTACCATGTTGGTTGAGGGACAACATTTGATAAATTATGAGGAAATCATGATTTCCAACTGACACGGTTAATTTCTTGGGATATGGAAAGCATGTTCAAGATAAAGATGGATGAGCTAGAGCATTTAATTCAAGGGAAATTGTGTCTAAGCATTTCCATGCAAGAATTCAAGTAGAAGTTTGGAGAATTTTCTAGAAGAGAAAAGAGGAGTCAACATGGAAGGATTCAATGAATTTGACCTAACCCTAAGATCTACGGTGACATTTAAGCAAAAAAGGATCAGAATTACCTAATTAAGGAGGTATAAGGGCTAAACTTAGAGGTTTCCTGAGCTAGTGAAGACCTTAACAAGGTTGGAGCAGTTGTTGATTTTTTTGATTGGAAAATTTAAGCAGAAGGCTAAACAATGAAGAGTGATTTCTTGAAGGGATGCCAAGTAAATCAATAATGGAGACGTTAATGGAGGTTGGTCAATGAGTCAACTGTTGGACTGAATTGTGATATGTATTTGCAAAGTGAGTTGTATTTGTTAGATCAAACCTATTGTTACATTCTAACCATTCTATCAGTACTGAAATCCTTTAATCAAGGTTGACCTAACAGTTATATGCAAATCCCTTAATCAAGGTGACATTCTAATAGAATGTTCTTAAGCCCTCTAAAAAGGCTACTCTTAACAAGGTGATTAAATCCTTTAACAAAGTCATATTTAACTATTTGTTTTGTAACCTTTAATAGGGTTGGTTCCCAACAAAGCTCATTTCAAAAGAGTGAAAAATTGGTGATATGTTATTGGTGGTTTTTCCCAAATTGGGTTTCCATATCAAATCCTAGTATCATGCTTGTGTGGATATCATTTGAGATGTTTACTATTAATGTTTTACATTATGCAACTTGATTACTATTAGGACAGTGGGCTACAAATTTATGTTACTAATTATATGCTATAGAGACCCAACTATTGCAGGCTTAGATCCAAAGTATTTGAAGTTATTAAAAGTTCAATAAGTTATTAAAAGTTCAATTGGTACATCTAGACCTAAGGATAACTGATTCACCCCCCTTAAGGATAACTGATTCACCCCCCTTCTCAATTATTCTAAATCATTCTAACAATTGGTATCAAAGCTCTTGGTGCTTGTAGAGAAAAGGTTGAAGGTACTTGAAGCTAAAGATCAAGATGTACAAAAATGAGATGCCAAGGTTGAACAAGAACTTCCTTGCTTGGAAGAGTTTGATGAAGTTGCATCTAATGGGAATTGGAGAAGGAGCAATACACTATGTGGAGAATGCATATTTGGAGATGCCAAAACTTGAGAACTCTATTTCCTATCTATGCTATTAGGGTTTCTGAAATCCTAACTTTGGAAGGTGTAGTTGGTAGGCTTATTGCTTTTGAAATGTCAAATTTTGATAATTTTACTCCTACCACTATTTAATCTACTTTCAAGTCTCAATTGGTTCTTAGTAAGAAAGGAAAGGGAAAATGTGTGAATAGTGATAGTGATGTCTCTGATAATGATCTTGATGAGATTGAACCATTTATGGCAAGAAGACTTCCAAGAGGCAAAATAAAATACAAAAATAAACTTCCTATAATTTATTTTTCATATAACAAAGTTGGTCATATTGTTGCAAGATGACCTCATAGAGAAGACAATGATAATAGAAGGGAAAGCAAGTACAAAGGCAGAAGAAATGATAGAGATAACAAAGAAACAAGGACTACAAAGACAAAGGTAAGAAATCTTGTTATATTGTTGAAGACAAAACTAACAATGAGTCTAGTTGTAATAATGAAGAAGTTGTCTATGTTTCTATGAAAGAAGATTTTGATGAAGATGATAAAATTGCATTAATCTCATATGTGAGTATAGGTGATAGATGGATAATTAATAGTGGTTGCTCACATCTAATGATTGGTGATAAAAGTAAGTTTGAAATCATGGAGCAATCTAAAGGTAGTTGTGTTAAGTTTGATAATGGTGCACCATGTCTTGTGAAAGGTAAAGGATCAATACAATTGACTAATAAGATCAAGTATGACGATGTTTATTGGGTTGAAGGACTTAACTATAACTTGTTATGTGTTTCATAGTTAAATAAATTAGGACACAAAGTTGAATTCCATCACAAGAAGGGCAAGACATTTGATGCTACTAGTGAACTAACTAGAAGTGGTGATCAGACAAGAGCTAAGTTGTTCTGTCTAGATTTATCTGATGAAACATGCTTCTTTGCACAAAATGAAGATATATGGTTATGAAATAAGAGGTTGTGTCATGTGAACTTTGGTAATTTGGTAAGCATTAGTAAGATGCAAAGAGTAAGAGGATTACTAAGATTGAAGAACCCTGGTAATTTGTTATGTGTAAACAATGTAAATTAGGAAAAATGAAAAATTCTAGTTACAAGAGCAAGACATACGCATCTAATGATATTTTGGAATTAGTTCATACTGACCTTTATGGGCCCACTGGAGTGCAAAGTTGTTGTGGAGACAAATATTTCATTCTATTTGTTGATGACTATTCTAGAATGATGACTATGATGTTTATTAAAGAAAAATTTGATGTTTTTCAATTGTTTAAGTGGTATTTAGCAAGAGTTGAAAAGGAAACAGATAAGAATCTAAAGTGCTTGAGATCTGACATAGGAGGAGAATTTATCTCTAATGAATTCAACATATTTTGCAATGATAGAGGAATCAAAAGTTGGATGTTAGCACCTAGGACCCCTCTACAAAATGGAATAGTTGAAAGGAGAAACAAATCAATCGTGGATTGTGCTAGAACACTAATGAAGGAGAAGAATGTGTCACATATATACTAGAGAGAAGCTATAAATACAATAGTCTATACTTTGAACTGAGTACAAGTCAAGAAAGGTCCAAATGTTACACCCTTTGAGCTATGGTATGGATATGAACCTAATATGAATTATTTTAAAGTTTTTGGAAGCAAGTGTTACATACTAAAGGAAAATAGGAATGGAAACTTGATGCTAAGAGTGATGAAGGCATATTCCTAGGTTATTCTACTAAGAAAAATGCTTATAGGTGTTTGGATTCTAACAAGTTAACAAATTTGTGAGAAGTGTAAATATAAAAGTTGATAAATATGCATAAAAGAATGAAGCTGAATGCAAGACACAACCTGAAGACAACAACACATTCATATATGTCAATGAAGGTGTTTCCTGCACCTTGTCTGAGGCAAAGAACAAAGCTACTGAGCAACAGCAAATAATGAATGTCAAGTTATAGTAGCAGATTGTCAAGCAACAGACTGTAAGTGTTGAGCACCAAAAAATGGTTTCAACATACATGAAGTAGATGTAAACATTAGGAAGATAATGTCGAGCAATTAGAACCAAAAGCAGAGATAGAAAATGAACTTGAAGTAATTTTTCAAGATGAACCTGTACAAGAAGAAGAAAGAAGACAAGAACCTACACTGAAAAATTATGTGAGAAGACACCATGCACTTGAACAAATCATTGGAAACAAATAATCCAAAGTTATGACTAGGAAAAGGCTAAGGAGTGATACATGCTTACTTTGTGAATTTAAGCCTAAATCTTTGAAATTTTCTCTGGATAATTAAGATTAGATTCAAGAAATGAATGAAGAAATTGAACAGATAGAGAAGAACAAAACTCGGGCACTAGTACCTAGACCAAAGGACAAGAATGTTATTGAAACAAAGTGGGTATTTAGGAACAAACTGAATGAAAAAAGGAGAAGTCACAAGGAACAAAGCTAGATTGGTATGCAAAGGATATGCACAAGAAGAAGGTATTGATTATGGGGAAACATTTTCCCCAGTTGCAAGATTAGGAGTTAGAACATTACTTGCATATTTTGCTTACAAGGGATTTAAAGTGTATCAAATGGATGTTAAATCTCAATTTTTGAATGGAATATAGGAAGAAGAGGTTTACATTGAACAACCTAAAGAATTTTTTGATTCAAACAAGAATAACATGGTATGTAAAATGTACAAATCTCTATATGGATTAAAACAAACCCCTAGAGCATGGTATGAAAGATTGCACAATTATTTGGTAAAGTTTAGATTTTCTAGAACTAATGATAACAGCAATCTATATTTGAAGACTGAAGGTGGTAAAGGGATATAGTTAACTAAAATATTTATTGATAACATCATATTTGGAGGACAAGATGCATTATGAAAATCATTTGTAGATGAGATGTAGAAGGAATTTGAAATGTCTATGTTTGGTGAGATCAAATTTTTTGTTGGTTTACAAGTATATCAAATAAAGCAAGGTATCTACATTACTCAATCAAAATATATCAAGGAGATATTGAAAACTTTTGGGATGGAAGACTCGAGACTTGTCACTACACCTATAGCTACATGACATTAGCTATCTAAGAATGATGATTCTACTAATGCAAACCAAATAGTGTATAGATCAATGATTGAAAAGTTACAATATGTTATTCATAGAAGACTTGATATTGCATTGGTAGTTGGGACTGATGCAAGATTTTCTGCAAATCCTAAGGAGAATCACATGATGGCAGTGAAAAGAATACTAAGATATCTAAAAGGAACAGAGGAATATGGCCTATATAACAAGAAGAATGACAAATTTGAACTGAGAGTGTACATTGATGCTGATTGGGCAGACAATTTTGATGACTAGAAAAGTACAAGTGGTGGAGCTTTCTTTCTAGGAAAGAGATTAGTTTCTTGGACAAGCAAGAAGCAGAACTACATTTCACAAACAACAATAGAAGTTGAATATGTAACAGCTACAGTAAATTATTCAAACATTGTGTGGATCAAGAAATTGTTTAAAAGGGGTGAAGGAAGATATCATTGATCCTATTGTTATCTATTATGACAACATGAGTGCTATAAATATATCAAAGAACCCTATAAGGGCTAAACTTAGAGGTTAGTTGAGCTAGTGAAGACCTTAACAAGGTTGGAGCATTTGTTGATTTTGTTGATTGGAAAACTTGAGCAAAAAGTTGAACGGTGAAGAGAGATTTCTTGAAGGGATGCCAAGCAAATCAGTAATGGAGATGTTAATGGAGGCCAATCAATGAGTCAATTGTTGGACCGAATTGTGATAATATTTGCAAAGTGAGTTGTATTTATCAAATCAAACCTACTATTACTTTCTAACCATTGTATCAGTATTGAAATCCTTTAATCAAGGTTGACTTAATAGTTATATGGAAATCCTTTAATCAAGGTGACATTTTAACAAAATGTTCTTAAGCCCTCTAACAAGGCCACTCTTAATATGGTGATTAAATCTTTTAACAAGGTCACATTTAACAATGTGTTTTGTAACCTTTAACAAGGTTGGCTCCTAATAGAGCTCACTTCAGAAGAGTGAAAATTTGGTGATATGTTACTAGTGATTTTTCACAAATCGAGTTTCCACGTTAAATATTAGTGTCATACTTGTTTGGATGTCATTTAAGATGTTTACTATTAATGTTTTAAATTATGCAAGTTTGTTACTATTAGGATAGTGGACTACAAGTTTATGTTACTAATTGTATGTTATAGAGACCGAGCTATTGAATGCTTATATCTAAGATATTTGAAGTGCTTAAATGTTCAATTCGTACATCTGGACCTAAGGATAACTAATTCACCACCCCCCCCAACCCTCCTCAATTATTCTAAATCATTCTAACAATTGGGACTAGTGAAACACCCTTGTATAATTTGAAATTGATATGCTTGAGAAATTTAGCTAATGATTGATTTGAAATTTATCTAAATATTACTCATTATTATCATTCCCAACCTAATTTACTTAAAAAGTGGTAGAGAACTTCAAGAAGGTTTGCAAAAAAAATAGGATTCGTTTATTTCCCAAAGAAGACGTATTCTTTTGGAGCAAGAGCCCTAATGGAGAATCCTTTGTAAATTCAATCTACACTATGTT
Source organism: Cupressus sempervirens (assembly GCA_028749045.1). Lineage (NCBI taxonomy): Eukaryota > Viridiplantae > Streptophyta > Pinopsida > Cupressales > Cupressaceae > Cupressus > Cupressus sempervirens. The sequence continues at coordinate 765,020,072 of CM053792.1, read as the reverse complement.
GGTAACAATAAATCCCTATGCCTTGGTGTAAAGAGGTCTAGAATCCCCAAATAATTCCTAAAATTTAAATCATTTCTAGTAGATTATCTTGTACTATGGAATTCTATGTCAAGAAAACTACATTAAGGGAGGCTTCGAATTACCTAGTAGATGCCCTATTTGTAAACAAGAGGAATTCATTCCCCACATACGTGTACTTATAAGTTTTTCTTCAAAATTATGGAACAAGGATCATGGGTTACTAATAACAATATGCACCAATTATGCATGGAATGGAAGGGGTTTGATCTATAACCCTATAATTAAACAATTTTGGTAGCTAACCCACTACAGCTAGTTGGGAGCTTGTGGAATGGGAGAAACAATAGAATCTTTAGAGATATGGAGAATTCAAGAGAAGATTATTTTCCATTTCTTTTAAAATTTGTTGCTAGAAAATATTATTGTTTCCACCCTATAATGTGTAGTCTTCCACCCAACTCCTTATGAAGATAAAATAGCAAAAAAATGGGTATTACCTAATGTGTATGATGTTTACAAAAATCCATATGTGCTTAAGAGAAAAGGTACAAAGTGAAAACCACCAACATCAAGCTAGTATTGGTTCTACTAGAAGGGAGGGAGTTGTCATAGGAGGCACTATAAGATATGATACATGATGAATGATTTTAGAGTACAATAGAAATATGGATGGGTATACCAATAACTAGTTAGAGGGGATGATACTCCCTTGGGGAATTAAGGTGGCCTTGTCTATTGGAATCAAAGTACTTGATATAGAAGGTGATTTCAAATACATTGTGGACATAGTGAGGGGTGAATAAAACTATTTGGTTCAAGGAGGGAATTATAGCCTATTAACAGGAGAATGCTCTTGGGACTAGATTTTTTTGTTGTCAAATACTCTTATAGGGAAGGTAATGTAGTAGGGGATGTTATGGAAACTATAAGCCTAGCTATTAAAGGACTTAAATGTTGGCAAAAGATTGAGAGTATTCCTCCACATATTGATCACTTGGTTCAAGAGGAACATAAAATGAAACATTAATCTCAAATGGACTCAATGAAATTGTGGGTACCTATTAAAGAGCACTAATAGATTTTCTTTTCCAATTTTGGGGAGAGATGCTATGTATATTAAGGGTAATAATCAAGAATTGGTGATAGGAATTATGTGCTACCTAGTATACATTGTGTTCCCTATGTTGGTGGTCACATATGCAAAGGCAATGTCGATGAGGAAACTTAAATCATCCTATTACATGTCGCAAGTACACAATACCTATCACCTATGTTATTGAACAGTGTACCATCCCACTCACAAAGAATTCAAATGGACCTTTTATTGCTCAAGATTTGTAAACCAAAACAAGTAAAAATGAATTGTAGGTAGCTACCAATTAAACACGTAGACCTTTAGGCTCTTCAATAGGAACAAGAAATAGATAGGTGGAAACATGGACCTATCAAAGATGAAGGGATTTTGACAAGCAATGGGCATGACTTTGGTTAGCCTTAGCAACGACAACAACGTATCCAAATATGGTACTAATAGTGTTCTATCATAATAATGGGTCAAGAAAAGCATAATACAAGTTGGGAGTGAAAAGAAAGTCTAGAGACCTAGCTTCACAACAAGGAATTCGCATGGAGGAAAGATTGGGAGAAAAATTGTCCCACTTCAAAGAAAAGGAAACCCTAACCTATTGAAGATGGATTTACACCAAAAAATGTTCCAGTTGGTGTTGTCGAAGGCAAGAGAAAGAAAATGAATTGGTCAATGAGGTTTATAAGGAGAGGGAGAGAGAGATGCCTTGCCCACTCTCAAAAGACCAAAGTACTAAAAAATAATTTGATGGAAAAAGTTCCCAAGGTGGAGGGTGAAATGCAAAATATGTTAAAATTCGTCTACAAGACCATGTACAATGCTACAACTATCTTTTGTTTATTGCAACAAGATCCTTTCGAATTGATGGAATACATAATCAAGAACTCCTTAGCTTCCTTAAGGAGGAGTGGCTCAAAATCTTGAGAAGCAGAATGTGCATCCATGCGACCTACATCTACTATCTTGTTATTTCTTTTGTTCCCTTGTTACCCTTTTTTTGTTGTCAATCAACCCCGTGAGTGTAGCTTTTTTTTTTTTCAATCAACGGTGTTAGTTATTGGTTCAACTATTTATCTTTTGATGTAATGTTTATATTACTAGATAACCAAGTGGTTATTTTTGTTTAAGGGACAATACTTGTAATTAAGTTAAATGGTTCATAAATAATTTTAAAAATCATATTTGTTGAGTGAAAAGAATATTGGTATTTTTAGATTAAGTTTGGAAAAATGATAATATAACTTGTGCTTCTTAGTCCTTGTTTACCAGAATTGGCTTGGGTTGTGGGTTTGCTTCTCATTGGTCTCAAGTTTGATTCCATTGGATGATCTTCACTAGTGCATGTTAGTTGTGGGCTCCACTTCACCCCAAGGAATTAGTCTCGCCCTAGACCATCCCTCCCTAAACTCCAACTTGACAATATGTAAAGCCAAGATAAGAAAAGTTGGGTGTTAGAATGTATAGGATGTCGCTAAGCTCCAAACAAAATGCACTGTTAACCAAAATTTGAAAATTTGAAAACACAACAGATTATCTTGAAATTTTCAACATTTATTCCTTATGATCTGAATCTTTTGTGATCGAAAATAGCAAAAAAAGGAGAAAAAATTAGTATTTTCACGAATCTGTAAAAAAAAAACTTTAGTACACTGAATGTACGTGTGTGTGTGTGTAAACACTCACACCGACCATATTATTTGTTTTCTATAGTACAATACAGCTTTTCAATATTACATTTGTTTTAATTAAATTTATTCATTTAAGAAAGTTGCAAAAAAAAAAACTCTATATTGTAGAATTCCAAAAAAGATTGCAATACTATATTGAAGAATAAATATGGCATTGCAGGAAAAGTAATTGAAAGAAAAGAAGAGCAAGGCACCATAGCAGATGTTCTATTACAAGCAACCTCCCATAGTGGACGTGGTGAGTTTGATAACATCTCTTATATCTCAAGAACACAAGGTAGAGGTGGAAGCCCCCCAACATCCTGCAACACAGTGGGACAGATCATTGCAGTAGAGTATGAAGCCTCCTACACGTTTTATGTTTTGGAGAACAGTGGGAATTGGAGCCTGCCTTCGCTTCTCTCAATCCCACAGGGGCATGTCTTAGTTGCCAGTTATTTTGGAGAAGGAAAGCATACATATTTCTTCAATGGCTCTGCATGGGTTTTATATAACATTTCTGCTCAAATGTCATCCATTCCAGGGCAGGAAGTTAATGGAAAACATTATTTACTTGACAAGCCAGATTACAATGGAGGGCAATACACCTGGGAAACATCTATGCCTCCAACCAGCCAGACTGCAAGGCTTCAAAATCAAGTAATTGTTGATCCAAATGGTGTTCCATGGCATTCTCTGAAGGTCACAACTCAGAAGGGTGGACAGTAAGTTGAACAAACCTAAATATTGACATCTACTTAATAGAAATTAACAAATTTGTGGTAAAATATGAAAGGTTGACTGTTAGCGGGTTATCTTGTTAGCTTAAAAAACGACAGACAGACTATCCAATCAATCACTGATCAACATATAACCCACAACAATTAGTGCATTGCGGTCAATTTATAGATTCGAGTTCTTGGTCAGTGTTGTTTAAGCATTTTCAAATAGTTGTTTTGATTAAGATAAACACCTAGGTCGTAGTTGCAAGTCGAAGAGGATATTAGAAGAGCCCTAAAGCCTTGTACATTAAACAATTACATGGAACGCAGGAACACAATAAAATGGCCTCCAGACAATAATGACCTCAGCAAAACCAAACGGCTGTCAACAACACAGAAACAGTCGAAACAGTCAAGTAAGAGACAAATGTGGGTCTTTCAAAACTGTAAATAATCAATACATTGCAATCAACATACTAGTCGTTCACATAAGAACCATCTACATAAACACTTAAAAGTAATTTTTGTATCCGTTGTCCAGAAACTCGAGTATTTATATTAGTGTTTCGTTGGTCAATGTATAGATTTGAGTTCTTATCAATAACTACAGCATTTCTATTGGTGTATCTGTTGTTCAAACTTTACATGAATAGTGAGTCATCTGGGTCATAAATATGTTACGCAATCAGACTTTCACGTGAAAATATAGTACATTGATCACAATATATGTCATTTAAGCCTCTTCAAATCGTTGTTCTGATTAAGATAAATGTTTTTTTATCAGAGCCATGAATCAAAGAAGGTTATTTCATTTAAGCCTTTTCAAACAGTTGTTCTGATTAATATAAATGCTTTTGATCAGAGCCATGAATCAGAGAAGGTTTTGTAAGGACCCCAAAACCTTGTACATAATAAAGCTAGAAAAACATGGAACAAAGAAACACAAAGGAAATGGTCAGGCCTGAAAAGGCCCCAGCAAAACCATATGGCAATTCAACAGCGTAGAAACAATGAATATAGTCTGTCCGTCATTTTTAATTTTAATTTAGACCCTCCATAAATGATGATCTCTTCTACATTAAGTATATTTTAGAAGTTAGAATTTCATTGTGCAATTGGGTTAATTGTGTTATGCTTTCATCGTTAAATATTGTGCAGGTACTTCTTGGCATCTCTGTCTTACGTGCATAGAGTGTTTACAAGAGGTGGAACACCCCCTAGAGACATTGATGGGCCCGAAATCGGACAAATTTATACATCAGAATTCACAGCCATATACTGTTTTTATGCCCTTAGGAGGCATTAGAAGTTCTGGGCTTTCTTGCTGGTTGGGAATAGTAATTTGTAACTTATTTACGCCAAAAGGTGTGAAGGGTTTGACAAACTAAATTAAAAAACAAGTATTATATAGTTTATAAAGGTGTTGATTTTTTTGGTTGTCTTTGTAGATGGATTTTTTATTGTTTTTATATTTTTTCAAAAGGTATTAATAATTCAATTATGTAAATCAATCTAAGTTGTACTTTAATGATTATTTTTTTCTTCAGCAATCAAAATAAGATTGTAACATTAAAATGTTTATTTGTAGGCATCTCGTTTACATAGATATTTATGTGACACATTTTGAACATATGAAGATTTTGCAAATTTAGCACTATTCTTCAAAAATAGGTAATAAACATTTACTCATTGTTAGTCTTAGTTTTTAAGTTGCCTTGATTAATTCTCTCTTTTTCTCCTCACTTGCTAGAGTCTGCCTCTCAAAGTATGTGTTGATCCTTCTAAAGTATTGCATTAACATAGATGCATAGTGTTGGTGTTTTGAAAAGCTACAGGGTTCAAATTACCCCAATGAGAACAAGACACATCTAGGGGCAGCTAACTCCCATCTTTAACATATCCTTTCAGGCATTGGGCCAACTATAAGGAAAGACCCTTCTTCTACTTCAGGCTCTGCAAAACTTAGGCAGGTGGACCTCAAATTCATTTATATGGTACCAGTGCAAAAACTTATTCCTGAATCTAATAAGCAAATTTAACCCTTATATCTCCTAATACTTATGCAATAACATAGATCTGCATTAGCTAAGTGCAAGATAATGCAATTCATAAGCTGAGTGAAGGCATCCTTTTTAGCTCTTCAACATGAAAGGGAAAAGCATTTGATTAATGATGTTGAATTCAACAAAACCCCAAATATATAGTAGTAAGAACAAATGATCCTATAGCTGATTAGTGCCTTATCTATTGGAAAATTCCATGAATCAAGAACATACATATGGATACCTAAGACATATTCATATATTCAGATATCTGATCTATCCATTCACCTTGTAAATAGACATCTATGTTCATAAAGATCTCACTGTTTATACTGAATATCCTCTTGATCAAAACTACAACCTTGTCAAGGTAAATAAGCATTTACTTGGCTCTTTGTTCCAATAGCAAACTTATCCAAATATAAAACCTTAAGGGATTGCAAATGAGTTTAAGCTCTTTGTTCTTAAACAAAAAACATTGCAGATAACAAAGGAAGGAGACGAGAATCAGAATGAAACTAAAGAGATTTCTGCTCAACTGTATTCATTTCCTTGAAATTATACATTCATATGCATGAAATCAAAACATAGAAACACCTAATAGGTCTAAAATTTTTGTATTTATCTTCACTACTATTGTTCTTTCAAGAGAAATTGCTAAAAGAATGGTGTCTCAGTAGTGAATAATTTTTCTCCTCAAAACTGGAGAAAGAAAGAGAATGATATAGAGGAAAGAATTCTCGGATCTGCTCTATGTCTAACATCTATCCACTTGAAAAACCTCCTCAAAAAGTGAAAATAATCTCTCTCTGCAACTTGTGAATCAAATCCCAACCATTTTTCCTCCCAAAAGCCTAAAGTATTTCAGATATTTTGATTGAAAAGATAACTAATTTTGATGCTAGATTTGAAACTAAAGGCAAAAGAAAAAAATTAGTTAAATGACCTCAAGAAGCCAAGAAAACCATTCAGAATCAATTTTCTCCACATTCAGACTTCAACAAGCCTTTATATCTACCTCCTAATCAATTTTGATGCTTAATGGTGAGAACTGCTTGTTCTGCTGAGAATGCCTTGAAAATTACAAATCTTCTTATAGCGCAAACTGGTGAATATCTGTGTAAAATCTGACTTCATATTTGGAAAGTTCATTTTCTCCTAGTTCCAACGGTATATTGGAGTGCCTATTTTGGACAAAAATCGCCCCCTCTGGTAGCCATTTGAAAATCAAGCTCCTGTTATGCCTTGCCCATTATTATTGCAAAAATTTTACCTTTTCTAAAGTCTGGACTATAGGATAAAATCCAAATACATTTAAAAACTTGCATGTTCAGCCAAGGGAGAAAAAAATTAAAAATATTTTCTAAATTTGTTTGAATTTTCCCTCACAGATTCCATCTGGGTCAAACTTGGTTTGACCACCCGCGCCACATGTTAGCACTGGATTGGTCAGATTTTCACCACATCATCAATCCACCTTACTAACAGATGGCTAGTCGTCATGTCACTATGTTAACCTCTTTGCAACTTTCCTTTGGCGACATGGTGACCACCATCAGATTTGACATGTGTCACAATCTAGTGACCTTTGATCTCAATCTGTCATGTCAACACTTTATTCACAATTTGCTCACCACGTGCTACCACGTGTTAGATTCTGGTTCGTCAACTCTATTGCAGTCGGGTCCCACATTCTTCTCGTCAGATTGTAAGGTTTCCTGGTAGGTCGCTATGTTGCTACTGGAAAACCTTGTCATTTTCTGGTGGTGACATAGCAACCACTGAAATTTGGTGATGATGTCAATGTGTTCGTTCAAAACTGACTCTATTCTTTCCTCTAGCTATTAGCAACTGGGTCAAGCCCACCACACAAGCCATAGCTTGCAAAAGGTTTTTGTCTTGTTGACAACATGTGATGTGAGTAGAATAGTATTTAAATACATATTAAAGACGAATACGGGCAATGTGGGATAAAACATCGGCACTTTCCCTTCACTTTGTTCAAAATTTTCACTGGGTTATTACTTGTTGTAGAAGATTCTAAGGATATTATATGATGACAAAATCCTTTGGTGACTCAAAAGCAATCTGGCATCTGTCTTTCACACCATGGCATCTTCAATGGTGATAGAGGGTTTCTTTCACATCTCTGCGGCTTCCATTCTTCACGTGGGGTTCTTTATGGTGTTCTCCTTGTTTGCATGGCGGCTTCCTCTGTTCTTTCTCATGTGTGGACTCTTTGACTTCTTTTTGTGTGAGGCTCCTTTGCTAATCATGTCATTTCACTTTGTTGCTTCTTTAATGCCAAAGCCTTGACTGTTATTCGGTGCCTCCTTCAGCTTAACTATCACCACATTCCATTCTATTTCATTCCCACTAATATTCTACAACTTCCCTTCTATCTTCATAAACATGGAAATACCAAATCCCTTGCACTTATAATGTCCCCACTGGATTGTGTTGGATGAGATAGGAGCAAAAAGATGTTGTTAGGTAAATATCTGTCTAACTTTGTTTGCGCGTGGGGAAACAACACAATTGTTCCACATCAAATGCTTACTTGCAAGGGAATATTCAACCATTGGCATTTTTGGCAATGGTGGGACTGATGGGGTAACACCAAAAAAAGAAAAAAAAGAAAAAAAACCTTCTCTCTTCATGTGATACCATCTTCAATCAACATAAGTGCTCATTCCATGGCTAGCTTTGCTCATCCTCCAAATCATGTATTCAGCAAGCCCCTTTGAAATTGCATGCTATCTCCCTATTTGATGCCTTCCTCCTACAAGGCGACTCCCCTGCGTGCAGCTTTCTCCAATCTAACGTGGGTGTCCCCTGCTCCAGCATGGTGCTACATTTTTGCTAAGTCATATCTTGCCAAGTTTCCTTATTAGAAGATGTCTTGTATGCCTAGAGACCCCAAAGTCTAAAAGTCAGGTTCTTCTAATTTTTCTTTATTGATCCTTCTTTATTGATCTGAAGAAGTGTGTCCTTCATTATATCTTGCCACCGATTCAAGATATGCTTCAAGTACAAGAAATTCAAATAGCAAAGCATTTGGATCAAAGATTACATGATAAATTTAAACTTTCTTGAGGCCTTGAACCAATTTTTTGAGAGCACAGATAAAAATAAGGAGCTGAGTAAACTTTGACTTATGAGTGTTCAAAATTGTTGATTGGAATGAGTGCATGTGGGTATTGTAGACGTATGGTAGATGTCCCTCATGGGCACATACATTTAGGTGATTGAATGTCAACTCCATTAACATATCCATTTTATCTGTAACTTCATCCAAACTTTGCTTGCCATTAGATGACTTTGCAAATTGAATACTTGTCTGGCTCCATGTCTCTCTACGCATATCATTTATCTTCAACATATATCGAATACATGATAAACTTTTCAAACTGATTGACTCATAACACTTTCTAGCTCAACATCTCCTTAGTCTAACAGAATTTAGTCAGGCCCCCAAAGTGGGTCCGACTAAAAAAAAATCATTTTCAAACAATTGAACTGTCAAACTGATCGATAAATTATCTGATAGTGATCCAAGTCAAAATACATCACTGAATCACCAATTAAAAATAACTCCTCTTTCTTAAAAATTGTTGACTTTGTGCCAGGAGGTCCTTTGACCAGCTTTAAAAACTGACCCAAACAAATAACTGGGCTCTGAAATCAACAATATTGATTCTCTACTCCGCATTCTCTTACCCTGTCGAAACTCATCTGATGATGAATTCCTAGTCCAAAGATATTGACTATCAAAGTTACCCCTTTAAAATTGCCTACAAGAAAACATGTCAGAAAACCACAAAATAGATTTGGATTTGGCTTTAAAAACTGGGCAAATTGACACTTGGGGAAAGGAAAATTGAGGCGTTGGTTCACTATCAGGAGGAGAGTATAAATTTGTGATTTGGGCTCATGACGAATAACAGGATGCAAATGGTAAGCAATCAAAGTAGGCTACTCAAAATTTGCATATTGAAAGCACTAGCAGAAAAATGATTTTTGCAAATGGAATGGACCTGGGAAAGTGTGCAGACGGATTTTTCAAATTTTGAAAATTGGCACACTTCAAGTATTTTTAGAGGAAAACACAGTGGTACAATCCATTCGATCTCATCTCTCATAGATTTTGAGATATGACATCACGAATAGGGGTTCTGACAAATTTACATGTGCTGAGACCAATAAAACTTCATAAATTGCATTTGGAATCACGTTTGAAAACTAATCAAACGGATTCGTCATAAGCTCAAAATTGAAACATGAAAAGTCTCTGACCTTTAAAATGTAATACAAAAGGAATTTTTTCATTTTGGTCAACTAGGTCAAAATTATAGCAAGTCAAAAAGGGCTTCCCAGAATTCAGAACAAATTGCATCAGTATGATATCAATAAATAACCAACTTTGAGGGATTCAAAACCTAGTCAAACAGATTTGGAACGACTCAAAATTTGAAACATAGGTTCTCTGGTATGGACACTAGACACTCCCAAAGCAGCAAGTCATGAAACATTACTGGGTGCAAGATATTCAATTGCAAACAAAGCCTCATGTTGTTGTTTGACACTTAGGCAAAAATGCAGAATTAGACATTACTCAAAATGGGACTTCACGGAATGCTCAGAATAGCAATTTATCATCATGGAACACATAGACACACTAAATGAAAGGTGCTATAAGTATTGGACACCTCTTATGCTTCGAACAGACAATTGGGTACGTATGTCTCAAAAAGCGTTTTTAAGACTTATTTTTCTCAATGGTACTCAAAATCAAGGCTTCAATTTTGAGTCCCAACAGTGGTTCTTTCTGGGGATGCATGTCCCTTGTGGGCATGGCAATGATTTAGATCTCTGAAAGAAGCAGACCATTCCCGAAACAATAAAAACTTCTCTCAAACAGCCTTATTGAAAGCAAGAAACAACTACTACTATGTACAAACGATGGCCCCAGGCCACCGAACTTCAACAAAACCTTTTACCTCTATATATACCTGATTCTCATTGATATTTTCTTGAGGTAAACTAAAAATTTCACTTTCACTTGTTTTTCCATTTTCAACAACCCCTTCACTTAACTCATGAGGCAAAACAAAATAACTATCATCATTTTCATAGCGCATATAAAACTCAAAGACTATTTTATCATCATGCTCACTATCAGAAAAAATATTAGCATTCTCATCATTGCACAAACTAAATTGAGAATCAAAATCCAACAATGATTCATGCATACTGATTGGAAACACAAAAACTTCATATTCTACACCATTCACCAAGTTGCATGTACCAAAACTTGCAACTCACCCCTTGTGCCTCTGGATGTGAAGAGTACGTAAAATCTGATTTCTCCTCATTTGCAACATCAGTACTACATAAATCAAACTAAACATTTGCTACAACCTCTTTACACTCAAATAACTGATTAGATACCAAATCATAAGAATCATCATGAAATTGCATGTTCACAATATGTTAATCTATATCAATGTTTTCTTCAAATAACTCATTAGAATAAATCAATTCATTAGTATTACTTTCCTCGTCACATGAGCAATCTGAATGTATCTCAGCCTCATTAAAAGAAGAAGACAATGAACCAACAATAGACCTTATCTCTACATTTTCATTCTCAACATAGAAGTCGTCATGTGTATTGATATATGGATTACCATCACATGCACCTCCCAAACTTGACAAAGCATATTCTGAAACTATATCTTCTTCAACATCAAATTTAGGGGAAATGACTTCACTATATGAAATTGCAAAATGTGGCAAAGCACAAGCATCCTTGGATAGATTAGCATACCTTTCAAAATCATGAGCCAACAAATCTGAGATCTCATCAATGCTTAACAAGACTTTATTGCTAGTTTCTTTTCATTGGCTATGATTATTATCTAGATAGCTTGACACATTTATAACAACAGAATTATTAGTAATGTATTCTAAAAAATTAGAACTTTGATCATCCCTTACATCTTCTTCTTTAGACAATACCTCAACAACCGGTATCTTAGCCCATTCACATTGATCACTAGAAGAAAGACTCTTACTGTTGTTACACTTTTCTTCTTCTTTACAATCATCATCATAACAAGATGAATCCACATTATGTATGTCATCAAATTGTTGATTACTATCCTTTGATTCATAAAATTGAGACCCTTCATCTTTAACATCATTTTCAATGGATTCATTGAACTCATTATCATTAGATTCATTAGCATTCAAAGCACTTTCAATCTCCATGATAAAATCTTGGATTTCACAAATCTTATCTAATCTTGACTTTGATGACCAATCAATTGAATGTGGCATAAAAATCTCTAAGAGTACCATTGGCCATGAAGACTCCTTAGGTCTAAAAAAACTCATCAAGATTCATAACTACTATTTTAAACTTTATGTATATTTGAAATTCACTAAGACCCATAATATCACCAATTCTATTTTGTATCATTATGATGGTCTTATTATGAATCTTTCTTTTCAGCCTAGCAATATTTGCACGAACACTTTCAAGAGTTGGCATATCACTTTCAGACCTAGACTCTGAATCCATTTTATACAAAAACTCCTATCTCTATTTTCTTAGTGCTGAAAACACTAAATGGAGGCAACCATTTTGTTCATTCAACTTTCATGAAAGACAAATACATGAAAATAGAAAATACCTTTGTGTTGTTGTATGAAACCTCTGATCTACTGATTGGCATAGGTGCAAACCTGAAATCCTTCACACCATAGATAGAATCCTTGTAAAGTCACCACATCCTTGAAGAGGAAAATGAAATCACAACAATGATTCAAATTTTGAAATCAATTACTTCAGTAGATACACACAACCACATAAATTATCAATCAAGAAATTGATACCTCCTCTTTCCCAACAAACTAGATCTACCCACAAATACTGAAAGCCTCTAACATTAAAATAAACCATGCATTGGTATAGAGATTTAGATTAGAGTCACCACTCACACTTTGTTAGAAAATATTTGAAACAATTTACCACTTGTACATTCTAAACCAGACTTTCAATATGGAAAAACTTGCAGATTACTAACAACTTGGAAAGAGATAATACTTCATAAATTGATTCTTGACTCTAAACCTTTTTCAACAACACTTGCAAAGACTGAACTGATTAAGATAGACTTATAATAGTCATAGAACACAATTTATATCCAATCTTACAACATACTGTTGTCCATGAACAAAGCTTAACTAGGGAACACAAAATTCAACAAGGATATGAAAAGAACATCACAATTACCTCACTACTATAGCAAGTTCTTTCTATTGTATTGAATCCTCTTTAAATTCTCAAGGCTTGTCTACTATTTAGATTCAATACAATCCCCAAAAGAGTCACCATTTTGTTGGTGTTTTAAAATGCTATAGGTTTCAAATTACCCCGATGAGAACAAGACACATCTAGGGGCAGCTAACTCTCATCCTTAACATATCATTTTCGACACTGGGCCAACTATAAGGCAAGACCCTTCTTCTACTTTAGGCTCTACAAAACCTAGGCAGGTGGACCTCAGATTCATTTATATGGTACTAGTGCAAAAACTTATTCTTGAATCTAATAAGCAGATTTAACCCTTATATCTCCTAAAACTTATGCAATAATATAGATACATTAGCTAAGTGAAAGATAATGCAATTCATAAGCTGAGTGAGGGCATCCTTTTCAGCTCTTCAACGTGAAAGGGAAAAGCATTTGATTAATGATGTTGAATTTAGCAAAACCCCAAATATGCAGCAATAAGAACAAATGATCCTGTAGTTGATCAGTGTCTTATTTATTGGAAAATTTCATGAATCAAAAACATACATATGGATACCTGAGACATATTCATATATATAGATATCTGATCTATCCATTCACCTTGTAAATAGATATCTATGTTCATAAAGATCTCACTACTTATTGAATACCCTCCTGATGAAACCTACAACACTGTCAAGGTAAATAAGCATTTACTTGGCTCTTTATTCCAATAGAAAACTTATCCAGACATACAACCTTAAGGGATTGCAAATGAGTTTAAGCTCGTTGTTCTTAAACACAAAACATTGCAAATAACAAAAGGAGGAGACGAGAATCGGAATGAAACTAAAGAGATTTCTGCTCAACTGTATTCATTTCCTTGAAATTATAAATTCATATGCATGAAATCAAAACATAGAAACACCTAATAGATATGAACTTTCTATATTAATCTTCACTATTGATGTTCATATAAGAGAAATTGCTGAAAGAATGGTATCTCAATACTGAGAAATTTTTCTCCTCAAAATCGGAATCAATACAATGAGAAAGAAAGAGAATGATATAGAGGAAAGAATTTCCGGATCTACTCTATGTCTGACATATGTCCACTTGAAAAACCTCCTCAAGAAGTGAAAAGAATCTCTCTAATCTCTCTCTACAATTGGTGAATCAAATCCCCAACCATTTTGTCTCCCAAAAGCCTAAAGTATTTTAGATATTTTGATTGAAAAGATAACTAATTTTGATGCTAGATTTGAAACTAAAGGTAAAAGCAAAATATTAGTTAAATGACCTTAAGAAGCCAAGAAAACCATTTAGAATCAATTTTCTCCACATTCACACTTCAACAAGCCTTTATATCTGCCTCCTAATCAATTTTGATGCTTAATGGTGAGAATTGCTCATTCTGCTAAGAATGCCCCAGAAATTACAAAAGGTATGCTACAAAATCTTGCCTAATGAGTAGACTATTAATAAAGTGTTGATGCGGTGGATCAAGATCAGAGGTCACTAGATTGTGACACATGGCAAATTCAACAGTGATCGCCATGTCACCAAAGGAAAGTTGCAAGGAGCTTAACATGGCGACATGGCGACTAGCCAACTGGCAGCAAGGTGGATTGATGGTGTGGTGAAAATCCAACCAATCCAGTGCTAACATGTGGTGCGGGTGGTCAAACCAAGTTTGACCCGAATGGAATTTGTGAGGGAAAATTCAAACAATTTTAGAATTTTTTTTTTTTTTAAATTTCTCCCTTGGCTGAACGTGCAAGTTTTTAAATGTATTTGGATTTTATCCTATAGTCTAGACTTTAGAAAAGGTAAAATTTTTGTAATAATAATGGGCAAGGCCATAGCAGGAACCTAATTTTTCAAATGGCTACCAAAGGGGCAATTTTTGTCCAAAATAGGCACTCCAATATACCATTGGAACTGGGAGGAAATGAACTTTCTAAATATGAAGTTAGATTTTGTACAGATTAGTCAGAATATGAACTATCTATACAAAATCTAACTTCATATTCAAAAAGTTCATTTCCTCCCAGTTCCAACAGTATATTGGAGTGCCTATTTTGGACAAAAATTGCCCCTTTGATAGCCATTTGAAAATTAGGCTCCTGCTATGGCCTTGCCCATTATTATTGCAAAAGTTTTACATTTTCTAAAGTCTGGACTATAGGATAAAATCCAAATACATTTAAAAACTTGCACGTTCATCCAAGGGAGAAAAAAAAATTCTAAAATTCTAAAATTGTTTGAATTTTCCCTCACAAATTCCATTTGGGTCAAACTTGGTTTGACCACCTGCGCCACGTATCAGCACTAGATTGGTTGGATTTCCACCACATCATCAATCCACCTTACTGCCAGCTGGCTGGTCACCATGTCGCTATGTTAACCTCCTTGAAACTTTCCTTTGTTGACATGGTGACCATCGTCAAATTTGCCACGTGTCAAAATCTGGTGACCTCTAATCTTGATCTGCCACATCAGCACTTTATTCACATTCTGCTCACCATGTGTTAGATTCTGGTTCTTCAACTCTACTGCATCTAGGTCCCATATCCTGCTTGCCAGATTGCAAGGTTTTTCAGCAAGTCGCTATGTCGCTACCCAAAAACCTTGTCATTTTTCGGTGATGGCATAGTGACCACTAGAATCTATTGATGATGTCAGCATGTTTGTTCAAAAGTTACTCTGTTCTTTCCTCAAAAGTTACTCTGTTCTTTCCTCCAACTATCAGCGACTGGGTCTGGCCCACCACATAGGCCACGGCTTGCAAAAGCCTTTTGTCATGTTGACAACATGTGATGTGAGTAGAATAGTATTTAAATACATATTAAAGACGAATATGGGTAATGTGGGATAAAACATCAGCACTTTCCCTTCACTCTGTTCAAAATTTTTGCTAGGTTATTGCTTGTTGTAGAAGATTCTAAGGATATTATAGTGATGACAAAATCCTTTGGTGGCTCAATAACAATCTGGCATCTGTCTTTCACACCATGGCATCTTTAATGGCGATCAGGGGTTTCTTTCACATCTCTGCGGCTTCCATTCTTCACGTGGGGTTCTTTATGGCATTCTCCCTATTTGCACAGTGGCTTCCTCTATTCTTCTCATGTGTGGGCTCTTTGTCTTCTTCTTGCATGAGGCTCCTTTTCTAATCATGTCATTTCGTTTAGCTACTTCTTTAATGTCGTGACCTTGACTATTATTTGGTGCCTCCTTCAGCTTAACTATCACCACATTCCATTCTATTTCATTCCCACTAATATTCTACTACTTCCCCTCTATCTTCATAAACATGGAAATACCAAATCCCTTGCGCTTATAATGTCCCCACTGGATTGTGTGGGATGAGATAAAAAGATGTTGTTAGGTAAATATCTATCCAACTTCATTTGCGGGTGGGGAAAGAACATAACTATTCCACATCAAATGCTTACTTGCAAGGGAATACTCAACCACTAGCATTTTTGGCAATGGCGGGACTGATGGGGTAACACCAAAAAAAAAAAAAAATTCTCTCTTCTCGTGATACCATCTTCAATCGGCGTAAGTGCTCATGTCGTGGCTAACTTTGCTCATCCTCCAAATCACGTATTCAGCATGCCCCTTTGAAATTGCATGTTATCTCCCTATTTGATGCCTTCCTCCTACAAGGCAGCTCCCCTACATGCGGTTTTCTCCAATCTGATGTGGGCATCCCCTACTCCAGCATGGTGCTACATTTTTGCTAAGTCATAGCTTGTCAAGTTTCCTTATTAGAAGATGTCTTGTATGCTTGGAGACCACAAAGTCTAAAAGTCAGGTTCTTCTGATTTTTTTTTATTGATCCTTCTTAATTGATCTGAAGAAGTGTGTCCTCCATTATATATTGCCACTGATTCAAGACATGCTTTGAGTACAAGAAATTCAAATGGAAAAGCATTTGGATCAGGATTACTTGATAAATTTAAACTTTCTTGAGGCCTTGAACCAATTGCTTGAGAGCACAGATAAAAATAAGGAACTAAGTAAACTTTAACTTATGAGTGTTCAAAATTGTTGATTGGAATGAGTGCATGTGGTATTGTAGATGTATGGTAGACGTCCCTCATGGGCACATATATTTAGGTGATTGAATGCCAACTCCATTAACATATCCATTTTATTTGTAACTTCATCCAAACTCTGCTTACCATCAGATGACTTTGCAAATTGAATACTTGCCTAGCTCCATGTCTCTCTACACATATCATTTATCTTCAACATATTTTAATACATGATAAACTTGTCAAATTGACTGACTCATAACACTTTCTAGCTCAATATCTCCTTAGTCTAACAGAATTTAGTTGGGCTCCCAAAGTGGGTCTGGCTAAAAAAAAAATCATTTTCGAACAACTGACTGCCAAACTGATCGATAAGTTATCTGATACTGATCCAAGTCAAAATCCATCATTGAATCCCCAATTAAAAATAACTCTATCACTTTCTTGCAAATTTTTGACTTTGTGCCAGGAGGTCCTTTGATCGGCTTTAAAAACTGACCCAAATAGATAACTGGGCTCTGAAATCAATAGTATTGATTCTCTACTCCACATTCTCTTACCTTGTTGAAACTCATCTCATGAAAAATTCCCAGTCAAAAGATATTGACTGTCAAAGTTGCCCCTTTAAAACTGCCTGTAAGAAAAACATATCAGAACAAATTGCATTAGCATGACATCAATAAATAACCAACTTGTAGGGATTCAAAACCTAGTCAAACGGATTTAAAATGACTCAAAATTTGAAACATAACTTCTCTGGTATGGGAACTAGACACTCCCAGAGTGGCGAGTCATGAAACATTACTGCGTGCGAGATATTCAATTGCAAACAAAGCCTCCTATCATTGTTTGACACTAGGCAAAAATACAGAATTAGACATTGCTCAAAATGGGACTTCATAGAATGGCTCGAAATAGCAATTTATCATCATGGAACACATAGATACACTAAATGAAAGGTGCTATAAGTATTAAACACCTCTCAGGCCTCGAAGACACAGTCGAGTATATATGCCTCAAAAAGCATTTATAATACTTATTTTTCTCAATGGCACTCAAAATCAAGGCTTCAATTTTGAGTTCCAACACATAGAGTTGAACCTCATTGTGAAATGGTTGTAAAGAGTCTCTAGAACCACTTTGAACATCTTTGAACCAAGGTTCAAAGTAGTCCAAACCAATTCAACTAAAGGTTTCGGATGAACTTTTGTTTTGCAGGTGGGACCTATCAAATATGTCATTGGATTACCACTGGACCACCTTGAACCACTTTGTACTAAGGTTTGAAGAGGTTCAAAGAAGTTCTAACACTGAAAATTGGCATCAGAGAGTACAATCAATATTTGATAAGACAGTTGTCTCAAAGGCATGACCGGTGACATCCTAATGATGATGTAAATACCTCCTCAAAATCATTGCCGACTAGTATAGATGATGAGCTGGCGGTGTAAATGGGAAAAGCTAAATCTTTCATCAAAGGCTAAATTGGGGTTGTCAGAAGAATATAAATGATGGTTAGGACACTTTTCTCAAATGAACATTTAATAAAAGGACATCATGACTTCTTGAAGCGTGTTTACATGGTCTGTAATAATCTTGTCATTAAACCCTAATCATTTAGTGGTACTTTCCTTAGTATGCAAGTTTTTCTTAAACCAAGTCTGAGTTTATTTTTATTATATTCCATGAAAATCCAAGAGCAAGGCAGTGGGAGAAGAAAGAGAAGTATTTTGGTTTTTCAATGGTTTATAGGTGAGGGTTGAAAAGCTTTTCTTTTTCTACTTCTTTAATGTCATTTTTCTTCTAAAAGAAAGATTTGGAAAACTCATTTTTCTATTAAAAATGATGTATGTTATGCATTTTTTTGGAAATACCTTTAGTCTTCAATGCTGAAGGCCTATAGTTTCTTATACAAATTTAATGGGAGTTGAGGTTGAGAACTTACAAGAAAGATTTTTAGAGCAAGCAGAGATTAAAAGATGTCTTGAGGTTCTAATGAGTGGTCTCCTTGAAGCAACTACTTTCCCTTCTGCATTGCTAAGCCAAGAATTACTTCAATATTGTCTAGATCATTATGATTTCAAAGCTAAGAGCATACTAAAGAAAAATGGTGAACCTTTGTTTTCTATTACCAAGGAGACCATCTCATCTGTTCTAAAATTACCAGAGTGTTCCTTTGCTAGTTTTAGTCCCACTCAGTCCTTGGTCCAATTCCTAGAAGACCCTTCAAAATACCGTAATCAGATGGCTAGGAAGTGGATAGAAACCTTTTATAGAGGAGGTTCAAGGCTACCTAAAGTGCTCATTAAGGATCACATGAAACTCCCTATACATGACTTGATAGTTTTGTTGCACAAGGATAGAGGGTCAGTTGATGTTCTTGAATTCAAAGAATGGATATTTCATTATATAGACACTATTTTGAGTGGCAAACATTTTTGCAATATCCCCAATAGATATTTACCTAGTTTCTTCCTCAATATAATATTTCAAACATATGAAAATGTGTTACAAATCAACAATATAAAACCAATAAATTCTCATAAAGTACCTTAAAACACATTACTATATTATACCTCAACAATATAATAACTAGTATTCAAAATTCCAATCTTAAATATAGTTTTACAGCCAAATTAGAATACTAAAGAAAGAACTTGTAAGCACATATGAGACACCTGATGTGACGTCTCCATGGACAATGGGTGTGTGTCCACTGTCTACTAGTATGAGAGGCTACGTCCTCACATTGGCTGAAAGTTGAACCTTTCTTAATAACTTTCACAAGGGAGAAACTGAAATCTGAATTATAAAACCAAGCATCCTAAATTAATGAGTCTCTCTCCTTTTGATTCACAAAGTTGTGACTCTTCGGCTCCCTTCCTGGTTTTTTGTCTTATCTCTCCTTGTCATTTTTAGCCCAGTTTATAATACTAAATCGACCTTTTATAATATGAACCCATGCTCTTAAAGTCAATCTTTTAATATTATATGAATGTCTTTAAATTTTCTAATGTCCCAAAAAAGGGTACATTACAAATCTTCCCTCCTCAAGATTGCTTGTCCTCAAGCAATCAGTACTAAGATCCTGTATGAATTGGCAAGTAGCTCTGTAGCCCTATCTGAAAACAAATCCTGCCACACTACGAAGCAAGGTGTCAAATTGCAACCCATCCATCAACCAGATACCTAGATCCCATGTTAATCTATGAAGTATCACTACATCTGTAGGTTGTACAATTCTGATCATAATTGCATCCAGTCTCAAAGTGTGTAGAACTACAACCAAATCTTCAAAATACCATAGATACATACGGACAACGCCTAGATCCCAAACCCTATTACCATGACCAGCTGATATGACGACGTAGAAATATATCAAGGAGCTATGTATAACCCAGTAGATGGTGATGACCCAACCTAAATAGTTGATGTAAGAGACAAGCTGCTCAAAAGCTGAAAATAACACCATTGGCACATCAAATACCAATTTGTCATCATCAATCTAGGGAACCCTTAAGTACATAGGTGCTATGAGTAAGAATGAAGCTGAAAAACCATTCCCTTTGATTTAAACATAACTCTCATCAATACTCCACCAAGATATATTCAATGGTTGATGTATGAAATCCATCCAACTCCTATATGGGTTGAAATCAGGAACCATATTTGGGTTGATCAAAGGATAAGCAACTATAGTCAATTCACCACACCAATCTTGTGACCAAGATTCACCACACCAATCAGTATTCAATATTCTTAAGTCATGATCATCCTCTTCATGACAATCAAAAAGAGTTCCCTTTTTAATCTCAAATAGGGGATTATCAGAAGTCCAATCAGCATCTACTTCAAATATGGGGTTGTCTACAAGTTGTATGTGATCTAAAATTTGGGTACTTGGTTTTTTGGGACAACTATCCAAGTCATAAATCTACTGAATTCTATCAAGTTCATCCATTACTTCTTGGAAAAACTCCTGCCTCTCTCTATCCTCATGTTCCTTTAAATGATTTGTGACCTTAACCTAATCTTCTACTTCCTGAAGAGAAATTTGAGTATCATCCAATGCCTAATGAGCATGCTTAATCTCCTTGTTGAGCTCCATAATCTCATTCCTTCCTTTATTCAACTGACTAACATATATTCCAGCAACCTTAAGAATATAATCCCTGTTGAAAAGTAAACATAAATAATTTGATTTCATAGATTCAAAGGTTGTTTTGACTATCGACAATTCAGCAACAAGCCAATCTCCTTCCACTCCCTTTTGAGTCTTCCTATAGAGATCCTCAATCATCTTGTGAGTGTTGTCATAATGTACCAAAGATATCACAACCATGCCGTCACTAACCTTTAGTTGGTTCTTTAAGGCATGCATTTCATTGTTACCATGTTGAAGTGGTTCATCATCTTGTAGTTTCATCTTGGATTGTTCCTCTAAAGTTATATCATGTGTATAAGAAACATATGGTTCATCACACCTCTCAAAGTCATAAGCCTCCATTCCCATGTTCCTTTGATTTTCATGCAAAGGAAAAAGTGTTTTTATATTATCATTTGTATCTAAAAGCTCATCATACAAAGACTCCAACCTGCTATTACCTTGTGTACAACCGACCTCATCAACATGTTTGTCAAAGCTAACCTCCAAATCACCAACGTAGAAACTTGTACCTTATGTAACATCTTCTTCATTATCACGAGAAGATTGCAAATCAATGGTAGTTGACTGCCCTTCTTTTTCAAGATAAGGTATTATATAATTTTGGTATGCTAAAAACTCTTCATACAAATTTTTGCACTGGTCTTTTGCAAGGAGATTTTGGACTAATTCAAAATACTTCTTTTTTTCCAAATCAATCCTGTTTCGTTGCTTTGGATGAAAGTCCATGTAATTAATGAATGGTAAGTCATTCTGAACTCGAGTAGGAAGTTTTTTATACTCTCTAGCCCTTATATCAGATTCAAAATTTTGGGCTAACTACTCTTGTAGCTTCATAGTACCTTTCCTGATGTAATTCAAGCTCTATATTTTTCCCACAGCTAGATACCCCTAGTCTTTTCCCCAAATTATCAAGATGAATGCTCTTTCAAAATGTAGAAAACCAATGTGTAGAGATTTTTAACAATGTTGCTCAAGATTGACTTTTTGGCTGCAATATTCAATATGAAACTTGAAAACATCTGACTGTGATAAAATCTGATACCTGGTCTATTGCACAACTGATTATTAAGCTGCAATTGCTTTGTTGTGCCCCACAGAATATGCTAACATTTTTTACCGTAACCACAATTTCAGGCAACAGCTCACACTCTGAGTGCACCTCTTCAATTGTTTCCACATTATGATGTCTGTTAAATCTGATGTGGTACACCACACATAATACTGCAAAGATGCTCTAGCAAGGAAACTCTTATTGGTTTGATGATGACATTCACATGTGTTAGGCAATCAAACACCCTTCTTCAAACCCATCACTGCAAGGGAACTCCAATTGTAGAAGATACACTTTGTTAATTCTGTAATAGCTCTATTTAGATCACCGACAATGATTTCAAACTCATCTATCCATATTAGACTGCTAGTGTTTGTTTAATAATGAAGTCTACTACCATTCTAAGAAAAGCATGTCTTGCTAAAACACCTGAACCCAATAATAATGATAGTTCCAATACACACCACTATGGCTTTAAACCAATGAAATCAACATATTCATCATTGAAGATCAACTATAGTTTTTATCAGATGATAATGATAGAGTACAATCTCCAAATTAATTCAAGATAACGTAGAGCTAAACTGTTACATCCCAATTTTTTACCTAATTTAAAATGTAGTCGTTGAGGTTCACATAAAGTCAATTGGCAATTTAATTCATTATAATCTTGTGAAATGGTAAGATAGTTAGTCATTATAATTTCAAGTGAAATGACAAGCTAGTCGATCATTTATCACAAATTCATGGAACTGAACCGTTATGATTATTTATGATTAAATAATTTATTATGATAATATAATTTAACTACAGAGAATCTCCTTATAGGAAGCATGTTGAAGGGGTGGAAGCATTGTCAAAAAAGAATTAGGCAAGGGCATCACCATCATTGGGTAGATGGGTTGAGGACCTAGCGACTTGAAACAAATACACCTGTGGGACCTGCATGAGCTATTTAAATAAATAATTTGAGAAACATAAAGTAATTGAATTAAAACATAATACATAGCTCAAGGATTTTAATTTATCTTTCATCATATTATTATAATAAATATTTATATATGTGCATATAAATATAAAAATGAAATGGCACCATTACAACTTAATAACTTAATATAATGATGTCACCCCATTGATATACTTAAATGAATGTATGCAAGTATATATTATAATAACAATATTCAAAATATAAAAACATTAGAATTATAATAATAGTCAAATTATAATCTTCCAACTCTATTCCTTCCATTTTAATATTCTTGATTTTAACCGATTAACACTTGGCATGATAAATCAATTTAACA
Source organism: Cupressus sempervirens (assembly GCA_028749045.1). Classification (NCBI taxonomy): domain Eukaryota; kingdom Viridiplantae; phylum Streptophyta; class Pinopsida; order Cupressales; family Cupressaceae; genus Cupressus; species Cupressus sempervirens. The sequence continues at coordinate 764,996,664 of CM053792.1, read as the reverse complement.
CTTTGGGAATTCAAATGGCTTATAATCTTTCCAACTTTATCTTCCAACCTTGTATTTTCTTTTCCTCTTCTTTTTTGTAAATCAAATTAATGTTTTGAATTCAAATGGTCATCTTGGCTAGTCCTTAAGAGAGTTGTGAATTGACCAAGGAGCATCATTCTCTCCTTGTCTAATATGTTTCCCTTTTTAACCATGGATAATCATTCTAAGCCATGATTATACATTCCCAGCCAAGTAATTTCAAATTTGTTTGCTCAATTAGTATTACACTAATTTTTCCTTACTCTGCCATTGTTGCAATTCATAAACCAAGAGTCCAAGCTAGCAGGTGAAACTAATTTCCATACAGGAGTTCCGGCCAAGGACAGGAGGAGCCACAGCTCGACAAACTTCTAGCCCAATCTCAAGTCATGATTTTATGCATTGTGTTTCATACAATTCCTTTCTTCCATGAATATAAGACCGACTGCAGCTGACTTTTTACAATGCTAGAAATATGAATAGTAAAATGTATGTAGTCAAATTTCCTTCCTTTCTAGAGTATAAGTCTGACTACAACCAGACATAAATTGCTAGGATTGTGAATGATACATTACATGCATTTGAATATCATAAGTCTTCCTTCTTTAACTAGTAGTTTGAATGCAGCCAAATATACTTGGTTTTAATACAAATACCTTGTTGATGGTCTCTTGCATTTTCATAGATTCATTGAGATCTTTTTAGTTTATATCTTAACATCATTATGAAATCGAATTGTGGTTGTAATGAGTAATTGAATCAATATCAATAAACATGCCTTTATAATTTTTGAAACAAAGATCAGAATACTCAGAATCTAAACACCAAGGAATTCATCAACAAAGAAGGCATGACATGATGAAGAGGTGTAAATAAAATAGAATGATCATAATCCTTCAGGCACATAAGATTCACTGACAAAGAAGCCATGAAATGGTGAAGAGATGGAATGATTTTGCAAGAACACAGAAGAGAAATCAGATATGATTAAAGTAATTAATGAAATAATAAATTATGCAATCTTTAAGAATATCCTTTTCAAATCACAAATTGTGATAAGCTAGAATATATATGTCATTCATAAATTTGTTGGAGACCAATAGACAAAGTCGATTGCTCTGAGATTCAAATACCTGGGATTCACCAGCTGTATAGCCATGGCAAAAGGTGAAGAGGTGAGATGGAGTCTGCAATGACTTAGAAAATAAAAGTCAGATATGATACATTTAATCTAGAATACTATCATTTAATGGCTCATGCATGGTCATGTTATTGTAATCTCCTACTATCAAGTCGAGTGGTGTAGATACTAGGATTTCTCAGTAGATGATAGATGTTCCGAGTCCAATTCTGGATAGGGAGGGTTTTTCTCATTAGAAATTGTGTAAGGAATAAGTTAAGGTTCGAGGTTGGGTGGTTAAGCCCTTGACAATGTTCCATCTCTCCCCAAGTTGTTGGACAAACAACAGACAAAGATAAGCTATACATTCAATTGTTGTTGGAAAATAGGTATTATCACTTTTATGATGTATATGCAAGAAGGTAAGATTGATTGAGTTATATTATCATTGCAATTATTTTTACACCTAGATACGAGAGATAGATTTATGGATTGTTTTCATTTATATGAATATTAAATATGAGCATATTTTCTAATCTTGAATTATAGCCACAGTTTAGCAATCGGAAGGAAAGAAATGATACAGTGCTATCTGAAGCCCTAATTGGATACAGTGGTATCTAAAGCCCTAATTGATTCAGTAGTATCTAATGCCCTAAATAATCTAGTGGTAACTAAAGCCCTAATTGATATAGTGTAATCTGATGCACTAAATGATCCAATGGTAATCGATGCCCTAATTAATACCATGATATGTGATGCCCTAATTTTTATATAGTGGTATTTAATGATAATCATCATTTCATTTTGATTTAGTAGTATTGGATGGAAGTCGTTATATGATATTGTTATACTGGTATTTTTGGACTAATCTTGGTGATTGCAGAAGCATCCCTGGAATGTTTCTTGGTTCAAATTCTGAGGTATGTGGATTTTAATTTCTATAGTAAATTCATTGATGGGGTTTTAAATTCTTAGTTAAGAAATTTTGTTTAACTATTTTTTAACGGTAAATCTCTTTCACATGAACATGACTGATATAAATGTCTTCCTATGAAATGAAGTAATAACTGATTTTCTATGAGTATATTAATTGTTAATTAAGCCCTGGGAAATCTGATTGTTAGATAAACCATACCCCAATAACATTGTTTTTATCAATGTTTTTATCAATACCTAATGGTTACTATGCAATCACCCATGAGCACTCTGTCAGAAATATACAAATTAATATTTCAACAACTCACGGACATAAACCTAAAATCAATTTATACTCGGCACTTGGAAAAACTGCTCATCACATGAAGGTGTCGAGTGCCAGTTTTACTCGGCACATGAAGGTGCCGAGTGCCAGATAACTCGGCACTTGCTCGGTGCCGAGTGATAGGCAAGAGGTACCGAGTGAGCTCAGCACTCAATAATTGCTCGGCACCAATGGATGCCGAGTGAGCTCGGCTCCAACTGAGAAAGAAGATGTCGAGTGTACTGTTTCAAACTTAAGAAATATAACTTAGGAAATATTTCAACGTGAATGCTTTCACCATTAAAACCAGAAAGCCAAAACTTTAAGCTTTCAACCAAACTTATCAAATGCAATGAATAGAAGAGTAAGAACAATAAATTCGAGTATGCCTGCTTGCTTAGTATTTAACTTTGATTTAAAACAATACAAGATCTGAGAGCATTCGGCTTCAACCAGAAAACCCTAAATTTACCCCAAAACTTCAAACGGCTTCAATACTTCAAACTTTAAACTTGCAGCTCTAATGGCTGCATACAAAAACGCCTGGAGCAATCACTGCTTCACAGGTCGAATCCAATGAAAAATAAACTTACAGAGTGAACAGAGAGAAAACGTGCAACTGCAGGCACGAAATAAACAAACTCCTTTCTTTGCACTCTGACAACTTGATCTGCTGATCGTCTTCCACTGCTCTTCTCTGCAACTTCTCTGCTCTGCTTGATCTATTCTGAATGAATGAATAACATTCCATTTTCCCTCTCAACGTTCAAATTCAAAATCTCACCTACCAAAATGAATGCCTGTGGTGACCTGACAGGGTAGATGGGCGTGGGGCTCGAGGACAACCTGCAGGCGTTGACATTTATTTCCAACACTCCCCTTTTGTCCTGAGACCCACTAACAAGGATCACTGTTGATCCAAATCAACTACACCAAGACTCTGTCTTAGGTGCACAAAAGTTCCAATGCCTAATGACTTGGTAAAGATGTCTACTAGCTGCTGCTCAAACTTGCAAAATTCCATCTTGATATCCCCATTCTCCACCAACTCTCTGATGAAGTGATATCGGATCTCTATATGCTTGCTTCTCCCATGGAATACTGGATTCTTGGACAATGCAATTGATGAGATGTTGTCACAATAAATTGTGGTTCCATCCTCTTGCCTTTCATTCAAATCTGTCAAGATCCTCCTTAGCCAAATTGCTTGACATGCTGCTGCATTTGCTGCAATGTATTCAGCCTCTGCTGTAGATTGAGCAACAATAGGTTGCTTCTTGGATGCCCATGAAATTGCACCCGATCCCATATGAAACATGTATCCGAAAGTGCTCTACCTATCATCTATACTTCCAGCCCAATCACTATCAGTGTAACCAATCAACTTGAATTCATTTGATGCAGTATACAAAATTTCAAATCCCTTGGTACCTTTCACATACCTTAGGATCCTTTTTCCCGCTTGCCAATGGGAATCCCTTGGGGTTTCCATAAATCTGGAAATCAGACTTACTGCATGCATTAGGTCTAGCCGAGTTGCTGTCAAATACATTAGACTTCCAACCATGCTCTCGTATAGTGTTGGATCCACTCTCTTGCTAGAATCTTCCTTGCTCAACTTCAGACCTATTGTTGTTGGTGTGGGGGCTGCCTTACTGTTCTGCATTTTAAATCTCTCCAAGATCTGCCCTGCATACTGAGTTGGATCAGTCACATCATTGAATCCATTAACCACAAACTCCCACAAATCATTTGCAACCATTATGGTCTTCATCTTCTTTGCAAATATATCATAATTCTGTCCATTGAATAATGGTGGCTGCTGCCATATCTTTCCTGCATCTTCTGCCATGTCAAATATCCCAAGAAAACAAAATGCCCTAACTCACTGTGGATGTGGTGCCTCAAAGCTCTGATACCATGTGAGAAATATACAAATTAATATTTCAACAACTCACAGACGTAAACCTAAAATCAATTTATACTCGGCACTTGGAAAAATTGCTCGGCACATGAAGGTGCCGAGTGCCAGTTTTACTCGACACATGAAGGTGCCGAGTGAGCTCGGCACTCAATAATTGCTCGGCACCAATGGATGCCGAGTGAGCTCGGCTCCAATTGAGAAAGAAGATGCCGAGTGTACTGTTGCAAACTTAAGAAATATAACTTAGGAAATATTTCAACGTGAATGCTTTCACCATTAAAACCATAAAGCCAAAACTTTAAGCTTTCAACCAAACTTATCAAATGCAATGAATAGAAGAGTAAGAACAATAAATTCAAGTATGTCTGCTTGCTTAGTATTTAACTTTGATTTAAAACAATACAAGATCTAGGAGCATTCGGCTTCAACCAGAAAACCCTAAATTTACCCCAAAACTTCAAACGGCTTCAATACTTCAAACTTTAAACTTACAGCTCTAATGGCTGCATACAAAAATGCCTGGAGCAATCACTGCTTCACAGGTCGAATCCAATGAACAATAAACTTATAGAGTGAACAGAGAGAAAACGTGCAACTGCAGGCACAAAATAAACAAACTCCTTTCTTTGCACTCTGACAACTAGATCTGCTGATCTTCTTCCACTGCTCTTCTCTGCAACTTCTCTGCTCTGCTTGATCTGTTCTGAATGAATGAATGAATGAATAACATTCCATTTTCCCTCTCAACGTTCAAATTCGAAATCTGACCTACCAAAATGAATGCCTGCCATCCATGAATGCCTGCGGTGACCTGACAGGGTAGATGGGCGTGGGGCTCGAGGACAACCTGCAGGCATTGACATTTATTTCCAACACACTCTTCACCATTTTCACCACCACAAAATGGCTCCAAGAATTATACGCTGCTTGGCTCCCGTGAATGACCCAAGTTAGTTCATTTGGTTTATTTGATGCCTTGTCTAACAATTTCTAATTGTGTTCCTTAGTAACGTTAAGGAAATCATATGTTCATTGTAATGCTCAAGGAATTACGTTCCAAAGACACGTCTACAAATATTTGTTTAAATATTTGTAATGCTCGTAATCTTCAATTCAAGGATTATTCTTGCATAGGCAATGTGAATGCATGACTTCCAGGTGGCTCCTGACAAAGCTCTACTAGAGACGACAGTTTCTCAACCTTTCTTTCTATGCCCTCAGAGGCAGTAAATAAATGGTAATCTGAAGATGCACATGGATGATAAACAATTGCAAGTGTAACTCCCCTATGACTTGCGTTGCTTACTCATGATGGGCTCTTCTGTCAAGGCATCCTTCTACGCCAGTCACAATATGCATGCAAACTTTTTAAAAGTGGTTATTTTAATTTCACCAACCTTTGCAATGCCCAGATGACTCTACTGAAAATTGCTTTCTTCTCAAAATCCAACTAAGGTCCACAACGGTAGAATATTGGTCTGTGAAACTAATGTGAGCTAACCAAATATGGCTAATATCGGGTCCCTGATAACCATTTATTTTATTATTTTTGGGGTCTACCATATTTGGTATCCTTTAGTTTTCGCCGTAACTACCCAGGCTGAGTTGACTATTGCTTATCCATGGCACCCATTTTTTCTGGCAAATGCAAACCAATTCCAAATTCATGGCATGATTATTTGATTATTACACTTCCTTGACCTTCGACACTGAATCGACCCTCAGTATATTGCTCGAGCATGCACAAATAGAGGCAAGAATGCCCAAACATGTGCCTTATATGTTGCATTCAATACATCTCAATATCGTTGGAGCCTATGGGTTGGTTGCGTAAGAAATTATATGCAGAGTGACACCCTCCGTCATAAGTATATTCGGACCCAGGAATTTTTCCAGATAGTGAATAATAAATTATACGTTAGAATTATTGGGCATTAGATACTTCTGATTATGGTATGAGATCCCAACATGAATCTCTCGGCATTCCCTATGTTGCCTCCTATGTCTTCTGACCTGTTCCAAATGACAGAGGTAAAGGGGCGTGTCCAATGTCTAATACCTTAGCTCGGCACTAAAGTTATTTGAAATATCAAATGATCTAGTATTTCTTTTCAGGCGTACGCATTATTATATTTGATAGCAATATTAGAGTGACCAAAAATTAGTATGGCTCAAAATATACCCTGATCTCTGATCAGTATAGTCTGGGCACATTGCAGTACCAACACTTACTGAGAAGAGCCTTTATTTGCTATTTTTCACTTGATTTATTAGCAGCACATATCTCACGGAGTCCTAAGCCAAGGTTGTTATTTGCTTCACAGTCAAGTGAGGGCGGTATTTCCTCAAGCACCTTTTTAAATGCTCAGAACTCTCAGAGCTCACAATATGAGCCACAAGCCCCTCCAAAATATCTCCCTATACCTTCACATGATCTTTTGTTCTTGGCACTGAGATGTCTACAATTTCATTAAGGGCTTTGCAGATAGGATTTGTAGTTCCTTCTTCACAAATTGCATCATATGCTGTAAAAAATGATGTAACAGATTTCTTGTAAGCCAATACACCATAAACAAGGCTATTCATACAATATTTATTGGCCATAAAATATCCAATATTAATAAGGTCCCTGATAATAATTATTGATCCAAGGTGGAATTTTCAACTGTATTGCTCCAACCGCCTTGGAACAATCCTTCAAAACTATTTTCAGAAGTGTAATTTCTCTCTAACAAGCCCTCCTGATAAACTCTTCTTTGAAAATGTTATGGTAAAGCTTCATAGGCTAGCAGGAAAAACCAGCTCTGATACCACTGAAATATCCTGAATAGATATTTACCCAGTTTCTTCCTCAATTTAATATTCAGAACTCAAGCATATGGAAATGCATTACAAATCAATAATATAAAACCAATAAATTCTCATAAAGTACCTTAAAATACGCTACTTTATTATACCTCAACAATACAATAACTATCAAAAATCCAATCTTAAACATAACTTTACAGCCAAATTGGAATACTAAGGAAAAAACCTGTAAGTACATGTGAGACACCTGATGTGACGTCTCCTTGGACAATGGGTTTGTGTCCACTGTCTACTGACACGAGGGGCTATGTCCTCACAATAGATAAACTAAAATTTGAATCATAAAACCAAGCATCCTGAATGAATGAGTCTCTCTTTTTACTTCCTTCCTAGCTTTTCGTATCATCTCTCATTGTCATTTTTAGCCTAGTTTATATACTAAATTGACCTTTTATAATATGATCCCATGCTCTCAAAGTCAATTTTAATATTGTATGAATGTCTTTAAATTTTCTAATGTCCCAAAAAAGGGGACATTACAAATTTCTTGATTGGGCCGAGTTGATAGCTAGCTCATTAAGGAACCAACTCAAGCTCTCAGAAGCCTCTAGGAAAGAATTTCACGTCTTCCTATTTGACTTACTATCTTGCATGCGTGTGTGATCTCACTACAATTCCTGATGAGCCTTCGAGTGAAGACATAACGGTATATCAATATTGTCCCTTCCTAAGGAAAGTCAGAGTAATAGAGGATTTTAGGAGAGTACATGATGTCTTTCTAGGAAATGTACATCTCAACCCTGCTAAAACCCCAATGCAGAGGATGTCCCTAGAAGCCCAAGAGTTAGTTGAAAACTATGGGAGTTTCTACATTCAATTTCCTAGGTTCACCTATTTGAGAATAAGGGGTTTTGAGGAAAAAACAATCAAATTACCAAGGTATGCTCTAGAATTGTTTCGTTCTTGCCGAAATATGCGGTCAAATGTTTTCTATGGTTAAAGAAAATGTCCCTAAAGAAAAATGGGAGTCTGTATTCCTTATTATACTTGGTTCCTTGGCTTGCAATACAATGAACAATGCTTCAACAATTGGGAGTGATTTACTAAACATCAATTTAGGATTCTATCATGAAAGAAGGGGTTTTGATAATAAGAAATTTGCAAGATTGGTGCTCAGTTTAGGAGACCAAATTCAACCAACATCTCACCTTGAAGACTTATGGGAGGACTACAACAGTGAACAAGAGGTCATCGAAAGAGATCACTCAAGGCTGACATTCTCTCTAATCACCTCACTAAAGTTGAAATTCAAGCCAGAAGGGCTTGTTGAAGATGGTTCAGAAGTCATTGAACTAAGTTACAAAGAAATGACTGAACAGGTTCAACCTGAGGTCAACTAGGATAGAGATGAGGAAGATGATATAAACCTTAGGTCTAGATCAATATTGGAGTGCATGGACAATTGGTTACGAGAGAAAAGAGCCAAGTCACTCAGTGCGATGTAAATTGAAAAACCTAAAAGGGTAGTTTTTTTCTCTAAATCTTTGACTTTTGACATTCCCCTTTCATCTGATGATGCAAGTTGTGTCTCTACAATTAAGAAGAAGAAAGAAGTGGTACCACCAAATTGTCTGACATTCAAACGGCATTTCAGGAGCCTAACCTTATGGATTTAGAGCAGAATAAAGAGGATGACCTTACACTATCAGATAATCAAGAGATGGATACAGAGTTGGTGGGCACTATGAACGTTATTCAATCAAGTTTCATGACTCCTACTAAAACAAACAAAGGGGTGACAATCGCAAGCACCATAGCTCCTTGGTTATCCAATTTAGTGAACAAGAAACTTAGCCTCAAGCCTATCTCCATGCCCATTAAAGACACAATCACCAAATATGCCACTTGCACTCATAAGAACAAGAAGGTAAAAAATGATGCTCGCCTAAACAAAGATCCTACCACAGGGAAAGTGACTGTAGAGGTAGCTACCTATAGGCAAAAAGAAGGCTCACATGAAGTGGAAGCTGAGGATTTCAAGGTCACAACCATGGACTTGGGAGTCCTCACCAAGGATACTGGCAATCACATCTTTAAATTCTAGGTTGACCACATGTTGAATCAATCAGAAAAAAAGATAGCAAGGAGAAGAGAGAACTAAAGAGGTTGGTCATTTTTATGGTCAAATATATTGATTCCCTAATGAATGTTGGCACACTTCCCTTAATCTAGGTTCCACAATCGTTTGACCCCAATTCCTCGGATAGCCAGTAGTTGATCAAACAAATGCAAAAGGGAAAGCTCTTTTTAAAGGCAATGAATGGTTGGATCAAGTCTATTGTGAAGGAAGGAGGTAAATTCATACTAGATTTTACCACTACATACACAAAAGGGAGGTGCTACTTGGAGAAATCCAAACCCTCATTCCTCTGTGGGAAGCAAATGAAGGTTGAGGCCGGGCAATAGTTTTCCAAGTGCATGAGGTAGAAAAGTATGGCATAATGAAATTCCTCTCTAAAAATCCTATGAAACCTATGGATCCATGCATGCTTTCCATATTGAAAAACAACATGAATTGGAAAGTCTCCCTGTATAAAGCCGCCTTAGAAGAAATGCAGGCAATTGAGAATGAAATCAAGGAAATGTATAGGGGAATCCTGAAAGACATGTAGATAATCAATCCTACCGGTATCCTATAGTTTGAGGATGGATAATTAAAAGTTTCCAAGATGCCATGTTTAAGATCAAGGAGAGTGACACTCCTGCCCCTCAAGATTTCACTACGGTGGCCTACATGGAATCCATGTTGTATTTGAATAGGAAACTCATGCCCAAATAGAGAAAAAGGACTAAAGAGCTAAAGTGGCAAAAGGACGCTTGCAGGTCAAAATTACTCAGCTTGAAGAACCCGCATTCTCATGCGACCCAGGAGTTCATGAGCACCTTTTGGATCTAGAAATTGGTTAAACAGGCCATGTCAAAAGATGATAAGCTTGATGAGGAGAATTAATTGCATGGCAATTGTCTTTTTTAAACTTTCTTTTGAAAATTATTTTGACTAGCTAAGTTTAATAATTGTTTTGTAACCGAGATGGTTGGGCTTTGATGGAAGCCTCTTGGATTTCAAAGCTGTATATGTTGGGGCATAAATCTGATTAGGGGTTAGCTTTTAGATAGAGAAACGATATAGTCTTAATAGTAGTGCGACATTTTGTCTTTTTTATGATAATTAGTGAAAAGTAAGGAGGATAATCTGAATGTTGGTTTTAAGACTTTGAGCTTGAAGAGTTACATTTATATATCTACCAGTACATATTATAGTTCGAGACTTTGTGTTTGAACTTGGATATGGTGATTACTTTGTAAATCATTATGTCAATTATTTTATAACATTGATTACTATTTTAAATTTTTATTCTTTGCTATCATGTTATTTGATGCATTTAGATTATCTCAGTTTTTCCAAATTTATGTTCAATACTAAGAAAAGTTTGTGTTCCTCGGTTTCTTTATATCTCTTAAATTTTAGATTTCCCCTCCATACCCAAGAGTATGTGAGAGATCCTTAAGTACTTTCAGGTAAAAGTACATTCATATGTTTATCTTTCTTTGAAATTAAATTGATAATCTATCAAAGGGAGTTGTACCTCTCAAAATTCAGAGGGAAACGATTAATAAAACGTTTACCCAATTATGAAATTCATTGGTTTCCTATCTTGGGCGTAGAGAAAGTTATTTAACTTTAGGAAAAAGGGAGACAAACTGTTCACCAACACTCATAAAAGCATATAGTATGAGTCATCTCTATTGTTGGAGTGGAATGGTTATATATAGAACTACCAAGGCTTCAATCATGTTTGTAGTTAGATCCGTATATCATCTATGATTTATCCAAGAGGCATGATTGATGCATACTCATATATATTCAACATGTCTAAAAATTGTTTATGCCCAAGACTTGTGATGTAGTACATAATTAACCAGGTAAAAAAAAATTTAAAAAGTTGTATCGCAAAGTTTCAAATACTACTAATTATGTTCATATATGTTAATAAGGAATGCAGGGATTAGCAATTCATTTTGATTACACATCCTAGAATGGCCCAATCTTGTTACAATAATAGCCATAAAGGAAAAGGAAAAAAAAACCAAAGCGGCAAGGAGGACAAGTTACTCTAGCAATGAAATTTAAAAATGAAACAAAGACTAGCTATACTTTTGGTCAGAGCAAGAACCAAAAAAGGGTCCCTAACCTATAGCAAGGACTTTCCACAAAACATCGTGAGGGAGAGTGTGGGAAGAGGTAGAATGACCTTTTCTCCTATGAACGACAATCAAAGATATACAATCATCTAAACTCTCACTTCCAAAAACAAAAGTCATCTTTCAGACAACCAGTAACATCAAGGAAAGATTGATAACAATAATGTAGACATGTAATTGTACTTCGCAAACATAAACTTGGATTGTTCTTAGAAAATCAAATGAGTGCAACAAGGGTCTCGAGTCAACACCCCCAATGGGGTCAAGGGGCAGCATCCCTTCTAGGTTCTAGGATTAGTGCTCCGAGTTGGGTCGAAAAGTAGTGCCCTTTGTAGGGTCCAAGGGAAGCATCCCTAGTGTGCTCCTTGCACAATACAAGGAGGAGTTGAGGGGCGAAGAGTTGGGGTGGAGCCCCCATAGCCAAGCCTAAATTAAGACCTTTAAAGCCACACTAAACTCCATGTTGCATACCAAAGAATCATGTCGTATAGTGAAATTGCGTCATACTATGAGAAAGAATTGTTGCCATCCTACTTTGGAGTGTGAAGCTCGTATGATTAGTTTAGCAAGCCATACACCGAATTGGTCACATGTAAGTGATGGAAATCAATGGATGTTTTTGGACTGTGGAGGTCTTATGTTGAGTAAGGAGGTTATACATTGAGTGTCAAATAGCAAACATATGATAAGCTCCTACTAAGAGTTTCCTACAATATATAGTGATAGAGAGACATTTAGTATGCAGAAGAAGTATGTTGACCAATGAAGACAATCATAGATTAAGTATAATTGTTGTATAACTAAGAGAATAGGATGAGATACAACTAAGGGAAAATTATGCCATAGTCTAAGGTGTCTGAAATGAATATTCATCAGTTGTGCTAGAGCATATAATGTGAATGATCTTGTTATGTTGCCACCCTAATGCAAGTGGATGACATTTATTCCCTGTCACCTTGTAGCAACATGATTCCATCATCCCTTAAATAATATATTGGTTGAACTTTATAATAATGAGTTGGCTATATTTAATAATGAGTATTGGCTTTTTTATATTTCTCACAACATTTAATAGTTAATATTGTTTCTTTCCTTTTCCTTGTAGCTTCATAATCATTTTATAATTTTCTTTGTTTGTAATTCTTCCACAAAGTCAGAGAGCTCTATTGTAGCTATCTTTTGAAAACCAAGGGTTGCCTCCTATGCACATCAACTATCTAACTTTGTAGAATCATTGAAAAAATTCATTGGTTGCTCTCTAGTAAGAGTCTAGCTTCAAGGAAATCACCCGTTGATAGAAATACCTCATAGCCCTCCATTCACCAATGAAATAGGCCACAGAGAATTTATTTTTCACTAAGAGTCTAGCTTCAAGTAAATTACACATCGACAAGAATACTTCATAGTGCTCCATTTGCCACAAAGATAATTTATGTTTCATACAATGAGAGTCACTATAACTCCGAAATTCCTTCATTGTTCGGTTGCATTGGACCTTGACATCTCCATTCATTCTTATGAAAAGTTTCAATATGATGAATCTAAGGAAACTAATTGACGGCTTGGTTATTTAAATCACTTACATACTTCAACCCATATTTTTATTGGAAATTGCATCATTTTTTCATATATTGTGATCTTTGGCTTCTACCAGCAATCCCCTTCGATTAATGCATCGTACACTTTTTTCTACAATAGGATGACCACAAAATTCAAGAGGTAACATTGGGTCTCGATCGTTGCATTTTCCTAATAATTGCAATATCCTACTTGTTTAGGTAGTCTCTTATGAAGTGCTTTGCTACATTGTTGGCACTATATGGGTCTCAATTGTTACATTTCCTAATTATTGCACTATCCTACTTCTCTAGGTAGCCTCTTGTGAAGTGTTTTGCTACATTGTTGGCACTGTATGATAGGATGTCCTTTTCATACAATTATTATTTTTGCCCTCCTCAATGATTCATTCTGTGGTTTCAATTGGGTAATTTCTTCCTAGGTGAAGAGTACTTATTTACTTCTAGTCTTCAAATTGTACAAGCATCCTTTATTCAATTATCCATAACCTCACAAATCTTACAAAACATTTTTCTAAGACATTTACCTTTGCCTCGTAGAGCTATACACTCAGTACTTCCTATTTCATTAGTTTCTTTCTTGGTTTCCTTCTCCACCCTTAATTATTTCACCATTCAAAGCATGTCCCTTTAAAGTGCTTGCATTGTTCCCAATTCATTGTCACTATTTGATGTAGGAGCATCAAGCTTGGATTTTGTGTACCCTATGTTTCACACGGTTAGGGTTATGTTCAAGGCATATTGGTGGACCTTATCCTATGTGTGCATAATGATTGGAGTTATCGTAGTGGAGTTAGAGCTCTTTTGATGGTTGTTGGTGTACCTTATTTCCTAGGCGGACTTTGGAGATTAGTTGGCTTATGCGATCTTAGTTCTAGATCATTAGATGGCATGTGGGCTATGTCTAAGGCCACATAATGTTATTTTATCTTATGAGTTAGTTATGATTGTAAACTTGGGGCCTGTCCTAAGTGTTCTTTAATCTGCTAGACCAACTTGTGGCTTGAGTGTTTATTTAATATAACTTGCTAACCCAACTTGTGGCTTGGTTTATTATAAGTAGAGGGTCTTATGATATCTAGAGTCGTTCAATTAGTTGGGATGAATCAGTTGAGAATGGAGTAGCTAGGAGCATCTTGAGGATGATAGCTTGGAGGAAGATCTTCGCATATGAGGATTGAGTTGTATTCTTGTTTGTAATGGTCGTAACCCAAAAGGCCTTACAGTCAGGCAAGTTGGATGTAAAACTTATAATTCTATTATGAGAATGTGAGTTGCAATTGATTTGAATCTTTGTGTTATTGTTGTATTTTTGTTGTGTCGTTATTTGTTGGGGGCTAGGTCATCTCTGTTGGAGGTACATATGCCTTGCACTGCATCACTATTCTCATTGAAACCTTCATCTTCTTCTATTTTTCTTTTTCCATGCAAGCACATTTTATCTTCACTTTCTATGTTCATTGTCCAATTGTAGGCTTCAAAATAGAATAATCATAATACTATCTTGTTTTTTTTGCTTAAAGATAGAAGTAAACATTCAATGAGCCATCACTTTTTTAGACCAGCAATCAATTCTATTTCTAATTTTACCAACAACTCTTTAAGTCTCTGATTATATGCTCGTACATTTTTGTGCTTACCTTGTTTTGTGTTGTAAATTTTTGCTACTATTTCCATTATGAACACGAAGTAATTTAAACTCTTCTCTTAAGGTCTTCTTTAATGTCTTTCATGTATTTATGGAGGCTTGATCAATTTCTATATACCATCAATCACTACACCCTGCTAGGTGGTTGGATAGTATCATAGCCAAATTGTTTTATCATCTTGCCCATTTGCTATGAAGATTATCTCACAAATGTTATAATGCATAACAAGACCCTCCAACCAATTTCCTATAATCTTGGGCATGTTTTTCTTTTCTCCGCTAGTACTTGGCATGATTTTATTTGGATGTACACCTATCACATAGAATCCACTTGCATGAGATTTTTTATTTGAAAGTTCCAATGCTTCTCTTGCACTCTCAGGCACGTAGGAATCCTCAACTCTTCCCTCGACTTCTACCTTTTCATTTATACTCCCTTAGCTCAACTTCTTCTCCATTGCTTAACAACCTTTATGTGAAGGCTACTCGTAAAATTATCTAAAAGGAATGTGAGCTCATCTCTCTACGAAGGCCTCCAACTTTGAAATCATTCAATTGTATTTTCCTCAAGTGTTTATCATAATCTTCTCTGTCTTTCCAGAAGGGTTCAAACTTTGAAATCATTTGAATGTATTTTTCCCTGGAGTGTCTTTTCTTGCCTTTATTGAGATCTAATGGCATCGGTCACTCAAGT
The DNA here is from genome assembly GCA_028749045.1 of Cupressus sempervirens. NCBI lineage: Eukaryota > Viridiplantae > Streptophyta > Pinopsida > Cupressales > Cupressaceae > Cupressus > Cupressus sempervirens. Next base: position 764,981,366 of record CM053792.1, on the reverse strand, counting down.
CTGACCCAATCAAATGTTTACTATAATATCTAAAAAAAACGTGAATTAATAATAAGTATGGCAATGCATACCAAATGAAGTAGTAAAAATGTCATTATTTGCATATGAAATTATTATAGAAGAATAGCACAAACAGTCAGTCAAGGATCATAATTGATCTGATTAGATCATACTACCTTTCTTAATGATACATGATATATTTAAGGGACCCAATGATTGCCAAGAGGAACACAATCGTCAACCAAACAATCACTTAATACGAAAAACCAACTTATAGTTGGATAACTAATACTAATGATCAATAGACATTTTAAGTTGATAGATGATGCCAAGAAGGGGTTAAATGTGGTTTTCCTTGTGTGGGCATGGTTGGTTCAAGGAATCTCTTATTCTCCTTGCCTTACTTAGCATGGAAAAGGTTGACCTTTTTCTTGTTCATAGTCCTCCCCTGTCATGGTTTGTGGGCAAAGTATGATTGCCAACAAAGTTTGGTATGCTCATTGAAGCCTTATTTGTAGATTTGATTACTTATGACCATCTCTATTAGACTTACGTTAAGTGAATTTTGAAGTCCTAGAGGCCTCTCATTGAAGGCACAATCAAGCTTTTTCCTTGTTCTAGAGGTTTTTTGTTGTGGGCTTTCGAACTCCAAAGGGCATAAAGTTGGTGTTAGATGGTAAGTCGTGGTTGTGGGACAACCATTCCCTCACTCAAGTTTTGGTTTCCTTCTTTCAAACTTATGACTGAATTTCTCAAAACTATATCTGTTTGGGTGAGATTGCCTAAACTCCCTCTCCAGTTTTAGAAAGACTCCTCTAAGGATATTGGCAATAGTACAATACCATTTGTCATTTTCTGAAAGTGGATTCAACCACATCCAACATCGCCCACTCTTCTTTTGCTCATATTCTAATAAACGTTGCTATTTACAAGTTTTTTCATGGGTATTTCGTCTTGATGGATGAGGATTAGTGATGGATTCAGCTACTTCATTATGAGGACCTACTATTGCATTGTAAATAATACTTTTCTATAAAAACATCTTGCTCCTAATTGTCCCCACCCTTGCCACAAGATTGCAAACTCAACTACATGGTTGCAAAAAGCCCTCGATCATTTGATTGTGGTTGTTTCTTCTCTTTCAAACCCTCTAGTTGATGAGTCTCCTAGTCCCACCCTCCTATCAGTCAATCACAATGTGATCTTGGAGGGCCATGTTGAGGTGGCTAAGGTGATTTCATTATTCCATGTAAAGGTTTCTTGTAAAACAGCTTATGCATCTCCTTCATCTAATCTCATTACCTTATTGGTGGGTTGTGGGGGGGTTTTGTTCCAACTCTATTTGCAGATCCTGTGCAGCATACAACATCCTCGATTAGAGATCCTTTCTCACCATGAAGTGACTTTGGTCGATTTAAATAATGATGTCTTGGGCAATTGCTCAAAGAAGGAAAGAGATCTTCCCAAATCTGTTTGGGAATCCCCATGTTAGGGGTGTGTGGACTGCAAGAAGGGGATTAAGCATAGTGTAGGTTGGTGTTGGTTGTTGTCCAAGGGAACACTGACTACAACTGCGTAGGGGAACAGCTTTTTGATAGCCATTGCATTGCTCATGTAAAAGGTTCCAAGATCTTTTAAAACCTGATTTTTACCTCTCAATTGTGGAGTAGCTTGGCTACAGTTGTGTTGTTTTTGTCGCCACTGTTGTCTTGGGTAAAATTTTTCAAGTTCTATCAAATCTGTTTCTACCCTTCAATCAAATTTTGAAAACTATAAACCATGAAAAGTATACAACACACTACAATGAATAAATAAATATTGACAATTTTCTAATTTATATTAAACCTATCTATAGATAATAAAAACACGTTGTACTATATCTAATTTTAACTTTGAAAATTTCAAAGAATATAACAATTGTTTGTCTATTGTTATAGTTTAGTAATTCTGGCTATGCTTTGTCAAACTTGTTACTATCTCCCTCCCACATGGTAAGTGTAAACTTCCTATAGTATATGTTCAAAATTCGGAGTTAAAACATCATACAACTCTTGTATTCCCACCGTAACATTTGGATATAAAAAGTGTCATATAAGTCATATGACAACTATTATGCATTTATACTTGTTTACAAGGATTTACAGAATGAGAGTAATACTAAACACGCACTCATATTCACATAAAGGTTATCTCTAATATGGGTAGAGAATCAAAATAGTTACCAAGGGGTTTTTACAAGTACATCCCAATCATCAAAAGGCACTGAAGTAGCAGGACTACAGTTTCATCTCGAAATCTGAAGGATGTTCCACATATAATTGCACATCTAATGGTTCACTACTCATTGACTTGACAGGAGTAATCAATGGAGGCTGCTGCCAATGTTTAGTATCTGTTGGTATCCATAACTGTCCCACATCACTGCTGTTCCCAGGTAGCTGCCTGAAGTAGCCTACTATTTCCCATGCACAATCTGTATAAGGATATTAAAAAAAAAATTGCTTGTTATTCATTCATAATGCAAAAATCAAAATAAATTAATTCTCTACTTGAAAATATAAACCATTAACTCTGGATGTTCATAATTCTCCAGACATATTTCCTCCCAAAAAAGTCTTTGTAAAGGCTTGTAACTTGTTAGTTTATTCTGGAAGGCCTAGATAAATGAATATTACAGTTCGTACCATCAGGAAGTCGCTGAAGCCTTGATTCAAACACTGACAGCTTTATGAAAAAAGCTCTTAAAGCATATTCAACATCATTTGCCAGAAAATCTGACTTAAAAGATTTATTCACATTCAACCGGAAAACAAATTTCTCAACTGGAATTTGATTTTTGTCGCTGAAAATTATAGCCACTCTCTCTACCATGTCCTGCTCAGCATCCATCCATTACTCTGATGTCATATAAATTCTGAAATAAATAGAAAGAAAATGAAATCACTCATGTACCATTTCTGTACAGATTATCCTAGAATACCATATTGAACTTTGTGACAATACTCTAGCTGTGTTATTTTGGTAAAAATATTGTCTGGTATATTATAATTTATAAACAGCACATACAGAAGTAACGTAGTTACTTAGAAGCTTTCTTAATGGAGTATTCCTTACAGCACAAGACTTTCAAGTCATCCATATGAGAAACTCATCTGTTTCTATTAAGGTCTATATCTAAGGATTGCTTTCAACACAAGCATACAAACACATTGACCTCCTGAATTGTCGAAAGAAGATGTGTAAAAGTAATCAAAATAATAAACTATAGCATTTCAGAAATTCAGTTCACCTAAATGTAATATTCTATCAATTCAGGAAAAAAAAACATCAAACTGTCTACAACTATCAATAGTTTATGATACAGTTTATGTTTAAGTTCTGGAAAATCACAAATATTATCCATTCTTCATATAGACTCTTGAACACATTAATCATGGTATTTCAAGCAACTACTATGTTATTACAAACTATTCTGTTATCCCTGAATTTTGTGAGAGGCAAAATCTTGAGCTATAGTGTATAAAATGAAGACCTTCCTCTATTTGTGAGCAGGCCTTCCCTTTAATGTAAATGTAGTCAAAACAATAAACTATAGCATAGAAGGTAATTCCAATGAGCTTACCCTCATCAACCATTCTTAGAAAATCTCTCTCTAACACCTTGGTTAGCATGATAAAATGATATTACCTTCTATGCTATAGCTTATTATTTTGATCCAGCTTCCACATTGCCTTCGATTGTTCTTTAGCAATTTGTGGATGATGCCATCCTCTTTGGTTCTGTCTTGGTGGTTGAAGCAAGAGCCTCGAAATACTTCCTCAATCAATATGAGCATGTTTCGGGATAGGCCATCAAATATACCAAAAGTGGCATGTTTTTCTTAAATAACTTGATAGTTTACAGAATAAAATGAAAATCAGGAACATTTTAGGTTGTCAATGTGCGAGCCTCCCCAGTACTTATCTTGGGCTCCCACTCATGGTCAAAGAGGTCACTAATGGCTTCTGGAACTCTATAATTGAGAGGACATTGTGAAGGTTGTCCCTTTAGTAATGCTAGAAAGTTGCAGCTTCTAAGGGCATTCCTCCAATGGATCCATATGCACTCTCTTTCTCTCTCTCTCTCTGTAAAAGAGTTTTTATGGAAAGGTATGGATGAAAAAAATGAATGGCACTGGTGAACTGGGACAGTATCTCCCAACCAAATAGTATGGTGGGGTTGCAAGCCTCCCTAGTACTTATCTTGGGCTTGGTCATGGTCAAAGAGGTCGCTAATGGCTTTTGGAACTCTATCCTTGAGAGGACACAGTGAGAAGTAGCTAGTTGTAAAGGTTGTCCCCTTAGTAGTGCTGGAAAATTGCAGCTTCTAAGAGCACTCCTTCAGTGGATCCATGACTGTACTCTCTCTCTCTCCCTCTCTCCCTCTCCAATATCTCCTACACTATGGCTGAAAACCCTTGAGAGAATACAAAAAAAGATTTTTTATGGAAAGGTATGGAGAAAAAGAAGTGAATGGCACTGGTTAATTGGGACACTATCTCCCAACAAAAAAGTATGGGAGTGTTGGGTTATCAAAAGAATCTCACCTTAATAAAGCTCTTTTGGGGAAGGTTGAATGGCAATGATTCACTTTTGGGATGACATATGGCGAAGATTTTTTATGGAAAAGTATGGATGAAAAAAGTGAATGGCACTGATTAACTGGGACAGTATCTCCCAACCAAATAGTATGGCAGGGTTGCGAGCCTCCCTGGTACTTATCTTGGGCTCCCACTCATGGTCAAAGAGGTCGCTAATGGCTTTTGGAACTCTATCCTTGAGAGGACACGGTGAGAAGTAGCTAGTTGTAAAGGTTGTTCCCTTAGTAGTGCTGGAAAACTGCAGCTTCTAAGAGCACTCCTACAATGGATCCATGTGTACTCTCTCTCACTCTCTCTCTCTCTCATTTTTATGGAAAGGTATGGAGGAAAAGAAGTGAATGACACTGGTTAACTGGGACACTATCTCCCAACCAAAAAGTATGGGAGGGTTGGGCATTGGAAGAATCTCACCGTAATAAAGCTCTTTTGGCGAAGGTTGAATGGCAATGATTCACTTTTGTGATGATATGTGGCTGGAGGATACACCTCTATCCTCCCACCAAGATTTCTTGATCTCTGTGAGCTTGCTAACTGTTTTTGGTAATCAAGTGACCGACTATCTTGATGACACTTGGAAAAACATCTTGCTCTGCAGCTAGGATCGATAGCATCTGTTGCTACTACCTTAGGACTTGCTTTGGAGGCTTTGGGAGGTGAGATTTCCTATATTTCATAAAGAGGACAGACTGTTGGAGACGACAGCCCGATGGTGAATTCTTTGTGAACTCTACCTATCATCTACAACTACATAGTGACAATAATGAACTATGGAGAAGAATATGGAACTCACAACTCATTCCTAATATCAATCTATTTTGGTGGACTACTATGCACAACAAAATCCTTACTTGAGATAATCTTGTTAGGCATGGATTTCAATTGCCAAACCATTGTGCTCTTTGCAAATGTAGCGAGGAAACTATTAATCATCGACCCGCCCATTGCCCATTTAGGCAAGACCTTTGGTGCAAGGTTTTGCATTTGTTCAACATCTTCCCTTCAATTGGTAGGAGGCTTCCTTCAACTCACTGATCAGGCAATTGTGGAAGCAAATACCCCTTAATCTATGCTAAGCCATATGGAAAAAGAGAAATAATAGAGTTTTTTGGGGTGTGGAGTGCCTCGTTGATATTTTCAAAATCTTTCATAAAATGCTCTTAGAAAACTGGTTGTCACCACCTAGACATGTTCCCCCCCGCTCTTATTTTGATATTCAAACTGGCAAAAACTGGAACATTCAGGGTTCTTAGGTGAAGCTTGACAACTCTAAGAGATGGAAAATAAAAAATACCAAATGGACCCCTCCTAAACCTAGCTTGTCAAAGCTTAATTTTGATGGAATTACAAAACATGTGGAGGGGGCGGCTACCACTAGTGGACTCGTTAGAAGGGAGTATGGGAAACTAGTACTAGCCTACAGTGACAAATTGCAGAATTGCACAAATAATCAACCCGAGGTAATGGGTCTCCTCTAAGGGCTCAAGTTTCCTCTCTCAATGGGTATGAAGGACTTATTGATAGAAGAGGAATCGAAGCTCACAGTCGATGTTGTCCAAAGGGCCTCAAAACTCAATTGGTTGAGTGATGGTATTCTGCAACATGTTCACAGACTTCTTCTACAATTTGACTCATTCGGTATCAATCTTGTATATAAAGAAGGCAATGTGCTTGCTAACTCTATTGCAACAAAGGGCTATAATTTAGGGGGACTTGAATGTCGGAGATCCTCTCATTCTCTCCCAATAGATATCCAAGCCCTCATGAGGGGAGAATACACAAATTCTACTAGAATGACAATTGATGACCTGCTTTGGATGTAGTGCATCCTAGTGTGTATTGTGTGGGTTTCACTCTCCATTTACCCTAAACAAGTTTGTACCAAGCAGGAGTGTTTGGATGCTTAGACTATTTTGAATTTGAATTTGGACTGAATGACATTGTAGGACAGTGTGAGGAAGGGGAATAGCCTTAGCCAATGTGAAATTAACATCCCCTTGGAGGGTACTAAATTTCTCTAGGTGGCCTTTAATGAATCATTAAAGTCACCCCAACCTGAAGGCAAGCCTTATGATGATGAGATGGTACACTAAGTGGATTACACATACTCATTAAGCATTTATTATTGCATCCCTTGTGAAGGAGTGTCCCCCTCATACTAAAACGAATATTGCTAGTGGGAAACTGTACCCTACATGGCTAATGATGATAGCCAACTGGACAAACAAGCATTTAGCTTGCATTCAATTCAATATGTGATAACAAGAAATTCCCCTCACTGTATTAAGGGTTTCATATTTTTCTATAAGTGTGATATACTACTCATTGTACCACAAAGATGGGTGGGAGCCATGATCGCAATGAGCTTGGTAGGCCAAATGACTTCAAGAATGACCCCACTATGTAGCATATCTACAAAGACGCGTGTTCAAGTTTTATTGAGTCTATTAATGAATTTGATGAGGGTTTTCTTTCTAGAGTTGTCAATTCTCAGGAGGACAAGACAGTTGTCAGGGATATCTCCTTTGGAATTAGTGAGTAGGTGATAGCCAAGGCAATCAGGCTACCATTTGAAGGAAGAAAATGGAAGAAGACTAGCCGAGTGGTTGACAATACTAGCCTAAACAGATTTTTTAAAGGAGACAAGGCATTGGTCAAGATGCAGGGAGGTTATCAGAGGGCACAACTACCATCACCATGGGACCAGGTCTGTATCATGCTTATGATGTATTTCACCCTTGAATGGTGGTTCAAAGTTTAATAAAACCATATGCCCCTTCTCAACCATTTTAGGGACCATGAGACTATCCATTTCCTTTTTCCGTACTCAATTCCCTTAAAAGTTATGCATTTGATGCTAAAGAGACTATGCATACCCAAATTTTACAAACCCTATCCATCTACACCAAGGCCTTATGTTTAAGTTTTATTGTTTTCATTTAGCACTCTGCCTCACTGAACCTATCATGGTCTGTGAAGCCCATGTTGCAAAATCCCCCTCACCTACATATATTATTGAAATACTAGGACCTAGCAAAAAGAAAAGAATTTGTCACTTGCGAACCCTTAAAATTGCTTCTCATCCTAGCACCCTAGATGTGCTTAACTCTTAAGATGGATACCCTTGATGCCAATGGCTTGAAAGAAAAGGACCTAAGCTGGCCACCTCCAAAAGAAAGGGGGAAATCCCCTCCCCCCTACCAACAAAACCAAACTTTGCATCCAAGAGGTGAACAGCAAGGAGGATGAGATTGAAGACGAACAAAATATACCACAGAGATCCAATAGACTAATCGCAAGTTCTGCTCAGAAGGGGAAACAACTAGTTGATTATGATTCAGAGAGCATAGAACAAGGGAATGAGAAAATTGGGAAGGTTAATGCACTAAAGAGGACCATGGAAGGTGAGGAAAATGAAGCTAATGCAGTTGGCAGCTCCAACAAATCAACTACCAATAGGCCTACCCATACATCTAACAGCACCAAAGGGAGCCTATTGACCTCATTGGAGACATGATGCTAGATGAGGAAAATACTACCTCTGCCACACCCAAAGTAGTTCCTACTTTGAAGTAGATGAATTTGAAAGGTGAGGTTGGGAACCTAAAGAATAAATTGACTGAACGGAAGCAAGATGGGGTGCACATCTCAAGGTTCAATTTCTAAGCCATGCACAGCTGTGCAACTTCTTTGGGCTTGTGGCAGCCTAAGGTTCTTGGTGAGGATGGTGATGGCAAGGGATATTAAAAAGATTTGTTTTAGTTTCTCATAGATGATTAGAGCCAAGTGCTATACCAGTCAGACAGCAACATCAAATCCCCTTGTAATGTTAAGTCCCAGGGTAGCCGTGACTATTTCCCTCCACCTCACTGGGTACTTCATAGATATTTTTCTTGTTGTTCTCGTCCTTTACCTGGACTCTAGTTCCATGAAGAACATGTTAGATATATTTTTGCTATTCATTTTGTATAAGAAACAAGATATTTTCGTTTTTTGTTATTATAGGTACTTATCTGTACAATGATGATATTCGTCGGCTTTTAGGCTGTCTGAGCACTACTTGTGGTTACTTTCCTGGTGGTGTTGGTACTACTTGCTTTTGGTGTTCATCTGTTGTTAGTGTGCTGCTAGTCTTACACCTTCAGGCAGTGGTTTTGTAAGGGTCAGCACCCTTATTTTACTGCTGATTAATATCACAAACATTAAAAGGTCTTTAACAGGAAAATAAAGTGGCATTATTGAGCTGAAAATAGATTTCTCAACCCAGCCAGATGCATATTTAATTTTGAAACACATGAAATATTTCTTACATGTGCATACAATGAAATACAAATCTGGGTCTCTATAGGAATACTACTACGGTATCCATGCGTCTTTGGAGTAAATGTAAAAACAAAGTCCTCTTACTTTGACTCCCTTCCTGAAACAACCAATACTGTACCTAAAATTCTATTAGAAAGACAGTTTTCCCAAAAAAAAAAAACCTCTCATTACCTTCTATAGGCTGGTTTTTATTTAAATTTAGATATGCAAACTAACAAATTTTGAGTAAATAATTCTTCAATTTTTCGTATGAAGTATAGTTGCAGCGAAAAAAATTGGGAATGACTTGGCAATCCAGAATATTTTTTAAAAAATCTATTAATTGGTTGAATAGGGAAAAAAACAGGTTAGGGTCAGAAAAAGCAGTAGAATGAGAAAACAGAAAACAACAAATATTTTTTCTGACCCAAAAATAACAATTTATTTTTCAAAAATAATTATATAGCTTTGATATTTTCATGATTAATCACGATAAAAAATACATCAAAAATCGATTTGATCAATTGCTTGCATGAAAATGTAAATTTTCAGGAAAAAAGGCATCAAGATCAAGCCGCAATAAATTGTAATAATCATTATTTTTCTGTGACTATGATATTATAAAGGTTATATAAAGTTATCAGAATTTCCATAATATCGATTTATTAAGACTCAAAATTTGCATGAATCATGTCTCTGTAACTGGAGAGATTCACAAACCATTCTACAAAAATTTGCCAAAAACTCTGTACTTGTAAAATTTTATTCATACCTCGGTATTTCCCCTAGCTTTCTTTCTATACGATATTATAAAAGGTTAAGTTCAATCAAAGTTATATAACTGAGAGAAAATAGTTGTCACTTTGCTCAATCTTGTGTGTCTTCGTCAGTAATGTTCAGCATTTTCTCTTTCTTCAGCAATCGCTTGTTAAAGCCTCTCTTTTCTGTGCATTCTTTAAGATTATTAAACTTGGCTTTATTACACTGTATATTGGTGGCCCACCATGTGTCAACAGTTGGATACACTACCTGCAACTAAAGATATCTAATATTCCCAAACTTTGCATCATGTTCCAGCTTTGCCTCCTTATATCAGGAAGGAGGTACTTACATCTGCAAGCCTCTGGATCTTTGCATGCTCCCCATACATGGTATATTCTAGTACTTCCGTTTTATGTTATCTTGTATTCCTTTGAAGACAAAGGATGTAGACCTAAGCTCTCTGGTCCATCGTAAACCAATGTTTGGGAAGGCTTCATCACAATCTGTAGTCATGGTTTTCTTGTAAGAACTCTCTATATTGCTGTAAATCCATCTTCGCCCTGTGCTCCAGCCTTGGCTATTTCATTTGTGGAGTCTCACATGGCTTACAATTCCCTACAGATTTAATTTTGTTGGGGATTTTGACCCCTATCGCAAACAACCGATAGACTCAGATAAATAAATTTTAGGACTGACTTTTGCAAAAACTGCAACAGCATTTGAAAAACCTATCTAGCAACATTCATAGAAGTAAATGGAACAGTACACAAGCACAACACCAAAAATATTCACATGGGAAACCCTTATGGGAGACTCACCACTAAATGACTTATATTATTCAGCATGAGAATTTCAGTAGAGCAAGTCTTGATACACAATCGCAATCTACAACATGCACTTCTACAATCACTATAATATCTTACACTAGCAATTTTTAGTCCAATGCCAGACTTTTAGTCTATAGTACCATCTAACTTTGTAATGACCTTGCTCAAATCTGATCCCAAAATGCTGATAAAGGTTCAAGAAAACACTTTGCATACAAGAGTCATATGACTGATATAAAATTTCAGTTTTCTTTTATGGCTCTTTCCTTCACTTAGCATCAATAAGAATGCTTGCAAGAAGACTCTGAATTGACTAAACAATGACCTAACATGAATGTGCAACTTATATTGACAATATTCAATGCATATATGTGATTGAAACTATTTGCAATATGCAGCTACAACAACTAGTAATTTTGACAAACACTTGGGATGCAAAATTATAACATTATTTATGCCAAAAGAGAGAACCTACAACCAATTGACATTTTGTCAAACAATTGGCATGCAAACTAATAAGCTGATCGTGAATGATAAATACATATTCAATTACACTATATCAGACCAGCAAATTATGTCTCCTTTATTGCACATAAAATGTTAACTACAATGCTAGTATGAAATGGCCAAGACTCGTGGCTTACATCCGCAAGAATAATGCTTAAATCTGTTACAACTTTCACCTACAGCCTTACCTTCTAATATGCATCTAAATGATAAGAACAATGCATGTAATATCCAAAGGAACTTGATTGTAGATGGCTGTAATAATTTTCTCCAATGCTGCCTTTCTGCTTTGCTTTTTCCAATCTACTTTTTCACTTGCTTTTTTCGAATCTGCTTTTTTCGCTTTGCTTTTTCGGATCTGCTTTTTCGGATCCGCTTTTTCGCTTTGCTTTTTCAAACTACTTTTTTGGACTACTTTTTCAGATCTGCTTCCAAAAACTCAAACCCTCAGGTAGTCTGAGTATACAAATTAAGCTCAACTTGAAATGGCTAAATACCACTTCCAAAGTGCAACCCTTCAGAAGGTCTTTCACTTCCTCAGTTATGCAATCTCTTGAGAGGTATCATTCTCAAGGATTATGCTGAATATTTGCAAACCTGGATGGTGCCACAAATGCTCAAAGAGAATGGTAGTAGAATCATCAATTCCCGTCTATCTAAATGAGAGGCCAAGCCCTCTATTTATTTACTTTTGTAAGAAGTTACTAAGGACTTCTAGAAGCATCCTTTTCTAAGAAGTTACTAAGAACTTTTAGAAACATCCATTATAAAATCTCATTATAATGCACTTTTATAATAAATAACTTTATAAAAAAGTGCAACTCAACTTAGAATTATAACATGTAGGCCCAATATAAGAAGTAATGATAATATATGAATAATATCTCCAAGAGCATAATAAACCATCCACTCCCCAAATAAATGCCAGAATGACTCTCTCATCACAACCACCCATCTACAAGAGTTCGTGATAGACTGATCCGGCATGCAAAACGATGCCAGCCAAAACGGGGACATTACAGTCCGCCCTTCCTGAAATTGCTTGTCCGCAAGCAATGGCCAATCCACCTAGATCCGAAATGTAGTCATGAACCATACTAATGTCAGTCAACGTAGGCTCCAAGGACAACCTCTGAAATATAACCAAGAGGAATCCATGAATGGATCGTGAACCACTGCACAACTGAACTCTAAATCCACTACTGCCACAGTCAAAAACCCACGAGACACGAACTCTCAAAACATCAAAACCCAAGTAGAGTGAGCAACCCAAACTACCAACACCATCCACACAACCCACCGTGTTATGCGGAATGCACACTCCAACTCTGCTGCAATGGTGACCACTCCCGCATGAAACTACACCAAATACAAAGAATCCACACACTGTACACCCACTGCAATCAGCACAACTCTGCAAATCACCGGCCACTGTCTCATAACCATAACTCCCATGCATCACTGATGGCGAATAGTCATCACATGATGGATAGCAAGAACTAGAACCCAAACCAAATCAGACGGACATCAAGTCCTCAACACCTGGATCCAATGCAAACTGATGAACATACCCTGCAGTATAATGCTGATTAAAAGAACTAGCCTCAGTCGACAGCTCGCCATACACAGGTGATGCAACCCACTGCAAATGATCACTAATCAAGCCGGAACTAACTACTACTTCCGAAGATATTGCCAAGGGAGCAGTGTCACTAGCAGGAACCATGCCAACTGCCAGCTCACCAACATCACACAGGATCTCTGATACAACATCACCAATCTCCTTGCCATCCGTAGTAGAGACCACCACCAAGTCAAACATACCACCATGCTCAGCTGCAGCGCCCAACTCAACTAAACCTGCCTCTAGTGGAAACGAACCAAACATGCCAATACTGGTATCGAGGACAGATATATCCTCATCTCCACTGCCTCTATCAACCTTGACCATGGACATCCTCAGATCACCAGACACCGCAGTTTGTGATTGTACAAAATCTGGTAAAAACTGAAGTCGTTCTAACTCTATGGTCACCTCAGCCCAATGAAAATGTGACTCCTCGAAAGCCAACTGTGTACTCTCAAGGAACTCAGAAGTCACCTCGAGCTGCTGAGTAAGCTCGCTCACCTCATCTTCCTTGACCAATAATGCATCATATGTTGTACTGCCCCACTCCATAAGATAATCTCCGTCGGCTACCAACTGCATATAATTCTGTCTCAGAATCCGGATAGCCTCCCATAAAGAGTGGATCTCTATCAAGGAAAGATAACTGCCTCCCCACTCATCACTAGTAGAAGAACCCCATCCATAAACTGCTAACAACTGACGAGCAACATCGAAATGCTCGCAAATGATAGCAATGTCTCGCTCACTAACTCTCAGCTGACTAGACACATGATTGTGCTGGCTGGTCAAACTCCTAAACTCTACCGCTGGTACACTGTCCAAAGGAGTAACCTCAGAAGAGCTATTGTCTGTAATACTGCCATCCAAATTCTGCAGTCCAACTGCTGAACTCGTATCATCAAACGGAGTGACTGAAGCATCAACATAAACCTCTGTATCAAAGGAACCCGCTGAAAAGACTAAGTCCTCGACACTATCCACAACATCCCCCTGGGTGTCATCTATAATAATCAGATCTTGGGACTCTTTTGTAAATTATGTCATATCTGAGAGATCATCAACCCATTCCAACAAGAATGGTCGTCTGGATACATGAACAATGCCCAACATAGGTGTATAAAAGCTAATTCTAGCATCAGACAAGTTGCTGGCATGGATAAGAACTACACCTAGTAAACTACTAATCAAGTCCATGATGGTGCAACAGATACTATTACCAAAAAATGATAGACATCTCCGATCAAAACATTCCCAAGTACTAAGATAAGGATCCCAACAACTAATCCCTGAACAGAAATCAACTAGCAACTCAAGTAAACTCCTCACCTGAGTAATGTGAACAATACCAATTGACTTCACGCACCTGTCTACTATACCCACTACAATCTCTGAATTCGAAGTGTGAATGCTAGACATTCTCATATCATCATCAACATGTGACCCGACTGTAAAAGAAAACTGAGTCCCTGCCATATGCGCTAACTCCTGAACTGAACTCACCTCGAGACAAAGCTCATCCACATGTCTCTCAAAATCCTAGAGAGCCAACTGAGTATACATCAAGGAATTCCGAGTATCCTCCAGCTCATGAGAAAATTGGTCGACCTCCTCTTCCTTCTTCAATGCATCTGAATAGATCCCCACAAGATTAAGGAGATGATCACGTTCTGAAAGTAGGTGTATGTAACTTACTTTCATTGCTTCCATGCCTTCCTTGATCTACTGTAAGTCGTCACAAGAACCTGTTGTGACTCCTTTCTGTTTCTCCTACAGTTGAATCATCCAAATGTGATTCTCGATCAATCCACGCATCCTGTCATGATGAGATAAAGCCGCAACAATATCCTTTTTCTTCGTCTTCAGCTGGCTTGCCAAAACACATGAAGAACTACTAGCCTCTATCTCATGCGAAGAACCATCCAACTGTGCTTGATACTCATTTTCTGCAAAGTCCTGAATTCTCACTTTCTGATCAACCATACTATCCTCAAACATGACAGTATCCTCAACTGTTGTAACTTCATCCAGCCCAATTGTACTGGAATCACTATCTGTGTCAATCACGCAGTCCAATGTGCTTGTGATATCACCTTCTGATGCAACTGGCTCAACCTGCACAACATCTGTAACCACTTCTGCCTGTGAAGATGATGCAGATAAACCATTACCTAAAGATGTGCTAATGTCTCCCTGTTGGAATCAGCATGTCTGTTAAACTCCTCATACAAGTTTCTGCCTGTCATAGGAAAAGTACTTCGATCTTTAGGCCTATCAATCAGGCTCTTTAACCACGTACATGCCATAGGTGACACATTCCTCTTTTTTGTCCAAACCCACCATAAATCTTCTACCAAAAGTTTAGAAATTTCATCCTCCTCAAACAAGATTGTGAACATGATGGAGTGCATCGATGCTAATACACTGCTAGGATGAAACTCATCCATAATATTCCAAAATGTGTTAAACATCCTGTGAATGTCACCGATACAACCTATTGCCAGGATAATGTTTTCAAATCTACACCTTGCAAATACGTCAAGTAATCTTGCCCCTTTTGTGAAATGAAGATCCCGGATGTTGTCCAACTTTTTGAAGCTTTTTACCATGGTGTGATCTATCTCTCTCATAATCTGATCGTCATAAGAATTAAGGCCAGCTATTATCCTCAAGATTTCACTAATGCAAGAGAGAGCTGCAAGTCTTATCACCTCATCATGATGTCTCAATAAGCGGGGCTTAACCAACGAACCAAATGCTGGAGATAAAGCTGTTTGCATAGCATTGGGTTTTGACTGATCAATCTTGCCTAAATAATTTTCCAACTCCTCCAAAGTTTTTAGAAGGTCCTCTGTTCACTGAAATGGGCAATCTAATTTCTTCTTTGCATTGTGCATTCTTTCTTCCAAATCCCTGTCTTCTGTTAACGTCATACTGATAATTGAATTCATTCTGAAATAACCCAGTCAGGCTGGCAAGAAACCGCTCTGATACCACTGTAATGACCCTGCTCAAATTTGATCCCAAAATGCTGATAAAGGTTCAAGAAAACATTTTGCATACAAAGGTCATATGACTGATATAAAATTTCAATTTTCTTTTATGGCTCTTTCCTTCACTTAGCATCAATAAGAATGCTTGCAAAAAGACTCTGAATTGACTAAACAATGACCTAACATGAATGTGCAACTTATATTGACAATATTCAATGCATATATGTGACTGAAATTATTTGCAATATGCAGCTACAACAACTAGTAATTTTGACAAACACTTGGGATGCAAAATTATAACATTATTTATGCCAAAAAAGAGAACCTACAACCAATTGACATTTTGTCAAACAATTGGCACGCAAACTAATAAGTTGATCATGAACAATAAATACATATTCAATTACACTATATCAAACCAGCAAATTATGTCTCCTTTATTGCACATAAAATGTTAACTACAATGCTAGTATGAAATGGCCAAGACTCTTGACTTACATCCGCAAGAATAATGCTTAAATCTGTTACAACTTTCACCTACAGCCTTACCTTCTAATATGCATCTAAATGATAAGAACAATGCATGTAATATCCAAAGGAACCTGATTGTAGATGGCTGTAATAATTTTCTCCAATGCTGTCTTTCTGCTTTGCTTTTTCCAATTTGCTTTTTCACTTGCTTTTTTTGGATCTGCTTTTCTCACTTTGCTTTTTCGAACTACTTTTTTGGATCTGCTTTTTCGGATTTGCTTTTTCGCTTTCCTTTTTCGAACTACTTTTTCGAATCTTCTTTTTCGGACTGCTTTTTCGGATCTGCTTCCAAAAACTCAAATCCTTAGGTAGTCTGAGTATACAAATTAATCTCAACTTGAAATGGCTGAATACCACTTTCAAAGTGTAACCCTTCAAAAAGTCTTTCACTTCCTCAGTTATGCAATCTCTTGAGAGGTATCGTTCTCAAGGATTATGCTAAATATTTGCAGACCTGGATGGTGCCACAAATGCTCAAAGAGAATGGTAGTAGAATCATCAATTCCCGTCGATCCAAATGAGAGGCCAAGCCCTCTATTTATTTACTTTTCTAAGAAGTTACTAAGGACTTCTAAAAGCATCCTTTTCTAAGAAGTTACTAAGAACTTCTAGAAACATCCATTATAAAATCCCATTATAATGCACTTTTATAATAAATAACTTTATAGAAAAGTGCAACTCAACTTAGAATTATAACATGTAGGCCCAATATAAGAAGTAATGATAATATATAAATAATATCTCCAAGAGCATAATAAACCATCCAATCCCCAAATAAACGCCAAAATGACTCTCTCATCACA
The DNA here is from genome assembly GCA_028749045.1 of Cupressus sempervirens. NCBI lineage: Eukaryota > Viridiplantae > Streptophyta > Pinopsida > Cupressales > Cupressaceae > Cupressus > Cupressus sempervirens. The sequence continues at coordinate 764,964,378 of CM053792.1, read as the reverse complement.
ACCACCTGTCTACGAGAGTTCGTGATAGACTGATCTGGCACGCAAAACGATGCCAGCCAAAACAGGGACATTACAAATTTTGGCACCTTCACACAAGATGATGCATATAAACATACACATAAGAATTGCAACTGTCTAATTGTCCAACCAGCACATGGAATACCAAGGGTCCTACAACTATATTCCAACCATATTCTGATGTCAACATACTGCACATACCACCAAACATGATGTCACCATGGGGATGATCACTTTGTATGGCAACTGCCACACACTGAGTCAGTACTTACACAAATATCATTGTTGATGAATTCACATTTCCCTATATAGCCAACAGTGAACACTACCAGCTCCACATTTGCAGTAGCACACAAACATAACATCACTTCTGACTACTTGCAGCACCTTTTGCCATCTTCTAGAACATTGTTGTGCTCTCAGATGGTGCAAATGCTTCTACATTACCATTCACACTTCTAGCAACGTTGTTTTCCATATGCATTTGTGAGTTCTCCAAATGACTTGGCAGACTTGCCATTGTTCTTACAGCACCACTGCATGAAAAAAAACATGCATGCTGCACCACAACACTTGAAACTCACCACAATGCACCCCATTGTCACTCAAGGCCCAACATTCTACCACTCAATATTTACTGTAAACGAGAGTGATGATTAACCCAAAATGTTAACCTCGTGACTGATAACAGTACAAGCCCATCTCATACCTACACCACATGAACTTGGCAATCCTAACAAATCTTGTCAAACACTTTGACATGTCTACCTAGGTGTCAATCTTCCTCATTTAAGCCTCCCTACTCTCAACTATCTCCCTCACAAAATTATTCTCAACATCAATATGCTCAGTTCCACCATGGTAAACAAGATTTTTTGCCAAACAAATTGCACTCTATAAATTAAATTTCACCACAATATGACTCTTAAAACCAAAATTGTCACTTTTAAGTTTTAACCTTTACACTACACTGCTTCTTTGCAAACATGTTCTGCAGGCATATATTCTGCTTTAGTAGTGGATGCAGTAACTATTTGCTCCCTCTTGCTCGTCAAACTCACTATTCCAAACAGAAACCACTTGTTGACCTCTAGTTATCCAAATCTACAAATGCCTATTGCTCAACATTTTGCCCACAGTATCAATACTATGATAAGTTAACTAATAATCCAAAATTCTTTTCAAGAATCCAAACACTCCCTTCATATGGGCCCAATGGTTCTTAGCCGGCTTTCCATGAGTCAAGAACTCCCCTATTTAGGCAATGTTTGGACTTGTATAGTTCATCACATGCATAAGACTTCCTACCACTTTGGCAAATTGAACCTTCCTTGCACCCTCCAAATTCTCACTAATTTAATACATTATTCCAAACTTACATTGTGCCAACTATTAGAGGTGTAGTAACAAGTTTATTAACCTGCAACCCAGACCTCCACAAAACAATTCCAAGATACTTACTCTGGTTTAGTTACAATATTTTGTCAGTCCTATCCCTGTATATCTCCATACCAAATATATATCTAGCAACTAAGTCACAGGATACTTTGAGTTTCATCCATGAAATTCAAACTTTGGTAATTTTTTATCATTACCAAACTTCATCAGAAATATAATATTCTTATTTAGTATAATATTAATTTATTTTAGAGTGATAAGTTCGTTAGTTGATTTATTTAACAATGTTACACTATTTTGACAAATTAGTGGATATATTTATTTTATTTTATTTTTAATTATATAAGGTAAATTTTATGTCAATATTTTTTGAATATTAACCCTCACCAAAATTCATCCGAATTTTGTGATCACCGAACTCAAATTTGAATTTGAACCTTGTGACTTAGTCTAGATACCTAAGAACATCATATCAAATTTACTAGAAAATTGAGTGTAAAGTTCCTAAATTAATTCCTTATTGTCATATCATCAACATAAGTTCTACCAAAACCCTATTCTAGTGCACGAGTCTACATTGATCCATACAATGGCATGTCCAAGTTTTCAAGTTGCAAACCAAATTCTAATTACCTTTTACATTAGATTGTTGAGGAAATTCCATGTATATTTCCTCCTCTAAGTTTCCATATAGGAATGTTATCTTAACATCCATCTACTCTATCTTAAGATCATATATCGCAACTATGGATAACATCTTAATAGAACTCAACTTAGCTACAAGAGAGAAAAATCTCTCACCAAAGTTTATTTCATCTACCTAAGAATATTACTTTTCTTCTTATCATGTGATTCATCTACTCTAAATTTCTTCTTGAATGTCCACTTGCAACCAATGGGTTTCCTATCCTTGAGCAAATCTACAAGGTGTTGTTTTTTTGTGTTTGTTTAATTATGCGCATCGATTATCTCCCCCGAGCATTGCTTATTCTCGATAAAGCAGATTATGTGTGATGTGTATTATTTTGAAGAAAGGTATTAATCTTCCTTTATACCTTTTTGTGGTGCTCCTTCACCAAGGGACGTCACTATTCCAAAGTGGCTCCAATTATTATATTATTATTATATAGCATAATAATTATATTATATAATTATTATCACATAATAATTTAATCATATAAGCTCAATAATAATATATAAGTATATAATATAATTATAATTAAATATCATGTTATAATATGATTATATTATCTCAAAATAATAATATTATTAGGCAAGAACCTACAACACAATGATAAATCGTGAGCCTCTCATCTAGGAGATCTTGGGTTCAAGTCTACTCGAGCTTAACACATAGTTATAATTAATCTTAAGAAATAAAAATAAATAATCTAGGCTTCAGACCATTACCTATCAAAATGTGTGTGTGTGTGTGTATAAAATTATTAAGATATAATAATCATATTATCACAACCTTTATGTTATCTATGTCGGTCTAAAGGGATCCAACCATAGCTACAACAAGATTAACACTCCCACTTAACTAGGGGGGAATCTTTCTTGATAACTTTCAGTTCATCCTCTCAACGCTGTATTAAACACTCCCTCTTAGCTAGGGAGGATTTACTCAAATCTCTGAGTTTCAATGTCCACCATGGCTACTCTTAGAGGGTGGCTCTATTATGGCTAGTAGCATGAATGGAAATGCAAACAAACACAAGTGTTCATCACGGAATCACTCAAGTGATGTTGTCATCTCACAATGATGGTCACCATAGCTACTCTTAGAGGGTGGCTCAGCACAAGTGTTTAGTCATGGAGTCACTCACATGACCTCCACCATGGCTACTCCCAAAGAGTGGGTCAATTATGGCTACTCCAACGTATGAAAATATAAATGAGCTCAAGTGCCCATCATGAAATTACTCAACATGGTGATTTGTTGATAATTACTTATGGGGATTGAGCTATTCATTCAATGGGTATCTTTGCACTTCTAAAGATTTAGCTTCACAATGTGCAAAGAAAATATGACTTTTGACTTCCAATTCCCACTTCAACTTAAGCTTATGCTACTTCTACTCCTAACTAGGAATTCAAGGAATCATGGGTGGCTTGGACTCTACTAGATGTAACTTGATTAATGACTCCACCCACCTAGTGCAAGCTTCTAAGGTACATTCGAAAGGTTTTCAAATCAATATCCCCTCTTCAATCTCATCAAATGGATGCAAACTAAAGATCAAATATCAATTGAAGTTAACTACTTACAATCACCGGCTTACTGCACTCTTACCATCAGCAAGAGGCTAGTGGCTCAGATTTTTTCAAGTCAAGTGAGTAAACATCCACAATTCTTCCATTCAACTAAACTACTTGAACACGAAAAGAAATCTAATCCAAGTGAAAGATTGAGGAAAACATGCAACACTTAAAAGCAATATTAAGTAATTCACCATGAAGAACCAACAATGAATTATCCACTCCTACTAAAGCATCATAGAAACAATTTGATCAAGTCTCTCCCTTGGCTAGCCAACTCTACTTTTACTATCAGCTCTTCATGCTTCTACACCCCCTCCTACTCTCTAATGAATTGCAAATGGGAAGGCCCTAGCCTTCTATTGATGTCCAATTACAATGAAGGGCCAAGATTGATTGAAGATCAAGGGCCAAGATTTAACCCCACAAACCCTAATTAGAGGTGCCAAATTTACAACCAATTACCAGAGAGCACCACATCGTGGGCCAATAAGAAATTTACAAAGCCTTTTCTAGCCATTAATAAAACTGGACATTTGGCACGATGTGACTAGATGATGCTTGCATATGGAATTTTATTTATTGGAGAAAACAACCAATTGCCAACTCACCATCCTTATCTTGTAGACTTATTTAATCCTTTGATGGAGAGAAAATATCTCTTGATAGTCAAAATTTCTAACTTTGATTAACTATTTTGAAAATTGATTCCTTAAGTATGATTGTGATGTCTCATATTCCCAAATTGCTTCTCCTTCTCAAATTTCTCATGGCTTGAATTGAATTCACCTTCCAATAGCTGGTCTTAAATCGTGCATCTTGAGACTGTAGGCTTGGTTTCATTTAGGAACTTGGTTGTATTGGTGAACTTGATTTGTTCTTCAAATTTGAACTTGCATTTTAATTTAATCATGAACTAGGCTTAACCTTGCCTCCCCCTTCCCACCTAAAAGCCATGAGCATGACACCTTGAACTTAGTCTCGCTTGAATCTGCTCCTTTGCCTCCAACTTGAGTGTTCACCTTGCAAAACAAAAGATAAGAAAGGCATTAAACTTCACAAAGTTAACGAGTATAACAGCGAGAAGAAATTAAAAAGCATTTCATGACATAATGCATTAACATCAAAGTGAAATGAAATAGAATTCTTCTCATTCACAAAAACTCCTTCCAAATTTGAGAATCCTATCCTCAAAATTTTAAAAGAAATAAAACCATACAGAAATCTGGAAAATAAGAAGAATTTCCAATACACCACAGCCAGATTCTGATTCTCTTATTGACTATCTCTGATTTTCTTGGAAGATGCCTGCTTCTACTTGCAAAAAATGTTTTGCCTTACCAAGAATTTACTGCCTTATGATGAGAAACTCACTGGGTTTGGGGTCTGCAACTTTATAACCAAGTTCACCTCCCAATTCTGCAATCAAAATCGCTACTAAAACTGAGAAATTTTCTGCCTTGCAGAGCAGACAAGAAATGGTTTGAATCAGTGGGAAAAATTGAATTAGTTTGACCTTGTTATATAGGCAATTTTGGGGCCAAAAGGCACATCCCTTGAAGAGTATCAACATGACTTTCTAAGATCAAATTGAAGCTAGAACAAGGACTGTCTAAAGGTTTTAACTCATTTCATCCAACATTCCTTGGTTTCAATTCCATATTCTTGACAAACTTAGCTCAACTCTTGCTCGCACCCTAGGCAGACATTACTTTCTAGCAAAAGAAAATTGCTGAAACTCACTTCCTCGAGTTGGAGACTTGAGAAAATTGCCAACTAAAGCCACCTAAGACCACTACTATTATCACTAAGGCAAAAAAATGGGGTCCCCATTCGCACTGGGGCGATGGAGTGAAAACCTCAAAACAGAGAGAGGAATGCATTAGCAAGGTTTCACACCTCAAATTTCTCCATCTCAAAGAAAAATGCCACAAGGGCTTGCACCTCAAACTTTTCTCTTAGAGAAGAATTCACCAGAGTACATCTCGAGGAATCACTGATGTTGAGACTCCCTCTCAACAAGTGCTTCATTCTCCACAACTCCAAGTTTGTCTTGAAAAATGCACAAACTTCACTCTGGCAAGGGCCTTGGTGAGAATATTAGTTGTCTGATCATCAATATTGATGTACCTCAACTGAATAGCACTCTTTTGCACCATATCTCTAATGTGGTGATATTTGATCTCCCTGTGCTTTGATTTGTCATGAAATACAAGGTTGGAGTCTACATCACTCAAGCTCACCATCCATCTATCTCGGAATATCCTAACCTCAATGTCAACATAAAGGCCTTCTAGCCTACAAACATGGAACTCCACCCCATGAATCACAGTCTTCTCACTACTGATCAATAGAGAAATCATCTCAACATGGTCCACTCACTTTGAACTAATATGATTGTTGAAGCAAATCCTCTAGCTGCTCCTTCTATCACGAAAGCATACACTGCTCACATGATCTCAATCACAGAAGATATCTTTCTCATCATCTAAGATTAAAACAAAACCCACTTGCAGTCCACTCCCTCTCACTAGGAAAGCCCTCTTGTCTCAACTTTTCTTTATAAATCTAGATGCTACCATAACTTGCACAAATGCCTCGTCAACATTTCTAATGCATCATTCTGTTTTTCCTCAAATAGTACTCTCTTGTATTGATAGAATAAGAAAGCATTCCAAAAACATTATCACTTTTTATGATTTCTTCTTCTAAGCCTTTTGCAATGGTCAATCCTGATGCAAGTTGTCCTTCCTAAACAACCATAATCAAAATAATAACTTTCAACATTTTCAACAAAAGAAGGAAAGAAACAACCTGGTGTACTTCAAATGGCAAGTCGTGTTTGTATTCTTATTGATCATCCACAGCTTCAAAAGCTCACAATTGATGATGGATCTTCCGAGTGGCATCAACATTGAACTCATCAGTGGTCATGGCAGGATCAATCTTGAAGTCAATTCGTTGGAATACTGCTTTAGGAGGCTTATCCTTGTACAATATGAATCACACATCCTTGCGAGTCTCTTCGAGTGCATCTTCAAAAATCAAGGATTTCTTGATGATATCTCTTTCAAATACCTTATCAAATTGATCAAATGCAATATCCAACAATAACATCATCCCAAATTGTTCTTCATCTTCTTCGATGGGGTTACATGTAGATTTTTCTTCAAGGACATCTTGCAATTCTTCATGTAGAACCTCTTCAAACATGGTACCCTCAAAATTGATAAGGAAACCATCCAATGTCTTCATAATTGCATCAAATTTCATCCCAAGCATTACAGTCTCTAGGGATCGGAGTTGGTGGTGAACCATGCCACTTGCAATAACTTGACCACCATGAAATGCATTTGCAATGAATCAACTTCTTTCATAAAATCATTTAGCACCCCCTAAGAACTTGGTGGTGATGATGTCTTGTAGTACCTTGTCAAATTGCTCTTTGTATCTAGATTCATCATGGATTTCTTGGAGTTCTATGTCTAACACATCTACTTGACTGCTTTCATCCCCAAGGGTGCTTGAAATTTCTTACAATTCATCATTTAAGACCTCAACTTGAGTCATGGATGAAATTTCATTAAGAATTTCTTCTTCAAACTTGTGATGTTCTTCTAGTTCTTCATGATGTTGGTCTTTGTCTTCTATGTCTCCTCTTCCTTAGATGAAACTAATTCAATCCTTGATTTTCTTTTCAACACCTTGTTATGCGATGCATGAAAGTTCTTCCTCTTGATTATCTTTATCAATATGCTCATCCATGTTCCCTTGATGCAACTGATTTCTTTCTTCAACCTTTGGTTTCCAACATGAGTGATGACTATTACCTTCATCTGACATCCAACTTGGAAGCTGGAAGAAATCCTTTCCACCACCCGTCGATATTCCCTCATACCAATCCATTTGAAACTTGATCAAGTCAATAGTGTCTCAACAAGATGGACAAGTAAGTTTTGAATGTGAAAGGTTATGCACTCTGTGCCAATTATTTCATCCATATCCACAACTTGGTTTCCTATTGATATCTTCTTTGAATTCAAGGAACTCTACTTCCAAATTGACAAGTACTATCGACTCATATACTTGTGAAAAAAAATTTCTCCTTTGTAATGCCAAGTCCACCCTAAAAAGGAATATCAAATAATGAATACCTTCATGTTTTGTGGTATCATGTATCCTACACTACCCCAATGTTGTGAGTTGAGTCAAATCACATGGATGCAGTCGCTTGTTCAAATCAAGCCAAATAGGGAGAACATCCACTTGTCTATCCATATTGAGAAACCTTTATTTATTTATTTATTATTATTTTTTGGGATTTATTTTCAATTTTTCACTTTTTTTAATTTTCGCATTAAGAGAGATCAATCTCAAAACGTAATTTTAAAAGCTCGCTATTATCGAGAATTCCATGAATGAGCTCTATTCGCCGTCACCAATCTCTGTCAGCATGATGGAGAGTGAGTGTACCTACTACCAGCTCTAGTTTTCTAGTTGTTCCAGTAATGAATTTCAATTAGGCCCACCTTCTAGCGCCAATTTCTATTGATGTGAGTTTTGTTCCACGACAACATACAAAATCAAATACTCGACGTTTCAAGGTAAAACACTAAATACTTTATTCTCTCTTGATATAAGGTCATCTCTCATGCTAAGCTAGTAACATAAGAACATGAAATGACTTCAAGATTCCATTAATCGTGGATACTTGCTCAGTGAAATAATGTGATTTGCTGGTAATCCTTATGAGAGTTCTCTTGTCTCAATTTTTCTTTATAACTCTAGATGTTACCATCACTTGCACAAATGCCTCATCAGCATTTCTAGTGCATCATTCTGTTTTTCCTCACAACAGTACTCTCTAGTATTGATGCAATAAGAAAGCAATCCATAAACATTATCACGTTTCATGATTGCTTCTTCTCAGCCTTCTGCATTCAAGTGTAATTTCCAGAGCTAACAACACAGCTAATTATCTATGCTACCAACACAATCTTGATGCTTAAGGTACCTGTATAGCCAAGTATGATCTGAAAAGATAACTCTATGACCACCTTCTTAGCTGGCCTGCAGGCCAACAAAACTCCAAAACTCTTCCTCTATGACCTCCTTATATAGTTGATGAAAACCTTGCAAAAATGAACCATTTCTGCTCCATTTATTGCAAGCACTCTCTGCACAACATACTGTTTGGCAACTACTTTGATGAAATATGTATCAATAAAGAAATTGTGCACCACCAACTTGCCCAAATCTAAAATCCTGACATTGAGCTCCATTAGTCAGAAAATTTCACTGGCAGTCTAAATACTAGAAGCAGTTGTTTTGCCAACACTGCTTGCATTCTTCAATGCCATGTCTCGAGTTATTTGTTCTTAATCTTGAATGTGACCCACTAACTTCAATTGATCACGGCAAGAACAACAATTAGGATTGGTCAGACTGATAGGGTAATCCTTCACTTGCCTTGAAAACACTTGGAGCAATCAGAACACACCAAGTGAGACAACACTTTCCAAGACATCAAACAAATGATGCCAGATGTCACTATTCTACACTCTTACAACAGACTTCAGGACTACTTGTTTTATACTGCAGGATTGCTGGAAGCCTTACTCTTGTCCGACTGATTAGAGTGGACTTGAACGCGTCACCATCTTCTAGTGGTGTATAGTGGAGTAAGCACTGACACCTCTCCCATTGTAGGGATCATTGCACAACCAATCAAATCTTGCCAAGCTAGACAAGAGAAGATTCCATCTTGTGAACCAACAAGGCCAGTTGGACAATGGGTGCAATCACACAACAATACAGCTCTGAGAGAGTATAGATCTCTGGAACCTTCTAGAGCACGCTCAGCTTTAATCTTCATTTTACTAAGAGGTGATTTGATCTAGAATCTGTTGGTTCATATATTTTCTCTTGCTCCATAATATATGCTATCACTTGCTTTGATGGCATAGACACATCATTTGATACAGGGCGAGTCTGAGGCTTTGATCAATTCTAACAGTATCAGACACAGAAAGAATCACAATTCAGAATTCTCAAGTGAAGTTTACGCATCTCATGCCATTTTCAACACTTAAATCTTTCATGGCACTGCCAACATTCTCCAGCCTCAATACAACTTCTAGTCAGGAAGGTCAAGAAAGGAACGGAAGCCTTGAGTTGTATACGCAGAATCACAGCCCAGACCCATACACCCCTACAACAGCCACAGTGAGTCTCAGAAATAGTTTCCTGTATAGTAGTGAGGAGTCTGCACTACTTATTGAGGAACAAATCCCAAATATATTCATGGTAGAAGCTTGCACGGAGTCTTAGAAAACTTCAATCAATTGTTTTGTCCAAATGAGTGTAATTATTGATCTCCCCAACAAAGGAAAAGGACCCACACATATACAGAGAGGTTTGTTGCCACCACAGAAGCTCTCACGGGAATGTGATAATTTCAGGCACAACAATCAAATTCCCAATTTCATTAATAGTCTGAACTATAATCTCATCCAAGACTATGGAAAAACTATTAAACCTTTGCGATCATTTGTCAACCTCAAGAATAGCGGCTAACAAAATCATGGAAATATTCTTATTTAATATAACCCACCTTCATTCATTGCTGGCTAACAAAATCATGGAAATATTCTTGTTTAATATAACCCGCCTTCATTCACTGCCAAGTCATTCCCGTGCAGATATCAATGTGTCATCATCCTTCAGTTCTCAAAGAAGTCAATAATATTCTCCCATGAATTTATTTATGAGCACTGATATGACTCCAAAAAAATATTACCAAAACTCTAAAAGTACCAGGCGTTGTCTCAAATGTCCACTAGGGGAAACATTTAATTAATTATTATTTGGGCAAACTTTCTCTGCAACATTGAAATATTCCACCCAATAAATATCAAATGAAAATCTTCATAATATTAATCAGTGGAATGTATATAGACACTTGTGGTTTGATTGATCCCTTTAATAATTCTCTGATTATTGCACTATATCCATCATCAGACTATAGAGAAAATGTGTCCATAAATTGAGCAGGACCCATTTAAAATATTTATTATTAATATCATATGAACACGTCAATAATTATAATGCTCCCAATGACTTTGGTTCTGTCAACATAATATTTTAGTATTCTATATTATTTTCCTTTTCAGTGCTAAACTTCACAGCTCTTATAACCAATGTTTCAGTACTATTAATGCTCAAATCACTATGATGACACAATGAGCTATTACAGTTATACCCGCTGCTGGTTAACATCATTGGAGGGTTTGGGCACAATTTGGAGGTAGCTCAGCCACATAAAAATCCAGACATTATATATCAAAGGCTTGTATTCACATTGATCACTGCTTGCATAATCTTTATTCAAAATCACTGGAATACCAGCACTTGTGGGTTCAGCTCCATTAGCCATTTGTAATCGTTGTATATTGTGTGCCGGCATCAAGGAGGGTTTGATCAGACTTGGGGGAGCTGTACCAATATATACCGCTGTTGAACACCTCTTTACACAATGTTACCAGCTGCCAGTCATAAATTTTATACTGTGACCTACAGCAGTTCATACAAGGTATTGGACAATTTCATGACATGTTCGGATTTGCATTTTGTGAGTGATTTCTTATTGCCTAAAATCAGAATAAGATATCGTTTCATGCATGGTAATCATTTCCAGCTCAGTGAGCAAATAAAATAAAATCTTTGAGGTTTCACAGGTTGACTGTATGATGGGAAATGATGCTGACATGATTATTTAAATTCAGAACCGAGTGTTTGGAGTAACCTAGGGTTTATGCCAGCAATAATAATTGATGAGATTGATGATATGAAGAGTAGTATCAACAAATGAGGGCTTGCTAAAATGTTCCATGTCAATTGTTTTCAGTTTATTGTTTGTTCTAGGTAGGTTTAGTTTTCAAAATTAACAATAAATCATAGAGTTGAACAAAGTATTGCATGATTTTAATTTCGACATCTAAGTTTCATCTTCTTCCAAACTATCATCCATATTTTGCTGTTCAATTTTACATGCATTTCACTACTCTATATTTTATTCAAAATGCACATTTTTCTCTCTCATTCTCATTTAACTCTTCTACCTTGGACCAGACTTTCAGTAATGTCCCCTTTTATAGCCCATTAATTCATGATGTGTCGTTAGCCCTATTTGCCTTGGTCCCATGAGCTAACCAGGCCTTTGCAAGGATCAAAGTGAGAATTGGCCAAGGCAATTACAGTTTCAGGCCAATCAGAGTTGTTTCAAGTTACAGGGTCTTTAGATACTTACCATTTATAGTAATTAGTTTAAATATTTTTGGCATTTCAGTATCAGACTTGGAGCATCTTGTCGATAACTTAACCAACAAGCTATCACACATGGTTTTCCGAGTCCGATTGGTTATTTAATTTGATGCCCCAGATTAAACAGTTTATTAATGAAGTGACTATTAAAGTAAAGATCACATTAATATATCATTATTATTAAAAGGCGATTTTTAAAAGTGAAATTAAAGAAACTGAATAAAGAAAGATAAAGGGACAGGCTGGGTGAAAACAAGGTCACAGGGACATCTTATAAAAGAACTTTCTGAGGCTCATTCTTTTCATGCTTGGTTATATGATTTGATTACTATTCTCTAGAAGAATTTGGAAGTTTCATCTTTCAGCCGGTTTGAGGACAGAAACCCATTGTCCATTGGAGATGTCATACAGATGCCTCACTTGTGCTTAAACTCTTTATTGCTTATTATCCAATCTTTCTGTAATTTTTCTAACTGCGATTGGAATTTGTTATTTCTGTCCAAAGATTGACTTGCAATATTCATTTGGGAAACTATATTTTCATCTCTGGGTATTTTGGTATTCTTGTTGGATAATTTGAAATCTATTGCATGATGTTATCTATTTAAATTTACATATCAAATGAAAATAGTAAAATACACACTTTTGCCTTAAATCCAACTAATACCATCTCTCCTTTGGGACCTGAACCAATGTTTCACAACCAAAGAACTTTAAATGTGATACAACTTACAACTAATTTTCTACCAGACCACATTTCATCTAGTGTCTTGTTTTCTAGAAAGGTAGGGGATCTGCTATTCAAGTAGCATGTGGCTGTTTCAGCCTAGAACTCCTATTCTAAAACAGCATTACCTAACATACTTTTGGCTTGATTGAACAAGGCTATTCAACCTCTCTACTAATTCATCATGCCCAATGGTGTTTATCTCTCAAACTCCCTTTGAGTGTAACTCAACCATTATTGATCCTAAGAACTTTTCTTTTCTTTTTGCTTTGATTAGCAACTAGAGCCCTAAACTTCTTAAACTTGAGAAATACCTCAAACTCCTAGTGATGTGAGTTTTGTACCTCTACAACACATAAAATGAAACACTCAATGCTTCGAGATGAAATACCAAATATTGTATCATCTCTTGAATAAAGACACCACTTATGCTAAAGATTGCAATGAAATATCATAAAATAGACTCCAAGAGTCCTTCTTAATGGTGGTCACTCGGTGATAATAATGTGACATGTTGGTATCATGAGGGGGTTTACACTTGTTCAAACTTCACTAGGACTCTTTCAACTGGACTTTGAATGATATAGTTTCACAATGTGCAATGAAAACATATTCCGACTTCAAACTTATGAAATGCAATGTGTAAGAAACCCTTATGGTTCTATCTCGAACACGCACCGAATCACTGCACCTTTTTGATGTTTGGCATTTTGTCAAACACTTTGCATGCAAGCTATGATACAACTACAATAACCGGAATGGCTTATAACTTAAATTTAGGAAGTTATAGCCCCTATTGGATCTAACTCTGAACACCTTGATGACCAATAGATTCTTTTGGTTTTTGCAATGGTAGATCTCTTGTTCTGTAGTTTTTCAAAATATAAGCTCTTGAGAAATTTCAAGTGCGATAGATAATGATGCAAAGGAAAAATTACAGCTAGAAATAATTATTTATTCCAAAAAATGGGCACTTCAACTAGTTTATCAATTTTATTGAGATGAAGTTCAGAATTATAACATACATACCCGGAGATGACAATATTATTTACTTCAGAACTTCTGGAAAAAGAACAACAGTACAATTGAATATAAAAAGCTTCTCAAATGTCTGGACTTTTTGCTGTTGAATTCCCCGATAATGCTACAGCAAGAAACACCCTCATTTATCAGCTATAACTCTTAATGCTGAAGGTGATTTATGCTAATAGTACCTACTGCACATTCAACTGCTGGCAATGGTAGATAATCAGGTTGTACGGACTAGAAACAATTTCTAGCAGACACCTAAACAGCCGCAATGAAAGCTCAATCAGCCGTGTACACTGAAACTCTATGAAAAATATTGCACAACTGAAGCAGCTATGCTCTCCAATAAAGAAAATCACAGAAACCCTCACCTGGTCTCCAAGCTCATGAGAAAATGAAAAGACAAACAATGCCAAGAAGAATCCATAATGATTTCTTTGAGGCATTTATTAATCTTCTTTAGGGTTAAATTTCCCATTGAAAAAACATATTAATAACATTCTTTTTATAATGTCGTTTCATCAACTTAAGGAATCATTTATTATTTCACTAATGTGGCATATAATATTAATTCCACAAATGACCCCCTTTTGATGATAGCTTTGAGCCTCAACTACCAAGCTAAGTTGTAACTTTATAATAAGCCTGTTTTATAATTTAATATCATTTTGGCCACGTAAATATTAATAACTCCCCAACTACTTATTATTTCACTTTGTTGTCTAAATTGGGAGTCAACATTGCCAATCCCAAGCGAGCAAGTGCTCTGCTAAAAATAGAAAGAGTCCTCAATAAACCCAAGACTTACTAAACATAGTAAGTATATAAAACCAAAGCCCAAACAAAGTCCAATCGGAGCCAAACAATGACCGAACTAGAACATACTGATTTTTGGAGAAACAAGAACCTCTATTAACCAAGCCATTGCCTCAAAAGACCCTCTATCCACAACAATTAACCTACTAGGGTCACAACAATAGGCTAATCCCTCAAACTTTGATGCTCGTTAAAATGGGAATGTTACAGTTCACCTTCCCTAAGCTTGCTTGTCCTCCAACAATCACAACTGCAAAGAAAACTCCACTGCTCAAAAGGTCCAAAGGAAGACTGTGATTGTGAAACATCCCACAAGGAATAACTACAATCAAACATAACCATAACTACACAAAAAAAGCAATCCATTTGTCCAATCTCTACACACTAGATTGTGCATCTAAGGCAAATCATGTACAAGAGGATCAAAATTACAACTGCCTATAACCCACACCATGTACACACTTCAATACTCCCCAACAAACCCAAAGTGGAATATTGATGCATGTGTGGGACCACACGGCACACTGAAGAGTGTCCAACCAAATATACCTGGATCCCAAATAGTGAATTCATGTCTGCCAAGGACAACAACTCCAACCCCCAACCTTGCTAATCTAATCCCAACGTTGTTATGCTGCAAAAAGTGAAGCAACCCGATGGGACCCATCCAACCTACAATGCTAATCTTGTCACCTCCAAGATCCCAATATAAACAAAACTCACATCTTTCCATCAGAAGGTAAGGATATCTAAAAGCATAAATGATACTGAATCCTGTACTACACTTTGTCAATCCTCCCTAGATGGCTACCACTACAAGTAGTCTCCCACTAACTTACAACCTTCATCAACTTTTAAAAATGTGTGTTGTCCCATAAATGATGGTATAGATCTAGAGCCAATTAAGATTGATGCATCATCAAGTCCTTTGCGAGTAGATCAAAAGAAAAATAATGAGCACTTCTCACTATGTAATTACAAAAATGGTTTCAATCTCTGTGAAAGGCCCATCACTACCAACTTGAGAATTAGAAGATGGCTCCAATCTCTAACCCCCAATGGCATATTGGGCAAGGTCTCTGGTAACTCTCTCTATGAACCCAACCATGAAATCTTTGAGGAAGCATTACAGTCAAAGTCTCTACAATCGCTCCCATTAAACATTGAATACCACAACACCCTCGGATGAGAGTAGCCTTGATGACACCAAATGGTCTCTCCTAAAATTTTGGATTCTCAAACAGGTACTTGATAAATGAATCTAAAACAATGTGAGGCAAAATCAGCATGTCTCCCTGCAACCACTAGTTGATCACTCTGATTCTGTGACACAACCAACTCTCTACCACCATTAGTTGTGTTTGATGAGGTCACGAATTTTCTTCTGAGAGAGGGAAACAAATCAACATGAGAGCCATACTCCCAACCATATGACATTGTACAGACCCCTTATAAAGGTGGAGTGATGCCATTCACTAACACACAACTCTCTAAAGAATCCATCACTACCAATAATATTTCCCCCATCATCTGACAAAATGTTGTCCCCTAGAGAACTTGATACAAGAAGTGGCTCTCTACTTCTCTCAACCAAAGTACCCATCCCAACTCTATCATCTGCACTTGAAACTATGATAAGTGTGGCCACATCCTCAACCTACTCACAAACATAACTCATGGACATAGGAACGTCACAACTACCGCTATAGGAAATTGAACTATGTCTATAGATGGTGAAAACAGTAATCAGCTCGACTCCATTGTAACCTCATTTAACCGTGACTACAACTCCTGAAGAGCCAATTAGGTGTTCTCTAATAACTCTATAGTCACCTCGAGCTCGTGAGTAAGCTCATCTACCTCCTCTTCCTCTCCCATTAACGCATCATAACAAGTACACCCCTACTTGAGAAAATAGTCTCTATCAACTACTAATTGTAAGTAATTATGTTTCATTATCGTAACAACTTCTTGAAGTGAATGGATTTCTATAAGGGAAAGGTCACTATCATTGTGCTCATCCAACATAGGAATACTTCAACCAGATATGGCTAACATCTTACGAGCAGCATCAAAATGCTCACTAGTTATGGCAATCTGACTCTCATTCACCTTAAGTTGCCCAACCATACAATGTCTCTAAAAAGCCTGATGACCCACAATCTGCATTGTGATATGAAACATTATCAACATTGCTCACCTCATGACAAGTAGCATCATGTATGTTATCATTCCCGCATACATCAACAACTGAAGTACTTATCTTCAGAGATTTTTGGATTCGATTGTGTGTGTGTTTTTTAGCATCAACGTATTGGATCACACTTTGTGATCCATCATTAGGATGAAGGAAAGAAAGAGATGCATAATGGCTAGCATAACCAAAGTACTATTGTCTAGCACCTCAACAAATGGCTCATTTAATAAAGTGGAAGTTGCTTCTACAATAGTCTCCTCACACATTCCCACTTACCATGTTACTACAAGTCCCTACAAGTCATGATCCTGGGACCTTTCCCATAAATGAATTTTCAGATTCATTTTATAAGGTCTGATATGAAAAATCAGACTCCCTGCAGCATGACTCCACATCATAAATTGCATTATTAGTACCTAAATCTCGAGTACTAACATCATCCGCATGTGAAATCTTTGTTGTATCAAGCTAATACAAACACAACTCTCTAATGTCATGAAAATCTGGATTGTTATAGTTTGTACTTTCCAGGCAATCTTCAAAATTGACACTCCAATCTTGTGTGTCCATACTCGAGGGGACACCCACAAGATCCTCCGCACTTGCCCTAAAATCAACACCATCGTTATTCTCAAGGAAGGAACTGTTGTCATAATAATCAAAACCTTTAATGTTATTTGAATAAATGTTTGCTTATTTTTTCTTTGCAAACAGAGCATCCAAAATTTCCGGATGTCGCAGAAGCCCTGATAATTTTTTATCATAATTCTGAAACAAATTATTATAATACTGCAAGGCATGGATGAGCTTTGGTATAAGATTTTGTATAGTCTTTGTTTTATCCATAGTGCACACAAACCCTCTGTCCTAAATGTAAGACGCTTCCCCCACAGAAAGGCAAGAAACCACTCTAACACCACTGTAATATCCCCACACTAGGATATTGTCTCAAATCTGATTTGGGTTATCAATCTCAGAAACTCTGCATGCAAATGCTGATACCACTGTAAAAGCTCATTGTGGTTCTAACTCTAACACACACCAGTTGCTACACCTTTCTTTTATTTGACATTTTGTTAAACACTTAACATGCAAGCTTTGATACCACTGTAATAACCCCAATGGGTTATTACTTCAATTTAGGGTATTTCACATTTTATGAAACACTTTGCATGCAAGCTTTGATACCACAGTAAGAGGTGCCCCTGTTGGCTCAAGCTCCAAACGCATTCGTGACTAATAGATTCTTTTGGGTTTTGCGAAGAAAAAATCACAACTAAAAACAACTATTAATTCCAAAAAATGAGCACTTCAACTAGTTGATCTATTTTTTTGAAATGAAGTTCAGAATTGTAAAATGCATACCCAGAGATGACGGTATTATTTACTTCAGAACTTCTGGAAAAAGAATAACAGTACAGTTGAGTATAAAAAGCTTCTCAAATGTCTAGATTTTCTGCTTTTGAATTTCCTGATTTTTCTACAGCAAGAAAATCCCTCATTTATTAGTTGTAACTCTTAATGCTGAAGGCAATTTATGCTGACAGTACCCACTGCTCATTCAACTGCTGGAAATGGTAGAAAATCAGGTTGTACAGCCTAGAAACAATTTCCAGTAGACACCTAAACAGGCCCAATGAAATCTCAATTAGCCACACTGAAATTCTGTGTAAATACTAACAAATCTTCACCAATAAGCTTGATTTCAACCTGTGTGAAGCCAAACCAAAAGGCAATCTTCAGATGGTATTGCACAACCTCAGACTGCAAATCACTGAAGCAGATACACTCTCCAATGAAGAAAATCGTAAAACCCTCGCCTGGTCTCCAAGCTCATGAGAAAATGAAAAGACAATGCTAAGAAGAATCCATAATGATTTCTTTGAGGAGGCATTTATTAATTCTCTTTAGAGTTTGACTTCGCATAAAAAAAATATATTAACAACAATTTTTTTTTAAATGTTATTTCATCAACTTAGGTATCATTTAATATTTCATTAAATGTGGCATACAATATTAATTTCACAAACGGCCCCTTTTGAAGATAGCTTTGACCATCAATTATAAAAAGTTAAGTTATAACTTTATAATAAGCCTTTTTCATTTTAATATCATTTTGGCCAATTTTAACTCCCCAACTACTTATTATTTCACTCTGTCATATGAACAGGGAATCAACATTGCCAATCCCCATGTGACCAAGAACTCTGCTAAAAACAGAAAGGGTTCTTATCGATCAACCCAAGACTAACTAAAATAGTATCTATATGAAACTGAGCCCAAATGAAGTCAAATCTACTTCAGAACTTCAGGAAAAAGAATAACAGTATAATTGACTATAAAAAAATTCTCAAATGTGTAGATCTGTTGCTGTTGAATTCCCTGATAATGCTACAGCAAGAAATGCCCTCATTTATCCGCTATAACTCTTAATGCTGAAGGCAATTTATGCTATCAATCCCCACTGCTCCTTCGACTACTGCAAATGGTAGAAAATCAGGTTGTTTGAAAGTGGTTTTAGATCTCTAAGAGTTATAACAGAGATTCTAGATTTTAGAAGATACCAAAAAAAATTAGAATTAAGCCTAATTTCAGTAATCAACACACTTCCATCATTGTTCTTTTCCACAACCTTTTTTTTCAAGATTTCTAATAAATTTGATAAGGAATCAAGGATTTTCCAACAATTTTCTCATATTTTCTAGGTCATGAATCTACACAACTTTCCATGCTTTTTCCACCTTTTGATATTTCAGACAGTCATTTTTGTTCAATCTTCTGGAGATGGATGCTTTTCTAATTGTCATGTTAGATCTAGAACTGGATGCCTTTTCTGAGTTTTCCTCTTTTAGGTTCTTTTTTAATACTTTTTTACTTTCCTTAGTAGTTGCCTTTTCAAGAGATGCTCCTTTTCATAAGATGTTTTTTCGATAGATTTTTTTTAGACAGTGAATTTTTAACCAACTGCCAATATTGTTCAATTTTCTGGATATAGAATTGGATACCCTTTTCCCCTTCCTCAGCTAGTGCTGATCTGACCTGCCAAAAATAGACTTTCTATAAATAGTAAGTTGTTTAAATGCAAAATTTCACTAGCATTTTTTTTATTTTTTTGAATGATCAATTCTCATTCACTCTTGACCTAATTCACTAACACAGTTTCCATTCTAAGAGCTAGGGAAAATACTTCTTCTAGACTTGGCCAAATTCACCAATTCTCATTTGAAGCACGAGGAACCTTAGGGGATACCAAGAGAAAAAAACAAAAAGACAATGCCTACAACAAAAAGAAGGGGTCCCCATTTGTAATTAAGAGATGTCTGGAAAGGTCACAACATGTGCCAAGGAGGATAGAATTTTGCTCTTGGGCCTAGGGTAGAGGCTTATTTTAAGGGCAGCCTTTTGCTGCCAACCCTACCAACCCTCCATTTGTCAATTTTTTAAAAGAACCAGAAAAGATCCTCAACCATAAGATGTAAGAGGTTGCTATGATAGAGGAGAACGACATATAAACCTCACTAGGTATGCCACCTCATAAAAATGGTTGACCATGGATCCAAAAAGAGCAAGGTCTCGCTATTTGGCCTCAAGCATAGGATATTTGGAGATCATCATGTCTTCCATTACAGCCCTTGTTATGGTTGAACTCCCACATGATCATTTGGATTTTTTACATGTTCCTCAGCCCTAGAAATGAATGAGTTTGATGAATTATATCTAGATTATTATCTAATGTGGTTTGTAGGCTTGCTAAACAGGCTTATCTCATCTTATTCTTAGGTGAGGATTATATCTCTAACTATATTTTGCGCTTTATCTTTTTTTAGGTTTGTGAATTTAGGGCAAAGTACAAGGTAATCCAAGAAAGGAACATTACAAGATGTAACTAAGCATCGTTCTGGCCAATCTGGGGGATGAGGTTAATGCAACTTAATTTAAGGGCTTTTAGGAATCTTGAAAGGGAAAAGGAGAAATAATTTATCACACAAACTGCTCTACTATACGTAGGATTGCTTTTATTGCCTTTTTTTATGCCTTCTTGGAGTCTATCCTTTGTCATATTTACACCAACGCCCCTTAGATATGGTAGAGCCATGTCTCTTCCAACAAGCATCCCTTCATAGTGTTAATAGGCCCCTCTTCTAAATCAAGTTCTTTAGTAACTCTAATTAAGTCACATCATTTTGGAAGATATTTAAGAACATGCTGTTTGTTTAATTTTTTATTTCAGATTCATGCAATTGGATTTGCATATTACATTTATCTCTCTATCAATATGCTACCTCCTATTATTGCTGCAAGGCCTATATTATTGTAGATTTATTGTCTTGACCTTCTAACATTCATTTAGATATTTTATGTCAGAGACATAAGCTACACAACCAAATAGCATTTCTTCTTCAAATACCCTACTCCTTATAAGAATCATGGGAGATAAAACTGCCTCTATGAAGAAAACACACACACATATTGAGAGGGGGGGTGGATTAGTATAAGATAAACTTTATCAACTTTTGAATTAGTAACCCTAAAGAAATGAATAAGCTTCCACACATTTAAGATCTAACTAAAGAAGACAATGTACATACAATTCAAAGTGAAACCTCTTGCAGGAGAAAACCACAACAAATTATTGTTTTTTATAAATATCTTTTTAAAACCTTGCAAGCTCCAACCCACAAGACACCAATCCCCTCCACTAAGCTCCAACTCGGCAAGAGACTCCAATCTCTTGAATATGAGGCTCCAACCTTAGAGCTCAACAAGTAGAGGGTTCCAGCCTTCATCTACCCTAGATCCTTTGCAAAGATTCAACAATCTGCCAGACTCTTCTCTTAAATCTACAAAATACTCCCATTTAGATCTTCAGTAAATGCTTTCAAATCTGAAATTTGTCTTCCCAAAAATCTGCTTTTAGGTCTGCTTCAAATATGCCTAGTTTCTGCTCTTAGGAAGTCTCCTCTCTTCTTATAAATTTGCGACTCTTTTCCCTCTAAATCTGCTCTTTCAATATCTGATTTTCGCTCATAAGTCTGCTCATTTTTGTTCTTTTCTGATCCAAATCTGCCCTTCAATGCACTCTTCCTATGCTTTATGTCTACTCTAAATCTGCTCTTGATCGAAGAGATATGTAATGAATGGATTATAGAGTGACCTCCAAGCAATTTCTTTATTTATACACTTTCAAGATGTCTTTTCACCCAACAGTTAGATTTCCTAAAAATCAGTACAGCCAGCAACAGGTGCAAAAAAGAATTATTGAACTTTATGACTCTCCAACTTTGGCACTAGATCCTAGGTCAGCCAACAACTATAACCTTTTTTTTATTCACAAAATTTTGGGTCAGCCCTCTTATGCAAATAAATATTATTTATATGTTGTTAATCCTTATTTAAGGCATATTAAAATCTCTAATCTGGCCACCAAAATTTGTCTTATTAATCCTGCCCTTTTGTCCTTATCATTCTACACTGCCTTGCTGTTCTTTGAGTTCCACCCTACTGTACTTTGACACGAGTGACAATAAAGTCGACAATCCCCCCCCTTTGTCATTGATGCCAACCCTGTGAAAGATTAATCTTCTGAGCCCAACTAAAATCAAACTACTCTCCTTAACTAAAATACTCCCCATGGCTGCAATGCTCTCATTTGACTTCTCCACCTTTGACATCAATGGCAAATGCTACTAAATAAGACAATCAATAGCTCCCCTTGACCACATGCATCTCGCGTAAACTTAGCGAATGGATGACAGTGTTATGACTCCCAATCTGTCTCTCAGATACTCAAAGGTCTTTTTTGAGAAAGACTTTTTAAAGATATTGAAAAACTGCCCCTTTGTCACAATATACTCCAACTTAACTTGCTGCTCAAGTATTTATCCCCTCAAGAAATGGTACTTCACTGGAAAGTGCTTTGTCCTAGAGTAAATGATTGACTTCTTTGAAATGTTGATGGCAGTTGTATTATCACTAAGTATTGGAACAAGATGCTCATACTCAACCTCAATACCTTTCAACATTTGTTTCATCCATAAAACCTATGTACAGCATGTTGCTGTTGGAATATGTTCATCCTCTACTATAGATAGTGAAACTGATGCTTGTTTCTTGCTAAGCCAGGATACAAGACAATTGCCAAAAAAGAATGCACCTCTATTGGTGTTGTTTGTATCATCAATATTGCCAGCCAAATCAGCACCTGTGTATGCAGTAAGAGTGACAATCCGAAATCTATAATCACCTTCAAATATTTCAATATCAGATACTCAAAGGTCTCTTTTGAGAGAGGCTTTGTAAAGATATTGAAAATCTGCCCCTTTGTCACTACATACTCCAACTTAACTTGCTGCTCAAGTATTTACCCCCTCAAGAAATGGTACTTCATTGGAAAGTGCTTTGTCCTAGAGTAACTGATTGACTTCTTTGAAATGTTGATGGCAGTTGTATTATCACAACGTATTGGAACAAGATGCTCATACTCAACCTCAATATCTTTCAATATTTGTTTCATCCATAGAACCTATGTACAACATGTTGCTGTTGGAATATGTTCATCCTCTATTATAGATAGTGAAAGTGATGTTTGTTTCTTGCTAAGCCACGATACAAGACATTTGCCAAGAAAGAATGCAGTTCTATTGGTTTGTTTGTATCATCAATATTGCCAGCCAAATCAGCACCCATGTATGCTGAAGAGTGAAATCTTCACCTTCCAAATACCACAATCCAAAATCTATAGTCACCTTCAAATATTTCAATATCAGATGCTCAAAGGTCTCTTTCGTGAGAGGCTTTGTAAAGATATTGAAAATCTGCCCCTTTGTCACAACATACTCCAACTTAACTTGCTGCTCAAGTATTTAGCCCCTCAAGAAATGGTACTTCATTGGAAAGTGCTTTGTCCTAGAGTGAATGATTGACTTCTTTGAAATGTTGATTGCAGTTGCATTATCACAAAGTATTGGAACAAGATGCTCATACTCAACCTCAATATCTTTCAATATTTGTTTCATCCATAGAACCTATGTACAACATGTTTCTGTTGGAATATGTTCATCCTCTATTATAGATAGTGAAACTGATGCTTGTTTCTTGCTAAGCCAGGATACAAGACAATTGCCAAGAAAGAATGCACCTTTATTGGTGTTGTTTGTATCATCAATATTGCCAGCCAAATCAGCACCCATGTATGCTGTAAGAGTGAAATCTTCACCTTCCAAATACCACAATCCGAAATCTATAGTCACCTTCAAATATTTCAATATTCTCTTGGTTGCATTGACATGGCTTTTCTTTAAAGCTGCTTGAAACCATGCCAAAAACCAATTGCTTACATAATGTCGGCCTTGTAGTTGTTAGTTATAGCAAGCTTCCAATCATGGATCTATACATAGTTTGCTTTGGTCCGAGAGATTCATCATCTTTGCTCAACTTGTAACCAATAACCATGGGAGTGCTCACTGAATTACAATCCTCTATTCTAAACTTCAACATTTAATTAACATATTTGGTTCAAGAGATGAATATTCCTTTATCTGACAAAGAAATTTGCACACCAAGAAAGAATTAGCTCACCTAGCATTGACATCTTAAATTTTGAGAGAGAATCTCATTCACTCCCTTCCTTCTCATATAGCTGAGGAGGTTTGACAAGACTGTCCGGTAGCCCTTATGCATGCCAAACCTGCTCGATGCAACATCCCTAAGGATGAAATTTGGCATTCAACAACTTAATTAGAAATAATGATTTAATTACTTCTAAAGCTGATAAGGGCAATGACATAGTCATCTTGGACAAGCAAGACTATGTTTCTAAAATTTCTTACCTCCTTTCAGACAGTAGCGGTTATTGGATTCTTAACCGTAATCCTTGCTCCAAGATCCTCAAGTGGGTCAAATCAGCTATGCTTCTTCGTCCTTTGATGAGGCCACCAAAAAGCGTCTAGTGCATTCCACGGAAGTGACTCTTGCATTTATGGGGTCCCAAAATTACATTAAGCTGGGATTCCATTGAGACCCATTGTAGACACCATTGGCTCTCCCACCTACAAGCTAGCATCTTTCCTTTCCAAGCTTTTATCCCCTCTTATCGGTCAATCTTCCTCTTTCGTAAACGACTCCTCCCATTTCGTTCGGCTTATCAAGGAGGCTCACCTTGATAGCAATGACTTGTTAATGAGTTTTGATGTTCTCTCTTTTTACCAAGGTCCCCATTCTCGATACAATTGAGATTGTGAGACGCAAGGTGCATGCCAAGATTGCGTCCCAAGTGGAGTTTATCCTTGACTTTGAGTTTTTTCTCTTTTCATGGTGTCATCTTTGAGCAAGTTGAAGGGGTGGCAATGGGCTCCCCTCTATCCCCTGTCATAGCCAACCTCTTCATGGAAGACTTTGAAGAGAAAGCTCTATTTTCCTCCTCTCTCAAACCTAGGTGGTGCAAGCGCTATGTAGACGACACAGTGTTTGTTGGCCTCACAGTCCAGACAAACTTGATGCTTTCTTAGATCATCTTAAGAGCATTTGTCCTTCCATCACTTTCACCATGCAGATTGAGTCCAACAACCAAATCCCTTTCTTGGATGTTTTGCTAATAAAAAAAACTTGAGGGCTCTATAGGGCATCGATTTTTTGCAAAGCCACCCACACAGATCTCTACCTCTACTCTTTATCGCATCACCATCCTAGTCAAAAAGTTGGAGTCTTAAAAACTCTAACCTTGAGAACCTACAAGATATGTGACGAAGACAATATAAATCAAGAGCTTATCCATCTTTGCCACATCTTCAAACTGAATGGGTACTCTAGCAAGGAAATCTCTAGGGCCCTCACCCAAGCCAAATCTCCTTTCCTTTCTCAATCTATTCATCCTCCTTCTTTGGACCCCCTAGTGCCACTATTACATCCCAATTTTTGCCTAATTTAAAATTGCTCATATAGTCGTTGAGTTTCATGTGAACTCAGCTGACTATCAAAATTAGCTACAACAATGTGAAATGGTAAGATTGTTAATCATTATGGTTTCATGCGAAAATGAAGCGTTGGTTAATCGTTATGATCCCATGGGCAATTGGAATATTAGTTAATTGTTACAATGATATATGAATTGGAAATAGATGGCTAATATGATCATATGCTATGATAATTCTGACTTCGTAAAATGATGAGCAATATGTTTTTACCACGATAATATTTCACTTGCAGAAATGTGGCAAAAGAGGGGGAAGCATTGCCAAAGAAAGAATTGCGCACGGGGCACCACCTACCATTGAGCCAACAAGTATGAGTCTTGACCACCATGGCTAAGGGAAAATGTTTAGGCAAGTAAGGGAACACCAAGGGACTATCATGAGCTAATTGGGTCAACACATTTAAAAAGACGATAAAAGTATTCACTTGAGCATGGGCGAACTAAGAACAATCGTAATTTACGTTAGTAAGCTATCATTATAATAAAACATAAGGAGTAATAATATTATTCCATCCTGAGTCAATGTTTTATTATTATTTCCATTTTATGACAATGGATTTAATATTATTTCATGTCATCAACCCTTTGTATTAATTTCAACTTTTGGCAATAATCTAATATTATTATTATTACTTCTTGGCAATAGTTTATCATTCATCTTGAGCGGCTATATTTCTATATTTCTTTCCATCGGCCTTATATTATTTTTGTTTTAGTGGCCACATTAATATTTTTACTATATTGAATTGATGGCCTTGTATCTTGTAACTCCTTGCCACCTTTGCAATCTTGCTCGTAACTGATCATGCAGCTAAGTAGGCTAAGTCTTTGTGCAAACGCTCATTGAGTCTATACAACATTCTCATCTCTGGCTGAAGCATATACCACTACGTGTAGAATTATTTCTTTCTTTCACTCTCATTCTTGCTTGGCAATCTTCCTTGCATGTTATATGCACCTTCTACAAGTGATTGAATTCAACTTAATCAATATTGCAGTGCCTAATCAGAGCGGCAATAGCCAATCGTGCATCCTTGCTTCCATAGCCTTTGGTGTTTGGGCAACCCAAGTATCAATCAAATTGTTCAGGTCGTGCAAGAATCGACCACTATTTCAGGTCATGATATCATCATTGCTAGCTTATGTTTATATTTTCAGATGATATATTGAGGCATATCTGAAGTCGCTCATGAAATATTGATTAGAATCGATCATGATATGAACTGATGTTCTCTCTTTATGTAAACATCGTAAGAATGATTTAGAACTATGGCATTTTCTCATTAAAGAAACCCTCTCTCTCCAAGATCATGAATATTGGAGTATAACTTATAGAGGGATATTTGAATATATATATCTCCGACATTAAGAAATAGCGTCTTGCGAGTCAAAATAGTATTGTTTTTAAATTCAATTACCTTTTTATAATACCAGCACCATAATGGCAGATGCATTGGTTGTGCATAAAATGCTTTAACATTCAGTTGTCTTTTATTAAGTCAACGCCAGAAAGGCAAATGTATTGTTTGTGCAAATAAATGCTTTAGCATTCAGCTATCTTTTATTATGTCAAATGCTAGAATGGCAGATGTATTGTCTGTGCTTATAACTGTTTTAACATCCAGAAATTTTTTATAAATGCCACGGCTAATTCGTCAAAAACATTGGCTGTGATTACAAATGCTCATACATCCACCCATTGAATCATTCAGGAAGACCATCATGGTTGAGATGAAGGTTGTAGATTGGCAATCATTGAACTATAGTTTAATCCTGCATGATAAAAGAAAAGAATCATCAATAACTCAAGCAAGTAATTATGATTTGTTTAAATACTCGTGTCAACTCATGATTGTCCATTGTATAGGTCTTGTTGTCTAGTTGAGCAGTGGGTTGACACTTTAACACCAAGATGCTTAGGGGTTGGACAGTGGTGTCCCAAGCCTAACTCCAAAGGTAGAGAGGGTCTTTCTTAATACAAATTGAGTGGGGATATCTAAGGGTCCGCGGTTGGGAGGTTAAGCCCTTGGCAATGCTTCTCTCCACTAGATGCCAAGGTTTGCACAAGACAAAGATATGATATGCATTCAAATATTTACTAGTAACAGGTATTTTACTTTTATGAATTTGCAATTTCAAGTTGAAGATATGTTAGATGGTTTATATCGTTTAATTAGTTATTTTATTTCTAGTTGTTCGTGTTAAGGATATAGCTTCATTCGGATTGAAGCAATCTTATATTTGTTATGGATTTAATATATTGTTGAATGTATATATATGGTTGTGATAATACAAAGATATATATATATATATATATATATACTCTATTATTTTTACATATATATATAATTGTATCGATTATTATTAGTCACAAAATATTTATATATTCTTATATATACAAAAGGGGAAGTCACAACCTTCCATGATCGTGACCCTCGGATGTCATATTTATTTAGACCAATGGTTGTTGCATTAATACAATCAATAACCAAAGCATTTAGTTGATACAGCAGTCATCACAATTCAGAATTAATATATTCAGAGAAATTGATCAATTCAAAATTATACATCCAGGGATTTTGATAAGTATAAAAAAGCATAATTCAATAGTCAGTATCAAGTCTGATCAAATACAGGTTAAATTATTCTCTAGAAAAGATCTTTATTTAACATGGTATCAGAGCCTAACTAGAGAAAAAACAGTATTCAGATTTGTTCCTCTCCTTATAGAAGTCAAACTCAATCTCAATCAAAATGGTGAACAGAATCAAAGTAGAAGACAGATTGGAAGGCGTTGTAAACTTCTCTTCATGGAAAATTCAAATTATAGCCTTACTTGAAGAACTCGAACTACATTCCTTCATAGAAAAAGATATTAAGATGCCTGAAGAAGAATCAGAAAAAACTTAGAAAATATGTAAAAGTAAAGCTAAGAAGATTATAATTGATGTCGTAAGGGATCACATACTTCCCTCCATAGCAAGATTGAAAACAGCCTATGAAGTATTTAAAACTATAAAAGACAAATTTGAAATAAACAATGCAAGCAGAATACTGACATTAAAACATCAACTCTTGAATATAAAAATTAATAAAGAAGAGTCAATGACAACTTACTTCTTAAGAATCTCAAAGATAAGAGACCAACTTGCCACCAGTGGAAACAATGCAGATGACGAGGAACTTACACTAATTGCTCTAAGAGGCTTACCTATATCATGGGAACCCTTCATTCAATTCAATGTGTAAGTCCTCTCTCACTTCCAAGATTTGATCAACTCAAGATTGAATGCATTCAAGAGGAATCTCAGTTAATCTAAAGAGGAATCTACACAAATCAAGAAGGGGGGATTCAAGCCCTACATACCAACAACAAAGGGAAGAGGAGGAAGTTCAAACCAAAGAGAGGAAATAATCCTCATTATCACAAAGAAAAGGATCTATCCAAAGGTCAATGCTATCGATGTAATAAATTTGGTCACCTCCAAAAATTTTGTCCTGAAAGGAAGAAAATTCAAGCTACCACATATGAATCTCATGAAGTGGAAAATCCTCTATTTTATTTAACTTTGTCAAGTGAATTAAATACAGGTAATAATACTTGGATAATAGATAGTGGAGCTTCAAGAGATATAACTGGATTCAGAAATCAGTTTGAAACATTCAAAGAGTATTGCATAGAAGAAGTCACAATTGGAGATAATTCTACTTCCAGTAGAAGGAATTGGGACATGCTCCTTACAAATAAAAATAGGAGAAACTCTTTAACTAAAGATGTACTATTTGTACCAAAAATAAAAAGAAACCTAATTTTCATTTCAAGCCTAGCTGACCAAGGATACCACGTAACCTTCAATGAGGATAAAGTGTTACTATGGACTAAAAACTCCAACATTAAGAATGCCTTTAGTATAGGATCAAGAAATGGAAGCTTGTACAAATTAAATATTAAAGCAAAACAACAAGCACTAAATCATTAAGTCCATAATTCAAATGAACTTTGGCATAGAAGATTAGGGCACCTTGGCTTTAGTCCTCTTCCTAACATAGGGAAAATCACTATGAGAAAACCTAATCTCAAATCTGATCACATTAGTATTGGTAAAAGGTGTGTGCCCTAAGAAAAAATAAGAAAGGATACTTTCCTTTAAGTAAATATAAGTCAAGTATTGTACTAGAACTTGTCCACACTAATTTGTGTGGACCCATGTCAACACCTTCACTAAGGGGGTTGTTGTACTATGTAACATTCATTGATGATTTCTCGAGGAGAACTTGGATATACTTTCTAAAAATTAAAGAATCTAATGAAATTTTACCAAAATTCAAAAAATTTAAAGCCCTAGTGGAAAATCACACTGGAAAGAAAATAAAAACATTAAGATCAGGTATTGGAGGTGAATACACATCTGACATCTTCAAAGAATTCTATATTTATGTTGGGATTAAGAGGGAGACTACAGTACATTATAATCCTCAACAAAATGGAGTTGCAGAAAGAAAAAATAGAACTATTATAGAAGCAGCAAAAGCCATGATTCATGATCAAAAATCTCCCTATGTCTTTTTGGGCCGAAGCAACAAGTACAATAGTATACATTCAAAATAGAAGCTCACATGTAACATTAGAAAATATAACTCCCAAAGAAGCCTTTACAAGGAACAAACCAAATCTTAGTCATCTAAGAATTTTCAGTTGTCCAATCTACATTCACATTCCCAAAGAGAAAAGGTTTAAATTAGAACCTTTCGGAAAGAAAGGCATATTTGTTGGCTACAGTGAAACAACTAAGGGATACAAAGTATATGTTCCAAGACAAAAGTTTGTTAAAATCAGTAGGGATGTTAAGTTTGACGAAGATGTCACTTTCAAAACATCTTTAAACAAAGACGACAAGGAAGTTGAGAATCAGAGGGAGTTCATCATAGAAGATGATTATAATACTAAGAGTATGGTAACCTAGGGTTCCTAGTCAAGTTTTGGCTTGTACTGGTCTTAGCCAAGCCAATAGTGCAATAAGGGAACTGGTGAGTCCCAGAGTGTGAGTTAGTCATTAGGAGGTCTAATTAGGTCTTTGGAAACATTCAATGTTACTTGGTTGTCCAATGTTGCTAGGTAATGTGTAATCATTGTCATCATTGTCAAATGTGGCATTTGTGCATTTAGAGGGCTAGATTGGACAAAGAAAGGGTGGAATGGTGGTTTCATGTCCTAAGGATCATATTCAAGCATTTGGTAGGGTTTCATGAGGCCTTGACCAAGTTTGGTCTAACTATGCAAAATGTTGTCAAGATGCATGACAACTTTGCAAAATTGCAAAAGTTGTCATGACAACTTATTTTTGTTGCAAAAAGTGCATCTTCGAGCAATGGGTGAAATAACCACTTAAAAGTGGTCAAGACATGTGTGTTGGACCTATATAAGGCCTCCCTTGACCTATGACAGGGGTTGGATGACATTTTGAAGTAAAGTTGATTAGTGAACAAGCAATTTCCTGAGCAATTTTCCATAGTGCATTTTTTGTTTCTTCGGTCACTTGATGGATTGATCTCTACACTGTGGATCGTGCATGAGTTAATAGAGGTTGCTATTTAATTTTGCGTGTGATTAGATAGGTTGTTGATTCCATTTCATTGCACTTTTGTAAATATTTTGGTTTTTGTACTGTTGCTGGCCTGAACCAAGCAGTTTTGGGTTATGGAGTCATAACTCACCTTTCCAACGCAACATTTGTACGGTCTCTTGGAATGTGTGAGATGACTCCTTGTACTATAAGTGTGCAAGAGCTTGGGCCCTAGAAAGCAAGCTTAATCTTTTTACAGCGATGCCCTAGGCAAGCCAGAGAAGCATGGTTAGGGATCACAGTGGTTTTAGAAGCATTTGATGGGGTTGAGTGCATTGGTTGCTTCAATCCAAGTGGAGGGAGAGAAGGATATGAGTGTGAAGATGCCCTACGCACAAGGAGAAGTCCTGATGACATGTATTAATAGGTGTTTGAATAAACCCTTGTGATGTTGTCAACACATAGGGGAAACCCTTGTTTTTAGGCCTAAATTTAGCAACCCGTTCTACGGACAGGTTGAGGAAGTGAGACCAAGTAAATCTCAAAGGTCTTCCAAAAGGGTGTCAGGGTATGGAGTTTTTTTTCCATCTTGTTAAGCAATTTTCTGAATTGTGAGCCAAAAGGTGTGATTGGAGGCCTAATTCCTTGTAGCCCTTTTAGACCTAGTTTCAAGCAAATTCTTGAAATCGATAAGGAATTGAAGGAATTTTGGGTTGATGAACAATGTCATGGACCCTATGATCTAGAGGCAAACCTTCCTCTCAATTGTTGATTGGTTTTGGTCATATTTAATCATTTAATGTGGGTGAAGCAAGAAGGCAACCATGAAGCTTGTTAGGGGCTAAGAGGATTTGATCATTGGTGTGGACAAGTTGAAGAGGTGGAGGATTGGGGTTAGGATCCTCTTGAGTTAGGGTTAGCAAGAACCCTAACAGGCTAGAGAAGTGGCCTAGTGTAAACCCTAAAGGAGGTAGGGTTGAAGAGCAAGACTTGTTCTTACATCAATAATTCAATTGGAAATCTGAGGGAGAGCCTTTCAAAAAACAGCGACACACCTATATCTAATGCTGAGAATGATGAAGTTTTAAACCACAACAAAAGATCACTATGGGCAAGGAAAATGATTGAAAAGAACAATGTGGAACCAGATGAGGTTTCTAGAGAAAATAAGAAAACAAGAAATCAAAAATGCTATGTTGCTTTATTGACAAAACTCACAAAAACATAACCAACTAATGTTGAGGAGGCCTTAAAGTGTCAAGCATGGAAAGATGCAATGGTAGAGGAATGTCAATATATTCTAAAAAATGATGTCTAAGATATTGTTCCTAGACCTAAAGACAAATCAGTCGTATCCTCAAAATGGTTGTTTAAAATCAAATATGCACCTGACGGAAGCATTGAAAAACACAAAGCCAAATTTGTTGCAAGGGGTTTTTCTCAAATGGTTGAAATTGATTATGTATAAACTTTTGCTCCAGTTGCACGTTATAATTTAGTAAGAACAATAATTGCCATTGTTGAATCCAAATGATGAAAAATATGTCAAATGGATGTAAAGACAACTTTCTTGAACGGCGTCATTGAAGAGGAAGTATATATAGAACAACCAGAAGGATTCACTACACATGATCAGAAGCTATACGTATGTAAACTAGAGAAAGCCCTCTATGGGTTGAAGCAAGCTCTCAGGGCTTGGTATGAGAGAATAGACAACTATCTTCTCAAATTGGGATACTCCAAGAATGAAGTTGATCCGAATATACACTTCAAAATATCTAATAATGACATGTTGATAATCGTTCTTTATGTTGATGATTTGCTGATAACAGGTGCAAATCATCTTATAGCCAAATGTAAACAGGATCTCATAGCTGAATTTGACATGAAGGATCTAGGCCTTCAACATTATTTTTTGGGTTTAGAAGTACAACAGAAGGGAAATTACATCTTCCTAAATCAAGAAAAGTACACTACAGATATATTGACCAGATTTGGGATGATGGATTGTAAGCCACTATTTACTCTAGTGGAAACAAATCTTCATAAGCTTAAGAGTGAAGCAGCAAAATCAAAATCAGTAGATCCTACTCACTATCGACAAATTTTTGGATTCCTTGAGTACTTAGTAAACACTCGACCAAATATCTGCTATGCTACAAATGTATTAAGTCACTTCATGTGTGAGCCTAAGAAGATTCATCTAATAGCTGCCAAAAATATTTTAAGATATTTAAAAGGAACTATTGGACTTGGATTAAAGTATGATAATACTGAAATACAACTTCAAAGGTATTCTAATTCTGACTGGGCAGGCTGTACTATTGGCCGTAAGAGTACAACAGGGTGTTGTTTTAGTCTTGGATCAGCTATGATATCTTGGTTCAATAGAAAACAGTCAGCAATTGCTCAGAGCTCTACAGAAGCAAAATATATGGCAATTTCCATGGGAGCACGCATAGCAGTATGGCTAAGGAAACTTTTATACGGATTATTTGGAAAACCACTAGAATCCACCATAATTCACTGTGACAATCAAAGTTGTATTAAACTTTCAATTAATCCATTTTTTCATAACAAGTCTAGGCATATAGAGATTCCTTACCACTATATAAGTGATATGGTAGACATAAATTTTATCAAACTGAAGTACATTAGCACTAAAGAACAAAATGCAAATATCTTCACCAAACCTCTAGCAAGGTTGAAACTTGAATACTTCAAGAACAAACTTGGTATAACCAAACTGTAATTCAATATTATGTAAAATTGTTATTGAATATTTAATAAAATCAATATTGCAATATTGTGGATATTTTGTGGCAAGAAAGGTGACAATCTTTCATGCTGGTGAGGTCACTATTGTAAGGTGACAATCTTAACAATAGTTTGACTTGTTGTCATGTATCTTTGAAATTGTTGAAATACATGATGACAGATGTATCAAGATTGACTACATTGGATTAATAATCCGGAATGCCTTGATTTCTTGATACCGTGTTTATCACTAGATTCAGTTCTGATTTAGATAGGAATAGTGATAATGGTTTGGACAAATGCATCCTAGTAGTATGCTCTTAATCCTCTTTTCTTCTAAGAGGGAGTGTTAAGGATATAGCTTCATTCGAATTGAAGCATTCTTATATTTGTTATGGATTTAATATATTGTTGAATGTATATATCTATGGTTGTGATGATACAAATATATATATATATATATATATATATATTATTGATCCCAAAATATTTATATATTCTTATATATACAAAAGGGGTAGTCACAACCTTTCATGATCGTGACCCTAGGATGTCATATTTATTAAGAACGATGGTTGTTGCATTAATACAATCAATAACCAAGCCATTGAGTTGATACAGAAGACATCACAATTCAGAATTAATATATTCAGAGAAATCAATCAATTCAGAATTATACATCTAGGGAGTTTGATAAGTATTAAAAGCATAATTCAATAGTCAATATTCAGGTCTGATCAAATACAGGTTAGATTATTCTCTAGAAAAAATCTTTATTTAACAATTCGGTTATAGCCATTGGTTCTCTTCCATTTGAATATGTAAAGTAGTTATGAAACTGTCTTCATGTGATTATGAAAAGTAACGTATCTTATTAGTAGAAAAGGTCTATCTTACCATTAAGTAACGGTTGGTTACGATGGCAGTTATATTCATCATATTTGTTGAATGAATACTCCTTCAATTGTTAGTTAAGATATTTTAGTTAATTTGATTATAACCGTTAACCTCTTTCATATGAACAAGTAATATAGATGTTATAACTGCCCTCTCATGCTCATGGATATAAAATAGTAACTATGTTCAATGATATAATATTTGTTAGCTAAGGTTGGGAAAAAGGGGATGTTACATATGGTACCAGGGCTCTGGGTTAGACACTGAACCTTGGGCCCAGCACTGCTCCAGTGAAGCTGAAAATGTTGAATGAGACAGGATGAGTATTTACCTTGAATAACTGAATATTTTATAAAGTAAATTGGAAGATCGCACCAGAGATCATCCATGATAACCAAGAAGGGTTGAGATGAGTGGTGTAGTTCATATGAACTAGGCGGATGAAAAAACTTGCAAAAGTCAGAAAGATAAATCAGAACTATGAAAAAATAATTGGAATATAGTTTGTTTGTCAAGTCGAGCGGTGGGTGATCGAGTACATAGTATTACTAAGTAATTGGTAAAATACTTGCTTGTTATTAACAAAGACCGAGAGGTCTATATATACAAAAGAATAATGAGATGTTTCCTTAGAAAATGATCGTAAAGATTAGAAATATTATATTCTAACTAAAAGAAAGCTAAAGAAAGCTAACAGATAACTACAACTAACTAATATTAGAAACATTCTAATATTGCAATAGACTACAAACAGATAACCATTCTAATAATAGAAGCTTTTATATTATCGTAATACCCTCCCTTAATGGTTAATATATCCACAACACCAATTTGTCCTCTGAATTTAACAAACTTATCAAGACCAAGAGGCTTGGTGAGACTGTCTGCAGTCTGATCCGTGGTACGAACATACTGTAGGTCTATTGTCCCATCTTCAACCAGTTGTCATGTAGTGATAGTGAACATCCACATGCTTGGTTCATTTATGGAAGACTAGATTTTGTGCTAACTTGACAACGCCTTCGTTATCAACAAAGTGGTCAGTCCTACTGGTGACATCTGCATATCCCCAAGCATCCGACAAAGCCAAACAGCTTCACAACCTACCTTGATTGTCCCTTTGTATTCAGTCTCTATAGAGGAGAGAGAAGCTGTCTATTGCTTCTTATTGGTCCATATGACAGCACTGGATCCCAAACTGAACACATATCCAATAGTTCATATCTTATTGTTGACAGAGCCTGCCCAATCTGAATCTACGAACCCACTAAGTCTAGGATTAGAACTTTGAGAGACGAAGTCTATAATCTAAAGTGCCCTTCACATAACAAAGCACATGCTTTGCTACCATCCAATGATTAGCCTTGGGAGATGTCATAAAGCATGAGATGTAGCTTACTGCGAAGCTGATATCAGGCCTACTAGCAGAAAGGTAGATGAGGCTGCCTACTAGTTGCTTGTATGTAGTATCATCAACGGGAGGAGAATCAGACTTTGCTGATAACTTGAGACCTTTCTCCATAGGTGTAGATGCAGGCTTGCAATCCTACACACGAATTTGTCTAACAGAGCCCTGGCATATCTGGACAAACAGATGATTATACCAAAAGATTGTTGCCCAACTTCAACACCTAGGCAATAATGCATGAGCCCAAGGTCGGTCACATCAAAAGACTGACATAAATTCTATTTGATTCCATGAATCCAAGATGTCGAACTGCCAGTGATGATCAAATCATCCACATATATAACGAGAAGGATGATGTCACTATTACTAGTCTTGATGTACAAATTTGCGCCAGAAGAGCTCCTCTTGAAGCCTTGATCACTGAGGTACTTATCAATTTTTATGTACAATGCCCTAGGGGCCTGCTTCAAGCCATAGAGAGCTTTCACCAATCTGAGAACCTAATGGTCTTTACTAGAAGGCTTCGTCATGTAGACCTCTTTGTGGAGATCACCATTAAGAAAACACTCTTGACGTCCATCTAATGGACCTTCCAGCAAAATTGTGTTTCCATGGCTAGGACTAATCTGATGGTACTCATCTTTGCAAATAAGCAAAGGTTTCCTCACAATCAATTCCCTAATGCTAAGAAAAGCCCTTCACAACTAAACGAGCTTTGTACTTATCCAAAGTACCATCAAACTTGTATTTGATTTTGTAAACCCATTTGCAGCCAATGGGTTTCTTCCCTAAGGGAAGATCAGAAAGGACCCAAGTGTTATTCTTCAACAGGCTCTGGTGTTCAGATGTCATGGCTTTTTCCCACTCTGGAATTCCTTAAGCCTCGGAGTATGTTGAAGTTCAAACACATTATGAATATTGGCCCTGAGAACAAAGTTAACAGACTCTATAGGTTTTCTCTTTTTCCGAGCAGTTCTCCCATCAAAGAGCTCATCATCACGTAGATCAGCAAGTGTCTTAGCCCACCACTTAGGCTGGAGAAGAGAATGACTAACATTAGTATTAAGAGATGCTTGGTGATTAGGTTCCTCGTCAAAAGAATCTAGATCAAACTCAAGTGAAGCATCTACAAATTGAGGTGATCCCCCACGAGAAGCTATAGGTGTCTATACAGGGATCACTAGTATAGCTAGAGCTGTAGGAGCTATTGGAGCCCTCCCAGCAAGTGGACCTAATGGAAGCCTAACTCCCAAATCATGAGCCTTCATAGGCTGGTCTACTAGATCAAGAATAAGAGAAACAGACATGAATGGTCCTCATTGCTCATCAAAGACTACATCACGACTATACAGGAGACCAGATGTCTTATTAGTGTCAATCAAGCGGTAGGCTTTATGATGACTACTATATCCAGCAAGCATGAGTTTCTGACTCTTGGCATCCAACTTAGTGCATGACGCATCAGGGATCCAAACAAAAGCAAGGGAGCCAAAAACCTTCAAATGACTAATTTCGGGTCTGCGACCTAACCAAGCCTCTTCCGGAGTCTTACCTTTGACTACCACTGTGGGTGACGAGTTCAAAAGATAAATTGCAATGTTGATTGCTTCCGCCCAGAACTTCTTCGGAACATGTCTGTGTTCGAGCATGGATCGAGCCATTCCGGTGATTGTTCTATTCCGACGTTCAACTACATTGTTTTGCTGTGGTGTGTGGTTAACTAGCGTTTGATGACATGAGTATCCAAGAAGCTAGAGAATTTATTAGAACAAAATTCCCCCCATTGTTTGATCTAAGAGTAGTAATAGATTTCCCAGACTCTTTTTCAACTAAAGGTTTAAAATTCTAAAATACAAGAAATGTATCTGATTTTTTTTCAAAAAAATACACCCACATTTTTCTACTAAAATCATCAACAAACAACAGAAAATACCTAGACCCAAGAACAGAAGGAGTGGCCATAGGGTCGCAGATATCGGCATGAACAAGTTGAAGTACTTGAGAAGCTCACCATGAATCGCTACTAGTGAAATGTGTAAGATGTTGCTTCCCAACCTAGCATACATCACAAACTCCAAGCTATTGAGTTTGAATCTCTAGCAAACCAAGGACAAGCTCTTCCTGAGCAAGCTGAGAGAGATAATTAAGTGCCTATACCGCTAATGCCAAACTATGCTAACAGAAGACTGCCGACCAATAATAGCTAAGTCCTAAGAATCAGCAGTTATGGGTATGAAAATTGAGATTTTTCGACACGAAAATATATTTTTTATGCACAAAAATCGAGGCAATTTTGTACGAAACTAGCACACTTCCTAAGGTAATTTTGGTATTGGTGGACACACTTCCCGAGTCATTTTGGGCATGCATCCTGAGGTCGTAATTTTTTTATTTTGCCCTTTCAGCTATTTTATTTTGATCTACATGTGGTTTTTTGGCCGTAAATTGCTCATCCGGACTCCGCTTTTCATAAACAAGATATCATTGGAAAGCTGGTTCCGAGCCCGTCATGATAGTGCAGTTTATTTGGACTTTTGATGTTTGGTTGCTGGTTTATGCAGTCAAAGTCAAAGGTTCTATTTTTCACTCCGAGAGACATATCTTGAGACGTTCTATTTTCCAAATTCTACTCCAGGCACATCTCATTCAGTTTTTTGTTTTTTTTTGCATTATAGTGGATATCTTGGTTATTTCAAGTCCAGAGATCGATTTTGTTGCTTTAGATGATTTTTTATGGGTTGTATTATATCTTGTATCAGCCTTATGTCTCTTTTGATCTGTGTTGACATCCTTTTCTAATATTTTGGCAAACGCACTAAGATAAAGTGTCACTCTATTGCATTTCGGGATCTTGCACATCTTTGTGTTTTGTTGTACTTGCACTACATTACAAAGTACCTTGGGGGGTTTCATGTTGACCATATTTGCCATCTTCCTTTGTCAAGTGAGTGTTTCTTCCACGATATTAGCCTCATGATGTGTCAATAACATGTGTCATTATAGGTGTTTGTACTTCTTTTGCACGCTCGATGTTCCTGGTTCTTCTTTCTACAGGAGATATTCCATTCAATTTCAGTGTTCATGTCTTGCCTCTTAGCATTATAGGGGGGTTATGTTGTTTCTATTACTTTCTTGGTTTGATGGAGTGAGCTATGTATTCAATATTTGATCCTATGTATTAGGCGATTGCAATGGCTGAATAACTATGCATTTCAGTGAGATGGATCATTTACCATATAGACATTCTTTCATTCCTATTTTTGGAGGCCATGAAGATACTTTCCATCTTCGATTGATCAGCTCTTAAAACTTAGTCTTCTCTATCTGGTCATGTTCCATACAGTGGAGGTTCTTCAAATCAGCAGTTTCGCAGTGTTTGCAACTTCATGCTTCAGTGGTGTTCTTCATGATCATCCTTTTGTTCCTATCTTCTAGAACATTCTTTCCGTCTCGTTTTGAAGTAGGGTTTTTCCCATGTGGTTTTCTCTATTTCTCCTCTTTTCAAAGATTTGGTTGTGCATGGGTACCTCATCAGGCCTTGTTGCTAGGACCCAATTCTTCTTTCAATAGTAGTTTCTAGGTTTTTAGCTACTCCCTAGGTTTATCTTAAGGGGGGGTGTTAGAGTAATAAAGTATTTTCTTATTAATTAAATCATATTGATTTAATTATAGAGTATTTTCTTATTAAATAAATCATATTGATTTAATTATTGAGTCAGTATTATCTCTAATTTACTTAAGCTAAACTTTGGGCATATAATAATTAATTCTTTTATTTATTATTATCATGCAACCTAGATTAGTTACTTGTTAGGATTTTGATCTCCTTTTATAAGGATTGATCTCTTTGTAATCAATTAATTCACTTTTGATAATAGCAATTTCTTTTTACTCATCAAGAATGTCTCATCTATGGATCTGGGAATTCCATCCTCCATAGTTTTTGCTTCTCTCTTTCTCTAACAAGGTTTTGCTTCTCTCTTTCTCTAACAGGGTTTTGCATGCAGGTGATTCTTGGGCGCTGTGGGGTTGATCTTTCATCAACTTCAACAATTTCGACCATTGAATTTTGAGTTGCTCTTGAGCAAAATATTTGTCAAAGATGCAGTAGCACATTTTTCATCTGTGAAGGCACGTTCTTCGAGGCAAAAAATGGAAGACCTAGAAAACTTGAAGGGTGACCCAGAAAAGAGCTTGAAAAACCCAAAAAGTATATGTTGACGATTTTTGGATCAACTGCCTTGAAAAGCGAGGCACCCAGAAAAATTGAACAACAACCCAGTTGAGCTCTTGAAAAACCCATCAAGAGTCTGTGATCAAGAAAAAAAATTGAACCCAAAAATTAGGGCTTTCAAACAAAACCCTAGGCCGTGGCTATGAAGGCAAAGAAACCCAGAAAAAATGGCGATTTGATGGAGAAAATGCCTGATTTTCCACAGGGACTGGTGTTGCTTACTGAGACGTTTTTTTAGCAGGAGAAAAATGACCATATAAAAAACAACCTTTGTTTTTGTTTGTATGGACACGTTTTGCAGATCTGTTACAGATGAATTTCTCAAAAAAAATGGAAACCCTAGATGGGCTATTGAGAAAAACCTTAGAAATAATTTCAAAAATTTTAGGCATATAACTTTGAAGGAAATTATAATTTTTTCAATAAAATTTAAAGTATTGGCTTTGATACCATATTACGAAGAAATTGGTAAATATTTGTTTGTTATTAAAAGAGACCAAGAGGTCTATATATACAAAAGAATGGAACAATGTTTCCTCAGAAAACGATCGTAAAAAATAGAAACTTTATATTCTAGCTAAGAGAAAACTAATAGTTATCTATAGCTAACTAAATATTAGAAACATTCTAATATTTACAATAGATTACAAATAGATTACCATTAACTAATAATAGACGTTTATCTATTATCGTAATAATTGGATCCCTTGTATAGAATTTCTTAGAGAAATGTACCCTCTATTATACTTTTAGCCTGAGAACATTGTATTCAGAATACCATTATTATTCAATAAAGTGGCATTTCAGTGTAGCTGGGTTTTCCTCCCTTGAGAAGGGTTTTCCCAGGATATTTCGGTGTCCTTCTGTTCATCCCTTTATGTTTTTCTGTTTATCTCTCTTTCTGGTTCAAAATTTAACACTTCGAAGTTTCGGACCCTTGAGAATGGTCATAACCATTCTTATTCAAAACCAATCCCTTAATGATAACTCTTCAAGACCAAATGCTGCCTTGTTTATTTCTTAATTGCTGCTTTAGGTGCTTTGGATATTTTAATCACTGGGATTTACCAACCTCTACTTAACAGATACCATGAGTGTTGTTTATCTATATGCTAATCACTGCTGCTAATACTGTATTACCATCCTTTAACATTGATCACTGTCATGGATTACTGTGTGCTGCATTATGTATTAACTGATTAAATCACTGCTTTATTCTACAGCTTTACTGATCGTTGAAATGAATTTGATCACTGAAACAGTGAAATGAGTATGACTGCTGTAGGATAGATTTAAATGATGGATTGACTCCTTGGTGCTGCCTTCAGATTTGAAGTTGTGATGTCTTAAAAATAAGACGATTTTCTGTTGATCGGTGCAAAGTTATTTTATTTATTCTTTCTCAAAAGAATAGTTGATAAGGTACTAGGCATGACGTGAATCAGGCCAGTATTTAATTATATTCACACAAAAAACTATTGAGGTAAACCAAACCTTCATTTAAATCCAAATGGATCATGACGATTCTTCAAGTTAAAACCTTTGCAAAAAATCAGATAGAGTTAAGGTGCTTTGGGATATATATAGAAACAGAACTTCACTTCAGTAAAAGCATAATCTAGACACAATGTAGAAAGGTGGGCATCCCTTAGCATGATGATCCACTCTGAAGACTCTAAAGAAATAGACCGTTCCCGAAGTCCATAAATTGTTGAAGTTTTATGAAAAAACTGCAAACAGAGATTTTTGTAGACTCAATACTTGGACCAATTTCTGTGGCACATCATCATGATCGAAGAAAATATTTGGATATTGGATTTTAATCTTGAACTCAATATGTTGGTAGCAAGTCACAAATAAGAGGTCAGCTAGGCCCTAAACCAATAGAAAATTTATTGATCACAGCTTCCAGCCCAGCCATAAGAAGTTCCAATAGCGGGAATAATCAGTGTTAGCCTCTCCTGGACATGATGCCCTGATGTGCAGGCTTTGAATTGACTTCGCTACTGGGTTCTCCTCCCTTGTTTGATACACAAAAAAAGTCATAGAATGTTCTCATCATTTCACTTCATCTTGTTACCTGGTTTCACCTGCTAGGGTATCTATGGTAAAAGGTGAGCCAAGAAGTACTAGTAGGAAAAAAAATTAATGGCTTTCAAATTTCTTAGAATGTACAGAAAATGATAAGCCATGACCATTCACAATAAAAAGAGGCCAGAAGGGCATCATGCAAAACACAATATAGATAGACAATTAAAATGGGCAGCACTTCTAGGGCAGGGCAATTATTTTCCTTGCATCCTCTTTAACAATCTAAAAATAAAAAGAATTTGACAATATAATATAATTGATGAGCTCCAAGCGAATTTTACTTTTGCATCAACATTCTTAGATCAAATTCTATGTTTCCATTATCAAATTTAAGGAAAAAGAGATGTGTGTATTATTAGACCCTGCCTATATAATAAGCAGGGAACTAATGTTTTCGTTAGTTCTCATCAATTAAATTTTACAATAAAAACAATTCAACATTTCTAAAGTTTGGGATCTTCATTTTAAATAATATATTTCTGCAGATTATTTTTAATTTTCTATTGGCTAGGACCAATTTTCCTAGGGGTTAATTGTATTTTTAAATTCAAAAAAAAACTGGGAAAATTATGGGCAGTTTCTTGATTTCTCTAGCAACTTCTTTTGCGCGTCGATTCCATGGCCATAGCACTAGATCCGTGTTTGAATCCCCTTCTCGCAGTGTGAGATTCCACCATCTCTGTGTCAAGCATCCCGTGAATTTCACACCAAAACAAGGGCTGCATATAATGGAGTTGGATAAGCTATGCTAAACCATAGAGCCATCTAGAAAAGAGTGACAACTCCTAAGCAAAATGGGTTCAACTTCTTTAGTTCTCGCTTTGAATGGACTCTGCTTAACATCCGTGGAAATTTGTGACATAAAAATCGTTGAGTGTCGGTCTACAGAGTGCCAAATCTACATGGTGGGAGGGTGGGAGATATGTGGCTCATTGGGCACCGGCCCAATGAATCTGTTTCTTTAAACCAGCTATAATTCCTTAGAATAGTAGGGTTTCTCATCGGTTAATGCAGATAATTCTTATCAGTGGGCTAACTTTCAGATTTATTTTATCTGCCCCTGCTATTAGGGTCTCCATGACCCCAGGGCATTAGGGTTTCATGTGTGCAATTTCCCAATTACTGGAAGAAATTCTTGCTTTGTACCTTGTTTTTCTCTTGAATTCCTCTGACTCCAAAGAATTTTGTAGATGTCAATTGCTAGCTTCATGTAAAATCAGTTGCATAGGTTCTTCATGAATCCATCTATGATTAGGTTTCTCTAGAATGAATTGCACAGTTTGGCTAGGTTCTGATTCATTTCATGTCCACTAGACTGGGTGTTGTTTTGGATTTGATAACATGAGACATCTGAACAAATCTGTTTTGAATGATTTTCTTTTCAAGATGCCCTTGAAGGAAATTATACTGCATTATGTTATAGATGTAAATTAACTGCACTCGATCAACCTAAATCATAATATCACAGATTGTTTTAATGACAGACACAGTATGTGGATGACGGTGGTGAAGGGGCATTAAGATTTTGATTAATTTTGAGTTAATGTTTACCATGTGTTATAATGATAGGAACCACAATCGCAATCAAAACTTTAGAAAAAAAAATGTCCAGCATTTGTAACTGCTCAATCAATGTAAATTGATTGGTAATTTTTTGTTGAATGAGAAGATATGAACATCTTCTGCAGTTCCAAATTTTACATTGAATAATTCTGTTAAAAAAAATTATTCTACCTTCTTTTCCTTTTACCTGTTTTATTTATTTTTCATCTTGTGATTCGGCTTCCATATTGATTACGCACCAGTGTTACCAGGCTGAGTGTAATTAGAAGGATCCCCCTATTGTTTATGGTTGGGAATCTACTTGGGGTTCATAACTCCAGCAATGTGTTTCAGGGGAAGCGACTCGTTTTGTAATTTAGACCAAATGCCAATGTGAAGAATTCTTTGCAGTGATGTGTGTAGTGTTGGAAATAATAAATGATGTGGTTC
This sequence comes from Cupressus sempervirens, assembly GCA_028749045.1. Taxonomy (NCBI): domain Eukaryota; kingdom Viridiplantae; phylum Streptophyta; class Pinopsida; order Cupressales; family Cupressaceae; genus Cupressus; species Cupressus sempervirens. The sequence goes on along the minus strand of CM053792.1, from coordinate 764,919,695 downwards.
ATAGTTTAAACCTTTGTGATTGTATTTAGGAAGCCGTTTTAGTAACATATGATGGAATCTCATGTGAAATTTTTTTCTGTCCATTTACGTTTTTTTTTCTCTTTCTATAGATACATAAGAAACTGCAGACGTTAGTAAATGGATAGAGCAATTCTATCATGGAGGAAACCATTTGATCCTGTCCACCTTAATATGGTGTTTTGAGAGCATAACTCAAAATTAGGGTCTGTTGGGCTTGCTTGTGCCACTTTCCATGTGTGTTTGTTGGGAGCATAAATCCAAATTTAAGAACTGGTCTTAGAAGTGGGCATAGCAGCTCAGTGGTAGAGTACTCTAGCAGAAAATGGAAGGTCCTAGGCTAGAGACCTAGCTGGTCCACGCAAGCTTTCTATGGTATTAGAACCAAGCCCAGGCTAGGCGCCCAAAACATTCATTCTATCGAAGTGACATACCAGAGTTGTTAGAAATAAGATACCTCAGGAGCCAGTCCTATGAGGTGTCTTTGATTGCTCATCCAATTGCTTTATTCTGGGTGAATTTTGATTGTCAAACTAATAGTAGTTTTGGAATTATGCTCTCATGCACTGTGTATCCTCTTCATTTGAAATAAATTAAGCTAAGATAATATAAATTTCAACTTCTTTACTTTTAATATTAAATTTTATAGAATTTTCTAGTAACCATTTCCCATATTCCACAAAGTCTAGAAACATGAATTACAACAAGACTCATTTCCGAACTTTAAGAACCTCTGCCAATTTAAAAAATATAAGGTATTATTCTCCTGGAGATTGTATCCAGACCCAGAAGCTTCAATCCAAAAGTAGATACATCATTGTTAACCAAAATACCCCTAACCTGGCCCATTGTGATCAACATGCAGAGCTGCAAATACTACAATACAGCTATGCCCGACCCTTGCATAAGGTAGGGAGTCAGGCTCTCCCAGAACTCTTGTTAATACAAGAGAAGTTAAGATGGCACGCTCACCTTATCAATATAAGTTTGGAGACTCTGAACAACAGAATGGATGTAATCTCTGAGCATAGGAGGGCGAGCGCATTGCACGGGAATGTTCATGTATCTTCTTCTCTCAAAAGCCTCTGCATCATCGTCGTCGTCTATCATTATTAATATTTATCCCCTTCCCCGAGCAATGAATCTCATATAAGGAGAAAAAGCAGTTCAAAGTGAGCAAAAATTACTCAACAAATACCTGCCGGGTAGATGCCCCGAATATAAACCACAAAATTGATGACAACTTCGAGAAACTCTGTTAATGTACGGACAATCTCTCCTGCAATGAAAAATATGAACTGTGAAACCCATATATCCAGATGTTAATTCAAAAGAAAGAAGGCAAACTAATTTTGTATATCAATGACTGAACAATTACATCAAATTTTCAAACCTTGAGGAGAACGTTTAGAGCGATCCATGTCTACGCCAAAAAGGCCAAAGAAAACGGCAAAAGAAAACTCAGCGCAATGGAATAAGCACCTATTTTATGAACTGCGGACCTTTCATATTGTGAAATTTGCATTTATACTTAGCTTTTTATTTGATGGTAGAGTGTTTTTAATTTTTATTTTTTTACTTTTTCTTCTTTTATGAAATTGTAGTTTGTAAGGATTGCATTTTGTGATATGTCATTAGTTAGTGTTGTAGTATTGTAAGAACTTTTGTCTAAGTTTTAAATTTTAAACAATGATTAATCTTTTCATTTACAATCAATAAAAATTTCTTATTTTGTATTTTTATGTTTATTTTTTATGTTTTTCATTAAAAAATGTATCAACTTTTATCTATTGTTGTCTCAAATGAATGGTGATATATTTGTTGTGGTCAAGTTGGAGGCTCCATAGATTTCAATGCAAGAGGAGAGAATATCAAAGGGAAGTAGTAAGGATTTTAGTTGGGATTCTAGTTGGAATTTATTTCCTCTTACTTTTTACTAGCGTTTCACATTTGTTAAGGCACAAGTATATATTCAAACTTTTTTGGCATCTTGTTATTGGCCTACATCTTGGTGGAAGAATGAAAGGAAAGGTTGTTTGAATTACAATACTAAAGAAGGCACATGTCACAAGGTCTCGATCAAAGGTTGGTGTAGAGCATAGATTAAAAAATATTGCATGGTTCATACACTTTTGCAATCAAATTCAAGCCTAGGGACATGGGATTTTGGTTTATTTTAATTTCCACTTTTCTCAACAGATCATTTGTATCTGGATTTAATCAAGGAAACAAACACCTTGCACTAGATGTGCCACTGGAGCCTCTTGTTCATCATGCCAAATGAATAAACAATAAACATCCTCCTCTTGTGTCATGCTTTGCTTTTCATAATTGTATTGCATTCTTAGTTTCTTCCCTATAAGGCTTTGCATGCACACTATTATTGCAATGTTCTTCATGGTGGTATTTCCTCTGTGTACTAGTTGCTTTTGGGGTTGTGGATTGTCTTTTGTGATTGATTTGTTAGGCTTGAATTGATGCCCTCTTGTCAGATTCAGCTGTGAGTACTTTTACAAAGATTTCATTTTATTTTCTTTATTTTTTAAACTTTTGGTTGTTAAATCTTAAAATAAGGTTTTGGTTCCTAGATCTTATTATCCATTTGCAGTAGTGGTTGGTTTCTTTTTTAAGATTATACACAATTAGGTAGGAAAATTAGCTTTCCAAGTAGATAGGATGATACTATTGCAAATTTGCCATTGCACATGGAATAAATGTTTCCTTCTAAAATTAGATATGCAATTAGATGTAATGTACAAGTCATTCATATTATTTGGCATCTAATTAACTACTGCAAAAGACAGTCTTTAACTTTTAGTTGAGTCATTGTAATAATTTTGGTTAGTGTCATTATTACACTCATTGCAAACCATTGTTATTGCCTATTTCATAATCTTATCTGTAACAATTATAATTTCACAAGCTAATTAATTTCCATCCTTTATATGTTACAATGTATTCACAACAAGCCAAGCCAAGAAAATATTTTAAATGTATTCTCTACATTTTCACATCTCTACATAAATGTCAAGAAAGGGGGCAAAAATCAAAACAAATTTTGAAGGTTGGATTTGAAGAGCCTCACACAATGCTTTGTTATAGAGGCTCCAATAGATGTTTTAGGAGCCCATTCATCTCTAAACATTGTTATGATCCATTTAATTATTAATCACTAGCAACTTTTGAATCTAAATTATTATATTCATGAATCAGATGAGATTGGTCATTTTATCTCCAATCAAATGACACTTGCATAGAATGCATGCATTTTGGAGTTCTTAGCTACTATAAATTTTGGAAGTTTTGTGATGAGAATTTGGTACTTATAATGCTAAAAAAATTAGTCTTCCAATATTATTGTGATCAATGTTGAATATAGGTGTTCTTTTCTTTGCTTTTTTTTTTTCTGCTCAACAACTCTAGATGCATGCAATAAACACTATATTCTAAAATGAAAGAAATTTACTTCATCACTCTTTCTATTGCTCTTTCTAAAATTTTGGTCATGTTTTACAATATCTCCCAATTATAATCCAATCAAATCTATATTTTTCAATCAAGATCTTTGTGGTGTGATAATACTCATATCTACTTTGTTAAAATATTTCTTACTCGTTAAATAGTATAATACTTTTCTTTCTTTATAGTCCCATTTTTTAGAAAGTCGATGAACTATACATTTGGACTAGGACACTTCTAATAGAAGGCTCAAATTTTAGTCTATTATTAAAATTACTTATGCTTGTTAAATAGTAGGTTGGACAAGCATTGAAGCATTAATATAAAATTATACAAATAGGAGAACCCCAAAAATGGACTTACAAGATCGTAGGTTTTCTCAACAAGAAGGTTTAAAGATTCTTCTTTAACCAACAAACAAGCTCTCTTCTTAGAAAAATAGACAACCACATCTTTCATCTACGTTCTAGCAACCTTCCTCAACTACTCATTTTTAAGAAGATAAAAAACAACTATCTCATCAAGTCTATTCAATAGTTTGTTCTTGAAATTCTTTTTCACCTACAATAAAATTAAAAGAAAAATTAGTGCAGTGGTTTTTCTTTTAAAAATAGTAGTAATTTAATGACAATTAAGATTTTGCAAACCATTACTTAATTACACCAACCTCTTGCATTACTATATAGTGTGCAACTTTTATGGACGTGAGTCCAGAGAGTCCTAGAAGCAACAACTCTACTCCAAGTTTGGATGTTATTATAAATATTGTATTGGAAAATTTAACTATCTAACCATTCTCATCTGTCAATCTACCATCATCAAGAACCTAAATTAGGTGTCGAGTTTAGATACATGTGTCTTCTCCACTTCATGAAATATAACAACACTATATGCATGTACAAATGTCAAGATTCCTTGCAATGGTCCTTTAATGTCATATTTATATATCATCTTCATTTTTCCTCTATATTTTTTTATTTCCAAATTTTTACATTGAAGGCATGTTTTATGTTTTCCAACTATATTATAATTTCTAATAATCATAGTTCTTGACACAATCTATCACAAAAAAAATCATATCAAAAAAACAAAGTACAACAATATGAAAGTACAAATAATAAGAGTTACACCAAATAATTTAACGATTGCTAAAGATTGTTAATTTCTTGATTGAACTTACTTTATAATAGAAGAATACATAATATATTATAATATTATAAACATATAAGTCTCCAAATTCTTAAATTGAAAGAAAGATTTCAAGATTATTCTTTCTAAAGCTAAAACTAACATATAAATTAGAGTGAGCTCAAGTCAGTAATCTAGTATTAGGTTGAATAGAATCAATAATTAGTTCAATCTCTTTAAGGTTGGATGAAATCCCTAGGGTTGTCCCTCCCTCTACAAATCTCTTCATTGTTATAGCATGAGTCTAAATGCTCTCAAAAGGCTAGATAAAATCACCAAGTATTGCTCCATTTATACCAAAAATTAACATTGCCAACAAAGTAGTTTTTATTGAAAAATATGGGTTGGAACATGATCCATATTCTTTAAAGGAATAATCTGGCTAGTCACAACAACAAAAAATGACACAAAACATTGATGCCACACATTTTTAAGCTAAATATGCTAGATAAAATTCTAGGTCCATCTTAACCTCAATTTGACACTCAATAAGAAAACTCTACAAATTTGGATCAATCAAATTTTGTAATAAACTTATTCAAAGAGTAGAAACAACAAGCATTATACTTGATTACAATGACTTTCCCTATAACTTAAGCCTCTATTGGAAAGGAAAACAAATACCATCTTTTCTACTACAAATTTTGATGTATTAGAAGTTGTATTTTAAATGGAGTATTTATCAGTATGAATTTTGTATAGACAAAATCAAAATTATTCTTTCAATCTTTGGCATTGGGCAAGAGCTTAGCTACCTCGCAACCCTTGTTATTATTAGTTTGTGTTAAAGAAGGATATTAATTTATTATTTAGTTTTCTTTCCAATTAATTTTAACCAATGACTACACAATTAAAATATTTAAACAAAATTTCTCAAGTTTAAAATTGATTTTTATTTTTTTAATGTTAAAATATCATCTTACTTTATTCTTATTGGTTAGAGCAAGGAAAAAACTCAAAATTCTCAATATATATATATTGCATTCAATTACTTTGTACAATAGTTTGACAACCTTTTCATTTTTTAACAAAAGTATTATCACAATGATGGTCCATACCATGTCTTATAACAAAGTTTTTGACTGACCAATAATATCCCAAAGAACTACATGTTCGATAGACATGTGACTTAGTAGATTGCATATTTACCATATTATTCTTTGAGCTAGAATATCATTGAAAGCGGAGGAACATAAAGCCTATTACATCAAAGAATTTAATGACACATGTGAACACAAGGATAAAGAATATTTTGGATTTGTGATTAAAGGAAAAGCCAAAAATTTAATTGTTCATTTAAGGACTAACTCTCATTATTTATTAGGCATGAGCCTACAACACAATGGTAAATTGTGAGCCTCTTATCTGAGAGGTCTTGGGTTTGACTCTACACAAGCTTAATATTAATAATAATTGATCACATCACATAATAATAATGAATCTTGGCTTTGGCCTCTTACCGATCAAAAAAAAAAAAACTCTCATTATTTACGACGTGAAACTAGTAGATGGAAGGTCCCTAAAGAAGGGTGGGAAGAGAGAATCTATACTTTTTGCAGCAAAGGAGTGGTGGAAATGGAATGGCACTTTATCAAAGAGTATGTTGCATATGAAGATATTTGAAGCGAGTCAAGGATAGCCTATAGGTGGGCAATATGAAAGAACTTTTTGAAGAGGCAATATTACACAAGACATCTAGCTTCCTAATATGGATCTACAACAAAAGGAACAACCTAGAGAAATTATAGTAGGATGCTCAACTGGCAGTTTGGTCCCTTAGACCGATGGTCTTGTGGATGTAATCAAAACCTTTCATTTAATAAGCCTAATTTATTATTGATATTTTGACTTATTTTATTTTTATCCATTCAAGATTGTAATATATTTCCATGAATATTTTGATAATAGACAATTCTCCTCACTTATTAGTACTTGTCATAGGCTAAGTACTTTATTTTATGAATTGTTAGTCTTATCTGGTTATTAAGTAATTTTTTCAACTAATTTCTATCATTTATAAAATAATTATATTTCTTTCTACATGAAAAAATAATAATTTTTATAGTTAATATGCACATTTATTAGGCTAATAAATTGTTAAATTTATTTATTGACAATGTGATTGGTTAAGAAAAATTGAGTCTTATCGATGCAAGGTAGTATGATAGCTAGGCCAAAGGCTTGCCCAATTATCATGCAACCTCACTGAGTTAACACAATGAAAGAAAAATAGCCAAGAGACAATGCTAGAAAGAGAGGAACAATAAATCTATATTGATTCTATAGACACTTAAATCTGATTACACCGCTTCGGTACTCCTATTTAGCTATCTCTAAAGGCATCATTAATTAAATTCTTATTTAATTAATCCATTTCCATCCCCTAGCTGATTAATTTAATTAATCATCTATAGTCCTAATTGATAAATCAAATAACCCATTATTTATCAATTAATCCTATTCTCCTATCTAATTCCAAAAATCTCAAATTTATTAAAATCACTTTAAATAAATAAAGCCCTCAAATCCTAATAATCCTAAAACTATCCCTAATCCCTCCATTAGCCTAATCCACCCCATCCACCCATACTAACCTAGCTTAGTCACTAACTCACCCACCCTCATGAATGCCATCCACTTGCCCATCTCTAAACTAATCCTAACACAAGCCTAATCCATCCCCTAATCATTTGCACATTCCTAAGCAAGCTTAAGACTTTCCTAAACCAAACCAAAGTCTCCTCTCAAAAATATCCCACCCACCTAGTCCTAAAGGAAGCCCACTACCCCTTAAATGCCCTTAAATGCTCTTACAAGCACTTATGAGGGCCATTTAAAGCCTTGAGCCTCCTTTGTTGACTCATCCATGCCCTTTCCTCCATCCACTCTCCCTGTGACGTGTCACTCTCTGATTGGCTGTAAAGAAGCACAATCCATGTGCTCTCCTCTCATTCAATTTGAGCCCTCCTTAACCATTTCTCCATCCTTGCATCTTAGCCCTCCATCCCTTAAGCCTCTTGCCTATAAATTGGATCCTCTCCCAAGCCAAAGGAACACAATCCATAACCTTAAAGTTACCATGCCATTTTGAGAAGCCAAATTCATACCAATTTCACATATCCACACCAAAATCCGCATAAATTCCACCATTGAAGCAATTTGAAGCTTGAGCATACATCCCAAATCCACATAATACACATCTCCAAATCAAGTGATCATCCTCATTGACAGAGCCTATCTATGGCCTATATTCTAATTGGAGGACCTTACTTTGTCTCTCTTGAAGTTTATATTGATTTTGTTAGTTAATACTTTGGTTTTTAAATAGATTAGTATTTCTTGCTAACATATTAGTGTACACATTTTGGCACGCCCGGTGGGACCCCGCAAGGGTCATTTTAATCTTACTTAATGCTAGTTTCACATACTTTTTCATGTTTTGGCTAACCATGAGAAACTAACGTTTTATGGTTTAACTTTTGCATCTTTATCTTGTGGTTTTTGATTGAAGGGTACAATTGACCGTCGCAAGAACATGCACACAACCCTCTAAGTAGTTTTTACATAGTCAACTCTCAAAAAACCTATTTTTTCATCCCCTCAGTCATAGGAATGTGAACTCGCAACTGCGGGAACGCACCATACTCTGGCAGGATCGCGAACCTGTGACTTCGAGAACACAGGAGAATCTACAGGAACACCATCAACATTAGCCAACACATCAAAAATGACATGACACATGGCAACAATTGCAACTGACAAACCTGTTGATAAATTCGCCAGCGAGAATGCGCCTCAGAGCAACGGGATCGTCATTCCTTCTTACGAGAACACACACTACTTTTCTTACCTGCTATTAAAATTGTAATAAAATATCTTTCTGTGGGACTGTCATTCTCACGTGTGGGAAAGTTGTAAAAATCATAAACCAGTAGGATCGCTCTGTTCAAAACGAGCTCCTTGGTCTTTCATTTTGTTTTTTTACTAGTTTTTCCTAGCATGAAAGCATCATGCTAAACCCGCAGGAACGCATCCCCGCAAAACAAACTACAGCGGGATCGCGAACCCCCTTGTGAAAATGCATGTACACTTGCGGGAACGCTGGTTCTTGCATTTTCTCTGTGGGAACGCTGTCTGTTTTGTTGGTTTGATTATAGTCATTGTCACTTGTCTTTGCAAATTGAAAAACAATGAACTTGTATGTCTAACAACCCCACAAATCAAACACTTCATTTTGGAGCTTAAAAAGAACAACTACAAACTTTCAATTCTGCATGCAATCTAGGTAAACTTCAATTTTTGGGCATCTTCGAAATTTGCTAAGTTAAAACAATCAACAAAAACAAACTTGAGTAGTTTATCATTGGACTCACCATTTTTCTAACCACCCATCAATTCAAACCCTTTGGTTGCAATCTCAGCACCATACTCGAGGCAATGGGTCCACTTGAAAAAGGTGTTAAGTGTTCCACAATCGAACTCTACTCACTTGGTTTTTGAGGGTTTGACTTAAGTTAGAGGATTTCTTGAATGTATAAGAATTGAAATTAGGTCGATCAAACACTTCAAGCTTGGGTTCTAAAATTGAACAAAAATCAATTGACGTGGAGGGCCTCTGGGCGCGCGAGATTTAATTTGCAGACCCTAACTCTTCTTCTTGCTTGCATTCTTCGACCGATGTTACTTTTGTTGATGCATCTCAAAGTTGGAATTGAACATCTAGATCTTAATCACTTGTGTTTTCAATAGATCAGACAATCTAAGAATCAGTTGGTGAAAGAACTCTGCTTTTTAGCCCAAGGTCATCTGAATCTTCTCTCCCTTTGTCGCCTTTTCCAGCCATCTTGGGTGCATAAGACTAGGATCCAAAACCTTATTTTTTAGTTTTAGGAGGCCTACTTGGGGATTTCATCACCCCTTGGGACGACCTCAACTCCAGCATTCCAACGGAGTATAAAAATCGGGAGGTGAATCCAAAGACACCTCTCTTGGGATCAAGATTTTGTCACTCGGGCTAAGCCTCAAGGAAGTTTATACCCTTGAGAAGTGAAAGAGGAGAAGTGGGTTACCGCTCCTCTCAACTGTGTGATATCTTTTTGGTTTCATCTACAGATTTGGGCCTAACGTACCTTGCGTATATCGAGGACTCCCTAGATAAACCAACTATTAGCTTTGTAGCCAACCATCTAGGATGTTCATGTGCTTGAAGTGATTGTTTGAAACATTTGTAAAAATATACACACTCCTTGGCCCAAGTATCACATTCTGGAAATCAAAACTTCTATCTGGTTGTTCCTATCTATTGCTTGATCTTTTACTTGTTGAATGAATGTTTTCCAAACTTGGTCAATCCTAGCTTAGGGCACACTTAGCATAGTTACTACCTCCAAAAACCCCCATAGTTGTGATTTTTAATCCTTGGAAATATCTCATGTCAAGCCATCCTAAGACTAAGTTTAAGAAGGCTAAGCTTCCTCAAATACTAGCCTATAAGGAAATCGAAGCAAAGCATAAGAAACATACCCCTAACCCTAGGATTGCCAAATTGGATCAAATTGAGAAAGACGGAGTTGAGGTAGCATTGCAAACTGAATGAGACTACAAAATCCAAAACCTAACCCTTTGATGTGGTGTTAATATGAACCTTATCAACAACTCTACTACTACTCATTCTGATTAGGTCCTTCCTTTTCCACACACACTTACACACTTATAGGTTTAGTCTCTCATCTAGGAATTGCACTATCCCATTCAAGCATTTGAAGTTAGACCATCTCCTCTCATCTTAGGTTGTTGAAGAAGAATCCTCCACCTACACTGTTAAAATCTTAGCGTTATTTTCCTCACTCACTTAGAAACATTTTTTCATCACATCTCTCATCATCTTGAGTATCCTTGAAACACAACACTTTGCTAGGAATAGGTTGTTTTTGGTGTCCCACATCACCTTGAGCCAAAGGTTAGGGTCACACTTTTTTGCATCACAATCACGTTTCCCACATTCATATTTTAGGAAAACACAAGTTTCTTGCGCATAGCACCATATCATTTAGACACCCTTAGTATCATCCCTCACTGCATTTGCATCTTTAGGAAAAGAATCCTTTCATGCCACCCACCACACATTTTGGTAGGTACACATGAAAAAAAGGCATGGATCCTAGTCATAGTGGTAACACATCTCGAGCTCAGCCATACTCTGTAGTATCCATGACACCATCAAACCCACCACCACAAATCCCAAAAGAACCAAGATCATCCATAGATATTGAGGCTTTCATGAACCAACTTGGTCATGCTACCATCGTAAATGCCATCGTAGATTGCAACAAGGGAACCATCATGGCAAATTTCTTATGAGACAATGTTGGTGTCTTTGAGTTTGGACGTCCACCACCTATCGACATAACAGATCCTACTCACCCATTATTTGGATGGCAACCACCTCAGGTAGAACCAGTAGACCCAAATATCCCCTCGACCCAAGTGTCGGTTCCCATTCCACAGAACACTCATCCCATTCTCACTCAACCATTAGTGCATACTACATCTCAACCAACCTCAAGTATACCATTTGCATCTGTTTCCACCACTCATTTTTCTGCTCCACCAAATCCTCCATTTGCATCTAGTGACACTACCTTTTCGCTTCCACCCCATATCACATCTAGTCCATTTGCTACTCAAATACCACCATTAGGTTCCAATACCTCATCTTCCATCCCACCAAACATCACTATCAACCCCTTTGTAACTAGCCAAATCTCTTCAGCCGCATTTCCTTTGGGACCTTGGAATATTACTGCGACACAGGTGCCTATCACTAGTCTTCCCCCTAGCACTGTAGTCACATCCGCACCTCCGACACTGTCATCCACTGCTTCACATAGCTATTCACTCCCACCCCTCACCAACTATTTCTCCATGCCACCTCTAGGCAATAGCCCAAATCCACTGCCACTGCAATTCCCTGTAGTAAACACTTTGCCATAAATTAATTACCTTACGCCTATTCCAAATTAGTCCTACTGTCAAGTAGGTACACAACCCACATATATTGGGCATGGTATATATTCCCAGAGCATAGCACAAGCATTATCTGCATTACCACCTTTTTAGTCGCAGTCTTCACATCAGTAGTATGCCCAAGCACCCACACAGAACTATCTCATAGGGCAGCAACCTCATAGTTATCTACCACACCAACCTCAACAGATGCAACAGTATGCACAAACCACATTCCATCAAACCATAGCATCCACTCCACCGGTTATGCAAACCATTTTTCCATAGATGCCATATGGTCATCAGAGTTCTCCATATCACACTTCAGATTCTAGCATGTATCCTACATCGGGGGCACCCACTCCTCCACCTATAAAGTCTGAATGGGAAGAGATGAAAAATGTTCTCAAAGCCCTCAAGGATGGGATGGACACCAAAACTTTCAAATTTGAAAATGATTGCCCATACCCTTTTGATAGGACTATCACATTGACTCCATTTCCTAAACATTTCGAGATCCCCAAGTTTGACAAATTTAGGGGGAAGAGTGATCCAGTCACACATGTTAAGGAATTCTATATGCATTGTTAGGAGGTAGCTTATAATGATGTGTTCCTCATGTGGCTTTTTCCCAAGAGCCTAGCACGACCAACCTTGGAATGGTTTTGTCGTATCCCCCAAGGTACTATTAAAACTTTTGCAAAACTTTCTAAGGCCTTTGTTGCTCAGTATACCCACCTTGTTGAAACTAAATTATCTGTAGTAGACCTTGTCCACACTAAACAAAAGGGAGGAGAAAGCCTTGTAGAGTACTTACAACGCTGGCAGATCCTCACAACAAGGATCTCTTCTACCATCCCTGAGCGCCATCTTGTCAAGATGTTCATAAATAACACACACCCTAGCCTCACTCATCATATGGTTATGAACTATTTACAAACATACAAGGAAATCAAAGAAAAAGGAATGGGCCTCGAGCAAGGTCTCATTAAGGATGGTTCCATCAGATTGTACAAAGAAAACACCCAGGATTGCGATTTGAGCAATGACAAAACCCGATATTGGAACAAAAACAAGAATACAGTAACAGATGGTGCCACTAACACTCAACAGGTCCATATTGTTAGGGCGACTACCAATGTTCCCACCACATTTTTCCAACAACAAACTTATCAACAACAACCCCCTGTGTATCACCAGCCACCCGTGCAAACTCATCAGCAAATACCGGTTCCTCATAATCAAACTAATGCTATCACACTATCAGTAGGTAGTAAACCCCATATTCAAAGGCAACCACAAACACACACCCCATTGGGGGAGCCTCTTGATACAATCTTCAAAAAATTGGCCAAAGATAACCTTGTTCGGTATCCACAAATGCAACCCTTGGAACCCAATCAGTCTAGAGCATCCTGGTACAAAGATCCAACTTAAGGATTATTTACAGGACCTCATTGACTAGAAAGAGATCACAGTGGGGGCACAACCCTCACCTAATGTAGGCTTAATGATGTATTAAAATGCTTTCCCTCCTCATAACACAAACCTAAGAAAGGCACTTGCAAACCCTCCTGTCAACAAACTGAACAATGCTCTGGGTAAACAAGGTGACAACCGAGACACATCTCAGAATTATACCTCAGCATACTTAGACTATGGTAGCTTAATTGGTTGCATATCCCAAGTTGAACCATCCGTCAATGTCACCAATATCAAAGGACCAGACACTCAGTGTGCAGTTGCTACCCATCGAACATGACTCAATATAGCTAGTCCACCTGTATCCACACAAATTAGAGCACCATTAGCACAACCACCTCCATCTCAAGAATCTCCATCAGAATCATCTTCACTAGGGCCACAATATAACATTTTGGAACACCTTGGAAACACGTCGGCCCATATCTCCATCCTGGATCTCTTACGGACAAGCCCACTTTATCAAGAGATCCTTGATAGCACTCTATGTGAGTCACGCGTCCCCTCTGACATAAACGCCACTGAGTTTCACAACTTGGTTGGCCATCTTTCAGCCTCCTGTGCCTTATCTTTTAAAACCACTGATATCCCAGCAATTGAACCCGATCACATCCTCCCACTTCGCATCGTTGTTATGGTTTCTGACTTTGCAGCCAAACGTGTCATGATAGATAATGGATCAGCTCTAAACCTATGCACTCTAAAGTTCATCAAGCAGGTAGGATATACTGAAGTAGATATCATCAATGAGGTGATCACCATCAAGGCATATGACAATTTGGAGCATACTACTAAAGGAACCATCTTGCTCCCTATCAGAGTCGGCCCAGCCACTCAAGAAACACTTTGTCATGTAGTGTATCTTAATCTTCCATATAACATCCTCCTTGGTCATCCATGGATTCATGCCATGAAGGTCATTCCATCCACATATCATTAGTGCATCAAATTTCCACATAATGACACTGAGATAACCATCCACGCAGATCCTGAACCCTTTGCTTATTGCAATGCGGTTGAAACTTCATACACCAATCATTGTCCTAGAATTGAAATTGGCACCACCACGGCTAGTTCCTCTAGGACCTGCCATGATCCAGACACCATTTTAGCCTCCACTCTTTCCACAGTAAAGATCAACTACCAAGGTTGTGGTGAGTATAGTCTCATAGATGTTTTTGCTGTTGGCGCTCTACCACTTGACCCACATACTCAAGGATGCCCAACACATCAAGGGCCTATACCAGAAACCACCTCTCGACTTCATCAGTTAGGCCCTACCACATTTGTCACCAAAGGTATCCTTGATGGAGCAAAAAACACACCAAACATTAACACATGGCTATACAAAGAGCCACCTCCTAAAAGTGAAGCACTTCTTGATCACTTTAAATAGAAATATCCCTAGTCACATTGCTTGGCCACGAAGCAATGAGATTATCAAGGAAGTGGTTTAGGCTTCCAGGAATCAGGTATGAGACAACCTATAGAAGCACACCAAGGGTAGAAAACCAAAGGCTTGGGCTATGGACTTCCCGCAACTGGGGGCACTACAACAGAAGGCCACACCTTTATGAACATCCAAAACACTCTCGTCAAGGTTGAAGACATCCCTAAGGAAGTTGAAAAGAAAGCTCACGACGATATTTTCCTTGACGAAATAATCCTTGGAGCCTTTATGCTCTGCCAGTTATCCTTCAATCTCATAGACCTCCCCCTCACTCACCTTGAACTCATAGATTGGGACCAACCAAGTGTCGTTCATGTTGACAAGTTCTCTATCGAGCACGCGCTCCTTAAATTCATGGGGGCAAAAATTCCACATAAATGATTGCCTCCACCATCGGCATATGTCTACAAGCTAGATCCTGCAGGTTACTTTGGGGAGAAGGAAATCTCTAGTCGCAAAAATGAATTTTTAAAAGAAACAAAAAAGCAAAAAGATAAAAGAAAAACATACCATGGTGAAAAATCCTCTAGAGCGCCATTAGGTGACTCCAAAAATGAAACAAAAATAAAGGACGTATCTAATGGTGAAAACCTCTCTGAGGCACCTGAGGATGGAGATTTCATCCTCCCCCTACAAGAGCATCGAACTCCTATATCTTCAGTTTTGACAGAAGAAACTTGGCCTATAAATATCAATCTGACAGAGATACCACATATCACATACATCGCAGCCTCTTTACCACCTGAACAAGCAGATCTTCTTCTTGAAGTTCTCCGTGAAAATATAGGCCACTTTGCATGGTCATATCAGGATATGCCAGGGTTGGACCCCAAACTAGTTGTACACCATCTAGCAATGGATCCAGGGGCCAAGCCTGTAAAGCAAAAA
The DNA here is from genome assembly GCA_028749045.1 of Cupressus sempervirens. Classification (NCBI taxonomy): domain Eukaryota; kingdom Viridiplantae; phylum Streptophyta; class Pinopsida; order Cupressales; family Cupressaceae; genus Cupressus; species Cupressus sempervirens. The sequence goes on along the minus strand of CM053792.1, from coordinate 764,904,205 downwards.
CTTCAAAAAATGCACCCCAAGGTGGCTTTATTAGTCAAAGCAGAGCTAGAGAAGTTGTTTGAGGCCAAAATCATTCGACCAATAGATTATTCTAAATGGATTTCTAATATGGTACCTATTACCAAGCCCTCTGGTGATATCAGGATTTGCACCGATTTCAGGGATCCTAATAAAGCTTGTCCAAAGGATGACTTTCCATTGCCAAATATTGACATGATTGTGGATCTCACCATAGGTCATGAAATCTTGTCACTAACGGATGGTTTCTTTGGATATAATCAGATTCATATACCAGAAGAAGATCAGCATAAGATAACGTTTACTACACCTTGGGGCACATTCTACTACAATATGATGCCATTTGGGTTAAAGAACGTTGGGGCAACCTATCAATGCGCGATGACGATCATCTTCCATGACCTAATCCATAAAATACTTGAGGATTACATGGATGATATTCTAGTCAAGTCTCTTAATGCTTTGGATCACTTATCTCACCTTGAGGAAGTGTTCAACCGACTAGCAGAATATTGTCTCATGCTAAATCCAAAGAAGTGTGTCTTCAGTGTTACTTTAGGAAAGCTCCTAGGCTTCATTGTGTCATAGCGTGGTATTGAGATTGACCCTAAGAAGGTCAAAGCCATCATGGATATGGCTCCTCCTAAGACACTCAAGCACCTTCGTTCTTTGCAAGGAAAACTCCAATCAGTCTGGCGGTTCATTTCTCAGCTTGCTGATAAGTGTCAACCTTTCACTCACCTGCTTAAGAAAGATCAAAATTTCAAATGGGACTTCGCTTGCCAGCGCAATTTTGAACTCATCAAGAAATACTTAGCTAATCCACCTATTTTGGTTCCTCTAGTTGCAGGGCGCCCCCTCATATTGTACATCATAGCCACTCCCATAGCATTAGGGGCTCTGCTAGCACAACTTGATGATGCAGGAAAGGAATGAGCTATTTATTACATCAGCCAAACATTAGTGGGCTATGAGCTCAACTATATGCCAATGGAGAAGGCATGCTTAGTAGTGGTGTTTGCCACCCAGAAGCTACGTCACTACATGTTGAGTCATACTGTACAACTGATATCAAAGATTGATCCATTGAAATATATGCTCTCTCATATAGTACTCACCAAACACCTGGCAAAATGGGCTATGCTTCTCAGTGAGTTTGACATTCAATATGTTGACAGAAGGCCATCAAAGACTAGGCTATTGCAGATCACTTGGCTAATGCACCCTTAGTTGCAGATCACCCACTCATCATGGAATTTCCAGACAAATACCTCTGTTTGATAGAAAAAAAAATCACTTTGGAAGCTATATTTTGATGGCTCCTATACATCTCATGGCTTCAGTGCAGGCATACTCTTGGTTACACCTCAAGGCGATTATATTCCTAAATCTTTCAAGCTACAATTTCGGTGTACCAATAACATTACAAAGTATGATGCCCTTGTTGCGGGACTAAAAATTGCCATTGAATGGAATATCACATAGCTTTAGGTCTATGGTGATTCTCAGTTTATCATCAAACAAGCTTTGAATGAATATCAAACTAAGGATGACAAGTTACTACCTTACAAAGATCTGGTTGATCAATTAAAGGAGCATTTCACTCAGATCCAGTTCATACAGATACCTAGACTCTAGAATAAGGTAGCTGATGCTATGGCTACTATTGGTTCTCTCTTGGAAATACCACACTAAGCTACGCAATATGAATTCTTGGTTAAGCAGTTGAATGAACCCGCATATGAGAATGATGAATCAACATGGGTTTGTATCTTGGGTGGTCCCCAATCTCCATGGTACCATGAAATTCATGCTTACCTACTAAATGGTATCATATCTCATCACCTCACACGAACCCAACTCCAAAACCTTATTTGCAAAGCTTCCCGTTACACTATCATCGCCCAAACCCTATATCGTCATGGTTATCATGATACTCTCTCTTGATGTTTAGATCAAAATGAGGCTGTGATGGCTCTCAAAGAGGTACACGTTGGACTTATGGTGCTCACACAAGCGAGATGGTGCTAGCAAAGTAGATCCTTCGGGTTGGATATTATTGGCCTACTCTAGAACATGATGCATGTGAATTTGTGAAAATATGTTTACCTTGTCAACAACATGCTAATTTAATCTAGGCTCTAGCATAGGACTTGCAACCCATTGCACCACCATGGCCTTTTTCCTGCTGGGGATTTGATCTTGTTGGTCTTATTGCGCCACTTTCTTCAGAAGGGCACAAGTGGATAATCACCGCCACTAATTATTTCACTAAGTGGGTCAAAGCAGTTCCCCTCGTTACTGCCACGAGAGTTCAGATGTCCAAGTTTATATTGTATCATATTATATGTCGCTTTGGCATCCTAGCTACCATTTTCATAGACCACGGAGGTAATTTTAAAAACCTAAATATGGAGGAATTGTGCACTTCCCTTCACATCCATCACTACTTTTCTAGCCCGTATTTCCCACAAGGTAACGATCAGGTAGAGGCAACTAATAAAATCCTGCTCAGAATCCTTAAGAAAGTTGTCAATGACTCCGGTTGTGATTGGCATTTGCAAATTAATCCTGCCCTATGGGCATACCGCACTTCATTCCATACAGCCACTGGCACAACTCCATACTCCCTGGTCTATGGTGCTGAAGCAGTCCTACCTATTGAAGTTGAACTCCCATCACTCCACGTTTCTCTCTGAGGAAAGATATCTGATGAAGAATATAGAGTGGCTCAACTTACTCAACTCGATCTACTTGATGAAAAAAGGCAATAGGCCTATGACCACCTCATGGTCTATCAAAGTCACCTCAAGCGCAATTTCAACAGGAAAGTCCATCCGTGTAGTTTTCAGGAAGGTGACATGGTCCTTAAAGAGAATAAGAAGGTTCAAGCTGACAAAGAAAAGAAAGGCAAGTTCGAGCCCACATGGCTTGGTCCTTATGTGGTCACAGCATCTTTTGGCTCAGGAGCCTATCGGCTATCTACCCTTGAAGGTGAAGTCCTAAATGATCCTACCAACATTATTCATCTCAAGAAATTCTATGCCTAAGGATAGAATATTGTAGAAAAAGGGCACAAATAAATAAATAAAAATAAAGCGTCCAATGGTGAAAACTTGGCAATTCAAGCACCTTGGATAGGCCCCTGGTGAAAACCTAGCAAATAGGTGCTAGGTGTACTATAGCTCTTCCATTATCTATCACCGACACACCCCGCTTTATCACCCCTCCATAATATATCACTCATCCCCCCCACTTTTCCAAGGTGTTCCTTATTTTTATTCACCATGCCTCGCAACATCATCTTCTAGCACTTTGCACTATGCAACATCCCACCTCATTCTTGTATTATAGCATCCCATGTGTCATACTCGATGTATCCTACCATTGCACTCTACTAGATGTACCCTATCAAGTTCTTTTTATCCTTGTACTTTACCGTATGTAGCATATACAACCCATATAACATGTGTCTCATACCTCTACACTAAACCTTGTCTCCCATGTACCATACCTATGTGAATACAACAACATCCAGACCCTTGTACATAAATCACGCTTTACATAATCCCATCTAAACAAACCCATGTATCATAGCAACACTATCTCCTCATCCTGAGCTTTCCCTCATCATGCATATACCTACTACTATGTTTCATGAATTCCCATGTCCTTAACTAGTCATACTTGTACATACTATCTAGGTCTTGTTGCAACCTGTCAGTAGCTCATCAGTTAATCTCTTTGGCAAAAGGTTCCTTTTTCACTTTGCTGAATCTTTTGTTGTTTCTTTTTTTGGTTGATTGTTTCCATGTATCTTTTGTTGTTTCCTCCTCAAGATCGCTATGATCATTTCATATTATGGTGTGTTTGACTGGGGTAACTAAGGAGGTTGGTTTTGATCACAATCTTTTGCTGCTTGTGAGTCAGTTTGATATTATCCTTGCATATTTCCAACATGTTTTCATCTTTTGATAAAACATGAGGCACTTGGGTAATCTCATTTGCTTGTGGATCACCCAACATCATTCCAACACTGATCTCTCCAAGACTCATGTGTGATGCTAGGGAAATCCTTGTGTGCCTATTTGAGTCAATCCTATGGAATTTTGGGGAAAAGACCTTGACATTCTTAGTAACCTTGGCAGATCCCTAACAATCCTATATCAAATAAAGTGTTCACACTACATAGTGGTACTTCCTCACGAATTATCCCATGCTCAAGCTTACCCTAAACCTCACTTTTATTTTTAGAACCCCTGGTATCCTCCTCCTTGTCATCACCCCTCTCCCTTGAACTATCACTTTTGCTACCCTCAGAATTGTTTGATTCAAAACCTTGAACATCAATTCTTATTCATTCTCATCATGATGTGATCCTTATCATAAGTTACTATCCTAGCTCTAAAATCTCTGCTATCCTCCTGACTACGAGTTTGTTGGTCACTCTTTTTCCAACATTATTCTCCTTAGTGTCAGTATCTCCTATGATCACTTTTTCATATCATAGAACACTATCATAAGTCAAGCATTGGTTATCCTATTCCACCATCATTGTTTGTCTTGCATCTCCTAGAATTTAGTATGTTGTATTATCATAGCTTGTATCCCTTTATCATATCTTGGAATATCATTGCATTCAATTTTTTATGTTATTATCACATGCTTATCATAAATCTCAGGTGTATCTTTTAGTTTGTGTTCTTTTTAGCATATCATAAATTTGCTGTTCTCTCTTTTAGTTTAATTAAAGCATTAGCATTATAGTCATTCATCATTAGATTATGATTCATTTTAGCATTATAGTCAATCATCATTAGATTAGGTTTCATTTTAGCATTGTAGTTCATCATTAAGTTGTACTTCCTTTTTTGTATTTTCATCTTTTATTTTGTAATTCATTTGTTTTAATCTTTCATCCATCTTTAGTTTGTGTTAACATATCCTAAATGTCATGATATTATATTCATTTTCCATATCATAAATCTGTTGTTTATCCTTTAGTTGGTGATTCATTTTACATTTGTCACTTATTTTATAGTTTGTACTTATCATCATACAAATACTCTCCAAAGAAATCAATTCTCCGAGATCACATCACATCCATCATAAGCCACATCACATCATCAAGATCATATCAAAAACCTATCACACTACATGACATCTATCATACAAAAAATCTCATCATCATCACATCTACAATATCATAAGAAAAACATGTCATCAAGGATCACATCAAATCACATCACATTTGTGCTATCATAGATAAAAATCACATCACATCATATCTGCACTATCGTAGCCAAATCACATCAAAATCATATTGTATCATGTATATAATATCATCAAAAATCACATCCTCCATCAAAAACTGTCAGCACAATCATAAAATCATAGCACATATCGCATCCTGCATCACCAATTGTCAACAATATCATCAAAACATCACTGTCTATCCAACACATATCAACCACTATACATAACATCACCAATCCATAACCACATATCTCACCCGAATCATCAGATCTATATATTGATGAAAGAATGAAAGAATAACAATCCATCAGTGTACAAATTCCATATCATACAAATGGGTCTGAGCCCATACAAAATCTCCATGTGTCTCAAAAAAGCCGATATATACAGAGTACTCAGTATCCCAAAAAGTCACCTTCTCATCGATGGTCAACCCATTGTCCTTGCATCATTAGTCTCCTCCTCTACCCCTCTCCCGACCCTTGGTGGTGGTGGTGGTGGAGGTGGTAGCCTCATTAGTCCTCCCCCTATCCCAAAGCTCTCTGCCTCCTCCCTCCTCCCCTGCCGTTGGCTCGACCTTGCCCTCTGACTATGCCCTGTGCACTGGGACCCACCTATACTCTCCCCCCCAGTGCTCCATCCACTCTCGCTTCCTCCCTGCATCCTTGTATGGGTACCTACTGTCCCTGACCACATAGGTCACCTGTAGTGCTCAATCTATGATGCTGACACTGCGAGATGGTACCTCCTCTGATAGAATCCAACCCTCTCCCTCAAATCCTCCATCTCTGCTCACAATCTCCGCAGCTCATCCAAACCCCCTCCCATTTCCACCTACACCCATAAGGTCACCACCTCCACCACCAACCTATCTCGCTCCTGCTAAAGGGCGTCTAGTCTCGCCTGCACCCCCTGCCGCTCCAAGTTCATGGCATCCAACCTCCCCTCCATCTGGCCCACCTCTGTCTGTAGCCTCCCCACCTCCACACCTGCCCTGTCTGCTTGCCCCTATGCTATATCCTACTCCTATCTAAACTGTTTGTGCTCTACTCAGAGTTGATCTCTCTTCTACTGTGTATCACAGAGCAGCTAGCTCATCACTGCGTGTGCCTGCTCTAGCGAGGCATACTGGGCTACCAATCCATCATCTCTCCCCCGACAGACGATCCCCCTGCATCTCCCCCTACTGCCCTCGGTTGCCCCTATGCCTCCTCTCCTCCTCTCTCTGGCTAGGCTCCCCTCTCCTTTGCTCTCCTCTCTGGCTGAGCTCTCCTCTCCCCCCCCCCCCACCCTCCTCCTCTGCTGAGCTGGCTCCTCCTCCTGTGCAACCGCTACTGCCCGCTATAGTAACCCCCTCACCACATACCGCCCCTGTTAGGTTGCTCGAGCTAGCTCCCTTGCCACCACTGCTGCCCTTGTGCCCTGTGCTCTCCCCACTGGTCTTAGCCGCACAAAAGTATCCTAGTACTCCTATGTGGAGCCTGCATCTGCTGCCCCACTGAACCAATCCCACTACTATTGCTCCAGCTCTCACCATGCCCTCAATAATTTGTCTTGATGCAAGGCTGGCCCGTACATCGACACTGGCTTGCGTGTGACCCACTGATACTAGTGTGGATCTCCTAAAGCCACCTACTGCCACCCTAACTGCCACAGTGCCTTGTCTGGCCTGTACTACTCTACTACATACTCCCACCTCTTAAACAAAAATATGGAGAAATAGTATATAGGAGCTGCTCTCCCTCCTCTGCCCACGGTCCCAGGCCCATGTATGGCCTCCACACCACTATCACTATCTCATCAATGCACACTCTCCATTAGTCCACTAAATCTGTGTGGTGGTATGTAAATGGCTTGGCCCAGCTATATGCCATTGGCTCCTCTACTTGCCTATCTCTGTGCCCTAGTAGCCTAAGCACTGCAATATGCTCCCACACCCATACCTGTAACAATGTAGGGAACCCAATACTCCTCCCCTGTCGGCCACCACCTTGGTATACTATCTGATGTAGGTCCCGATATAGCTCGGCCAACATCAGCGAATCCCATGCCGCTGGGCATCATGCATCCACAATCTGCATCACTACTGGAATCAACGCTAGTATAACCCCTGTACCACCTATATCTACAGCAATGTACCTCGAAACTAGCCCTAGAACATAGAAATAGATCTGCCTCTCCATTGTTACGTGATCCAGATGCTCGTCTAGTGTGAACTGTCCCCTTTGGACCTTGTACTCCACTCTAGGCCCCACCAGTCTTTGTATGACCACCTCTACTATCATCTCTCTAGTCGCCATGACTGGCATCCTTCGCACTAGCAGTTTAAAGATGCGATACACATCCTCCAGCATCATCGTCATCTCCCTCGTCGGTAGGTGGAACGTCACTATCTCACTGTGCCATCTCTCACACAACATTGTGACCATCGCCATGTAGGTGCAGGTATGGGGCAACCTCACCAGGTAGCCTAGTTTGATCGCCTCGATCTGCGCCCAGTCGGCCAACGTCGACATCTCTCCAATGCGCAACACTGCTACTCACCGCTCTTGTGACACTAATGCATCCAAGAACCACTACACACCACCAAAACAAATCCAACCGTCAATTTTCTATCTCCTTGTTTATCCTCCCACCCTCCCTTTCCTCAACCTCAACTTTTTCTACCTTTATTTTGCAAAAGCCACGTTCCCGTGAAAATGCATTCTTGCAAAGCCTCACCTCCTGCATTCCCGTGAAACTATCTTCCAACGGGATCGCGATGTTGACTGTGCTATTACCCTTGACTTTTTACCCCGATCTCGTTAGCGCATTCCTATGGTCTCTACCACTGTCGATCCTGTCGATCCTTAGTCCCGCGGGATCGCGTTCCTACACTGTCCCCTTTTTCCCACTTTCCTACTGTGCAAAGACCTTAACCCGCGGGTATGCATTTTTGCTACATGAATCACGTTCCTCTTTGCGGGGATGCTATCCCATCGACTCTACCCCATTCTCGCATAATTTTCCACCTCAGGATCGCTTTCCCACAATAGATTGTTTGGCACCCTGCACAACTCCCACCCGACGCTATTTTCATGGGATCGCGATCCTGCTGATCCCGATCGCGTTCCTGCTGAACCCGTGCCTACGGGATCACATTTTTGCCTTTGTAGGAATGATCTACCAAATGCATATACAAAAATCACAAAGAGGTTTTAGACCCTATCAATCAATTGGGCATGCCTTGTACTCGTACTCATCGCACTATGTTCGCTTGGTGCTCTAGTCGCCCAATACCCGCTATTGTAATCTTCACTACAAAGCTCCTAACCAATAATATCTCCTCCTCAATCTAACTACAAATGACCCCTTCTAGCTCTCTCTACGCCCCTTATAGCCCACCCCAGTGCCCTAACTACCCCTCTCAGTCATCCCACCCTTCACAAGCATTCCCATCTCACAAAAAACAAAACAAAACAACTTTGTACACTTGTAACATATCTTGGTCTATCAGCTTGTACATCCTCTTTTGCTTAGTATCGTTGTATCTATCCAAGCTTTCGTGTCAGTTCATCCTTGATCAACATCTTGCACACATCGCACAACTCTTGGTTAGCTATTCCAATGCCTCCTTTAGTTAGATCTCGTGTCACCAACATGTTATCCTTCTTAGTTTAGCTTGCCAGACGCATCACTCATCCCAATCCATTAGCTTAGGTGCTCTCCGCTCGATCCTTGTAGGATATAGCTTTCCTCCTGTCTGTTCTTGGTCCATTAGTGCCTCATCCTACACATCTCATTGGCAAATGTTTCTCTTTTGGATTTTTGCTTTCTTTTGATTTGGAATTTTCCCTTTGGGTCTTGTAGTATCTTTTCCAAGCAATCTTGTTTGTTCCCTCCTCAAGGTTGCCATGATCTTCCCTATCATGGTATACTGCGCATGGGGCAATCTGAGCGTAAGGTCTTGATCAAGTCTTTTATTTGTTTTTTTTTTGCTTGTAGGTTACCCAGTGTCGGTTCCACACTGCTTCCTCTAGGATTCATGTGCGATGCTGGGGCAATCCTTGTGTGTTTGTTTTGAGTTAGTTCGTCAGTCCTCTGGAAAGTTGGTGCATCGGCCTTACTATTCTTGGTAACCTTGGTACTTACCCAACATTCCTATATTAAATCTAGTGCTCAACTACATGGTGGTACTTCTCTTTGAAGTATCGCCCCGCTCAAAATGCTTCAATGGATTCCCTTCATCTCCATTATCCCCCCTCCATATCCAACACCATCTCTCCCACCCTTGAAACCCTGTTGCCTCAGCTTTATCTTCCCATCATCCATCCCCTCCTTTTGATTTCCTTTTATAGCACTCCACTCCTTCATCCTCCCCCCAAACCTAAAACTTCTTAAGCTTGCTTCCTTTTGTGACTCTGACCTCCCTTTATCATTCTTCTGTAGTGAGAGTTTGAGCTAATTTAGCCCCTTCTCTTTTCCAATTAGTCTCTCTGCTCATCTCAAATTCTTATGCTTTTCAAGAAGACGTTGAGCCTCGTCTTCTCTCTCTATTGCCTTCTTGAGGGGGCATCTCGTAGTCTAGTCTCTCCTCTTTTTATCTGAGACTGGGGCAACTTTTTTGCTAAAACATCTTCCTCATGTCGTTTATATTCGAACTTCTTTGAAATAGTGTTGTCTCAACACTATGTCAAAGAGGGGCAAAATGTAGACACCTAAATCTGATTACACCGCTTCGATAATCCTATTTAGCTATCTCTAAAGGCATCATTAATTAAATTCTTATTTAATTAATCCATTTCCATCCCCTAGCTGATTAATTTAATTAATCATCTATAGTCCTAATTGATAAATCAAATAACCCATTATTTATCAATTAATCCTATTCTCCTATCTAATTCCAAAAATCCCAAATTTATTAAAATCACTTTAAATAAATAAAGCCCTCAAATCCTAATAATCCTAAAACTATCCCTAATCCCTTGATTAGCCTAATCCACCCCATCCACCCATACTAACCTAGCTTAGTCACTAACTCACCCACCTTCACGAATGCCATCCACTTGCCCATCTCTAAACTAATCCTAACCCAAGCCTAATCCATCCCCTAATCATTTGCACATTCCTAAGCAAGCTTAAGACTTTCCTAAACCAAACCAAAGTCTCCTCTCAAAAATATCCCACCCACCTAGTCATAAAGGATGCCACTATCCCTTAAATGCTCTTACAAGCACTTATGAGGGCCATTTAAAGCCTTGAGCCTCCTTTGTTGACTCATCCATGCCCTTTCCTCCATCCACTCTCCCTGTGACATGTGTCACTTTGTGATTGGCTGTAAAGAAGCACAATCCATGTGCTCTCCTCTCATTCAATTTGAGCCCTCCTTAACCATTTCTCCATGCTTGCATCTTAACCCTCCATCCCTCAAGCCTGTTGCCTATAAATTAGATCCTCTCCCAAGCCAAAGGAACACAATCCATAACCTTAAAGTTACCATGCCATTTTGAGAAGCCAAATTCATACCAATTTCACATATCCACACCAAAATTCACATAAATTCCACCATTGAAGCAATTTGAAGCTTGAGCATACATCCCAAATCCACATAATAGACACAAGTCCAAATCAAGTGATCATCCTCATTGAGAGAGCCTATCAATGGCTCATATTCTCATTTGAGGACCTCACTTTGTCTCTCTTGAAGTTTATATTGATTTTGTTAGTTAATGCTTTGATTTTTAAATAGATTAGTATTTCTTGCTAACATATTAGTGTACACAAATTCAATAATTCACTTCATACATGTTGGGCTATAAGGCCTTACCAAGTGAGGCTAATTAAAAATATTCAATTAGAGAATAGATTATTCATGTATCATCTATGATCCATGATATTACAAACTTTCTATCTTACTTTCTTGCATCTCCTAGCATGGCTAAACCTAAGACTTGATTCCCTATTTATACTTGCCCAAATGACTTACATAAGATTCTAGATCTCTATTGGATAAAGAAATAACCAAAATAGGTACACATGCTTACCAATGATTGACCCCATACATTAAATTCAGATCACAAATTAAATACATAGGTCATCTCTTAAAGAAGAACCAAGTAGACACTCAATGAACAAAGGATCCGCATCATCGATTAGACTCAAACAAGTCACCGAACATGCTCAATTAAAGAAGTAAAGGAATGCTTAATGAGCATACACACTAAGCCAAGTCAAGCCAACTTGGTGAAAGAAGACAGAATGAATCCATCAAGCTCACTGCAAGAACAACTACCAAGCAGGATAACCAAACAACTCAGGATGCTCTTGCACTAGGCAACTAGGGTTGAAAGAAATGATTCTCTGAATCATGAAGGGATCACAACCTAAGATGAATCCAACTTAGATTAAGAAATCCACACAACATCTTTAATAGGTCTATTTTGCCACTTTACCTAATATTCTATGTGATCATTTCCTCTTGTGCTCTTGCCAACTCATTGGTTCAAAATCTATTCAATCTCTTCCACTTGTTGCTAGGATAATCACTCAATACAAAAACTTCTTCATTAGGTTCATGATACTCATACAAATCAGCAACATTGAATATAGGTGATATATCCATGTCATCAAGTAACTCAACTTCATAAGCATTACCATTGTCAAATCTCCTCAAGATCTTACAAGGACCAAACTTCTTCATCTTCAACTTACTATATGCGCTAATAGGAAATCTACCTTTCTTCAAATGAACCATCACCTCATCACCAACTTAAAAAATATTTTGTCTCCTTAATCTATTTTCATTATCCTTTTATTTCTAATTACTCTTCTCCAACTTATGTTTCACTTCCTCATGTAAAGACTCCATAACTTCAACAAATTCTTCTCCTTCAACACTTCTCTTCTCTTCTCTAGTAATATCTCTCAAATATGATAAACCTCTTGGTTGCATTCCTATAACAATCTCAAAAGGTGTTTTTCATGTACTCCTATTCATAAAATTATTATATGCAAAATCTACTTGTGCCAATACTAAATCCCAATTACTCAGTTTATCTTTGACTAAAAATCTCAACAAATTACCCAAACTTATGTTTACAACTTCTGTTTTCCCGTCATTCTATGGATGAAATGTAGAACTAAGCTTCAACTTAGTATCTAGCTTCTTCCACAAAATCTTCCAAAAATAATCAACAAACTCACTATCACGATTAGAGATGATGCTCCTCAATAATCCATGCAATCTAACAATCTCCATAAAGAAAATATCTACAATATGCACAACATCTAATGTCTTCTTATAAGTTATGAAATGTGTTATCCTAGAAATTTTATCCACACCAACAAATATAGAATAATTCCCTCTTGTTGTCCTCAGTAAGCCAAGATCAAAATCCACAATGATATCACTCTAAGGTTTCTCAGGAACTAAAATAAGTTTATACAATTTAGTGTTCTAACTTACTCCTTCTGCAACTTGACAAAATCCACAACTCCTTACAAAATTTTAAATATCCTTATACAACTAAGGCCAATAATACTTCTCCTTAAGTAAATTAAATGTCTTATCAATACCAAAATATACAACCTAGCCACTACTGTGTTTTTTTCTTTATCACATCAGTTCTTATAGATCCCCTCAGTATACTTAATTGAATTCCTTTTAAACATGTCTTCTTGAATGAAATAATCCTCATACTTAGTTGATTGATCTTAGAAATTCAATGCCTTGCATGCTCTCCACAACTCAAAAAAATTGTAACCATTTTTATACAAATCTTTCATCTCATCAAAACCAAGAACTTCAATCTTCATCTCGGTCAAAAAAGATCTCCTTCTACTCAATGCATATGCAACTCAGTTAGTGATTCCACTCTTATTCTTGATCACAAATGTCAAATTCTACAAATACTCAACCCATTTTATATGCCTCTAATTCAATTTATGTTGACTTCCCAACTACTATAAATCCTTATGGTCAATATACAACACAAACTCCATAGGTACCAAATGATGTCTCCACTTCTCCAAAGTTTGAACAATAGCATAGAATTCTTGATCGTACACGTAATACTTCTTTTTAGAATCATTCAACTTCTCACTATAGAAAGCAATAGGTTTACCTTCTTGACTCAACACAACTCCGATTGCATTATCACTTTCATCGCATTCTACTTGAAACACTTTATTGAAATAAGGCAAAGCTAACACAAGTAATTCAAAAACCTTTTTTTTGAAAGTCTCAAAAATCTTATCAACTCCATGTATCCACTTGAATTCTATTTTATCTGCTCGCATTATCTCAATCATAGCATTACAATTGAACTGAAATTTTTGATGAACTTCTTATAGAAACTTGCCAATCCATGAAATGATCTTACTTCCCCAACATTCTCAAGTTTATGCCAATCAAGAATTGCTTTTACCTTTTCAAGATCTATATTTATAATGTCAACAAAAATCACAACCCAAGGTACACAATTTCCTCCTTCATGAATGAACACTTTTTCAAATTAAGTAACAATTTATTTCTTTCAATCTCTCCAAAACTTGCCCAATTTGCAACAAATGTTCTTCTCTAGTCTTACTGATTATCATAATATCATCAAGGTATATAATCACAAACTTACCCATGAATTTATTTAAAACCTCATTCATCAACCTCATAAAAGTACTCGATACATTAGTTAAACCAAAAGGAATAACCAACCACTCATACAAACCTTCTTTTTTTTTCAAAGTAGTCTTACATTTGTTGAAATCTAATTGAAAAGATCATTGCTAAGAGAGATTGTTGAAAGAGGGAGATTGTTGAAGAAGACTATGTGTTTCAATCATTGTTTTGTCATTGATGTCAAACCTATTATTTGCTACAAATACTTATAAGATTCAAGTACTATCACTTAGTTAATTGATGAAGAAGATTTGATCAATAAGAGGTAACAAAAGCACCTAGAGGAAAGGTTGAGTTATGATAATGTAATGAAGTACAAGGATAAGTTAAGACAATGATTACATGATGTATTAATAATCTACTTAAGGTTACAAAATTTTGGCTACACTTAGAAAGTTTAGAAGAACAAGTCACACAAAGTTTGTCTACCATGCTTGACCGAGTGAATAGTAGGTGCCGAGTAAAGTCAGTGCAAGCCGAGTAGAAGGTCAGTTGGAGCTGAGTAAGAGCTAATTCTAGTGGATGTTGAGTAAGACAGTTGATGCTGAGTAAATTTTAGTTCATGCCAAGCATCAGTAAACTTTAGTTGTCGAGTGATTTTACAGTTGATGTCGAGCAATGCAGTATGTGTTAAGCATCAGAAGGTTGATAATTTTAAGTTGCTGCATTATGTTAAAGATCAAAGATTCATCGAATCTAAAATGACAAGTTTGTTTTCTTGAAACTTGTGAACCAGGAGGAAGATAAGGTTGATGAGCTAGTGGAAAAAAATATGATGTAAACCATTTTTAGGTGAATTCAAATGGATTCTAGGAGAAATTTCTAGAAGAGATACAAGATATAGGGTAGATACATTGTATCCTACCTAATCCATCCAAACCCTACATTGGAGGATGAAAAATGAGCAAGAAAATATCCTAATTTCCTACTTATAGGAATGTCTGGTCATGAAGCAAAAGTTTTCATGCGTGAGAACCTAAGGAGCAGAAGGAGTTAAGGGGTTTTGCTTCATCAAGTGACCCAAGAGAAGAGTCTGCAATGGCATGTTAAGCAATAAGGCTTAAGGAGATGAATGCTTGAAGGGTGAACAAGTTGTTACAGTTGCAAAGTATGAAACCTAAGCAGAATTGACAACTGAATAGAGATCTAAAATCTACAAGAAAATTTGTAAGTTGTATCAGATCAAAGCTCTACTATTACTCTCTAATAATTGTATCAGTGTAGGGTAAATCCTTTGGATTAATGTTGACCTAATAGTCATCTGTAAATTCTTTAATTGAGTGGCATTCCAAGTGAATGGCCTAAAGTCCTCTAACAAGGCTCACTTCTAACAGGGTGATTGAAATCCTTTAACTGGGTCACATTTAACAGTGTGTATTGTAACCTTTAACAAGGTTGGCCTTTCATAAGGCATCACTTCAAAAGAGTGAAAAGAAGTAGCATGTTACTGGTGGTTTTTCCCAAATTGGGTTTCCACATAAATCCTTATGTCAAGTGTGCTAATGAATCTATTGTGTTTTGTGCTTTACATTTCTACAAGTTGATTTGATAGTAACATACAAGTTTTAGTGATTACATAATGGATGCATGCATGGGTATGAATGTTTTATGAGTTCACTAAGTTGTGAAAAGTTTTATTTATACATCTAGACCTTGGATAACTGATTCACCCCCCCACCCCCCTCCCCCACTTAGTTTTTCTAAAGTATTCCAACAATTGGTATCAGAGCCATCTGCTTAAGAGGACTATTTTCAAGGTACTGGAAGCACAAAGATCAAGATGTCAAATGGAGAAGTACCCAAGCTCAATAGAGATAACTTTCCTGCATGGTAAAGTTTGATGAAGCTACATCTTGGAGGACTTGGGGATCATGCACAATCTACCATTTTAGTAGAACATGTCGATCCAGTTGGAGCCCTAACTGTTGAAGATATGAAAAAGAAGAAAGAACACAATCAGGCGATGTTGGAGATTGCCTCTACCCTAAGCTATGTCAAATTTGATGATATCAAAGGATGTGACATTTTAAAGAAAATGTGGGATGCCCTACACATCATCTATGGAGGAGACAAAAATGTTCAAAGAGCCAAATCTGAAAGCCTCAGAGGTATGTTTGATGATATGAGAATGGAAGAAGGTGAGAATATTGTTCAATATGTTGCTAGAATAAAAGAAGTTGTTAGTGCAATAGGAGGAGCTACTAGTCATATAGATGACCATACTGTGTTAAGTAAAGTCTTGAGAACATTACTACCTATTTATGCTATTAGATTTTCTGCAATTCAAGAACTAAGATGTATTCCAGGAAATGATCTAACCCTTGAAGGTTTGGTAGGTAGACTCACTGCTTTTGAGCTATCTAACTTTGATAATTACAAACCTAAAAGTCTTGAATTTGCTTTCAAAGCTAAGCTATTATTGAAGGATTTTGATGAAGTGAAGAAAAAGAAGAAGAGAAAGATAAAACATGTATTTGGTGATAGTGATACAGATGAGGAGGATGTTGAACAATTGGAAGCACTACTGGCAAGAAGATTTCATAGAGGTAAAGGCAAGTTCAAAGGTAAGTTACCCATTTTTTGTTTCAATTGCAATGAGGTTGGTCATATTGGTGCAAGATGTACATAGAAGAATAACTATAGAGATGGAAATAAGTACAAGAATAGAAGAGAAGATGACAACAAAGATTACAAAGACAAAGAAAAGAAGTCATGCTACATTGTTGAAGAGGAAACCAAGGATGATTCTGATGAACATGATGATGAAGTGGTGTATGTTGTAATGAAGGATGAATCAGATGAAGATGAGGCAACTTCACTTGTGACTTGTGTGAACAAAATGATAGATGGATCAATAACAGTGGATGCTCACATGACATGATTGGAGACAAAGGTAAGTTCATTGCCTTGAATTGTTATGATGGAAATAGTGTAAGATTTGGTAATGATGCACCATGTTTGATAAAAGGAAAAGGTTCTATCAAACTCACAGACAATATTTCATGTGAAAATGCTTACTATGTTGAAGGACTAAATTATAACTTGTTGACTATGTCACAATTGAACAATTTGGGATGCAAGGTTGAATTTGGAAATAAGACTGCTAAGATATATGACACAAATGAGAAACTAATTGGAAAAGGTGATCAAACTAGAAGTAATCTATTCTATCTTGATACAGAGGATGTGTACTTGTCTTGTTGTAAGATTTGATGATGTATAGCTTTGGCACAAGAGATCATGTCATGTTAACTTTGATAATTTGGTTAGTATCAGTAACATGAAGAAAGTTAGAGGTTTGCCTAAGTTGAAGAAACCTGATAATGTAGTGTGCAAACAATGTTAGCTAGGCAAAATGACAAAGTCAAGCTTTAAGAGTAAAGCTTATACCTCTAAAGAAATATTAGAGATTGTTCATACTAACTTGTGTGGACCAATTGAAGTGCAAAGCTACAGAGGAGATAAGTACATAATGTTATTTGTTGATGATTATTCTAAGATGATGACAGTTTTTTTTTTGAAACAGAAATTTGATATTTGTCAAATATTTAAATGGTACTTAGCCAGAGTTGAGAAATAAATAGGCAAAAGTCTGAAATGCTTGAGATCAGATAGAGAAGGATAATTCACATCAAATGAGTTTTAGATTTTCTGCGATGACAAAGGAATCAAAAGACAAACATCAGCCCCTAGGACCCCTCCACAAAATGGAATTATTGAAAGAAGAAACATGTCTATAATGGACTATGCCAGAACACTTATGATGGAGAAGACTTTTGGTCTGAAATACTGGAGAGAAGTTATAAGTACAACTATCTATACTTTGAACCATGTGCAAATGAAGAAAGGTACTCATTCAACACCTTTTGAACTATGGTATGAAAATCCACCCAATGTAAAATACTTTAAGGTATTTGGAAGTAAGTGTTACATTCTTAAAGATGTTAGGAATGGAAAGCTTGATGCAAAAAGTGAAGAAGGTATATTCCTTGGATACTCCAAAAGAAGCAAAGATTATAAGTGTTTGAATTCTTACACTAACAAAATTGTGGAAAGTGCAAATGTGAATTTTGATGAATATACAAAAGTATATGAGGCTAAACCCATGAAAGAACTAGAAGAATACAAATTATTTGTATACTTTTATGAAGGAATGCCTACTGAAGAAGATGCCACAAACCAAGTTACAATCCAATAGCAAGTTTTAGTAACTACCGAGTCACATCTTGTGAATGCCAAGTTGCATTTAGGAACCGAGTTGCATTCAGATCTAAGTTACAGAATGAAGAAGATGCACATTCTGATTTTGAGATTAGTACACATGAAAGAGATGTTGAGATACCTAACAGAGATGTACATAGTGATTCTAAAGCTGAAAGACATAATGAAGAAACAAGAGTTGAGCCAAGATTGTCCAAATATGTCAAAAGACATCATCTTGCTGCTCAAATCATTGGAAACAAATATTCTAGGCCAATGAAAAGAAACAAATTGAGAAGTCAATCATGTTTTCTAAGTATGAAGGAACCTAAAACAATGAAAGATGCATTAGAATATGTGGACTGGTACAAAGCTAAGGAAGAAGAGATTGAACAGATAGAGAAGAACAAAACATGGAGCCTAGTTCCTAGACTAGAAAACAAAAATGTGATTGGCACCAAGTGGGTATTCAGAAACAAGCTAGATGAAAATGGTGAAGTCACAAGAAACAAAGCAAGATTAGTTTGCAAGGGATATGCACAAGAAGAAGGAATTGACTATAAAGAGACATTTACTTCTATTGCTAGAATGGAAGGAGTGAGAACTCTACTTGCTTATGCTACATACAAAGGTTTCAAAGTTTATCAGATGGATGTTAAATCTACATTTCTGAATGGCATACTAGAAGAATAAGTTTACATAGAACAACCAAAAGGTTTTGTTGATGATAGCAATAAGAACATGGTATATAGACTGCACAAAGCTCTATATAGTTTGAAACAAGTACCAAGAGCATGGTATGAGAGACTTGATACTTATCTTGTGAAGATTGGATTTGAAAGGACCGATGATAACAACAATCTGTACATAAAGACAAAAAGAGTCAAAGTTATTTTGTTATCTAAAATATTTGTTGATGATATCATATTTGGAGGACAAGATGCTTTATGTAAGAATTTTGTAAATCAAATGAAGCAAGAATTTGACATGTCTATGTTTGGAGAAATCAAATTTTTTGTGAGATTGCAAGTATATTAGATGAAGTATGGTATATACATCACTTAGTCAAAGTATGTCAAAGAAATATTGAAGACTTTTGGATTAGAATATTCTAAACCAGTAAGTACACCTATGGTGGCATGACACAAGTTGTCAAAGAATGATGACTTTGTTGAGGTAAATCAAACATTATATAGGTCTATGATTGGTAAATTGCAATATGTAGTGCTTAACAAACCTAGCATTACATTATCTATAGGGATATTTGCAATATTCTCTACTAATTCTAGGGAGAATCACTTAATGGCTATAAAGAGAATAATGAGATATCTGAAAGGAACAAAAGAGTTTGGTCTATACTACAAGAAGAATGAAAAGTTTGAACTAAGAGTCTACACTGATGTTAATTAGGCTGGAAAAATTGATGATAGAAAGAGCATCCGTGGAGGAGCATTTTTCTTAAACAAGAGACTAGTTACATGAACTAGCAAGAAACAAAGTTGTACTTCACAATCTACTATTGAAGGTGAATATGTTTTTGTTGCTATAAATTGCACAAACATTTTATGGATCAAATAGCTACTTAAAGGAATGAAGGAAGAAATCATAGAACCAGTGATACTTTATTGTGATAATACACATGTTATCAATCTATCAAAGAATCTAATGATGCACACAAAGACAAATCACATTGCAATCAAGTATCATTACTTAAGAGAATTAGTTCAAGACAGAGAGGTGAAGATGGAATATGTTAACTCAAAGGAACAAATTGTTGATATCTTCACAAAACCATTACCTAAGGATGCTCATGAGTATCTAAGAGGTAAACTAGGGGTGACACCCCTATCAAAGGCTATCTAAGCAACAAGAGGAGTGCCCTGCATCAAACAAGTTGATCTTCATATGTTACACATTGATGCAATGGATCTTACTTTAGGAGCTACTTAAAGTAATCACAAGGTTGAAACTTCAGATCAATCACAAGAAAAAGCTGCTTGAAGAAATTGCAAAAGGTATATTTGCATATTTTAAGATGATGAGTTTTTGGTACATGTCTTTGGCATTGTTGTCAAAGAGGGAGAAAGTACATTAAACTGATCACCATTCGAAAGAGATTTCTGCTGATCAGAAAGAGAGAAGGTACATCAAAGAGAGAAAGTGTAATCAAAGAAGAGAGATATTCCTTATAAATGATGAGGGAGAAAGTCCAAGAGATTGTTGTCAAAGAACCTAGAGAAGCTACTGATCTTAGAGGGAGAATAGACAATTGCTGATGTTGTTGATTAAAAGAAGAAAGAGGGAGAAATCCTAATCTACCTAGTAAGAGGGAGATATAAGAAGAAACTCAGAGGGAGTTATAAGAAAGAGTTTTGTAACCTAATCAGAAGATGGAAGTTGCTGATAGAGGAAGAAATTTTGATACAAGTTTTCTTTTTGGTATTGTCTTATTGTTTTAACCTAGTCAGTTTGCTTGAACAAGATGTTTATCATTTGATTGACTTGGTTAATTAGTTTGGTTTGCCATCAATGCCAAAGAGGGAGATTTTTGAAATCTAATTGAAAAGATCATTGTTAAGAGAGATTTTTGAAAGAGGGAGATTGTTGAAGAATACTACGTGTTTCAATCATTGTTTTGTCACTGATGTCAAACCCGCTATTTGCTAGTAAGACATATGCTTATAAGATTCAAGTACTATCACTTAGTTGATTGATGAAAAGGTTTGATCAATAAGAGGTAACAAAAGCACCTAGAGGAAAGGTTGAGTTATGATTATGTAATGAAGTACAAGGATCAGGTAAGATAGTGATGACATGATGTATTGATAATCTACTTAAGGTTACAAAATGTTGGCTACATTTAGAAAGTTTAAAAGAACAAGTCACACAAAGTTTGTCTACCAAGCTTGACCGAGTGAATAGTAGGTGCCAAGAAAAGTTAGTGTAGGCCGAGCAAAAAGTTAGTTGGAACCAAGTAAGAGAAAATTATAGTGGATGTCGAGCAAGAAAGTTGATGCTGAGTAAAGTTTAGTTGATGCCAAGCATCAGTAAACTTTAGTTGATGCTAAGTGATTTTATAGTTGATGTCGAGCAATGCAGTATGTGCCGAGCATCAGAAGGTTGATAATGTTGAGCTACTACATTATGTTAAAGATCAAAGATTTGTTGAATCTAAGCCAACAAAATTGTTTTCTTGAAACTTGTGAACTAGGAGGAAGATAAGGTTGATGAGCTAGTGGCACAGAATTTGATGTAAACCATTTTTAGGTGAATTCAAATGGATTCTAAGAGAAGTTTCTAGAAGAGATACAAGATATAGGGTAGATACATTGTATCCTACCTAATACATCCAAACCCTAAATTGGACGATGGAAAATGAGTAGGAAAATATCCTGATTTCCTACTTATAGGAATGTCTGGTCATGAAGCAAAATAAGTTATGTGTGAGAACCTAAGGAGGGGAAGGAGTTAAGGGGTTTTGCTTCATCAAGTGACCTAAGAGAAGAGTTTGCAATGGCATGTTAAGCAATAAGGCTTAAGGAGATTAATGCTTGAAGGGTGAACAAGCCATCAGAGCTGAAAAGTATGAAGGCTAAGCATAATTGACAATTGAACAGAGATTTGAAATTTGCAAGAGAAGTTGTAAGTTGAATCAGATCAAAGCTCTACTATTACTCTCTAACAATTGTATTAGTCTAGGGTAAATCCTTTGGATTAAACTTGACCTAACAATCATTTGTAAATCCTTTAACCGGGTGGCATTCCAAGTGAATGGCCTAAAGTCTTCTAACAAGGTGATTAAAATCCCTTAATCGGGTCACATTTAACAGTGTGTATTGTAACATTTAACAAGGTTGGCCTTTCATAGGACATCACTTCAGAAGAGTAAAAAGGAGTAGCATGTTACTGGTGATTTTTCCCAAATTGGGTTTCCACATAAATCCTTATGTCAAGTGTGCTGATGAATCTGTTGTGTTTCATGCTTTACATTTCTGCAAGTTGACTTGACAGTAACATACAAGTTTTAGTGATTTCATAATGGATGCATGCATGGGTATGAATGTTTTATGGGTTCACTAAGTTGTGAAAAGTTTTATTTATACATCTAGACCTTGGATAACTGATTCAGCCCCCTCCCCTCCCCCCCTCCCCCCCCCCCACCTCTGAGTTATTCTAAAGTATTCCAACAACATTCATCACCTTGTCTAATTCTAATTTGATGGTAACCACTCTTCAAATAAATCTTGGTAAAATATATTGCACCACCAAAATAATCCATTATATCATCTATCATCGACATAGAAAACCTATACTTCACTATTATCTTATTAATTTTTTGGAATCAATACACATTCTTTATTCTCCATTCTTTTTAGGTACCAATACATCAACTATTGCACATGGACTTAAAAGTTCTCTAATCAAACCTTTCTCCAATACTTCATGTACTTTCTTATTAAGTTCTTCATTCTTAGCTAGTGTCAACCTATAAGGTGATTTTCTTGCTAAACTAGTTCTAGGAATCATATCCATACAATAACTTATACTACTTAATGTTAGTACACCATTAGGTACATTCTTTAAAATAATCTCCTTGTACTTGATGAACAACTCTTAAATTTCCATTAGAACTTGGTCAACACTATCAATAGTCAATTTATTAGGAATTAAAACAAAGAAAACATTATGTCTTTTCACATCTTTGAAAAACTAATTTATATTCACTAGGAAAACCCTAACTATTGTACAATGATCCTCATCTATTTTCTTCATCAAGGGTAGCAATACTCGTCTCTTCCCATTAGCCCAAATGGTATACTAATTCAATATTCCATTACCTCGCATGTCTATCATATTGCCAAGGGCTACCCATAAGAATATGAAAAAATCCTTTGGCATGATATTGCATGAGACTTCATCATAATATCTCTCAATCTTAAAATTCACAAGGCATTGTTCTCTTACTGATAATTTATGCTCATTTTTTATCCAAGCAACATTGTATGGTTTAGTATGTCTAAACCTCTACAACTAAAACTTGTTAACCAACTCCTATGATGTCAAGTTATCTAAAACTATCAATGTCAATGATTACCTTGCAACATCTTCTTGCAATCTTGCATTTGGCTTGAATAGACTTCTTATTAAAATAGATTCCTCACCATCCTTCTCATTCCACAAGGTTCTCGTCATCATCAAGTTCCTTCCATTTTTAGGTTCATTAGATGGACTTAGAGATTCTTCTTGAGCCTAGACATCTTTGTTGCTGCTTCTAGTCTTCTTTTCAAAGTGAGTACATTCAAAGGCTCTATGACCTTCTTCTCCACACTAAAAATAAGTTCAATGAAACCCTTCTCTATTATAACCACCTTGGTAAGAACTACCTCTCCACTTGGTCTTTCCTTTATCTTCATCTTTTCATTCATTTTTTCTTTTATCTTGCACTATACCATCAAATCTCCTAATTTCTCCATAAGAATTGCCTCTACTTCTTTGAAATCTTCTTCCTCTTCCTCTTTACCTTTATGTATGCCTCTTTGTCAAAAGCTATTCAGATTTCAAAGCATGCTAACATACTTCTTCCACACTATCCATCTTTACATAATTGAGCTCATCTTGAATTATAGTTATTAATCCATTCAAATACCTAGAAAACTTCTCAACCTCATCATCCACATATCTAGATATGATATCTAATTTATAGAACTCCTTAGTATAAGCCTTCACAATTATGTCTTTCTGCCTCAAGTTTTGAATTCTTCTCAATAAATCAACGTAGTAATTTGTAGGGGGGACTTCTTCAACTTACCTATCATCTTCACCCAAGTCCTAATCTTCTCTTTTCCTTTCCTCTATCGATCTATTTGTAGATTTTCCCATCAAAGTGGAGCATGACCCTTCAACTTGGTGACTACTATTTTCATTTTCCTATTATTAGGGGTTCCTTTATATTCAAAGAACTTATCCATCTCATAGATATAATCCAACAAGGAAATTGGTATGCAATTTCTCATCATAACTAGAAACTTCAAGAATAGGTTTAGAATTTTCCCTAGACAAAACCCTCAAAATCCTCTCTTTATCCTCTTTTATTTCAAGTTTAAGATTAGGTGTCACCACTTATTCATTATCACTCACATCATCAAGATGTACTCCTCTCCTTTGGGTTGTCTCAATAACATATAGTCTGGTTGCAATTTGTCTTAACATGTCCATAATAGCATTGTCTGCATGATGGATGAGCATCCTGGGGTAGTCAGTAATCCTATATGTAGGAGCATGGAGCTCAGATTCATGGATCTATCATTCACGTGGTTGGGGATGTATTCCAAGTACATTGGGGAACCTTTTCCTAAGTGCACATAAAGATTAAAATTATTGTCTTGGAGTTAGAGCATTTTTGGTAGGAGCTGGTAACATGTTCCTAGTTTATAGACAAACTTTGGAGATTGTATTTGTGAGCTCTGATCCATGGGAGTTGGCTCATGCATTCTTGGATTTGGATTGTTGGATGGTATGTGGACCTATTTCTAAGTGCACACACTTTTATTTGGTTTTATGAGTTAGTTATGCATTGTAAATTTGGGGTCTATTTGAAGTATTTAGTTATTACATGTATTTAATTTATTTAGTTATACTAGTTGGAAAGGACACGTTTCTTTATGGTGGAAATAATTGCAAAGAGATAGAGAAGAAGAATGTGAAATGAAGATCACTAGGTGGAGATCGATGGTGAAAAATTGAAGGCTAAGTTCATTCTTGCTAATTATGAACTAGAATTATTTAAAAGGTTGAAAAATTGAAGCATAAGGATATGACCATGAAGGATTAGACTGAGGAGTTCTACAAGTTAACAATTCAGTTTGGATATAGAGAACTTTCTAAAGAAAAGGTGGCTAGCTATATTAATGGTTTAAGATTCAATATTTAGGATGATATTGGTATGTTGAAGATTGATTTGGTTGAGGATGCTTATCAATATTCTCTAAGGGAAAAATAAAAGTTGAAGAGAGGACATCAAGGTAATTCTAGAGGGAAGGAGAAGCATGATCACTTAGTGTAGAACATATGAATTATTGAGGATGAAGAAAAATATGTTGAACAAAGGAAGATAACATATAGAGGTGCATTTAAGGGTACTTATTTTAAACATAGAGACAAAGGACATAGATCTTTTGGCTGTCCCAATAAGATGGTCAATGATAGAAGAGTTTCTATGGCAAATGAGAATGTGGATTCAGTGAATGATCCTGAGCAGGTAGAGGATAACTTGCTAGTTTGATGAGTTTTGTGTGGTAAGAAAGTGTTGGAACCTTGTTAGAGGAGGAATTTGTTCAGGACTCATTGTAAGTCTGTAGGTAAATGTTGGAATGTGGTTGTGGATGGTGGTAGTACTAATAACCTAGTTGTTGAGGAGATAGTTCAAAAACTTGGTTTGAAGAGAGCGAGACATCCTTGTCCTTATAGGATTAGTTGGTTACAAGATAAACATGCTTTGGAAGTGAAGGATCAATGTCTTGTTGATTCTTGGAATGGATAGTATGTTGATAAAGTGTTGTGTGATATTGTAGACATGAGTAGTTGTCACATATTTCTTGGTAGACCTTGGCATGGTAGTGCATGATTGTGTCAAGAATGTGTTTACTATTGAGAAGGGTGGTATGAAGCCTTCTCTAAATCCTTTGCAAAATACAAAGCTTGGTAGGAAGAACCTAATTTTTGGTAGCCGATTAGAGTTGAAGGATTCTCAAAGGGTTAGAGATCAACATGGAAAGAAGACCTATTGCACACCAAAAATAGATGAGAAGAATCAAAGAAAACATATGATAGTTGAAGGAAAAGAGTTGCAGAAGTGCAACAAAGGAAAGAGAGTATAAGTTGATAACTTGGAGGAATTATATGTGAAGAACTAGTTTAGGATTTATGTGTTGAACCTTGAAAGATGTTTTTCTAGTTGTTAAAAACATTTTTATTTGCACTTGGGGTGTCTGATGCAGGAACATCTTGGGGTAGTTAGCAATTTTGTATGCAGGAGCATGGAGCTCAAATTTGTAGATCTATGGTTTGTGTGGGGGGATGTATTTGAGGCACATTGGGTAACCCTGTCCCAAGTTTTCATAAATCTTGGAGTTATTTTCTTGGAGTTAGAACCTTTTGGATGGTTGCTAGTAACATGTTTCTAATTTACAGGTAGGCTTTGGAGATTATATTTACGAGCTTTGATCCATGGTATTTGGCTCACATGCTCTTGGATTTGGACCATTGGATGGTATGTGGACCTATGTCCAAGTGCACATACTCTTATTTGGTCTTATGAGTTAGTTATGCATTGTAAACTTGGGGCATGTCCTAAGTATTTAGTTATTTTGTGTATTTAATGTTTGTTGCAAAACCAACTTTTGGCTTGAGGGTTTATTTAATGCGAGTGTTTATTTCATGTAACTTTTAAAGTCAACTTATGGATTGGTTTAGTATAAGTAGAGGGTCTTGTAAAGTCTAGATTCATTAATTCAATATGGAGTAGCCAAGAGGAGGAAAGTTTAGCTCAACTAGTGGCTAAGTATGGGCTTGGCAAACAAGAAGGTTGATTGGTGGCTTGTGAGCACAAGTTGCAATTCTTCTTAGGGTTTTCTACTAGATTATGGATCTTGGCTAGCTAGTGGTTGGATCTTGTGAGGTCTTACAAAAACATTATTGTAATTACTAATGTATTTGGCCATAACCTGTAAGGTCATTTAGTTGGGTATGTTGGATGAAAATATTATGTTTCTATTATGAGAATTGGAGTTATTTTGGATCAAAATCTCTATGTTATTATTATTCTTCCATCATGTGGTTATCTGATGGGGCCTAGGACATTTCCTTTGGGATGTTCTCATGCCTTGCACCACATCACTAAATTTCCTCTACCTCAAACCATTTTGACAATAGGGTCCTACAAGATTGAACCCTCTATAAATTATAGGTCCAAAAAAAAATCTGCCACCCTACAACCAATCCAACTAGGGTTCTCCATGATCCAAAACTCCACAAGGAAAAAAACCTTCACTTTGATACCACTTGATGAAAAGTAATATGATAGATAGAAAAAAGGATCTCCTAGTTACCATGCAACCTTAGTTAACACAACACACGCAAAATAACCAAGAGACAATGCCATAAAGAGAGGAATGATAAATATTTATTGATTCAAAAATTTACTTCATACATGTTAGGTTGTAAAACATTCCTAGTTGTGACTAAATACAAAGATTCAATTAAAAAATATATTCTTCATGTATCAAGCATGATCTAAAATCTTATAAACTTCCTATCTTAATTTCTTGCATCTCCCGACATGCCAAAAACTAGGACTCAATTCCCTATTTATGCTTTCCAA
Organism: Cupressus sempervirens; assembly: GCA_028749045.1. NCBI lineage: Eukaryota > Viridiplantae > Streptophyta > Pinopsida > Cupressales > Cupressaceae > Cupressus > Cupressus sempervirens. Next base: position 764,876,699 of record CM053792.1, on the reverse strand, counting down.
AATGGCTTACAAAAGATTATAGATCTATGTTGGATAAATCAATGACCAAAAATAGGTCCACTTGCTTCCCAATGATCTATCCCATACATTAGATCCATATCACAAATGAAATATATAGGTTAGCTCTCAAAGAAGAACAAAATAGACACTTGGTGAACAAAGGATCCAAGCATCACTGAATAGACTCAAACAAGTCACCAAACACATTTGGTGAATGCAGGAAAGGAACATTCAATGAACATACACACCGAGACAAGTTAAGCCAACTTGGTGAAAGAAGACATAACTAATCCACTAAGCCAACTGCAACAACAACTATCGAGTAAGATAACCAAACAAGCCAGGATGCTCCTGCATCACTTATATAGGGAATTTTTAGAATATAAAAGGAAAAATAAATGAACACCTTTTTAGCTATATTACATAAATTTAGTTTTTTATTTTGGTTGGTACCACTTGTAGTGAGAATTAAGGCTTATATTTGTTATTGGCATCAATAATTTTTAGTTTTGTTGACTTACAAAACCACAAATTTTGGTGTTAGTTCTCCTCTAATTTTTTCCTTTCTAAATATATTATTGTTGAAGGGCTTGAATTGGGCATATAATTTTGTAAATAGAAAAACATTTCACCAACTTTGTTTAGTTGAGGTGGGATCGTGTTGATGTGAGTGCTGTTCCACTACAACATGCATAATCAAATACTCAATTTTTTGTGATGACACATGAAATACCCAATCCTCTATTGAATAAAGTTATCCCTCATGCTAAGCTTATAATGTAAGATCATGCAATAACTTCAAGGTTCCATTAATCATGGATACTCTCTTAGTAAAATGGTGTGATAGATTGGTAAACTTTTGGAGACTTATGTATTTTTTCAAGATTTGACAATGCACTTCTAAAGATATGGTTGTTGGAAATTTGGCTAAGAGGGGAGTATGAAAATACTTTGAGGTTTTCATTTATGGAAACATATATGATATATTTAGTGAGTAGATTTTGGAGTTATCTTTTAGAGGAGATAACTCAAAAAATTGTCTAAGTGTTACAAAGAATAATTGTTAGCAGAGATGCCTTTTTGTTTTGTGAAGTTTACATAAATAATATGTTGGAATGAGTATATAGGAAACAAGATACTTTGCGGGGGGGGGGGGGGGGGGGGGGGGGGAAGATTGTTGATCTCTAAGCCTATGTTGTTGATTAGTGTCCAAAAACGTAGTCATTTATAAGGAAAATATTACAAGGTCATCACTATAACTGAGTTATCTAGTAAAGGCAAAGCATTCAATACTTATACCAAGCGAGATAGTGATTACAACTCATTCAGTAGAGACTGAGTATTTAGTAGTAACTGAGAAATATAGTATGAGTCGAGCAATATATTGAAGACTAAGCATATTGATAAGTTATTGAGAGCCAAGAAAACAATTATATAGGAGTCGAGTAACAACATGAAGGTTTATACATGACCAAGCGTCAGAACACTCAAGTGCCGAGTAGATCAATTTTGATATGAGAGTTTGTAATGGGACAAAATCATATGTAAACCATTTTGGCTGATTTTTCTATGACATTTAATATTTGAAGAGCTAGTTAAGATGTTAATTGCACATCATTGCAGAAGGTAATGATCCATAGGCAAATGATTCAACCAATTAGAAAAAGGGTTGTAAAAAACAAAAGATGATAAAGTGTAAGTCATTGATCAAGATGTAGAACCTTCATAGAATGTCTATTTAAGAAGGATTTTAACCCTAGAATCAATATATGGAGAAGTTGAGATGCATAAGGAATGTATGCACATGTAAAGGAGTGAAAAATAAGTTTTAGAGATAGATCAAGCAGAGAGCAATCAGAGAAGTGAACGACTGAATATAGTTATGAGATTGGGAGAATCATATCAGTGATATAGCAAGGAGGAAACCCAAGATCAACTTGCTGAGCATACTGAGGCTCGGATATTGAATCAGTTATTGTTAATTGAGACAAGGTAAATCTCTTAATAGAGTGGTCCTAACAAGACTACGTAAACCTCCTATTAGAGTCCTTACTTCATTGTAAGTGTAAAATCCTTTAACAAGGTGAGACCTAATAGTCTCTTAAGTTTTTCATAGGGCAGAACCCTCATAGGGTACATCATATTTTATGATCAAACATTGCAACCTTAAACAAATCTTCACTATTCCAACAATAAAGTTAACTTTTTAAAGTTACAATGAGTTTTGCCTATGAAAAACTAAAGAGACTATTAGGTCTCACCTTGTTAAAGGATTTTACACTTACAATGAAGTAAGGACTCTGTTAGGAGGTTTACATAGCCTTGTTAGGACCACTTCATTAAGAGATTTACCCTATCTCAATTAACAATAACTAATTCAATACCTGACCCTCGATATGCTCTGCAAGCTAATCTTGGGTTTCCTCCTTGCTGTATCACTGATATGATTCTCCCAATCTGATAACTCTATTTAGTCATTCACTTCTCTGCTTGATCTATCTCTAAAACTTATTTTTCACTCCTTCACATGTGCATAAATTCCTTATGCATCTCAACTCCTCCATATATTGATTCTAGGGTTAAAATCCTTCTTAAATAGACATTTTTTGAAGGTTCTAGATCTTGATCAATGACTTACACTTTATCATCTTTTTTTGTTTACACCCCTTTTTCTAATTGGTTGAATCATTTGCCTAGGGATCATTACCTTCTACAATGATGTGCAATCAACATCTTAGCTAGCTCTTCAAATATTAAATGTCATAGAAAAGTCAGCCAAAATGGTTTACATATGAGTTTGTGCCATTACAAACTCTCATATCAAAACTGATCTACTCAGCACTTGAGTGTTCTAACGCTTGATCATGTATAAACCTTCATATTGTTACTCGACTTCTATATAATTGTTTTCTTGGCTCTCAATAACTTATCAATATTCTTAGTCTTCAATATATTTCTCGACTCATACTATATTACTCGATTGCTACTGAATACTCAATCTCTACTGAATGAGCTGTAATCACTATCTCGCTCAGTATAAGTATTGTATGCTTTGCCTTTACTAGATAACTTAGTTATAGCGATGAACTTGTAATATTTTCCTTGTAAATGACTAAGTTTTTGGAAACTAATCAACAACATAGGCTTAGAGATCAACAATCTCCCCCTTTGACATTAGTGACAAAAATACTTTGTCATGAAATAATTTTGTTCAAAACTTAGTACTCCCCCTAAGACCATAATGTGATCTTGTAAAATCTGATATCTGATCTTTGATTTACATATTGGCTCTCCTCATCTTATTCTTTCATGTCCTCATATTTCTTCATTCTCATTCCCCATTTATATTCATTCCCTCTTATTTTTGTCACTTATAGAACTTGGGTTGTTGGGGTTAATTGATACTTGTCAAAAACTTGTTGATGACTTGCCACAATATGGGCATAGCCTTTATTCCATCTCTTATGTACCTATTCCAATATTTGAAAGTGAATTTATAGCTCAACAACTAGATTAATGAATCCTACAATATTGGAAAAATTTGTCTCTTTCTTCAAAATATCTCTAGCAATAGAGATTACCATCTAAATTATCTCTATATGTGGCAATAATTAAAGTTGAATCAATGCCAACTTGTGCCTTATCTATGTATCTCTAGCCATGAGCTTGACTAACCTCTTTTGACTAAATGTCAATTCATTGTAAGAGGATGAGATTGAACTTTCATTCTTTCCCAATGTGATAACAATCACTTTTATATCTACATGCAATAACTCTAATGAGTGTGTAGTATATGTTGTAAAAAAACCTATATCAGACAATTTCAAATATAAAGAATTGATGGTTTTTGAAATTGTTTGGACCAACTGTGTAATAGATGTAAAAAGCTCAGCTTGTCTCTATACAAGTTCCTATGAGACTTTTTGTAATACCTTATGCTCCATTCTCCTTTCAGACCATTGTAATAACTTTTCATTTATCTCTATAGCATATGTTTGAATCCTATCAACTACACACACTAGTTGATCTAAAATTATATGTTGATTGTTTACATCTGTGATTCCAAATGAATCTATAAAAATATCCTTGATGTTATGTAATACCTATCTTCTTTTCTGCTTTATTTTTAGTTGTTCTTATTTTTCCTTACAACTCAATAAGATTTTTAATTCTTGCATTTTCTCTAGTGTAAGATTATTCAAATCACATTTAGGTAATGCAATTACCTCATCAAGGTCCACTGACTAATCATCTTCCTCATTTGCATGAGTCATATCTTGATATTTGGAGGTGTATCACTTGGAAATGATAGTTGTAGTTGCTTCCCCTTTTCACTTGATCTCACCTTTGGTTGCTACACTAGTGTAGAAATCACTTTTTGCATAGGTGTCACATTGGTAGGTTCTATAGCATTTGCACTCAATGATTGGATAAGAGCTTGAGTAGCCTCTTGCTCTTTTTGTTTCTCTTCAACTTCTACCATCTTATTGCATGAATCTTTATCAAAATTTTGTTCCTTTTTCAAAATTGGCACACAAGTCATTGGTGCATATACAATTAATGCCTTACCAAGTTGCTTGACACTTGTAGCCTCTGTTACTGATGTGACTGTAACATCACCAGTCTTCTTAACTTCAAGCTCTAGATATTCAAATATATGTAACAAAATTGTATTAGTATAGAGTTTTCTTGAGTCATTCTTCAAACCTTGAATTTCCTCTTTAGTCAATACATTTGGATTAGGTTGAGGGGTGTTAGTGCCCTCTTTAATTGTGATAGTTTCTTTTTGTTCATACTCATTGACAAGTTGTTGAATCTCCTATATCATCTTGGCCACTTCTTGCTTATAATCATCTTCAAATTTAATAACATCTTGGCCTTCCCTCACCTCTATAGATGGAGTAAGCACTCCAAATGCTTCTTTCTACACTCTTTTACTAACTTGCTCAACTTCATGAGCTTTATCCTTAAAAACTTTATATGCCCTATCCCTTGGCATAAACTTCCTGAAAAAATATTTAAGGGCTATAAACATGTGTGTCTTCCCTAAATATGGCATGACTTGTGCCAATGGTGTCTCTCTTATTTTTTTTCAGTGGGTAATGCCCATTTCCACTTGGTATCCACTCTTTTGTACAATCCCACTAGAAATCTAGTTCCCAATTCCAAGTGTGTGTGCCTGAACTTGATCATCATATCAATCATTGCAAATTCAAGATTAACTTGATCATAATTTTTCAAAGAATCATATTGAATGTCTTTGAATCCCATTATGCTTTTTGATTATACAAGTTTTACACATACTTGATCCACAGTCATTGGAGGGAGTTTGTTCACTACTTAAAGTTGGTAGTCTCATCAGACTCAATCTTTTCTTCATCTTCCTCTTTCTCCTATGCAATGATCATCTTCTTCTTTAGCTTGGCTTTTTCTTCTACCTGCTTTCTCTTCTTTGAGGGACTTCTAGGTAATATCTTGACAGGAGGTTGTGCTGACCTCTTCCCAGTGATGGTCCCTTTCCCTTTGGCCTATAATGTATCACCATATCTTGTACATCCTTCTTCAAGTATTTCTTCACCTTAGGTTTAATTATAACAACCTTTCTCTATTTGGTGACCCTTGGCTTGACAAGTGCAAGCTCGTTTCCTTTGATAGAGAGCTACAAAGGACAAATGAGGTATTGAAGATATCAACATTATCAATATGTTTTTGTATCTATATATTTTGTGTATACAATATATAATTGTAATTTTATGTTTGAGTAGTGGGCTCATCTTGCATAGTTTTTTAATTGTAATACCAACTTCTAACGGAGTTGAGGATTCTAACAAGTCCTAGTCCTGTAACAAGGATAAACACACTATATAGATGTAGTAGACTCTTAACAGTGTCAATATCTTTCACAAGATACTTTTGATTAGTGGATCATTTTGTGGGTACCATCCCCACTAGGGTTTTACCTTGGCTAGGATTTCCCTAGTTAACAGATAATGTTGTTATGAGTTGCATTGTGTTACTACTATGTTTACCTTTTATTTTAATCACATCTTCTTGTTTTAAGATTGTTAAAGACATCCATAGTTGGGAAAAATTTTGTGGAATATTGATTCAACCCCCCCTCCCCTCAGTATTTCCTATTTCTAACAATTGGTATTAGAGAATAATTAATTAGAGAAGGCCTAGAAACTTGAGTAAGATCACAATGGATATGGATCAGTTGCAAAATAACTTGGAGGAAGCTCTTGAGGAAATTTATGAAATCATAGAAGAAATAGATAATCACAAAGAGGTAAAAGCTACCATTTAGAATTTGAAAGAGAAGATTGAATCTACTAATTCCAAGAAGAATGAGTGAAATGACTAGATTAAGGATAGTTATGTAGATTCTAAGATAAAGAAGGAAAATGAGATTCTAAAGCATGAACTTGAAATTACTAACCTTAAGATAAGTTTGATGAAAGGTGAGAAGAAAAGTCAATCAGATTTGAGATCTAAGAATGTATATATAAAATCCAAACTTACTAAGGTGATATCTGAACTTGAGACTAGAAAGTTGTAATACATGAAACTTGATAAGTACAATACTATTGTAAAAAAAGATCTTGCACAAAAAAATCAAAATCTTGAGAAATTATATTCAAGCACTAAAAAACTTGATGAGTAGGTCATGTCACAAAGACCCTCTTATGATAAGACTGGTATTGGATATTATGAAGGAGAATCATCTAAGATATCTAAAGTTACCAAGGAACTATATCTTGTAATCCAACAACCTGAATGACAATAAGAAGATATGAACAAGGAAGTTCCTAAAAAATCTAAGCAAGCCAAGGAAGTGAGAAGATAATTTGCTAGAAGATGTGTTTTCATGCGATGAAATTGGTCACATGGAGAAGAACTACACAAGTAAGTATACTAACCCTATCTTTGTTTAGTGTTATAATTATTATGCTTATGGACATAAAGATAATTAATGTAGGAAACCTAGATTTAATAATAATATGTATCAAGGTACTAACCCTGCAACTAGTAGACCTATCAATGAAATTGATGTCATAATAAATGGAGTCATGTGTAAGTGAAACAAATTTGGACATATTGCTAGAGATTGTAGATTACATGTCAATCAGTCAAGACCTGGATATGGAAATAATGTGATAACATGTTAGATTTGTAACAATTTGGGACATACAACAAGATTTTGTAGGATGAACAACATGAGAATACAAAATAACATAAGACCACAGAATGCAAGGACACCTAACTATATAAGGAATGAAAACAACAAAGATAGACAAAAGGAGAATGTAGAGAACTTCAATGAAGCATTTGTTAAAGCTAAGACACCAATAAGCACATAGATTTGGGTAGAAAAGAAGACAAGTGATAGATTTTAAAATAAGTTGAAGTCAGTAATAGTTGATGATAGACTCTTATCAATTTAAGTAGTTTACTCATTGAAGGGTAAAGGGGAAATTACATCAAAAAATCATTTTACCCATGTGAGATCAAAATTAAGACTTGTAAAGTTTAGAGAAGGTTCATATGGATAAAAGGAAACCATAGTTAAGTGTTCATGCATTTATGATTTTATATGTAAATGCACAAATAGAAAACAATCCTCTAGTTAAAGGAAACAATTTTTTCATTAGTGAAGCACTTTCACAATTAATGCAAAATTGAATTGAATCCCATATAATGGTTGAAATCAATGGAATAAGCACCATTTGATTTAGAAAAGAGATAAGGAGCCTTGAAGAGTGGATTGAAGAACAAAGTGTAGTGGTTTGAAGGATTTGTTAAAGAATTTAGTCATTTTACATAGAAAGCCCTAGTTTGTGAATTAAAGGTATTTATATCTTTGCACAATTAATTTGCGAAGATTTAGATCCTAACATTTCAAGGTTTGGGACTCTTGAAGAAAACATGAAGATGGCTTCTCAAATCAAACTTGAAAAGTCTATGAGGAAGATAATAGAAAGTGAAATGAGGAAGATTTTGAAGGAATCTGAGATGATGCCCTAGGAGTTTTTTGATGTTAAGAAAATTGTATCTGAGATGTAATAGATTGGTCAAAAGGATATCTTAGTTGTTCCACCATTGTTAGTTGAAGGACCAAGCACTGCAACACCTATAACATAATATGTTCCACCACAAGTAGCCCAGACATTTGTATTGGATTAGAATTTGGAAGAGGATGTTAGTATAGTACAAGTTCAATCATCCACACCTACAAGCACAAAAAAATTAGCTAAATTGGTTGAAGTCAGATAAGAACAAGTAGAAGCACCAAAACCCAAAAGGATAAAAGAGATGGCTACACAACCAAGAAAAAGATAAAAAGTTATTGTTGGAAATTTGGCTAGGAAGATACAAATGGATGATGAAGGGTTGTCATTTATGGAAACATATACCTGCTATGAAGAAGGAAAAATATAAGACAATTTTGTATGATTGAAGTTAGAAAATTGTTAGTATAATGCAGGAAATCAGTAAATAATTATGGATTTTTGTTTAGCACGGTTGACCAAAAGCATATGTAGTTATGACCAATTGAGTAAAGGAAGTTAATTATATAATAAACATGTTTCTAAGAGAGCTAAATAATATTCCATATATAGACAAAGTTATGACAAGTTTTACATGTATAGGTTATACATGCAAAACATAGCAAATAAGAAAGTGAAGACACTTTGGTTAAGGGATTGTTTTGGTTTTCCAAAATAATTATTTAACAAGGTAGGGACAATATCCTAGATGTTAACCCTCACTCAAAAAAAATTAATTTTGTATTTTGAGAAATGTGTGAATACATGATCGCTGATAGAACAATATTACTTGGTATAAAAAACAAAAGGTTAGATGCAAAGTTGTGTGATGTCTATGACATTGAAATTCTATTGTTTTGTGATGTGAATTTGATGTCAAGAGTAGTAAGAGGTAGTACATGTGAAGATTGTATAGAGAGATACAAAGTTCAAATCAGATATTGAAGATATCAACATTGGTAAGAGGTTATTGTATTTGTACCTTATGTGTACTATATATGTTATTGTATATTGCATGTTTGGGTAGTGGGATCATCTTGCATACAAATTTGTGATTGTAATAACAACTCCAAATAGAGTTGAGGCTTTTAATAAGGCTTAGTCCTCTAACAAGTATTGAGACACTATATAGATGTAATAGACTCCTAACAGGGTCAATATCTTCCACAAGATACTTTTGATTATTAGATCATTTTGTGGGTACCATCCCCACCAAAGTTTTCAAGAAATAATGGTTTTATGAGTTGCATTGATTTATTATTATGTTTTCTTTTCAGTTTAATCACATACACATGTTTTAAGTTTATAAAAGATATCATAGTTGGGCAAAAGTTTGTGAAATACTAATTCACCCTCACCCTCCCTTGGTATTTCCTATTTCTAAAAATTGGTTTTAGAGTATAGTTACTTAGAATAAGCCTAAAAACTTGAGTAAGATCACTATGGATACAAATTAATTACAAAAGAATCTAGAAGAAGCACTTGAAAAACTTGTTGTGATCACTAAAGAAAGAGATAGCCTAAAAGACAAATATAAAGATGTAGAAGCTACGATTTAGAAGTTGAAAGATAAGATAGAACTTATTAGATCCAAGAAAGAGTCTAATCATTAGATCAAGGATATTGATGAAGTTTCAAGGCTTAAGAAAGAGAACAAGATCCTAAAGCATGAGCTAGATATTAAAAGTCTAAAATTGAGTTTAATGGATGATGACAAGAAGATTGAATTAGATTTAAGATCTCAAAATGAAGATCTAAAATCTAAACTTACCAAGGTGACACCTAAACTTGAAATGTTCAAAGCTACAATATGAAAAAATTAGTACAATATTGTTGTGAAAGGAGAACTTACATAGACAAAGCAACATCTTGAAAAGTTGTATTCAAGTAGTGAAAAGCTTGATGAGCAGATCATGGCACAAAGAGGTCTTCCTATGATAAGATTGGTATTGGTTATTATGAGGGAGAATCATCAAAGAGATTTGAAGCTACTGAGGAACCAAATCTTATGATCCAAAAACCTAAACAATAACAAGAAGATCTTAACAAGGTCAAGTCCAACCAATCTGAAGATGTACCTAAACAACCTGAACCGCCTAAAGAAGTAAAGATGCAATTTATTAGAAAATGTTATGCATGCAATCAATTTGGTCATATGAAGAAGGGTTGTATAGGTAAGTATACTAACCCTATTTCTAGTTATTGTTATAATTGTTATACATATGGATATAGAGATAGGTACACCTAGTTATTTCTAGTTATTTATGGTTGAGACTGATAAGACATGCATGAAAGTAGTTATACATGGAGTTATGTTTGTTGATCCTTTGGGATATGAAGTGATAGAGATAGAAATTGTTGATTATGCAAATGAATTTTTAAAAGCTGGAGTTGATGATGAAAGTGAGAAATGGGGCACAACTAAAGAAAGAATGGCTAAAGAGCAAGATTTATTTTCATCCAAGGTAGCAAATAAGTCAGTTGAAATAGTTGTAAAGAAAGTGCTCAAGGAAATTGGTATGACTCATGAGGAGTATGTAGAGGCAAAATAGACTATAGCAAAGATGAGGGCAGTAGGAAAAAATAATATATTACTAGTACAAACTTTGTTAGTTGTACTAGATAGTCCACCCTCACAACACCTACACTAGCAATGCCTATTAGTGTTATCCCTATAATAGATGAAGTACAAATAGATGTGAAACCCCCATCACAAAAAGAGGAGGATGTAACAATAGGGATGAGTTCACTAGAGGTGTCAAGAAGATCCATAAGAAATACAACATCGGTGACATCTATAGTAGTTAAGGAAGAGAAAGAAGAAAATAACCAAGAAGAGTTTACCCTAAAAGATCAAAGAGGTCAAAGGAAATGGCTAGTGGACCTAGACCCAACAAGAAATATAATGTATTGATGACCTATGAGGGAAAGAAGGCCAAAGAAGAGAAATAAAGTACACTTAGAAAGATGAGAGACCAAATCAGCCCACCATAGTCATAGTTACAAGTAATAGAGAGAACTAAAGGGAAGAGAAAGAGTTGGACCCTTGAAATTAATTGAATGAACCAAATGATAATTTAGGATGGAAATCTATTACGAGTAAATAAGTACTATGATCTCTATAATCCCTTACAAAAGAGGAAACTAGAGAATGCTATAATAAGACATATGATAGACTTTACAAATTTAAAAGAAGCCAAGAGTCAAGGAAGGGGACAAGAAGATAACAAAGCAGGCAGTAAGGAAACTCTATGATATTTAGAGCGAAGATCAAATAGAAACTATGTTGGAAAAGATCAAACCTCTATTATGGAACAATAAAAGACCCATACTAATTATAGAAGGAAAATATGAATCAATAATCAAAGAGACTGAGGATGCAATGGTAAAGAAAATGATAGAATATACACTTGTTGAATCAACAACAATAGAAATAGTAGAAGAAGAGCATGGGGATACAATAATGGACACTGGAGATGTACCAAGTGAAGAAGATGACATAATGGCCATAGGGGGAGATACTATCACTATTGATACTAGTGAAGACCCCTTTTCTCTTGTTCAATTTGTTATCTCTATTGAGTAGAAGAAAGATAATGTTGGCAATTTGGAAATAATATATATTGAAAACTATGTCAGTTCAAAGGATGAAGAAGAAAACAAAAGTAAACAAGATTCTAAATTCTAATATTGTACACAATCAACTAGCACCTATAGATCTATTTTTGGCACATATCCCTGTGAGCACAGAGTTTGACTATTCTACAAATTGGTCAAATATAGTAGATAAGGTGATAATCATTAGTATTAAATTAAAGAAGACAAAAAAAGAAGTGGAGAGGAGAGAAAAAGATAAGAAAGACCAAGTGCCAAAATAGAGTAATAAGATTGAGACTCATCCATCCCAAACACCTATTCAAGCACCTACAATTTTGGTTGAAGAAAGACAAGTAGCAATTGTGCAGACATCTACTAAGGTAGTAGAAACATCACAAGCTAGTACTTCAAGATCCCCTCTTGAAGCACTAACCACTAGATTACCACAAGATGTTACTGAAAGACCCCTCCTTGTATATACTTATTTAAATTTGAATTTCTCTATTAAATCCTTTTCAAGAAATTTGAATGGATATATGAGCACAAAACAAGAATGACATGGGAGAATATTGATGTTCTTGGTGGAAACCATGCAAAGGATATTATAATAATTAGGGCTATCTTGCACATTAGGATTTGATGATTGTTGTATTAATATAACTTAATATTTACCTTCTTATGAATCATTTGAAACTCGAATACAAATATTATCATCTCTTTAGAAGTTCCCTTAAGTAGCTTAATCTTAAATATTAAAAGTACATTATGATGTGCTAAGGTTGTAGGGTATCATGTACAAGAGGTTATACTTATGTATTGGGATGAGTCATTTGGTTACTCAAAATTATGATTTAAATCATAAACATTGCACGAGTTTTCTAGGATACATTTGCATAATTAGGTGATAGAAAGTTATGGACTTATATGATTATGATGATGGATATGAATTAAGGTTTTATGGTTTAGGTGTCCTAATGGAAATTGAGATCAGTTGATATGTTTATGTTTTGATACCCCATCATCCAAGACTTACTACATTATTTGATTGTTTAAATATTTATTTGTACTAATGATGTTATGAGGTGTTTCACCTTATGATGATGATGTTATTTATGGTACCTTGATGATTAGGTTATATATATTTAGATAGTTCAGTATGCTCTATTGATAATGTTTATGATGTTTAGGTATATGCATGCCTAATGATAATTATTCTATTATTTTAATTCAAATTGATAAATATGTTATGTTATATTGATTATGCAATTAGTGATCATTAGATATGTCAGCAGAAATGAGAAAGCTTATTTAAATGAAAGTTTTAATGTTTTAATCAATTTGATTATTGAAAATTTGGTTTAAATATATGAATGTGATGTTATCTAACTACTTATATTTGAATTGAGTGTGCAAAATAATTAGCCATGTAATTAATCTGAGAATCGATAATTGACCTTATGTGCAAACTGCAAGACTAAGGTTGAATCCAATAAAGTGATTTGAACCTCATTGTCTAATATTTAATTTGTATTGTAATTTGAATGCATGTGTATCATTTTGTATTTTGTGACATGTTGAATGTTATGTAAAAGTAAATCTTATGGTGTCACTTAACACTCATTATATGCATGTGTTTCGAAATGTCAATTTAGGGTTAGTAGAGTAACCCATGATTCTAAGATTGATTAGTTAGTAACCTAAATTAGTTCCCTTAATTAGGGTTTAGTGGAAAGGTTACATCCTTAGGGTTTTTGAAGATCAAATATTTCAAGCCACTTGTATAGGTCATAAATTGATCCTAAAAGCCAAAATTAATGCAATTAAAGTGCTCAAGTGGTATGTGTATAGGTTAGGAACATTTTCCACCCTTCTAAAACTTCTTAACAGTATTTCTGACCCCTAAAATATCCCAATTTCCCTTATGTGATAAAATGGATCATCACCATGAGGTTACCCAAATTTTTAGTCTTTCTAAGAGGTTGCCTTTATGATAGGGGTGAGTGGGAAGACCATAGGAGGCTTAAAGTCAAGATTAGAGTTATTGCTATTTTGGGTAGATAAGTTTGGAGGCTATTTAGAGTCCTTTTGAAGAGTTGAGGATTGTTCACCTATTATCCACATTTGGAGAAGTCAAGTTTGGAATTTCCAAGAAGGAGAGGATTTAGCCCATCTCAAAATTCATTTCCATAACCTTTGTGAAGGTAGGTTCTCCATTGCCATGGTTACACGCTTTTATTCATTGCTCATATGTATAAAATTATTGCATATTGTAGTATGTGTGTGCTTTTATCATGCGAGGGATGGGTATTATGGGTTTTACTTACTTTATTTTCATGTTTATTTTCCTTGTTCTTCAGGGAAGCTGTGAAGGGAGTGTTGGCATTACTCACACTCTGATAGGGAAGAAGTGGCCATGTACAAAAGAAGGCATTAGTTGGACTCTAGGTCAGTGTAGAGTCTCTTCTCATGATAAGAAGAGGGAGGAAGCAAGGTGTTATAGGCCCTTGCTTGTCATTGTAAAACTGAGTTTGTTTTGGGGAAATTAGGAGAGAAATAAATGGAAGTTTATGTGATTTGGTAGCCTTGGAAGAGGCATATGATTTGTGTTCTTGATTGACATCTCCTACCTGGAAAAATCCACCTTCTCCCTAGTTATAGGCTCATTATGAAACTTGTTGTGCATGCCTTGGATGGGAACTATATGTTGAGTTTTATCATTGTGTTTGGTTTATGAATGTCACCCGGTTAGTTACTGGTTCCCCTAGCTTGGTGGGTGACCTTTTAGGGCCTAGGATGGGAGGTGAACCCTCCATGGTTGTTATTTGTACTTTACAGATTGTCTAGATTTTAAATTAGTGTTTAGTTTCTTAAGAATTATTATTTTTTTAATGATATTTTTTATTAAAGTCATGTTGTTAGAAAAAGAAATTACTAATAATATTTTGATAGAAGAGTATTGATAGACTTGGTTAGTGAAGTCTTAGGAGATAGTTAGGAGTTAATTGGCTAGTGTATTGATTTTAAATAAACTTTTTAATATATGGGACATAATGGATTTAATTAAGTTTGAAAAAATATTTAATTAGTTAAATGAAAGTATATATATATATATATTTAAATGAGATCAATTATTAAGTTTTAGATCACTTCCTAAGAGGTGCCGAATTAGATCACCTAAGGAAATTGTTTGAGATAATGAATTGAATTTTGGAGTCATATTAAACCCAGTGTGCCTTATGTAATTTTTCAAATGTATTAATTCAACTTTAAGGAACTATGGAGTCCCTAATTCTTCCTCGAATATAGGATGTCACACTTTAACTAGAGTTTTATCAATTCGAATTGTGTAACCTAAATTAGGTGTTCTCATAGCACTAGGACTTAGGTTTTGTATTAGTGTAGAATGTTGAAATGCCAAATCTGCATCTTTATGAAATAAAATTGAAACTCACTTCAGCCCTTTTTAACTTCCTATAATGTATTCAATGTAGTAAGTGCTAAACATAATGTTTATTAACTTTTAAAAAATCTGCTGTTGTGTTTTTGCCTTGATTTTTGGGCATCATAGTTACCAAGATGTTTGATGTTAAAATGGACATACAAAATATATGTAACTAATAATGTTCTCACTAAAAAAGATTGTAGAAGAATCAGGAAAGACAAGCAAGAGTGTTTGGGTCACATTAGATAAAATGACAAAGAAGATGCAAGACATTGCTCAAATACAAGTTGATGTACTTGATGTAGAGAAAAGAATAAAGAAGACATTGACAGAGTTTGATAAGAAATTTTATCATTGGTTGAATTTGAAATAATAGAAGCTCATGCCACACATGATGCTAATTTATGTAGCACTATTTACAATAATACCACAAATAATCTAGCACTTCTTGACACTTGTATCAAGGTATTGAGAAAATGTCTTCAAGAAGGTAAATAACTATATGGGAAATATATTTGATCATTTGAGTACACCTTATCATTTGAGTACACAAAGGATATTGAGAAATAAATTAGCAAGAAAGAAGTTGAATTGAAGAGCATTATGAATGAATTATAGAATCATAATGTATAGATAATAGATTTAGAGGCAAAGATCAACAACATTGATGATAAGCTCAAATTGCTTGAGTTGAGGAAGGAAAGAAATATAAATAAATTTTCATTGTTAAGAGAACACCTTACCTTGAAATTTGACCATGTATAGAGACAACTGAAGGAATGTACAAACAGAAAGGACCCCTTCAACAGATGTGTATATTTTGATCTAAATGTAATAGAGTTGGCATCCTATGGCTTATGCGTGTTAATCAACATATCATAGGAAATAAAGGACAATTAGGACAAGGAGTTTAATAGATTAAAGAGAAATTTTGGAGAGTGCATGGAACTCATTAGTAGGCAAACTTGACAAGCAACATGAAGGCAACAAAATTTTGGCATGTATATACAATTTTGTCTCACCTTTGCCATTGATGTCAAAGGGGGAGAGTAGGGAATGAAAAATTGTATATATGTATAAGGAGATAGAAGGTAAAGCATAGAATAATGGAGTATATAGTGTAAAAGATGGAATATAAATATAAATGATCCACATTTTTGAAATTTTGTTTGGCCATGTGAAGAACTTCACAAGTTTTGTAATTTTGGAGAATTTTGAAGACTTAGCCAATTTTCCCATATATTTCCATCAATGCCAAAGGAGGAGATTGTTCAAAATTTGGATAGGAGGATATGAATGGATGATGAAGGGTTTTTATTTATGGAAACATATATCTCTTATGAAGAAGGCAAAATATAAGACTAAGTTTTGTATGGTTGAACTTAGAAAATTGTTTAAGTATAATAATGGAAATCACTAAATAGTTATGCCATTTTGTTTAGCATAGTCGACTGAAAGTATATGAGGTTATATGCAGTTGAGGGAAGCAAGGAAATAATGTAATAAGCATATGTCTAAGATCGCTAAAGAATATTCCATGTATGGACATAGTTATTACAAGTTTTACATGTATAGGCTATAAAGGAAGAACAAAGAAGATAAGAAAGTAAAGGCATTTTGGTTTTCCAAAATAATGACTTAATAAGGTAGGGATGACATCCTAGATGTTAAACCTCACTTAGAAAAAAGTAATTTTGTATTTTGGGAAATGTGTGAAGACATGAAGGCTGACAGAACACTATTACTTGGTATAAAGAACAAAATTTTAGATGTGAAGTGGTGTTATGTCTATGAAATTGAAATTATATTGTTTTGTGATGTGAATTTGATGTTAAGAGTAGTAAGAGGTAGTAAATGTGAAGATTGTATAGAGAGCTACACAGGTCAAATCAGATATTGAATATATCGGCATTGGCAAGAGGTAATTGTATCTATACCTTTTGTGTATTGTATATGTCTTTGTATATTGTATGTTTGGGTAGTGGGCTCATCTTGCATACATTTTAATTTATAATAACAAATCCTAATAGGGTTGAGGCTTATAACAATGCCTAGTCATCTAACATGGATCGAGACATTAAACAGATGTAATAGAATCCTAATAGGGTCAATATCTTTTACAAGATACTTTTGATTAGTGGATCATTTTCTGGTTACCATCCTCATTGTGTTTTCCCTTGGCCAAGGTTTCCCTAGTTAACAAATAATGGTGTTATAAGTTGCATTGATTAACTATTATGTTTACTTTTTAGTTTAATCACATGTAGTGTTTTAAGATTATAAAAGGTATCCATAGTTGGGAAAAAAGTTTGTGAAATATTAATTCACCCCCTCTTAGTATTTCCTATTTCTAATAGTTATAACAACTTATGAAGGGAGGAAGATGAGAGGACAAGTCACTCCACCTAAAGCCCAAGTTTGGTAGCAACCATAGAATAAAGAGGAAGGAGAAGGAAGCAACACAAAGAAAGCAAGTTGGAAACCAAGAATTGAGAATCTAAATGATTCTATCTTGAATGAAGGTAATATGAAGAAGCTCAAAAAATATTATGAGAGATATCCAATATAGGAGCAAAGGAATTTGAATGTACCAATTATTTAGTATATGATTAAATTTAAGAAACCCATACTTTTGATTCATGCAGAACTACCAAAAGAGCTATATGAAAGACTGAATAATGTCAAATTGAGGGCTAAGAAAGAAGAAGAAAATTTGAGAGATGAAATTGTCAAAAGATGTTATGATGTGAAGAATAATGCACAAATGGAAAGAATAATGCATAGACTTAATCCACTTGTGTGTATTGGAAACTACAATTGGAACAATTGTTCTATTTTCATTGATGTCAAACCTACTGGAGAGACATTTCATAATAGTGTAAAGTTCCATATTAGTTGATTGATGAAGAGGATTTGAAAAGAGATATAACTAGATGAACTAGTCAAGTTGTTGAGTAAAGAGGAGAAAGTATGTTGGACTTATGATAGGCACTTGATCAGTTAGTCTTTGACAAGATGATGAATTGTTTAATTACTATATGAAGTGAAGAAGACAATTGAGCTGATGAGAAGACAAAATGTTGAGTAAAACACAAGAAAAGCCTAGTAAACTATAGTCAGTTAATGAAGGCTACTGAAGCAAAAGATTAAGGAACTTAAAGTTAGCTGAGTAAACAATATTAACCAAGTGATATTTATGGTCAAGAAAGTTTAAGAAGGGAAATGTAGTAATGACTGAGCATAGTGAAGACTAAGAAAATCAATGAAAATTGAGTGAGACAAAATAGTAGAGATTGAGAAACACAATGTTGACTGAGCAAAAGAACAAATGACACAATGATGATCGAGTGTCTAGTTTGTGAAAGAATCAAATTTGAGGCCAACATAGTTGAATTTTTGGATTATTTAAAATGAGTAAATGATAAGTATTGATGAGTTGGCATATTTAATGCACAAATTGAGTTTGTTATGTGATCAAAGGCAATTATTTATTGAGAAGTTTCTAGAAGTATCAAGAAAGGAGTAGAAGGAAAAAATAATGGATAGATTCATTGAATCTAATCAAACCCTAAGATCTGTAATGATGCTTAAGCAAAAAAATATCAAAGCTACTTATTTAAGGAGGCATAAGAGATATTTTATAAGGTTGGTTCATTGTTGATTATGGATTTTTGTGGAGAACCTATGAAGAGCAGTGTAGAAGAGGAAAAGTGAGGAGATTGGTGAAGTGTGATTTCTTGAAGGGTTGCTAAGAAGATCAGAAAAGGAGGTCATAATGAAGTTTAGTCAATGAATCAACAAATGAGCATAATGGAGATCTGAATTTGCAAAGTGAGTTATATCTAGATAGATCAAACTTGTTGTTACTTTCTAACTAGTTTGGAAGTTGAAATTCTTTAATCATGGTTCACCTAATAGTCATTTTGTAAATCCTTTAATCAAGGTGACATTCTAATGGAATGATTCAAAGTCCTCTAACTAGGCTACTCCTAATAGGGTGATTAATTCCTTTAATAGGGTCATACCTAATAGTGTATTTTGTAACCTTTAATAGGGTTAACTCTTAATTGAGCTCACTTTAGAAAAGTGAAAAGTGGTAGCATGTTACTTGGTGGTTTTTCCCAAATTGGGTTTCAACATTAAATCTTGCTATCAAACATGTGTTAATGTTATATGTGTGATACATTTTATTTATGGTTGTTTATTTTTTGTTAGTGACATATACTGAATAGAGAGCTAAGTGATGAATGAATAAGTTAAGTTCTTGATGAGTTTCTATATGGACTGAGTGGTTTTATGAATTTCTATGTTTGAAGCTAGTAAACATTAAATTGGTACATCTAGAGTTGAGGATAAATGATTCACACTGCCCCCCCCCAGTTATTATAAATATTCTAACAATTGGTATAAGAGGTTTTGGTGCTTGTAAGTAAAGTTTGAAGGAATTAAGCTAAAGATAAAGATGTACAAGAGAGAGTTACCTAAGTTGAACAAGGAGAATTTCCCAGCATGGGAATGACTGATGAAACTACATCTATCCGAGTTGATGATTCTACATTGGTTTACCAAGAAAATGAATACATTGAAGTTCCCAGACCCATGACTATTGAACAAATGAAGGAGAAGTAGGAGCATAATCAAATGATGATAGATTTGGCATCTTCCCTGAGTTATGTTGAATTTGATGATGTGAAGGAATACACTACTACAAAGAAAATGTGGGACAAGTTGGCACAAATCCATGGAGGTGACAAAAATGTGTTGTGGGCTAAGGTAGAAAGTTTCAGAGGCTAGTTTGATGACATGAGAAGGAAAGAAGGTCAGACTATTGCACAATATTGTAGCCAAACTAAGGAGGTTGTGAATGCTATTAGAGGACCTGGAGGAATCATATGTGATGAGACCATGATAAGTAAGGTATTGAGGACTTTACTTCCTATCTATATAATTAGAGTATCTATAATTCAAGAACTAAGGTGTACATCTAGTTAATGATATGACCTTGGATAGTATGATTGGTAGACTCATTGCATTTGAATTGTCAAATTTTGATAACTATGCACCTTCTAGTATTGAATGTTCTTTAAAGTCTCAACTAACCCTTGATGTATCTAAAAGAAAGAAGAAGAGTAAGCATGTGGACAATAATAGAGAATTGGATGATGACCTTGATGAGTTAGAAGCACTATTGGAAATAAGTCTACCAAGAGGAAAAGACAAATACAAAGGTAAACTCCCTATTGTCTATTTTACATGTCATAAAGTTTTTCATATTGCTGCAAGATATCCTTACAAAGATGAGAAGAAAGAAAGAAAGGACAAAAAATAATGAGGAAGGATAGACAACATAGACAACTGAGGTAACAAAGAATACAAAGCAAAAGGTAAGAAATCTTGTTACATTGCTGAAGAAGATGGTTTTGATGAAAATGATGAAGTTTTTTATGTTTCAATGAAAGATGAATCTAATGAAGATGAGAAAATAATATTGATTTCACATGTGAATATGAATGATAGATGGATAATTGATAGTGGTTGTTCACATCATATGACTGGTGATACAAGAAAGTTTGAAAAGTTAGAACATTATAATTGAAGTAGTGTTAGTTTTGGAAATGATGCACCATGTTATGTGAAAGGTAAATGATAAATTATACTAAATGATAAGATCATATGTGATAATGCATATTGGGTTGATTGTTTGAAATATAACTTGTTGAGTGTGGCATAGTTGAACAACTTAGGCTACCGAGTTGAATTTCAAAATAGAAAGACAAAGATCTATGATGCTATTGGTAAACTAATTGGTAGTGATGATCAAACAAGAGCTTACTTTTTCTATCTAGAGCTATTTGAAGATACTTATCTATTTTAAAAATTTGAAGATATTTGGTTGTGGCATAAGAAGCTATATTGTGTAATTTGGTAAGCATTAGTAAGATGAAAAGAGTAACAAGGTTACCAAGATTGAGAAAACTTGATAAGGTGATGTTTAAACAATGTCAAATGGGAAAAATTGCAAAGTCTAGTTCAAAAGAAATACTTATTGTTCTGATGATATTTTGAAATCGGATCATACTGATCTATGTGGTCCTATTGGAGTGCAAAGTTATTATGGTGACAAATAATTTATTCTATTTGTTGATGATTTCTCTAGAATAACGAGTGTGATTTTACTTAAAGAAAAAATATGATGCATTTCAAATGTTTTAAGTGGTATTTCGCTAGAGTTGAAAAGGAAACAGGAAAAAATATGAAGTTCTTGAGATCAGATAGAGGAGGTGAATTCATATCACATGATTTCAATATATTCTGCAATAACAAAGGAATCAAGAGACAAATGAGTGCACCAAGGACTCCACCATATAATGGAATAGTTAAAAGAAGGAATAGATCAATCACAGACTATGCAAGGACACTGATGATGGAGAAGAATGTTTCATATAAATATTGGAGAGAGGTTGTAAGTACTATAGTCTATACTCTGAACTGAGTTCAAGTTAAGAAAGGTACAAACAAAACACCTTTTAAAATTTGGTAGTGACCTAATATGAATTGTTTCAAAGTTTTTGGAAGCAAGTGTTACATATTGAAAGATGCAAGGAAAGAAAAAATTGATACAAAGAGTGATTAAGGTATATTCCTAGGATATTCCACTAAAAGCAAGACATACAAGTGTTTGAATTCTAACATTAACAAAATTGTGGAAAGTGTATGTTCATGTTTGAAAATGTTACCAGTTTCCAATTACCCTGATGAGAACAAAACATATCTAGGGGCAGCTAACTCCCATTTTCAACACGCCCATTTAGACACCAGGCCAACTATAAGGCTAGACCCTTCTTCTTCTTCAGGCTCTACAAAACCTAGGCAGGTGGACTTATAGATTCTTTATATGGTTCCAATTATCAAAGCATACACTAAATCTAATATGAAGCAGATAAAACCCTTATTTCTCCTAATGACTCATGCAATGACACAGATTTATAGTAGCTAAGTGCAAAGCTATGAATCTCATAAGGTGAGTGAGGGCATTCTATTATAGCTCTTCAACATGAAAGGGAAAAAACATTTGATTATTAATGTTGATATCAACAAGACCCAAATATAAGCAACAAAATCTAGTGATCCTATCTCTGATCAGTGCCTTATCTATTGGGAAATTAAATGAATTATAAACATACATCTTCTAGAAATCTCAGACATGTTACTACATACAGAACCTTGATCTATCCTTCACCTTGTGAATAGACATCTACTTCAGATTTGAATCTCATACTCAAATTATCCCATCATGAAATCTACAAACCCTATGATAAACACCAAGCAATTACATGGCTCTTTGTTCCATCTGCAAGACATTTTAACCACATATATTCCAAAATGAAATGCAACCTAATTCATGCTCTTGGTTCACAAATTAGAAGAAATTACACATTCATGAATAGGAGACAAGATTCAGACTAAATTTGAAACCCTTTGCTACACTTTATTTGTTTTCCTTGAAATCAAATACATGAAAGACGTACAGAAAATAACTCATAAATCACCTAATAGAATAGAACTATCTGCATAAAACATACATGCTGCTCAATACAATAGAGAAATGCTAAAGAATATATGGTATCACAGTATGGGAACACATCAAAACTGGATCTAGAACCTGGTATCTCAGTAGTGACTAGTTTTTCTCCAAAGATTGGAACCAACTGGTTTCTCAGTAACAAAAAATGGAACCTTTGCCATGAGAAAGAAAGGGAAAGATATAGACAAGAAAGAATTCTTGGATTGAATCTGCAACTGACATCTGTCCTCTGGGAAATCAATCTTTTGCAACTGAAAGCCTCTTTCATTTCTTTACCCATCTGATCTAATTTGATTTGGTTTCATCATTCTTTACAAAAAAAATGAAAATATCTTTTTTCAGACTGATGAAAAATTCTAAGTTACCAAGATATCTTGAAAAATTCACTGAAATGCTTGGTAAAATTCAAATTTTACTGAGTGAATGTGATCAAATTTTT
The DNA here is from genome assembly GCA_028749045.1 of Cupressus sempervirens. NCBI lineage: Eukaryota > Viridiplantae > Streptophyta > Pinopsida > Cupressales > Cupressaceae > Cupressus > Cupressus sempervirens. The sequence goes on along the minus strand of CM053792.1, from coordinate 764,853,588 downwards.
TTGACCCAAACTGTATTTTTACTGCCCTCTAACCATATTCAGGTTATCACCATGTTTAAAAATCAGATCTAAACTTCCTGGTCTGAATATAATTGCAATGCAAGTACCTAATAGAAAACCTTGTGTAGCTTGAGCTAGCTGCTTTCTGTGCAGAAACTAACCTCAGAATCAAAAAATTCAAATTTTGCCGATTTCGACGATACATGATAAGGCATATCTTGCCTACAAGAAACTCATTAAATATTTGTTTGAAAAAAGTTCATTTAGGTAGAAAATTCAGGTCTGTAACTCTTTTCAAATTTAAGATTTGAAAAATTTAAATTAACCTAAAGTTCAAACTTTAGCTTAATTGTCCTTTGAATTTAAAAAAATCCTGCACGTCACCCACTTTGTCAAAAATAATTAAAAATTATTTTTTATTGCCTTCATATTTTCCCTTATCCTTTAAATTTGAGGTCAAACCTCTGTTGACCAAGTGCCACATGGTGCTCTGTGATTGTCGACCCATGCCACCATTGGCACATCAGTGCCATCCTGCTCCTAAATGCCAAATCATCGCTCAGGTCTCGCACTGGCACATGGTAGAAATCCACATGCCCACTTTATTTAACTTCCTCGCAACTTATTTTTGTGGGAATGCGCCTATCACAGGATGCACCACATGGCAAAATCCTGTGCGTCGCTTCTAAACAGATTGTCTCTACCACCTTATTGACAATTGGGATCCACGTCACCTTGCCCAAGCCTCACTAACACATGTCGTGTGCCCGCTTCCTCGCTTTATTTAACTCCCTCGCAATTTGATATTGCGGGGAAGCACCCTCTACATGATCATGACACATGATGTCATCTCGATGAATCTAGCCACATCAGCATAGGTGGGCTTTCATTTAAAATTTGTATGAGTCACGCTGATGCCATCCTCTAGCTAGCATCATTAGTGGGTCCCCTGCATTATGACTTGCGGCTTACAAAAGCCTCATTGCTTTGTACAACTTGTTCCATGTTTAAAATGGAATTTAAACAAATTTGAAAATCACCACATGCCCAATGTGTGATTAAACCAAATGCTGCTCGCTTCCTTTTGACTACGATCCCTTGCCGATTGCTTGGGTTTCTCTGCTACTTATCAATGGCTTTTTAAAATGCGTCAATTGCCTTGTCTTTTGTTATGTGGCTACAACTTATCCACTAATTTTCAAGGCCATGGGTGCATTTTTCTTTGGCTTTCACGTCTTGATTGTTTAAAACTGCCTGTTGCTTTGTATCTTAGCGTGGGCTACTCATTTCTTGAATACGTGGGCTGTTTTGTTTTTGTTCTTCATGCATGGTCAGCTTTGTTTTTACTGATAAGCACTGCCTCTATGCTGTAACTGCGAGCCTTCTCTTATATGCATGAATTGGGGGACTTTATACTTTGACGTGGTCCTTTTTTTTTGTTTGACTGCATTTTTTACATGTTGTGACATGATCTCTTCTTTGTGCAGGACACTGCTCATTTCTCCTGCGCTTTGACTCCTAGCTGGAAGGCATGGATTGCAGCTATTATCGTTGAGTCCCTCTTCTGAGCGTGGACTACCTTGTATGCATGTTTGGACTTTTGACTTTCATGGGGTTTTTTGCTTTTGCATGGACGTGGAGAAAACTACCTCCTCCTTCTCATAGCGTGGGGACCCCATTTATTTTCACTTACGCAGACTTCCCTGGTATGGCATGAGTGCCTTCCTAAGTGCTTTGAATGAATGCAAACAAGTGGTGTATTTCTCAAAGCTAGAGAGCGCCCTTGGGCCACCATGCCTTCATTACTAGATTATCTCCACAAGACTTGAAGTTTAATCATTCGTGGGTTGCTCTAAGTGTGAGCATTTTTGTTGAAGCCACTCCTTGCTGTTGGTAGCCAACTCCCTTACATGGCATCCTTTTCATATGCTCTGCTACTCTTAGCATGGGTTTGCTTGGGAATCGACAACTTTATGTGCAAGATCTTCTCCCCAAAAGATTACAATTTACTAACTGCAATCTTGCTTAAAATCTATGTAGCACTTGCTAACTTGCTAATGAAAAAATGTCTATGTGTAAGGACAATTTTCACTAACTTCATCGATACATCCATAAAATGAGAATTAGCCAGTTCAAACAAGCCTTCATGTACCGACAAGGGTGACAACAACATAAACTCTAGTTTTTGGGAATACCAAGAAGAAAAGTCTTAGCATCAAATTTCCTTCCAGCTCCAAAAAGTGAACCATGAGAAGTCATCTCCAATTTCTTAGAGAACCTAAATGGTCATCTGTTGTCCCATCTAGAGCGGAGGGCTTTTGAACTGAGTCCAAAGGTTGAGAATTAGACCTTGACTAAGCATCAATTTCAACATTCTACATTATTACTTTGAGAAGACCCATAACCTGTCTAGAAAGACACAAGTTATTTAAGTAGCTTTAACAATAACACACTAGGAAATTTGCCACTGTCCTCCTCATTTATGATTTCCAATCAATTTTCTTCATCAATCATCAATGCTTTACCCCGATCCATAAGTTGATGACACATAAAATTTTCACTTGACCTTTTAATGATCATGTTCATCTCCATTTCCCAATATCTTTATCAGTTTGGTGGAATTAGCTAGGCCCCAAAATCGGTCCGGCTAAAAAAAATTCATTTTTGGATAACTGAATCCTCGAATTGGCCCATTAAACTTTTAACATTCATTGGAATTCATTTTGAATATTAATTTGGTCGTTAAGACTCATTTAGCCACTTTTTGCAAACTGGAAGTTTAATGCTAGAGAGTCGCTTGACTGGCTTTGAAAACTGATCTAAACACCTAATCAGGCTTTGAAAATTTGAACATTGATTCTCTGTTCTGCATAATTTTACCCCGTCAAATCTCATCTCATGAAAAATTTGGAGTCAAAAGATATTGACCATCAAATTCGCCCCTTTAGAATTACCTGCACAAAGACATGTCAGAAAACAATAAATTGGGTTTGGATTTGGCTTGGAAAACTGGGCAAATGAGCACATGGGGAAATGAAAATTGGGGCGTTAAATCTCTGTCATGAGTTGAATATGAATATGTAGTTTGGGCTTATGATGAATAACAGGGTGCATTTGGCAAGCGGTCAAAGTAGGCTACTTGGATTTTGCTGATTGGAAACAATGACAAGCATTTTTTGCAAATGGATTTGACCTCGAAAAATGTGCAAATGGATTCTTCGTGACTTACAAATTGACACACTTGGAGTATTTTTAGAGAAAAATAAAAGGATACAATCCATTTTACTTGGCCTATCATGGATCAGGAGATATGACGTCCTAAATAGGGGTTCCAATCAATCTGCACTTTAAGATACCAGTAAAAAGATAGAAATTCCATTTGGAATCGCGTTTGAAAACTGATCAAACGGATTTTTCAAGAGCTGAAAATTAAAACATAACAAGTCTCTAACATCTAGAATGCAACACAAAAGGAACTTTAGCATTTGGGTCAACTGGTCAAAATTTATAGCACGTCAAACATGGCTTCCCAGAAACGTGTGCAAATTGCAAAAGCATGAAAACAATAACTGACCAACTTTGAGGGGTCCAAAACCTAGTCAAACAGACTCAAAATGACTCAAAATCTGAAACATAGGTTCTTAGGTATGGATATTAGGTACTCCCAAAGTGGCAGGTCATGACATATTTTTGAGTGTGAGATGTTTAGATGCAAACAAGGCCTCCTATTGCTGTTTGACACTTTGGTGAAAAATGCAGATTTGACATTTGCTCAAAACAAGACTTTGCGAAATGGCTCAAAATGTCAATTGAACTTCATGGAACACTTGGAAACACTAAATGGAGGGTGTTAGAAACATTGAACACCATGTAGGCCTCAAGGGTATAGTCGGGTAGATATGCATTTATGGGTCTTGATTTGACTCAACATTTTTAAATGGATGCTCAAAATGAGAACGCAATTTTGAGCACCAATAGTGGCTCTATCTAGGGATGCATGCCCCTTGCGGGCATGGTAAGATTCCAAATCTCTTGGAGAAGTAGACCACACACCTGAAAAAGAAAAAATTCCCTCTAACAGCTTTATTGAAAGCAAGAAATCTACTCCTACTAATGTACAAGCGATGGCCTCGGGCCACCAAATTTTTTTCAAAACTTCTTACCTCTATCATACACTTGATTTTCATTGCCATCCTCTTTAGGAAAACTGAAATTCTCACTTACATTAGTTTCACCACATACATCAAATTTTCTCATTAATCGATCAGGTGAAACAAAACTGCTATCATTACTTCCATAGTGCATATAAAAATCAAACATACTTTCTTCATCTTGCTCACTATGAAAAAATGGATCAGCGTGATCATAACAATTGAAATCAAACTGAAACTGATCACTACTGACTGAATCATGGATTCCTTCAACCAAAAACACAAAGTGCTCATACTCAACTTCATTCAATGAGTTACATGGATTAGATTGTAACTCACCTTGTGCCTCCGTAAATGAAGAGTATGGAAAATCCGATTTTTGCCTATTTACAACCATGTTACTCATCAAATCAGATTTAACCTTTGCTAAAACCTCTTCACACTCAAACAACTGATTAGTCACCAAAATTGAAAACTCATTCTGAAAGTGCTAATCTAAACTATGCTGATCACTATCATTTCCTTCATCTAACTGAATGTCGGAATAAACCTTGAAATTATCTTTACAAGAATTATCATCACATGAAGAAAATCTATAATTTGATTGACAACCTTCACTATTTTCCTCTTCATCACATGAAATATCAAAACTTATTATAGCATAACCATCATGCAAAGAATCTGAAACAACATTAAACTTCCCTTCACTAACATAATCAGCATTCAAAAAATCCTCATGTGCAAAAATGTTTGAGGTTCTGTTATATAAACCTCCAAAGTCTAACAAAGATTGTTCAAATTCTACCTCTTTCTCCACATCAAACTTTGGGGAATTGACTTGACTAAATGAGAAAGTATTATGAGAGAAAATATGAAGATCCTTAGGAATACTTACGTGCTTTTCAAACTCACGAGCCAACAATTTTGAGATTTCATCAGAGCTCAAGAAGATTGCCTCACAAATCTTCTCCTGGCTATGGTTATCATCTGGATAACATGAAGAATTTACAATAGTAGGATCCTTAGTGTAACAATATAGAAAATCAACATTATTACAACATTCTTTCTTATCATGGCAATCACTAGATCTACTATTGTTACAACTTTCTTCAACTTCATATGTACTATAACAAAATTTATCTTCTCTTTTATATCCATCTTTTTTATGCTGATTGCTATTACTTGACTCATTAACATTTGAATCCACCTCTTCACATTCAAAAGATAGATTATCTTGCTCTACGAACTCATTGTATTCATTGCTACCTTGTCTTTCAGCACACTCATTATCATTAGAAGATATTTCATGAAATCTATAATCACCACTTTCCATCTCCTCAGTGAAAATTTCAATTTGCAAAATTATTTGTAACCTTATAGGTGTTGGCCAATCGACTGAATCGAGTACTAGAACATCAAGGAAAACACTAGGTAGGGAAGATTTCTCAGGTCTACAATGAAAAGGCATCTTACTGATTACTGATTTAAGCCTTAAATAACATTTTTTGGCACTTAAACCTTGAGTACTTCCTACTTGAATTCTTATAAGATTGACAATCCTTTTGTAGACCAGTCTATTCAACATAGCAATGTTATTATTCACAGTTTCTAAACTCTCAAATTTTGGAAAACTAATTTTAGATCTAAGATCTGACTCCATCCTAAGATAAAAATTCTACCTCTTCCTTCTAGTGCTGAAAATCATTGAATAGAGGCAACTTTTTATAAACACTTGACTTCCATGAAAAGAAGCATGAAAATAAAAATATTTCAAGTGCTGATGCTGAACTTCGATCTGCTGATTTGGCACAAGTGCAAGACTAAAATTCTTTACACCACTAATCAAACTTTGTAGAGTCACCACCACCTTTCAAGAGGATAAAGAGATCGCTACTATGATTCAATTTTTACACTTCAATTTCTTATAACAACAGATTGCAAACAACACTTTAAAACTTATCAAGAATTTAAAACTTCCTTTCCAAGATCTATCAACAGTTTATGATCTGCCCATACAACTGAAAGTCCTTCAAAATTTTGCAATGAAATCAACTAGGAACAAACTGGTATAGAGATTTGAGAGTCGCCACTTACACTTCGTGAGAAATAAAACATAATTTTTCACTTGACAAATCTGAACCAAACCTTCAATGTAAGAAAAACTTGTAGATCACTAACACCTTGAAAAGAAAATACACTTTATAAATCATTTCTTGACTCTAAAACTTTCTCAATAGCACTTGCAAAGACTGAATTGATTGAAGATAGAATTATAATAGTCATAGAACACAATTTACATCTAGTTTTACAACACACTGTTGTCCATGAATAAAGCTTAACTGGGGAACATAAAACATTAGTAGAGAAATGGTAAACACATCACACAACCCTACTATTGTAGCATATCCTTCCTGCTACATTGAATCTTCTTTAAATTCTCAAGGTTACTACCATTCAAATTCAATACAACTCCCCAGTAGAGTTACCATTTTGTTGGTGTTTGAAAATGTTACCAGTTGCCATTTTGTTGACATCTGCTCAAAACAGGACTTTGCCAAATGGCTCAAAATGTCAATTGAACTTCATGGAACACTTGGATGCACTAAATGGAGGGTGTTAGAAACATTGAACACCATGTAGGCCTCAAGGGTATAGTCAGGTACATATGCATTTATGGGTCTTGATTTGACTCAAAATTTTTAAATGGATGCTCAAAATGAGAATGCAATTTTGAGCGCCAATAGTGTAAATGTTAGAGTTGATGAATTTGCAAAAAAGACTAAAGAGGAATGCAAGAAAGAACTTGAAGACTACATAAACTTTGTCTATATCTATGAAGGAGAACCTAGTTCCTTACTTGAACTAGAGAAGGAGGCTGCTGAGTATCAACAAACAGGCACTATTGAGGTTTAGTAGAAAAGCTCTACCAAGAATAAACATACTAATGAGCATTAGGTTGTAGGAGATGAGACACAAAATGAAGAAGCTAAACATTAGAGAGAGGAAAGTGAACATCAAATAGACAATGTTGAGTTGCAACTAGAGATACATAAAGATGTACATGTAGAATTAAAAGAATTACTATAAGAAGAAAGAGGACGTGAACCCATCTTGGCAAAACATGTAAAGAGGAACCATACACTAGACCAAATCATTGGAAGAAAAGATTCACAAGTCATGACAAGAAGTAAGTTGAAGAATGACACATATTTATTATGTGAAGTTGAGCCTAAATTTGTTAAAGATAATTTAGAGAATGAAGATTGGATAAAGGAAATGAATTGGGAAATTGATCAAATCAAGAAGAGAAAGACATGGACACTGGTAGCTAGGCCAAAGAATAACAATGTGATTGGAATTAAATGGGTACTATTGATATATGATTGAAAAGATCATTTGAGTAGAAAAATTGTTGAAGAAGTGTTTCAATCATTGTTTTCTCAATGATGTCAAACTTGCTACATGCTAGTAAGACAATTGCTTATATGTTTCAAGCACTATCACTTAGTTGATTGATGAGGAGGATTTGATCAACAAGATGTAAAAAAAGTACCTAGAGGAAAGGTTGAGTTATGATTATGTATTGAAGTGTAAGAATCAGTAAAGATAGTGATAACATAATGAATTGATGATCTACTTGAGGTTACAAAATGATTGGCTACACTTAGAAAGTTCAGAAGAATAAGGTTAAACAAAGTTCATTTGCTAAGCTTAACCAAGTTGATAGAAGGTGCGGAGAAAAGTTAGTGCAAGCTAAACAAAAAGTTAGTTGGAGCCAAGTGAAATCAAATTCTAATGGATGCCGAGCAAGTTAGTAGGTGTTGAACAAGATAGTTGAAGCCGAGTGATTTTTAGTTGATGTTGAGCACCAGTAAAATCAAGTTGATGCCAAGTGATTTTATAGTAGATGTTGAGTAACACAGTATGTGCCGAGAATTAGTAAATTGATAATGTCAAGCTATTGCATTATGAAAAATATCGAAGATTCACCAATTAAAAGTTGACAAGTTTGTTTTCTTGGAACTTGTGAATGAGGAGGAAGATAAGATTGATGAGTTGGAGGCACAAAATCTTATGTAAACCATTTTGGAGGCAAATTCAAATGGATTCTAGGAGAAATTTCTAGAAAAGACAAGATATGGGGTAGATACATTGTATCCTACCTAATCCATTGTAAACCCTAAATCTTGTGATGGATAATGAGCGGGAAAAGAGTTCTAATTTCCTATATGTAGGGATGTCTGGTCATGAAGCAAAGACGTTAGAGAGTTTTGGATGCAAAAAATTTGACAAAGGAGAAGGAAAGGGTTTTGCTTCATCAAGTAACCCAAGGGAAGAAGTTTGCAATGGAAAACTAAGCAAGAAGGCTTAAAGAGGTTGAATTCTTGAAGGGTGAACAAGCTATCAGAGTTGCAAAGATTGGAAACCAAGCAAAGTTGAGGACTAAATCATGATTTGTAATCAGCAAGTAAGGTTATAAGTTGTATCATATCAAAGCTCTATTGTTACTTTCTAACAATTATATTAGATTAGGGTAAATCCTTTGGAGAAATGTTGACTTAACAGTTATTGGAAAATACTTCAACAAGGTGGCATTCCAAGTGAATGGCCTAAAGTCCTCTAAAAAGGCTCACTTTTAACAAGGTGATTGAAATCCCTTAATCAAGTCACATTTAACAGTGTATTGTAACCTTTAACAAGGTTGGCCTTTAATAGAGCATCACTTCAGAAGAGTGAAAAAGGTGTAGCATGTTATTGGTGGTTTTTCCCAAATTGGGTTTCCAGATTAAATCATTGTGTCAAGTGTATTGAAGGATATGTTGTATTTTATGCTTTACATTTCTGCATATTAATTTGACAGTATCATATTAGCTTTGGTTAACACACAATGAATGCATGCATGGTCAAGAATGTTATATGGGCTCATTGAAATGTGAAAAGTTTTATTTGTACATCTGGACCTTGAATAATTGATTCACCCCCCCTTTCAATTATTGTAAAAGAATTTCAACAATTGTATCAAAGCCATCTACTTAAGAAGATTAGTTTTAAGGTACTAGAAGCCCAAAGATCAAGATGTCAAAAATAGAGGTACCCAAGCTCAACAGAGATAACTTTTTTGCATGGAAAAGTTTGATGAAGCTACACCTTGGAGGACTTGGAGATTATGCATAATCTTGCATTTCAATAGAACACGTTGATCCATTAGGAGCCCTAACCACTAAGGACTTAAATAAAAAGAAAGAACACAATTAGGGGATGTTGGAGATTGCCTCTACCCTAAGCTATGCTGAGTTTGATGATATCAAAGACCTTAAAAGTGAAAAGTAGATGTGGGATGCCCTAGACACCATCTATGGAGGAGACAAAAATGTTCAAAGAGCCAAGTCAGAAAGCCTCAGAGGTAAGTTTGATGACATGAGAATGGAAGAAGGTGAAAATATTTCTCAATATGTTTCTAGAATAAAAGAATTTGTTAGTGCAATAAAAGGTGCTATTAGTAAAATAGATGATGATACTATGCTAAGTAAAGTTGTGAGAACACGGTTTCCTGTGTATGCCATTAGAGTATCTACAGTTCAAGAGTTAAGATGTATGACAGGAAATGATCTAACCCTTGAAGGTTTGGTAGGAAGACTCATTGCTTTTGAATTATCTAATTTTGACAACTGCAAATGAGAAAGTATTGAATCAACTTTCAAAGAAAAATTGTTACTGAAGGATCTGAGGAGGTAAATCCAAGGAAAAAGAAAAGAAAGATAAAGTATGTATCCAGTGACAACAGTATAGATGAGGAAGACATTGAACAATTGGAAGCATTGCTAGCCATAAGATTTCATAGAGGAAAAGGCAAGTTTAAAGGCAAGTTGCCTGTCATTTGTTTTAATTGCAATGAAATTGGCCATATTGTAACAAGATGTACACAAAAGAAGAACTTCAGAGAAGGGAACAAGCACCAAAATAGAAGAGAAGATGATGGAAGAGACTACAGAGATAAAGGCAAAAAGTCATGCTACATTGCTAATGAACATGATTCTAATGAAAATGATGATGAAGTGGTATATATTGCAATGAAGGATGAATCAAATGAGGATGAGACAACTGCACTTATGACTTGTGTGAACAAGAATGATAAATGAATCATTAACAATGGGTGCTCACATCACATGACTGGAGACAAAAGTAATTTCATTACCTTAATGTGTTATGATGAAAATAGTGTAAGCTTTGGTAATGATGCACGATGCTTGATAAAAGGAAAAGGGTCTATCAAACTCACAAACAAGATTTCATGTGACAATACTTATTATGTTGAAGGATTGATTTATAACTTGTTAAGTGTGTCACAATTGAAAAAATTGGGGTGAAAAGTTGAGTTTGAAAAGAATTCAACCAAGATATATGATACAAATGGAAACTTGATTGGAAAAGGTGATCAAACTAGGAGTAATATGTTCTATTTGGATATAGAAGATGCTACTTGTCTTATTGCAAAATTTGATGATGTATGGCTTTGGCACAAGAGATTATGTCATGTTAACTTTGATAATCTAATTAGTACCAGCAACATGAAAAGAGTTAGAGTTTTACCTAAGTTGAAGAAACTAGAAAATATAATGTGCAAACAATGTCAGCTAGGAAAGATGACAAAGTCAAGCTTTAAAAGTAAAGCTTATACCTCTAAGGAAATACTTGAAATTGTTCATCCTAACTTGTGTGGACCCATTGAAGTGCAAAGCTAAAAAGGAGATAGGTATATAATGTTGTTTGTTGATGATTACTCTAGAATGATGACAATCATGTTTCTGAAACAAAAATTAGATGCTTTTCAAATGTTTAAATGGTACTTGGCAAGAGTTAAAAAAGAAACAAGTAAGAATCTGAAACGTTTAAGATCAGACAAAGGAGATGAATTCACTTCACATGAATTTGAGATGTTCTGCAATGAAAGAGGAATTAAGAGACATACATCAACACCTAGGACCCCTCTACAAAATAGAATTGCTAAAAGAAGAAATAGGTCAATAATGGACTATGCTAGAACACTCATGATGGAGAAAAATGTTGCTCTAAAATACTGGAGAGAAGCTTTAAGTACTATTGTATACACCTTGAACTATGTGTAAGTAAAGAAACGTACTCACTCAACACCTTTTGAACTATGATATGGTCATCCACCTAATGTAAAATATTTTAAGGTATTTGGAAGCAAATGCTATATTCTTAAGGATGTTAGGAGTGGAAAGTTTGATACAAAGAGAAAAGAAGGTATATTCCTTGGTTACTCCACAAGAAGTAAAGCTTACAAGTGTTTAATTACTAACACTAAAAAAATTGTGGAAAGTAAAAATGTGAATTTTAATGAGTTTACAAAAGCACATGAGGCCAAAACTACAAAAGAACTAGAAGATTACAAGTAATTTGTATACTACTATGAAGGAATGCCTACTGAAGAAGATGCTACAAATCATGCAGCAAACCAATAGAAAGTCTCAACAACTACTGAGTCACATCCTATGGATGCTGAGTTGCATTTAGATGCTATGTTGTAGAATGAGGAGAATGCACAATCTGAATCTAAGATTAGCACACATGAAAGAGATGCTAAAACACCTGATAGAGATGCACAGAATGATACCAAAGCTGAGAGACAAAATGCAACCACAAGAATTGAGCCTAGATTGTCCAAATATGTCAAAAGGCACCATCTTGTAGATCAAATCACTGGAGACAAAGATGCAAGGCCAATGAAAAGAAATAGGTTGAGAAGTGAACCATGTTTTTTAAGCATGAAGGAACCTAAGATAGTGAGAGATGCACTGAAAGATGATGATTGGTACAAGGCTATGGAAGAAGAAATTCAACATATAGAAAAGAACAAGACTTAGAGCCTAGTCCCTAGACCAGAAGACAAGAATGTGATTGGCACAAAATGGGTATTTAGAAAAAAGTTAGATGAGAATGGTGAAGTAACAAGAAACAAAGCAAGACTAGTTTGGAAAGGGTATGCATGAGAAGAAGGAATTGACTATGGTGAAACATTTGCCCTTGTTGCAAGAATGGAAGGAGTAAGAATTTTTCTTGCTTATGCTGCATATAAAGGTGTCAAAGTTTATCAGATGGATGTTAAGTTTGTATTTCTAAATGGCATATTAGAAGAAGAGGTCTACATAGAACAACCAGAAGGATTTGTGGATAAAAACATTAAGAACATGGTATACAGACTACACAAAGCGCTATATGGATTGTAACAGGCACCAAGAGCATGGGATGAGAGACTTCATACTTATCTTGTTAAGATTGGATTTGAAAGGATAGATGATAACAACAATTTGCACATGAAGATAGATAAAGAAAAAGGTATACTATTATCTAAAATATTTGTTGATGACATAATATTTGGAGGACAAGATGCTTTGTGTAAAGATTTTGCAAATCAGATGAAGCAAGAGTTTGAAATGTCAATGCTTGGTGAGATCAAATTCTTTGTGGGATTACAAGTTTATCAAATGAAATATGGTGTATATATCATGTTGAGATAATGGGTGTTGCACACATTGCATAATATTGTTATTTTATTATTTTATTTTATTATGTAATGTTGTGCCTAGATGGACGTGCAACATGTAAAGATTCCCATGGAATATTATTGATGAGTTGTATTGTAACATTGTGATAATATTTCATGTAATTATTTAATATTGGGGGAAAACAATTAAATACCCAATATTAAATGTGGGGTCAGTGGGTTAGGTAGCACATAGTTTTAGCACATGGTTTATGTAATACCACTTGGTGGTTTTGTGGGACTTGCTACTATATAAGCAGCCACAAGGGTAGTTGTTGTAGAGACAAAAAAAGAGAGAGTGACAAAGAGAAGACAAAAGGCAAGAATCGAGCGGGACAAGGCTTGACAGGTTAGCCAAGGGAGCATTTGTGAAGGTTGGAAGCATGGCATGGGATGTGTGGATTCATGCTTGTTCACATAGTTTGCTCGGTTGTGGCTATGGCCATGAAAGCTTCCATGGTTGTATGGCAATGGTATTTTTGCTGAATAATACATGATGATGGATGCTTTTGGAGGCTAGGTTTTTCCCTCAATGAGGGTTTCCCAGGGTATATCTTATGTCACAATTTTGTGGGTATGTTTTCTATTCTCTTGCATGTGGATTTTAATTCCATGTTAATTTCAAATTTATTATGGGTTATGTGGAAATGGTTATATTCTTTATTGCCAAGTTTCCTTACAAGTGGTATTAGAGCTATGGTTTTATTATTGTAACCCTAGATTGAATCCATGGGAATGCATGAGAGGATAAAAGAAAGGGCAAGATATATGAATGATTTATTGCAGATCTAAGGGTTTTGGGTTTGCTGTTATGATGGGATGTTAAAAGATATGGGCATGTGAAATTGTTGGACAAAAGAGTTTTTCGGATGTTTCATTTAAATGAGGGTTTTGGGGGGTAGCATGCAGAAATGACCTCCTAGGTAAAAACAGACCTCACCATTGGATCCGGGTCAACATTTCCATAAAATTTGATATATAATATGCCCTAGTTTGGCCATGTTCAGAGAAAATGAAAGAGTTTTTTGGTTTCAGCCCATGATGGCCGTCAAATTTAATCCCGTCGGAATTTTCGTCACTGAAAAAATTAAAAATGAAAAATCGTACTGAAAATGGTAAAAAGACTGTCTTAGTAAAACGGTCATAACTTTCTCTCAGAATATCGGATTTTAGAGTTCTTATAGGCGTTGGAAAGCTAATTCAGAGCACTACAAGATGGTGTAAGTTTGGTTTTGTGATTTTGAGATTTTGTTAGGTTTTAAGAGCCCTAAAGTCAGATGTTATTTATTTTGAGCACGGATTAGGGCATAACTTGAGCATATAGAGTCGGATTTTGGACTTCGAGTAGTTAACGGAAAGCTCTACACATTGGTTTAGATTTGGTGTAGGTTTGGCATAATTTATTTGTTGATATATTGATCTGAACATTTTATAGGTATATTTTGACTATGGTAACATTGTGAGTTTATGGCATTGGAAGATTTAAGATTTGATGTCATTGTATACTCAGTTCATATTTCAGATTGGTCTCATGATGATATGGTTATTAGTATTTGGTTTGGATATGCATGATGACTTGTTGGATCTACAAGTTGTGCAGTGTTGTAAGCAGTCTATACTTATAGGTTGCATTTATAGCTTGGTTATGGGTTGTCTTTGCCCATTGATCTTTCATTATTGATGCATATTCAGATTGGTGGCTTGGATTTGGGTTGTCTATGCCCTAAGTCACATGATCTACTATTTTCTTCATGTAGAAGGGATGAGATATTGTTACCAGGTACAGTCATGGCAGAGGATTGTGGTTGACTATTCTATGCTGACAGGTTGGACATATTGAGAGCCAGATGCTCGGTTCATGGATGTGATCATGGTGCCATGAATTTTGGCATGACATGATTGGTTATACAGGTACATCCTTGATGTTCATTAGCTTGGATTTCTGATTCAGTTATGGTGGTATATCTTCTTGGTTGAGGATCATAGTTATTTGGTTTCTTTTGAGGAGCTCATGATGTGCACTTTGAGTTCTTTGATGGTTTGATGCCTTGGTTGATTCTCATGGTTAGAGGATGGGTTTTCATCATGATGTCATGGATAGCTTGGATACACGGTTTAGTGGGAGCTTGTGACAGTGATGGGGTGACAGTGTAGGATTAGTTCCTGGTTTGGTTTATATCTTCTTGGTTTGGAGAGGATGGATTTTATGATGCCATAGGTAACTTGGTACCACGGTTGAGTGGGAGTTGTTGGCATTGATATATTTATTGAGTGTTTGCAGATGTTGGAGGTTTGTCCTTGATCCTGTTGCTGCAGAAGCGTCTTTGACATTTGCATGGTGCACTTGTTATCTTCATGGTGTATGAAGATGGTTAGATCTTGAGGACTCATGGAGTTCTTGGTTATCTTCATGGTATGTGGAGATGGTTCTTCCTGGTATGTGGAGATGGTTTTCTTCATGGTGTGTGGAGATGGTTGCATCTTGAGGACTCACAGGGTTCTTGGCAAAGGTGTGGTTTATGCTTTTATTTGACATGTTATCCTTGGTATGAGGATGGTTTCATTATTATGTCATGGTATACTCTTGATACGCGTTTAGAGTTGTGACATGTTATGGTGTGTTCATATGGAGCATGTTATCTCTTTAGTTGAGATGGTTAGATCATGTTGTCATGTTTATGTTCCTGAGGCCATGGTTGGAACTTTGACATTGATCTTGGTTTAGTTTCTTGGTATTGAGTACACTGATCATAAGCTGGATACTTCATGATATTGCTATGTTGCATTTGGAGTTGGCATGGATTGATTGGTTACAGGTGCTCATGGATACTTAGAGACAGTGGTGATGTTGATTTCTCTTGGATTAGAGAAGTATTTGTTGGGATGGTTGATGGTTTCAACAAGAAGTCCGAGGGGCAGTCACCTGATATGGACTTGAGAGGAGATTGTTCTTAGATGAGTCTTGGTTGGAGACTTGGGTATCTTGATGAGCATTCTCATTCCCCACTCTTGGTCTACTCGGCGGTTTGCTACTTGAGAGGTATAGCCCATTATTTTCTCTCAGTTGCATTATATTTATGCTTGTCTTTCATGGATATGGATCTTGAGCTATAGTACATGAGTTAGTTCTGGAGGGTTCATTTGAGAGATGGTTTAGCATTGGTTATCTCCATGTGCATATGTTGTTATGCTGGTTGAGTTTGGGAGATGGTTTTACATTTGGCATATTTCTTGGTTTAGGAATGGTTTTATTGAGTTTGATCTTCTTGTGAGAGGCTTACATCCATGATGAGTTATATGGTATGGTTTGGGTGTTGTCGAGGCTTCTTGTTGGGGTTTTATGGAGGAGATCATACTTGCACAGTTTACATCTAGAGGTGTGTGTAGAAGGACATGATACAGGTTATGATTTGCATGGTTTCTCTGGTCTTGGTTATCTTCCTAGATGTTCAATTTTGCCTATATTGGATTTGAGATTGGTTGGAGATTGTGATCACTGGTTTGTGTTCATGTATGTTTTGTGAGAGATGACATGGTTATTCATTTATCTCTTTCCTCTGTTGGTTGTGGTGAACTTGGGAGAGCATTGGAGACTTGTTATGAGAGTTGTTCTTGCAGGATATCAGTTTATGTATTGTGGATGTCCTTAATACTACATGGATTCACTTCTTTGAGATGTTGTGAGTGAATTGGTTATAGATTTGACATTATCTTTTGTAGTGGGAGCTTCTTGGTATATATGTGGCAGGTATTGATCTTGAGGCTTGTGATTGCAGGTTATAGATTGGATATGTCGGTGATATAAGATTCACTTGTTATACCTTTTGAGGTATGGATAGTTGGATGGGTTTGGCACTTGCTGTGGGTGCTATTTCAGCTATGGATATTTTGACAACTACGGATAGATGTGATTACCTTTGGATCAGGTTTTTTGTGCTTGGAATTTTAGTTGGTACAGGATTTTATGATCTTCTAATGCGACAGGTTGGGTGGCTTTCTCTTTGGATGGCTTCTATGTATGTCCAGTGGGAGTGGCATAATAGGAGGTGAGATCATTCATGTTTGAGATACTGGATACTTTGATTTTGTTGCAAGTACCAGGATGGAGCACTTGGTGTATTTTGATCCATGATGGTGGATGTGCTGGGAGGGATTGTTCCCTTGTTCATTTATGTGGCTACGGATTGACCCTATGCAATGTATACAACAAGTGGGAGATTGTTGAGATAATGGGTGTTGCACACATTGCATAACATTGTTATTTTATTATTTTATTTTATTATGTAATGTTGTGCCTAGATGGACATGCAACATGTAAAGATTCCCATGGAATATTATTGATGAGTTGTATTGTAACATTGTGATAATATTTCATGTAATTATTTAATATTGGGGGAAAACAATTAAATACCCAATATTAAATGTGGGGTTAGTGGGTTAGGTAGCACATGGTTTTAGCACATGGTTTATGTAATACCACTTGGTGGTTTTGTGGGACTTGCTACTATATAAGCAGCCACAAGGGTAGTTGTTGTAGAGACAAAAAAAGAGAGAGTGACAAGGAGAAGACAAAAGGCAAGAATCGAGCGGGACAAGGCTTGACAGGTTAGCCAAGGGAGCATTTGTGAAGGTTGGAAGCATGGCATGGGATTTGTGGATTCATGCTTGTTCACATAGTTTTCTCGGTTGTGGCTATGGCCATGAAGGCTTTCATGGTTGTATGGCAATGGTATTTTTGCTAAATAATACATGATGATGGATGCTTTTGGAGGCTGGGTTTTTCCCTCAATGAGGGTTTCCCAGGGTATATCTTATGTCACAATTTTGTGGGTATGTTTTCTATTCTCTTGCATGTGGATTTTAATTCCATGTTAATTTCAAATTTATTATGGGTTATGTGGAAACGGTTATATTCTTTATTGCCAAGTTTCCTTACATATCATTTAGTCAAAAATGTCAAAGAGATATTGAAGGCATTTGACTTGAGGATTCAAAACTAGTAAGTACACCTATGGTAGCAACAATCAAGCTATCAAAGAATGATGATTCAGCTGAGGTCAATCAAACATTATACAGATCCATGATTTGCAAAAAAGACCTGATATTGCATTAGTTGTAGGGATAGTTGCTAGATTCTTTGCTAACCCTAGAGAGAATCATTTGATGGTTGTGAAAAGAATAATGAGATACTTGGAAGCAACAAAAAAGTATGGTTTATACTATAAGAAGAATGAAAAGTTTGAACTAAAAGCCTACACTAATGTTGATTGGGCTGAAAACATTGATGATAGAAAGAGCACCAATGGAGGAGCATTCTTCTTAGGTAGAAGACTTGTTACATGGACTAGCAAGAAGTAGAGTTGTACTTCCCAATCTACTATTGAAGCGGAGCATGTTGCTACTACTATTAACTGCACAAACATTGTATGGATCAAATAGCTACTTAAGGGAATGAAGGAAGAGATCACTGAACTAGTGACACTTTTTATTATGATAATACAAGTGCTATACATATATCAAAGAATCTTGTAATGCATACAAAGAAAAAACACATTTCAATAAAGTATCATTATGTAAGGGAATTGGTTCAAGATAAAGAGGTGAAGATGGAATATATTAACACAAAGGAGAAAATTTCTAATATCTTTACCAAAGCATTACCTAAGGATGCTTATGAGTATCTAAGAGGTAAATTATGGGTGATACCCCTATCAAAGATTATGTAAAAGATAGAGGGAGTAACTTGCATCAAACAAGCTGACATGCATTTCATACACATTGATGTAGTGGATCTTACTTTAGGAAACTGCCTAAAGTAATCACAGAACTAGAATTTCAGAATAGTCACAAGCAAGGTGACAAAGGGAGGAAATTGAAGAGCCTACAAAAGCTTATGTTTGCATATAGAAAAGATGCTAAGTGTTAGGTATATGTCTTTGGCATTGTTGTCAAAGAGGGAGAAAGTATAGTAAACTGATAAAGTACATACTGATCAAGAGGGAGATGATCAAAGCAAAAAATTAAGGGAGAAAGTACATTAAATTGATCAAGGGAGAAGTAAGAGTACACCATCAAAAGATTAGAAGACTGAAAGAAAGAAAGAGGGAGAAAGAAGAGAATGTAAAAAGAGGGAGATATTTAGATATTCTGCTAATCCATGGAAGAAGAGAATGTTATATTTTGTAACCTAATCAAAAGAGGGAGCTGCTGATAGAGGGAGAAGTTTTATTCACAAACTTTCCTTTTGGTATTAGTTTGATGGAATAAGATGTTCATCATTTGTTTGACTAGTTGATTAGTTTGGTTTGCCATCAATGCCAAAGAGAAAGATTGTTGATATATGATTGAAATGATCATTTGAGTAGAAAAAATTATTGAAGAAGTGTTTCAATCATTATTTTTTCACTAATGTCAAACCTGCTACATGCTGGTAAGACAATTTCTTATATGTTTCAAGCACTATCACTTAGTTGATTGATGAGGAGGATTTGATCAACAAGATGTAACAAAAGTACCTAGAGGAGAGGTTGAGTTATGATTATGTATTGAAGTGTAAGAATTAGTTAAGACAATGATAACATAATGAATTGATGATCTACTTGAGGTTACAAAATCATTGGCTACACTTAGAAAGTTTAGAAGAATAAGGTTGAAAAAAGCTCATTTTCTAAGCTTGACCAAGTTGATAGAAGGTGTTGAGCAAAATTAGTGCAAGCTGAGAAAAAATTTAGTTGGCTGAGTGAAAGAAAATTCTAGTGGATGCCAAGCAAGTTAGTAGGTGCTGAGCAAGATAGTTGAAGCCGAGTAACTTTTAGTTGATGCAGAGCACTAGTAAAATCAAGTTGATGCCAAGTGATTTTACAGTAGATGCCGAGTAACACAGTATGCGCCGAGCATTAGTAAATTGATAACGTCGAGCATTAGTAAATTGATAATGCCGAGCTGTTGCATTATGAAAAAGATCGAAGATTTGCCAATTAAAAGCAGACACATTTTTTTTCTTGGAACTTGTGAATTAGGAGGAAGATAAGATTAATGAGCCGGAGGCATAGAATCTTATGTAAACAATTTTGGAGGTGAATTCAAATGGATTCTAGGAGAAGTTTCTAGAAAAGACAAGATATGGGGTAGATACATTGTATCCTACATAATCCATCGTAAACCCTAAATCTTGTGATGGATAATGAGCAAGAAAAGAGTTCTAATTTCCTATATGTAGGGATCTCTGGTCATGAAGCAAAGAAGTTAGAGAGTTTTGGATGTGAAAAATCTGACAAGGAGAAGGAAAGGGGTTTGCTTCATCAAGTAACCCAAGAGAAGAAGTTTGCAATGGAAAACTAAGTAAGAAGGCTTAAAGAGGTTGAATGTTTGAAGGGTGAATAAGCTATTAGAGTTGCAAATATTGGAAGCCAAGTGGAGTTGAGGATTGAATAGTGATCTATAATCTATAAGTAAGGTTGTAAGTTGTATCAAATCAAATCTCTACTGTTACTTTCTAACAATTGTATTAGATTAGGGTAAATCCTTTGGAGAAAGGTTGACTTAACAGTCATTGGAAAATCTTTTAACAAGGTGGCATTCCAAGTGAATGGCCTAAAGTCCTCTAACAAGGCTCACTTTTAACAGGGTGATTGAAATCCCTTAACCGGGTCACATTTAACAATGTGTGTTGTAACCTTTAACAAGGTTGGCCTTTAATAGGGCATCACTTCAAAAGAGTGAAAAAGGAGTAGCATGTTACTGGTGGTTTTTCCCAAATTGGGTTTCCATGTTAAATCATTGTGTCAAGTGTGTTGATGGATATGTTGTGTTTTATGCTTTACATTTTTGCATGTTTATTTTACAGTATCATATCAGCTTTGGTTAACACACAATGAATGCATGCATGGTCAATAATGTTATATGGGTTCAATGAATTGGGAAAAGTTTTATTTGTACATCTAGACCTTGAATAACTGATTCATCTCCACTTTTAGTTATTCTAAAATAATTCCAATAGGTATTAATAAACAACTTGAATGAGAAAGGTAAAGTCACAAGGAACAAAGCAAGACTAGTTTGCAAGGGATATGCACACGAGGAAGGAATTGACTATGGAAAGACATTTTACCTAGTTGTAAGGTTTGAAGGAGTGAGAAATTTCCTTGCACATTCTTCTTACAAAGAATTCAAGGTATACCAAAATGATGTCAAATCCTTATTTTTGAATGGAACCTTAGAAGAAGCAATCTACATTGAACAACTTGAAGGATTTGTTGATCCTAGATGGAAAAATATGGATTGTAAGTTGCATAAAGAATTATATGGTTAAAAACAAGCACCTAGAGCATGATATGAAAGGTTACACACCTATTTGATGTAAATTGGTCTTGCAAGAATTAATGGCAATAACAATCTATATCTAAAAAGTGAATATGAGAACAAGATATTGATAGCTGAAATATTTTTTGATGATATCATATTTGGAGGATATGATATGTTGTTTAAATCATTTTCTAATGAGATGAAGAAAGAATTTGAGATGCCAACATTTGGAGATATCAACTTTTTTGTTACTTTGCAAGTTTATCAAATGAATAAAGGAATTTACATTACACAATCAAAGTATATCAAGGAGATATTGAAGCCTTTTGGAATGGAAGACACAAGATCAATTGGAACACCTATAGTTATTGGTCATGAAATTTCAAAGAATGGTGATTCAATAGAAGTGAATAAAACATTATACAAGTCAATGATTGGAAAATTGAAATATGTTGTACATAGAAGACCTGACATTGCATTAGTAGTTGGCATTGTTGCTAGATTTTCTGCTAATCCTAGAGAAAATCACATGATGGCTATGAAAAGGATATTGAGGCATCTAAAAGGAATAGAAGACTATAAACTATGGTACAAGAAAAGTGACAAGTTTGAACTAAAGGTTTATACAAATGCTGATTGGGAAGGAAACATTGATGAAAGAAAGAGAACAAGTGGAGGCACTTTCTTTGTAGGTAGAAGATTACTTTCATGGACAAGCAAGAAGAAATTTGTATTTCTCAATCCACATCATAAGCAGAGTGTGTTGCTACAATATTTAATTCTTCTAATATTGTGTGGATCAAGAAATTGTTGAAAGGTATGAAGGAAGAGATTACTGGACTTATTGTGATATATTGTGATAACATATCCAAGAATCATGTGATGCACAAAAAGACCAAACATATTGCTATTGAGTATCATTACTTGAGAGAGTTGGTACAAGACAAAGAAGTGAGACTAGAGTGTGTGAACAAAAAGGAGAAGATAGCTGATATATTCACTAAAGTGTTACCTAAGGATTCTTATGAGTATCTAAGAGGTAAGTTAGGGGTATTTCCTCTATCTAAGGCAAACTAAGAAGAGATGCAACATTACATCAAATGTTATGATCTAAATATCTTACATATTGGTGTAGGAGGTCACACTTTAGGAGCTTCCTAAATCTATAAAAAGATGGATAGAAGAATGAGCAGATGAGACTACAAGGAGTCAACTGAAAGATGATAGAAGAAGTGATATTTCAAATAGATAGTGATCAGTCAAACAATGACAAAGTGAAGAAGATGTATGAGGTCTTTGGAATTGTTTTCAAAGAGGGAGATATGTGTATGTAGTTACCATTCATATCCAAATAGAGAGTATGTGTTGAGATATAAGAGGGAGACATAAAAATGTATTTTGGGAAATGTGTGAAGACATGAATGCTACCACAACAATATTGCTTCGTATAGTGAACATAATTTTAGATGCAAAGTTGTGTGATGTCTATGACATTGAAATTCTATAATTTTTTAATGAGAATTTGATATTAAGAGTAGTAAGAAGTAGTACATGTGAAAAAATCAAATATATTAGATATCAGTATTAGCAAGAGGTTATTATATCTATAACTTTTGTGTGTCCTATATATGTTATTGTATATTGCATGTTTGGGTAGTGGGCCCATCTTACATACATTTTGTAATTGTAATAATAACTCTTAATAGGATTTATGATTCTAATAAGGCCTAGTCCTCTAACAAGGACCGAGACACTATATGGAAGTCATAGAATCCTAATAGGGTCAATATATTTCACAAGATAGTTTTGATTAGTGTATCATTTTGTGGGTAACATCCTTATTAGATTTTCTCTTGGCCAAGGTTTCCCTAGTTAACAACTAATGGTGTTATGAGTTGCATTGGTTTACTATTATGTTTACTTTTCAGTTTAATCACATATGCATGTTTTAAGATTGTAAAAGCTATCCATAGTGGAATTTTTTTGTGAAATCCTAATAACCCCCCCCCCCCCCCCCCCCCTCACTTCACAAGTATTTATTATTTCTAACAGTTATAACAACCTATGAAAGGGAGGAAGATGAGAGGACATGTCACTCCACTTGAAGCCCAAGTTCAACAACAACCTTAAAAGCAAGAGGAAGGAGAAGAAAGTAGAAAGAAAAAATCAAGTTAGAAACCAAGAATCGAGAATCATTCTATCTTATGAAGCTGTAACAATTATTTAATATATGATTAAATTTAAGAAACCCCTACTTTCATTTCATGGAGAACTACGAAAAGAGCTATATGAAAGATTGAATGAGGTGAGATTGAAGGCTAAGAAAGAAGAAGAAAATTTGAAAGAAGAAGAAAATTTGAGAGATGAAGTTTCCAAAAGATGTTATTATGTGAAGAATAATACACAAATATAAAGAATAATACATAGACTTAATCCACTTGTGTGTGTTGGAAATTGCAATTAGAATAATTGTTATGTTGTCATTGATGTCAACCCACTAAAGAGACATTTACTAATAGTGTAGAGTGTCGTATTAGTTGATTGATGAAGAGGATTTGAGAAGAGAGATAACTAGATGAACTTTTAAAGTTGTTAAGTAAAGAGGAGAAAGTATGTTAGAATTACAATGGGTACTTGAATAGTTAGTCTTTGACAAGATGGTGTATTGTTTAATTACCATATAAAGTGAAGAAGATAATTGAGTTGATGAGGAGACAAGATGTTGAGTAAAACAAAAGTAAAGCCCAGTAAAATATGGTTGGTCAATGAAGATTACTGAAGCATAAGGTTAAGGAACTTAAAATTAGTTGAATAAATAGTATTAATCAAGTGATAGTTATAAATGAGAAAATTGAACAAGGGAAATCTAGTAATGAATGATCATAGTGAAGACCGAGAAAGTCAATGAAAGTTGCAAGAGATAGAATAGTAGAGATTGAGCTACACAATGTTGACTGAGCAGAAGAGTAAGTGATAACTAAGTGTCAGTAAAATAAAAGTTTGTGAAAGAATTGAGTTTGAGACCAACATAGTTAAATTTTTAGATTAGTCAAAACACATAAATGATAAGGATTGGTGAGCTAACATATTTAATGCATGAATTGAGTTTGTTATGTGATCAAAGGGAAGGATTTATTGAGAAGTTTCTAGAAGTATCAAGAAAGGAGTAGAAGGATAAAATGATGGATAGATTCATTTAATCTAATCAAACTCTAAGATCTATGATGATGTTTAAGTGACAAAAGATCAATGCTACCTATTTAAGGAGGCATAAGAGATGTTTTCTAAGGTTGGCTCATTGTTGATTGGGGATTTTTGTGGAGAACCTTTGAAGAATAGAGTAGCAGAGGCAAATTAAGGAGATTGGTGAAGTGCGATTGCTTGAAGGGTTGGTAAGAAGATCAAAGAAGGATATCATAATCTAGTTAATGAACCAATAAATGAGCTAGATGGAGATCTAAATTTGCAAAGTGAGTTTTATCTAAACAGATCAAATCCATTATTGCTTTCTAACCATTATGATAGTCAAAATCCTTTAATCAAGGTTGACATAAAAATAATTTTGTAAACCCTTTAATTAAGGTGAGATTCTAATGGAATGATCCAAAGTCCTCTAATTAGGTCACTCCTAACATGGTGAATAAGTCTTTAAACAAGGTCACACCTAATAGTGTGTTTTGTAACCTTTTACAAGGTTGACTCATAACCAAGCTCATTTTAGAAGAGTGAAAAGTGGTAGCAGGTTACTTGGTGGTTTTTCCCAAATTGGTTTTCCGCATTAAATCTTGGTGTCAAACATGTGAAAATGTTATATGTGTGATGCATGCTATTTACTATTGTTTATTTTCTATTAGTCAAAATATACTAAACATATAGCTAAGTGATGAATGAATAAGTTAAGTTGTTGATGAGTTGCTATATGGACTAAATGGTTTTATGAATTTGTATAAGTTGTTTGAATTTAGTAAAAGTTGAATTGGTACACTTGGACTTGAGGATAACTAATTCACCCCCCTCTCAGTTATTCTAAATATTCTAATGGTGTGTGAAACAATGAGAGTCATAAGAATCATGGGAGGAAAAAAATAAGTGATAGAGGACACTGAAGTACTTATTGATTAGATTCTAAGTGAACCAATGAGAAGATCCTACATTGAAGAGGTAGGAAATGAGGCAATCATAACTTTAGCAACACCTGGCATATGAATTTTGGATACCATAACTACTATAGTTGTAGAGAATTTAGAAGACAAAATGATTTTGGATACACTTGAGCCTAATAAAGAAGAAGGAAACCTGATGATAGGGGGGAGTAGCAAAGACCCCTATTCCTACTACCATAGAATAGAGACAAAAGCCACTATGATAAGAGAAGAAGACAACAAGGAACTTGAGGAAAATGCTGAAGAATTTTCTTCTAAGCCACCAAATATAACTATTGATGATGACATCATGAACATTGCCATTACACACATCATTGTTGATGAGATATATGGTCCATTTAAGGACAAGACACTATTGTTAATAATTTGGCGACTGTGAATCTAGTTGATTATCTTACCTTTGAGGAAGAGAAGGATAAAGGCAAAGAGATGAAAGGAGGAGAAAACAAAGAAATGGAGGAAAGAAAAGGAGAGCCTACAAGGACGAAAGAGGTTTTAGAACCTCAATAGACCAAACTTGTCAGAATGCTTTAGAATAATTGAGAGTGGGGTGAATCAATTATCCAAGGTCCAAACGTATAGATAAAACTTTTTAGTACTTAACAAATGCATGTGCATGCATTGATCATCCAATATCTCAAACCATAGTATATTAATGTCCTATGTAAAATGTACATTGCAAAAATGTAAACATGAAATACCACAAAATCATTCACATAATTTGACACAAGGATTTTACGTGGAACCCAATTTGGGAAAACCATCAATAACATACTACCAATTTTCACTCTTTTGAAGTGAGTTTTGTAAGGATCCAACCCTGTTAAAGGTTACAATGCCCAATATTAAATGTGACCTTGATTAAAGTATTTCAATCACCCTATTAGGAGTGAGCCTTTTAGAGGACTTTAGAATATTCCATTATAATGTCACCCTATTAAAGGATTTACTCATGACTATTAGGTCAACCTTAATCCAAATGATTTATCTAGGCTGATACAATTGTTGGAAAGTAATAGTAGGACTTGATTTGATAACAAAAAGAATCACTTGCAGATTATAGATCTCTTATTTAGTCCTCCTTTCTGCTTGACATTTAATCTCCTTCATCTATGACAACTTGTTCACCCTTCAAGCCTTCACCTCCCTAAACCTTCTTGCTTAGTATGCCAACTGTAGGTTCATCCCTTTAGCCATTAAATGAAGAAACCCATCAAGACTCCTTATCTATCACTAGTTCACACTATGACACTTTACTTCTAGCTTGTTATCTCCTTATAAAGAGAATTTAGATCTTTTGTCACTTCACCATAATCTTCCATCTTAGGGTTAGGTCAGATTCATCAAATCTACCCTGTTTTCTATTTTGTTCCCTTCTAGAAACTTCCCTTACAATCCTCTTCAAATTCATCTCAAAATGATTTATCTTGAATTATGTGCTACCAACTCATCGTACTTATCTTCCAAACGCTTTACATAATTCAAGAAATCAAATTTGTTAGCTTAGATTTGTTAAATCTTCAATCAAACTCATTTTATTGGCACTCAACAATAACATGTTGTTTGCTTGGTAATAGCTATCTTTTGATGCTCGATCAACACTAGGTTGCTTGGCATACTCTAAGTCTTATTGGTGCTTGACACACACTAAACTTTCTTCAGTCAAAACCTATTAGATTTCTCTTTGCTTGCCACATACTAATTTTTCTCAGTTGCAAAATACTTTCTGCTTAGCCTGCACTAGCATGCTTAGCTTCCATTGTTTGCTCAGTTAGGCTTGGTAGACATAATTGTTTTCTTAGCCTTCTTCTAGTCTTTGCTCAAGTATCCTTTCATTATAGCCTTAAGCAGATAAACAATACACTATACCATTAAAGTCTTACATGGTCTTAGTGTTCCTTTTATATGCTATATAACTCAACCTTTCTTTAGGTACTCTTGTTATCCTTTCTTTTCATATCCTCTTCATCAATAAATCAAATGACAACATTCAGACCAAATTAGCAATTGTCTCACTAATAAGTAGTAGGTTTGACATCAGTGAAAAAATAATGATTATTCCATGATAGGTTTCATCAATCTCCCTCATTTCTATACTTCAACAATCTTCTTCAACAATCTCCCTCTTTGGCATTGATGGAAAACCAATACCAAACTTAATACCTTGTATTGAAATATCTCCCTCTATCAATATCTATTCTACTTTTTCATAGGCTACAATCTCTCTTTCTGATCTCTCTCTTTTTGGTACAACTCTTAATATATTCTCTCTCTTTGACAAAAATGCAAAAAACTTGACATCTTCTCATTTAGATATGAACAATTCAGTTCTCCCTCTGTTACCTTGCATGTGACTGTAAATATTTTGTTTCAACTCCTTCCTTACTTTAGGCAGTTCCTAAAGTAAGATCCATTGCATCAAGTTTTAAAGTATGCCATTCAACTTAGTTGATGTAGACACTACTCTTGCTTCTTAAGTAGCTTTGGATAGGGGTATCACCCCTAGTTCACCTCTAAGATATTCATGTGAATCCTTAGGTAAAGCCTTTGTGAATATATCAGCTATCTGTTCCTTTGTATTCACGTATTTTATTCTCACTTCTTTGTCTTGAACCAACTCTCTCAAGTAATGATACTTAATTGCAATGCACTTTGTCTTTATATGCATCATAGGGTTCTTAGATATGTTTATAACACTTGTATTGTCATAGTAAATTACCAAAAGTTTACTGATTTCTTCCTTCATTCCTTTAAGTTTCTATTTGATCCACACCGCATTTGTGCAATTCACTACAATAGCCACACTTTTAGCTTCAATAGTAGATTGTGAAATAAAATTCTGTTTCTTGCTAGTCTAGGTAACCAATCTTTTTCCTAAGAACAATGCTCCTTCACTTGTACTTTTTTTGTCATTAATGTTTCTAAAGGATTTGAGCAAATATACAAATCAAATCTATGAAGCCCTCAATACCTGCATGTAGAAAACCTGTCAGAAAGAAGAAAAAGACAAGAAGAGGCAAGGGTTTGCTCTGAAAACATGCAAATTGTATATTCAAATGAAGAAAAGATCAAAAATTACAAAGCGATCAATCCTTATAAAAGGAGATCAAGACCAAAAAAGGGTAACCTAATAAGTTACAAAGGGTAACCTGAAGGTAAAAACTATTTAATAATTACTAATTAATTATTAAATAGAGAAAGAAAAAAAAACAAAAAGCAAAATCTTAAGAAGGGAGAAAAGGTAATTTAATTTATGAAATTAAATTAACCTTTTTCTCTAACACCACTCCTTAAGATGAGAAACAATGTAGTTACAAACAATGCAGAAAGAGCAAGGAAGCTACAATGCACTGCTGAAAGAAAACTTGGGTCCCAACAACAAGGCTTGATGAGGTATCCAATCACAAAAAAATGTCTATGAAATGGAGAAATAGAGAAAACCTAGTGGGAAAAACTCTATTTCAATAAGAGATAGCTGAAAACCTAGTGAAGAACTATAGAAGCCTCTAACTAGAGGAATGTTCCAGAAAATAGGAACAAAGAGAGACCATGAAGAAAACCACTGAAGCATGAAGAAGTCACAAAATCTATCAAAAGGAAACTACTGATCTGTAGAACCCCCTTTGAAATAGTACTTGACTAGGTAGAGAAGACTGTAATCTACATCAAATCAGGAGGCAAATAGCTAAACTCAAAAGTACAGATGGCATGAAACACCAAAGCCTGAAGAGCTAATTAATCAAACCAAAGAAGGTTGTAACCAAAGTAGGAATGCAAAGAAGAGTGTCTATATAGTAGATGATGCATCTCACTAAAATGCATAGATATCCAGCCATTGCAATCACCTAGTACATAGGATCAAATATCAAATACATAGATCACTCCAACAAACCAAGGAAGCACGAGAAACAACAAAAGAACCCCCTAATGTAGACAAGGGTGAGGTGATAGGAAATTGAGAAAGTGGGCTAAAAAATCTATTGTAAAATAGAAAGAACCAAGAACATCAAGAGTTAGGAAGTGGTACAAACACCTATAAAGGCATGTGTCATAGACACATCATGGGGCTAATGTCATGGAAGAGACACTCACTTGACAAAGGAAGAGGGAACTAAAAGGAAAATAACTATCCCCCCATGAAACTTTATAATGTATTGCGAGTACAATAAATCACAATGATGAAAAAGATCTTGAAAAGAAAAGAGTGGCACTTTATCTCAGTGTGTTTACATAAAAATGCTTACAAATGATATCAAAAATGATAAAAAAGGGCAAAGAGCTAATACAATAGATAGTACAACCCAAAAGAAGAGATCCCATGCCATGAAAATGATCCCTAGACCTAAAACACCTAAGATATCCACCATAGTGCAATAAAGAAAAACACATTATAGAAAGAGCATGGAGCAGAATCTAGAAGAAATTATAGCATTTCTGAAAAGAGACTGAACTAACTTTTCAAAAATATAACATATTTGGAAACTAAAGATGGAATGCTCAAGATATGCCCTATAGAGTGAAAAACTAAACATCCAACTTTGACTACCAAAATAGGCAACCAAATTGCATCAAAACAAAAGAACTCCTACACCACTATCCTTGTCTTGGAACTAGCTTTTCGACACTTCTTTCAAGTAAAAAAAAAAGACCTCTGTATGCTCAAGTTATGGCCAAAAAACCAATAGTAGGTCAAAAAAGGCCCTGAAGGGCTTGTAGGGGGTACTGATGTAGTGCTGACATCATGTTGAGATCAACATTTTACTATCTTAAATTTGACAGCCTGTCGGCCGTCATAGCAAAAAAAGACTACTACATGGCATTCACATGGCAGTGTGGGCCTAGATGTTGACTTGACAACTAACACATGGCAGATGGTGACATGGAACCAATGCCTTATGGTAGGTGCCAGATGCACCACATGTACAGGGAGGCCATAGAGTGGAGGAGGCAGAGTGGTGGTGGAGGTTTTTGTGGCCATAGGGTGGCACGATAGTGATAGTGGTGGTGGTAAGCAGATTTTTAGTAGCAATGGCAGTGAGTAGAGTTCTAGCCATGGCGGTAATAGAGGGTGACAGGTTTGCATGGCAGTCCAACAATGGCAGATAGGCGACGACTAGGAATAACTACTGTAATGGCTAGAAAAAGGCACTAAAAAGGCACAATGGTGCCAGAAAATGGGTCCATGGGCCAGAAAATGATCTGTGACCATTTTTTAATTTTTTAATTTCTTTAAAATTGCCTCATAATGTGTGCAAGAGGTTGTATGACATTTTGGGCAATTTTTTTTTGCTTCCTAGATCAATGTTGTCCAAAATGGATAAACTTTATATGGAATTAAGGGTTTTAATGCCTTCTGAATCCATCCATGAAGTTCGTTTAGCCTCAAACTACTCTAAAAAATGGTGACCCCCTATTTTCTTAAGAAATACCTAAAAAGCTCTAGATCTGATCCATCAAAACCTTGTTCTCCCTTTTCTCCAAATACTAAACAAGCTATAACAAATCTGGCTCAAATACCATGAAGGATTTGAGCAAATATGCAAATTAAATCCATGAAGCCCTTAATACTTGTATGTAGAAAACCTATCATAGAGAAGAAAAAGACAAGACGAGGCAAGGGTTTGCTTTGAATACACACAAATTGTATATTCAGATGAAGAAAAGATCAAGAATTACAAAGAGATCAATCCTTATAAAAGGAGATCAAAACCCGAAAAGGGTAACCTAATAAGTTACAAAGGGTAATCTAAAGGTAAAAGCTATTTAATAGTTACTAATTAATTATTAAATAGAGAAAGCAAAAAATTCATAAAGCAAAATCTTAAGAAGGGAAAAAAGGTAGTTTAATTTATGAAATTAAATTAACCTTTTTCTCTAATAGTTTCTAGCCCAATCACCATTTGTACAGGCTCTAAATTCAAACTTGTCATTTTTCTTGTAGTATAGACCAAAGTCTTATGTACCTTTTAAGTGTCTCATAATCCTTTTAGGAACCATTAAATGATTCTCCTTAGGATTTTTAGAAAATCTTGCAACAATCCCAATAGTTAGTGTAATGTCAAGTCTGCTATGAACTACATATTGCAATTTTATAATCATAGACATGCACAATGTTTGATTTACCTTAGTAGAATCATCAGTTTTGGATAGTTTATGTCCTATCACCATGGGAGTACTAACTGGTCTTGAATCTTCCATACCAAAAGTTTTCAAGATTTTCTTTACATACCCTGACTGAGTAATGTAAATACTATATTTCATCTGATAAACTTAATCCAACAAATAACTTTATTTCTCCAAACATTGACATCTCAAATCCTTTCATCATTTCATTTGAAAATGTCTTACACAATGTGTTTTTCCCTCCAAATATGATATCATCAACAAATATTTCAGCTAGTAAAATTCATTTACCTCCTATCTTCAAGTACATATTGTTGTTGTCATCAATCTTCTCAAAACTAATCTTCACAAGATAGTTGTGCAGTGTTTCATACCATGCTCTAGGAGCTTTCTTTAAACCATATAAAGCTTTGTGCAATCTACACACCATGTTCTTATTTGTTTGGATTAACAAATCCCCTAGGTTGTTCAATGTAAACCTCCTCTTCTAGTATACCATTCAGAAATTCCAACTTAACATCCATTTGATAAACTTTAAATCCTTTATATGTAGAATAAGCAAGTAGAGCTCTTACTCCTTCCAATCTTGCAACTGGGGAAAATGTCTCTCCATATTCAATTCCCTTTTCTTATGCATAACATTTATAGAATAATCTTGCCTTATTCCTTGATACTACACCATTCTCATCTAATTAGTTTCTATAAACCGACTTGGTTCAAATAACATTATTGTCCTCTAGTCTTGGTACTAATGTCCATGTTTTGTTCTTCTCAATTTGATCAATTTATTCTTTCATGGTTTGACTCCAGTCTTCATTATTTGATGTGTTGTTCACTAATTTAGGTTCATGAATACTTAACAAACATGTCTCTTTCTTAAATCTATTCCTTGTCATTGGTCCAACCTCTTTTTATCCAATGATTTGTTCAACAGGATGATGTCTTCTAAAATATTTGGATAATCTTGGCTATGCTCTTCTTTTTTCAATAATAGATCATTCATGAAGTTCAATCTCAGGTTCATTGTGTACTTTTCTATCTAGTAACTCAAAATTCCTCCCTTGTAAATTGATCCTGACATCAGAATGTACCTCAGCTTCTAATTATAACTTGACTCCTAAATGCAACTTGACATCCATTGTATGCAACTTTTTAGTCACTGAATCTTGTTGATTAACAACTATAATCTCATCAGCATTAGCAAACATGCCTTCATAGTAGTATGTAAAGGTTTTTTAATTCTTAGGTTCCTTCTTTTGTTCATCTTCATGTATTTTTGTATATTCATCAAATTTTACATTTTCACTTTCCACAACTTTGTTAGTATTAGTATTTAAACACTTATTATTTTTACCTCTTGTGGAATAACCTAGGAATATACCTTCTTCACTTTTTGTATCAAGTTTGCCATTTTTATTGTCCTTAAGAACGTAACACTTGAGTCCAAATACCTTAAAATATTTGATATTGGGTGAGTATCTATACCATTACTCATAAGGTGTGAAATTTTTACCTTTCTTGACTTCTACTTGGTTCAAGGTATAAACAATTGTACTGACAACTTCTCTCTAGTATTTTGTGGAGGGGTCCTAGGTGCAAAAGTTTGTCTTTTGATTCCTTTGTCATTGTAGAAGTTATTGAATTCATTTGATGTAAACTCTCCACCTCTATTAGATCTTAGGCATTTTAAGATTCTAACATTTTCCTTTTCAACTTTAGCCAGATACTACTTAAAATTTTGAAAAAAAAAAGATATTTCTCTCAAAAACATATCTATCATCATTCTTGAGTAATCATCAACAAATAGAATGAAATACTTGTCACCATTGTAGCTTTTCACATCAATTGGTCTACATAGACTAGTATGAACTAATTCTAGAATTTAATTTGAAGAATGAGTCTTACTTTTAAAACTTTACTTTGTCATCTTGCCTAATTGACATTTTTTGCAAATCACATTATCAGGTTTCTTTAGTTTTAGAAAACTCTTGACTCTTTTCATCTTACTGATACTAACCAAGTTGTCAAAATTTACATGACATAATATTTTGTGCTATAGCCACACATCATAGAATTGTACAAGACAAGTAGCCTTATTCATTTCAAGATAAAATATATTACCTCTTGTCTGATCTCCACTTCTAATGAGTTCTCCATTAGCATCATAGATCTTAGCTTTCTTGTGTTGAAATTCAACTTTGTATCCTGAACTATTTAATTGTGACACACTCAATAGATTATAGTTAAGTCCTTCTACATAGTAAGCATTGTCACACATGATCTTGTTTGTCAATCTTATTGATCCTTTACCTTTCAATGGATAGGGTGCATCATTACCAAATCTAACACTATTTCCATTGTAATTCTCAAGGGTAATGAACTTACTTTTGTTACTAGTCATGTGATGAGAACATCCACTGCTAATGATCCATTTTTCACCTTTGGTTATATAAGATACTAATGCAGTTGCCTCATCTTCATATGAATAGTCTTTCATAGAAACATACACAACTTCATCATCATGAGCATCTAATTCATCATTAGATTCTTCTTTAGCAATGTAAGAATATTTCTTTCCCTTGTCTTTATAGCCTTTGTTACTCTCATCTTTTCTACCTTTGAATTTGTCTTGATTTCTATTGTTTTTCTTCTTAGGACACCTTGTTGCAATATAAACAACTTCAATTAGAATTAAAAAATATGATGGGTAACTTACTTTTGTATTTTCCTTTGCCTCTATGAAATCTCCTAGCCAACAGTCCTTCTAGTTCTTCTAGATTTTCATCATTTGTGTCACTGTCACTAGAAGCATGCTTGACCTTTTTCTTTTATTTAGGTTCTTTCAATGTTATCTAAGCTTTAAAAGCAGAATCAATATTCTCAGATTTGAAATTATCAAAATTTGAAAGTTCAAAAGTAGTGAGTTTACACTTTGTTAATAACAGTCTCATCTTCAATAAATCCATTTTCTCCTTTCATTTCATTTACAACATCTTTGATTCTTTCACAATACTGGACTATACTCTCACCTTATTGCATTCTCATTTCATTAAATTTTCCTCTTAGAATTTCTACTTTGTCTCTCAGCATATTCTTGTCTCCTCCATAGATCTTTTGTAGGACATCCCAGATTCCTTTAAAAGTGGTACATGTTTTGATGTCTTCAAACTCTGAATAGCTTAGGGTAGATGCAATCTCCAACATTTCCTGATTGTGCTCTTTCTTCTATTTGAGTTGTTCA
This sequence comes from Cupressus sempervirens, assembly GCA_028749045.1. NCBI lineage: Eukaryota > Viridiplantae > Streptophyta > Pinopsida > Cupressales > Cupressaceae > Cupressus > Cupressus sempervirens. Next base: position 764,819,037 of record CM053792.1, on the reverse strand, counting down.
ACAGTTAGGGATCTAACTACTTTAGTGGTGATAGTTGTCTGTGCATAGTCTATAAGACCTCCTAGATGCATCTTCATCAAACTTTTCCATGTAAGAAAGTTTTCCTTGTTTAACTTGGGCACCTCCTTTTTGTACATATTGATCTTTAGCTTCAAGTAGCTAAATAATCTTGATCACAGTCTCATCTTCAATAAATCCATTTTCTCCTTTGATTTCATTTACAACATCTTTGATTCTTTCACAATACTAGACTATACTCTCACCTTATTGCATTCTCATTTCATTAAATTTTCCTCTTAGAATTTCTACTTTGGCTCTCAGCATATTCTTGAAGCTAAAGATCAACACCACAAAATCATTCACACAATTTGACACAAGAATTTTATGTGGAAACCTAATTTGGGAAAAACCACGAGTAACATGCTACCAATTTTCACTCTTCTGAAGTGAGCTCTGTGAGGAGCCAACCCTATTTAAGGTTACAATGCACATTGTTAAATGTGACCTTGATTAAATGATTTCAACCACCCTATTAGAAGTGAGCCTTGTTAAAGGACTTTAGAACATCCCATTAGAATGCCACCCTGTTAAAGGATTTACTCATGATTGTTAGGTCAACCTTAATCCAAAGGATTTATCCACACTGATACAATTGTTAGAAAGTAATAGTAGGACTTGATCTGATAACAAAAAAACTCACTTGAAAATTACAAATCTCTTATTTAGTCCTCCATTCTACTTGGTATTTAATCTTCTTTATCTCTGGAAGCTTGTTCACCCTTTAAGCCTTCACCTCCTTAAGCCTTCTTGCTTAGTATGCCAACTGCAAATTCATCCCTTTGGCCACTAAATGAAGCAACACCTCAAGACTCCTTGTCTATCTCTGGTTTGCACTATGAAACTTTGATTTTGACCTATTATCTCCTTATATAGAGAATTTAGATCTTTTTTTGCTTCACCATAATCATCCATCTTAGGGTTAGGTTAGATTCATCAAATGTACCCTCTTTTCCATTTTGTTCTCTTCTAGAAACTTCCCTTACAATCCTCTTCAAATTTGTCTCAAAATAATTTATTTTTAATTCCATGCCACTAGATCATCATATTTATCTTCCACATGCTTCACAAAATTGAAGAAATCAAGTTTGTCATCTTAGATTTGTCAAATCTTTGATCAAACTCATTTTATTGGCACTCCAGAATAACATTTTGTTTGCTCGACAATAAATGTATTCTGATACTTAGTCAACACTAGGTTGCTTGACATACACTAAGTCTTACTAGTGCTTAACACACACTAAAATTCCTTCACTCGACACCTACTAGATTTCTCTTTTCTCAGAACGTACTAAATTTTCTTGATCGCAACAAAATTTTTTCTTGGCCTGCACTAACATGCTCAACTTCCACTATTTTCTAAATAAGATTTAGTATTTAGTAGACATATTTGTTTTCTTAGACTTCTTCTAGTCTTTGCTTAAGTATCCTTTCATTGTAGCCTTAAGTAGATAAACGATACCCTATATCATCAAAGTCTTACTTGGTCTCAATGCTCCTTTTGTACACCATATAAATCAACCTTTCTCTAGATACTCTTGTTATTTTTCTTTCTAAATCCTCTTCATCAATTAATCAAATGATAGCATTCAGACTAAATTAGTAACTGTCTCACCAACAAGTAGTAAGTTTGACATGAGTGACAAAATAATGATTGTTCCATGATAGGTTTCATCAATCTTCCTCATTTATATACTTCAATAATCTTCTTCAACAACACCTATTCTAGAAGTCAACCAAATAACTGTTACCCCAGAAGAAGTCACAAAGAAGGAAAAAAAGATGTCAAAGAAAGATGTAAATTAGAGTTTTCAACTACAATTGGTCACTCCTATTAAGGATAAAAGAAAATAAAGTCCTAGATCACCTAAATATCCACTAGAATCATTCTTAGCAAGCATGATGAGCAACAAACCCTTGGCAACATTAGGAGAGCCTAAGATTGAGATGTTTAGTTTGGTTTTAGTGTTTGCCACAAGAAAAAGTACTGAGAAGTGTAAAGTCATCAAAAGAACTCAAGAAATTCTTCAGAAAGTGATGAAGGGTGCTCCCCTTTATACTACAAACACATAATAGAAATAAATAAATAACAATATTTGGTGAGATGAAAATATGGGTTTCTTATTATTGTTGCAAATGCAAAATTACAAAGTTTTGAAATACAATATATAAACCCACACGTGTAATTTATTGATGTAGGAGAATCTTGGGTTACTATGCTATCTTGCTCATATTTGTTCATTCTACCAGTAAGTGTCATGTTGCAGCCATTATTGAGCTCTAGTGGTTGTGGAGTTGCAATTGTGCCAAGTTTAGTGTTGGCTGAGTTATTCAGTGTTGGCCGAGTTGTTCTATGTTGGATGACTTGCACAATGTTGATCGAGTACTTTGGTGGCCGAGTGTTCTTTCATGTGTTCAGTGAACCTAATGTTTGTTCATGCTTAGTTCCTTCTTTGAATGAGTTTTTCTATGATTGGTTCTTAGTTTGAGCTGACTTATGTATTTAATTTGGAGTGTGAATTTATTGTAAGGATCTTGTCTTGGGATTTGTGCATACCATTTTAAGTTCAACCTTCTATTAAGTAATGATATAGAATCTTCTGTAAGCCATTTTGGCAAGTATAAATAAGGGTGTTTAGGTTTAGGTTAGGTAGGCTGGGGGAGTGTGAAGTCAAGGGAGCTAGAAGAGTTAGAATGAAGGATTTGTTAAAAATTATAAGTTTAGAACTTCATAAATCTTGTTAGTTGTAAGCCAAAAGGCCTCACAGTCTAACATGTATATGAATAATTTGATAAATTAATAAAGTATTTATTGTTCCTTCTCTCCTTGGTTTTGTTCTCCTTTGTTTTCTTTTGTTGTGTTTACTCTATAGGGTGATTGGACTATTATGTGTGCCCTCGGTCCTAGCTTTTCAATTCTTATTGCATCATTTCTTTATAGTAACATAGAGCCACAAAATACCACTTAGAATTATCTAAACATCACTATGAGCCTACATAGGCTTGATCGAGTAACCAAGAAGAATATTTTGAAATGGTTAGAGCTTTGTTAAGTAGTAAACTAGAAGGAGGAAACTTAGTGGTAGGGACTGATCCTGGAGGGATAGGGAATCAAAAGGCAAGGTTTTTGATAGGTTTTGTAGGATCTAATGGAACATTGGGAGAAAAAGACAAACTTTTAGGTTCCTAATCCACAAACTATGGGGTCAGGAACACTCATTCCATTCCCCTGCCTGCCCGTTATGTGCTCAAAAGGGACCTAGAGTAGGAAAATATTTTTTCAAAGAATGTGGAAGAGAATGCTAATGTTTGTAGGATAGAGGACTAGACAAAGGAAAAATTGCTAGATGATCAAAGGAAGTGGTCTTCATTGTTTGGGAGAAAACCTAAAGGAAAATCATCTTTCCCTCTAGTCACATCAAAATTGTGTTGGGAGAAAGGTGAGTTCCAAATCTTTATTCCAGATTTGATTGTTGATTTCTCTATCTTGATTATGGATTATACTCTAGTTGGGAAATTAATGGGGGCTAGGCCTGATATTGATGCATTGAGAAACATGATTAAAAGAAAATGGATCATTCGTGGTCAAGTTGACATAACACCTATGCTCAATGGTTTCTTTTCCTTTTTTTTTAACTGTAAGGAAGATTTGAATATGGTGCTTTGTGGTGGAACTTGGTTGTTTGGTAATAGTACTCTTACTATCAAAAAATGGGAGCCAAATATGGATCTATCTGATGCCTTCTTCCTAACTACCCCAATATGGGTTAGACTTCCTGGTTTACCTTTGGAATTCTGGCATGAAGATATTTTCAAGGGTATAGCTGGCTCTTTTGGTGAACTTGTTATAGTTAACACTGTCACGACTACAAAATCAAAACTCTAGTGTGCTAGAATATATGTGAATGTTGCTCATTTGAAGAACCTTCCTGAGAAGGTGGAATTGATTTGAAAATTTGGAAAAAGGATGCAAGAGATAATTTTTGAAATTCTTCCAAATTCTTGTTTTGTCTATAAAAAATAGGGTCTTGCCCTTACAAAAGAAAGAATCAACCTAAGCTTTCCAATGTAGAGAAAAAGAAAGAAGTAAAGATCCAGAAAGAGGTATGGAAACCTAAAGCTATACCTAAGAAGGTGTAAGAAGGTGACTAAGGATAAATATATCCTTGAAAATTAGGATTCAAGAATGCAAACAAACCTAGATTTATTCTCTCCTGTGCAGAGTCAAGAGAAAATAATAGATCCTATGAATCAATTGGTTAGCTATCAAAAAAATGAATTAGAATGGGAAGATTTGGAAGAATTAGAAGAGATCGAGGAAGGTGAAATTCTTGAGGAAAGGAGTAGATCTTTGGCATTAGAGGAAACATAGATTGCTATACTCCAGTCTCTTGAGTCTCCTCGATGTAAAGAGATTATATCTTTTAAGGATGGTTTTGAATCTAAAGAAGTGGATGGGAAATTTGAAAAGAAGGAACCTTAACAAAAACAGACTCAAAGAAAATAAAATAGAGAAGGTAATATTGTGTCTAAAGGAGTGGAGACTCAAAGTAATAAATTGGAGTTGTTTCCAAAACTAAAACTAAATGTTGGTACCCTAGAGAAACCTACAAGGAGAACATCTAAAAAAACTAGAGAAAGTGAAAGTTTACAGAATATTTCTCATGGGAAATAGGCAACTATTATGGATTTTATGCCTAAAAAATTATGATGAATATTATCACTTAGAATATTAGAAGGTTGAATAGTATCCATAAATTGTATATTGTTCAAAATTTTGTTAGAGAGCATAAATTGGATATTTTATTGCTCCAAGAAACCAAAATGGATAAAGAGAAGGCTGAAAAGATCAAATCTTTTAACAATTACTATATAATGGCTAGTAGTTCAGAAGGAGCTTCTGGGGGAACAATGATTTTGTGGAAGCAATCTTTGATCTTAGGTACCTTGTTGAATGCTAATAAACATTTTATGGTGATCAAAATTAAAAGTATTGACCAGAATAATGATTGATATATTGTCAATGTGTATGCACCTAACATCAAGAGTGCAAGAAAAAAGGTGTGGGAGACTCTTTCTAACATAAAGAGTAAAGATTACTATGGAAGATGGATTTTTTTGAGGGATTTTAATGTTCCTCTTTATGAGCATTAAAAAAAGGAGGGAAATGCCAGTCAATTGGATGGTAGGATGGATTTCATGGATTTTATTAACAAGGAAGGCTTAATGGATTTAGATTTACAAGGTATTGAGTTCACTTGGAGTAAAAAAAGGATAGCTGATGGGTGTATTCAAGCTCACTTGGATAGAGTTCTTATTTCTCTAGATTGGACTAAAGATTTTGTGTGTAATCTTAAGGCTATTTAGAAGATTGGTTTGAACCACTTTCCTCTAATTTTCACTATAGAGAATATCCATATTAGAAAGATTTTTCCTTTTAGATTTGAGAAAATGTGGTTATAGCATCCACAGTTTGAAGATCAGTTGGTTGAATGGTGGAACATTAACTTTGATGGTACTACTTCTTTTCAGGTGGCTTCTAAACTCAGAAATGTTAAAAAGAAAGTTAAACTTTAGAATAAAATATGTTTTGGTTTTTATAACAAATCTATAATCAAAGAGGATCCACAATTAATCCAAGATAGGGTTTAGAGGGAAGGGTACTCTTCAGATTTAGTGAGGGAAGAAAATGAGAAAATGGTGGAGTATCATGATATTGTTACTAAAGAAGAAATTTACTGGAGGTAGAGATCTAGATCTGTATGGCTGGATGAAGGTGATAGAAATTCTAAATTTTTTAATTTATCTAATTTGAAACAAAGAGCTAAAACTCATATTTCAAATCTTAATAAAGGTGGCACGAAGTTAACTGAGGAAAAGGAAATCTCAGAGGAAATGATCTCCTTTTTCTCTTCTTTGATGACATCAAATCCTAACATTGACTTGACTCATTAGGAAGAGCTATTAGATGTTATTCCTTCTTTGGTTACTGAAGAGAAAAATAGAATGCTTTGCTCTATCCCTAAGGAAGAGGAAATTTATAAAGAAAATTTCTCTTTAGTTAGGGATAAATCTCCAGGGCTAGATGGTTTTCCTATGTTGTTTTTTTAGAAAGAATGGAAACTAGTTGGGAAAGAAAAATTGCTAAAATTCTTGGGTGCTCTATAGGTTTTTTCACTTGTATTTATCTAGGCCTCCCTTTGGGGCCTAATCCTTTGGATTCCTTTTAGGATGATCTTGTTAAAAAATTCAACAAGAAGCTAGCAAGATGGAAAGGGAATCTTTTGAGTCAAGCTGGTAAAATTACTCTCCTCAAGGCTAGTCTTCAAAGTATCCCTACTTATGCTTTGAGTCTCTTAAGGATTCTAGCTAAACATGTTGATTCTATTGACAAAATCCAAAGAAACTTCCTCTAGTATGGTTCTTAGGATAAGAAAAGAATGGATTTAATTGTTTGGGATCAAATTTGTAAGCCTAAAGTGAATGGTGGTCTAAGAATGAGGTTTGTGAGAAGTATGAATAAAGATATTCTTGCAAAGTAGGGTTGGAGAGTTTATCATGATGATAAGGAATGGAGTACTATTTGGAAACATAAATACCTCTTTAATGCTCCTTATTTTTTTCTTTCTTTCTTATCCTAATATTTTATCTCCTTTTGCTATATGGGGAGCTGTGCAGGGGGCTAAAAAAATTTTAGTCAAAGGTTGTTCTTGGAAAGTGGGTAAAAAGCAAAAGATCAAGTTCTGGGATGATGCTCAAATTATGGATCATCCTTTGATTGAGGATTTTGAGGATACAACTCTTATTGATAGATGTAAACAAACTTTTGCTATTCTTGTGGAGAATTACTGGATTAATAATAAATGGGTTAACCTTGTTGAAAGTAATAAGGCTTTTTATAATACTCAATTAATCTTGAATATGTTTATCCTTTATCCTCATATTGAAGATAAAATGATTTGAGGTGTTGATTCAAGCGGTTGTTTTAAAGTCTCCTCTATTTTTAGAACAAAGGAAAAAGGTTTTAGACCTTTGAAGATGAAAGCTTGGATAAAAGGTCTCATTCCTAAAATTAATATCTTTTTTTGGATCTTGCTTCAAAACAAAATTCTTACTTTGGTTAATATCTTTTTCTGGATCTTGCTTCAAAACAAAATTCTTACTTTGGACAATTTGCAAAAAAGAGGTAACAATGTGGTTAATAGATGCAAACTATGTAAAGAGGATTATAAAGATAGAAATAATCTTTTCTTAAATTTTAGTTATAGTCAAAAAGTGTGAAGTTACATCCTTAAATACTAGAATTTAGATTGGGTTCAACATAATAATATTGATCGATGCTTCTAGAGCTGGACTTGTCTATCTAAGGAGATCAATATTGGTTTTTTGTGAAAAATTACTCTTCCCCATCTCTGGTGGGGAATTTGGAAAGAAAGAAACAATATAATTTTTAGAGACAAAGAAATACTTAAGTAGGCTCTTGGTCATTACATAATCAAGGCTATCAAGGAAAACTTCAGTTCTCATAGAAAATTTAGTGATAATTTCCAAATAAACAATCCTATGTAGACTAAGGACTATAAAATCAAAATTGATGATTAGAGATAGAATGTTAAATGGAAATCTCCACCTATGGGATGGATTAAAGGGAACTTTGATGGTTCTACTAAAGGTAATCTTGGAAAAGCTAGTTGTGGAGGGGTGTTGAGGGACCATACTTGTAGAACTGTTGATGTTATTGCTATCCCTATTGGGATTTCTACTAGCTATAAAACTGAGGCAACAACAACACTATATACTATGAGGCTAGCTATGGAAACTAGTTATCAAAATCTTTGAATGGAAGGAGATTTGCTTAACATTATTAATATTCTCAATAACAAGAACTTGATCACTTGGACTATTAAAGCTAGTTTAATGGAAATCAAAAACCTTATGAATAAATTTGATAATGTTATGTTCTCCCATATTTTTTGAGAGGGCAATTCTATTGCTGATTGGATTGCCAACCAAGCTATCTATTGGGAAAGCAAGTTGAGGTGGCATGTTGACCTATGCAAGAATGTGGAGCTAACAATGATTGTTAATAATGATAAGACACATGGTAGAGAAGGAAATATTTCCTAAGATTGCAAAATTTATGAAGAAGAGTGGTGGGTATAAACCTCATGTTATGGAAGCGTTCTTAAAAAACTAGTTTGAAGATAGTGTAACTTTGCATGGGGTCATGGTGAATTTGAATGAGGATTTTATTACTAAGGTTATAGGGCTTTCAAAGGAAGAGATAAAATTCAGTAAGGAGACTAACACCTCCAATGTGGCCGTCAAGAAATTTCCAAAGAAAAAAGGCGAAGAGAAGAATTTGGAGAAAAATGGGGACTTCTAAAAATTGAATCAAATTAAAGTTATCTGGAGGGATGTGCTGTCTTGTATCCGTGAGTATTTTAGTCTTGATGGTAGGGCTAAAAGGGTCCATAAATTTCACTTTGTTTTCCTAAATCATTTTAGGCACAAAGATAAGATTTCCTTCCCATTTTTTTTGAAATACTCTCTACTTTTTAGCCTTTATGCACATAGGAAGAAAGAGTCCTGTCCTATGCTTCATGAAGGTTTAATTTTACTTATTGAAAACTATTGTAAAAGTAAGGCTATAAAGCCCCTTCCAGTTCATGTGAAAAGGAAAGGGACTGGAAGTGAGACTTGTTAGATTGTGGTGACTGATCAAGGAAGTACTATACATACTCCATATTTTGCACCCTATTTTATTGAGATTTTGGGCTGACATGTAATTATTAATTATAACCATAAAGTGGTAAAAATACCTACATAAAAGGGCTTAGGGTTAGGGATTTTTTTATAGTGGTGATGCAAAAATTGGTTCTTGTGGCAGTATTGAGCTGTAAGGGATTATGGATTGTAATTAGGTTGTAATCATTGGATTGTAATAATATCGAACTTGTTGTTTGGTGGATGTAGCCTAGGGATTGGGTGAACCACATTAAATCTTGGTGTCTTATGTTATTTTCTATGTGATCTATTATTTTTTTGATATTATTTATATTTGCATGTAATTGTTATTTCTAACTGTGGTTTAATCCTAACAAGACCCACCCTAAGAATATTAAGGTGGAAGAAGGGGCTAGTGTTAACAAGAAGGTTTTAAAACAAGAAAGGACTAAGAAACATGTTCAAGAAATTAAAAAGTTAAAGAACTTAGACAATAATGAGAAGATGGAAACAAACAATGATGAGAAAATAGAAATGGAGGATTTTAGTTCTAACTTGGATGGGTACTCTAGGAGTATAGGGTGTCTACTAGTAAAGAAATAAAAATATAGACATGAATGTGGGGTCAAAAGCCCTCAGGGAATAGGATGATAAACAAAGTGATCACCCCTCACATAATGCTAGTGAGGAGAAAATGGATGAGGAAACGGGAAATGAGAATGAAGACAAAGACCTTGTTGGTAAGGATAATAGCTAGAGTAAAGGTGTGAATGAGGAAAGAATAGAGAATTTGGATGTTAATACTAATACCTAGATCAATAATATGACTTCCTTTGAGCCTAAGAATGTGATTGATGGGAGGGATGACTCCCATGATGCTAAGCTCTCCTTTCTTCACACTACTAAGCTTAAGGTAAAGACTTCTCTTTAGGGTGATTCATGGATGTATAATGAATTAATGGTTCTCGAGAAGAAAATAATGATAATTTAGAGAGATATGGATGCTAAATGTGCTAAGAGAACCCAATTGGAAGTGCAAATTGGTAACATGCCTGATAACCTTAATGAGTATGAACAAGAGCTTCATCACCTTACAAAGGAAAGTGGTCTAAAAATCGAACAGGTCACTTCTAGTCTTTGTGCAACAACAACCAGTCTGGGAAATAAAAGTAATGAAGAGATTATGTCTCTTGGTAATGCTGAAGTGGGGAGTCCTAGTAGGCTTAGTAAGAGAACAAGGCAAAGCACAAGGAAAAAGGTTGTTGAGGCTCTTTGGGATCCTGTTCTTTCACTAGCTGAAATCATCCACAGTACTAAAAAAGTAGGTAAAGAGGTGGAAAACATTGTCAAGGAGCTACTATAGGTGCTGGTTATGGATTGGGTGTGCTAGTTTCTGGTCTGGTTAGTTTTGCTAGTTTTTTCTTTTTGCTTTCTAGTTTGTTTAAAACTCTAGGTTCCAGGTTCTTGTAAAAATTGGTCATTTTTTTTGGTTTAAACTTTTGGTTTTAGGTCCTTCTAAAAATTGGTTTGGATGTTTTTCAACTTTAGGTTTTAGGTCCTTGTAAAACTTGGTAGTGCTTTAATGTTTAACTATAGTTTTTTGTAAAGGGTTTCGGGTCCCTTCAAAACTTACTTATACCATAATCTAAAACAACACTATAGGCCTTCCTCAAATAGGCCAATTTTCACCATTAGGGAAGGTTCCAAACATTAACCCTATCCATTGAGGCCAAAAAAATCCCAATTAAAAATCATTTCATAAATTATTACATAGGGTCTTCCCTAATTATATTTTTAGGTACCCCAACTTCTAGAGGCCATAACTCTCAAACTATCCATTCAGTTTTCAACTATAAGTACTTTTCAAAATTTTGTTCCTAAACTATAGTGCTTGACAAGTGTAGGTGCTAGTCAATCTAGACACAACCGCGTTTCAGGCCCTTCAAATCAAATCTTAAAGTTTTGTCCCCAAAAACCTTAACAACTTCTACAATACATATGGTATGACAATGTAGCTCCATTGTCAGGCTGATATGAATAAGATGAATCTCCACCTATGAAATTAGAACATTTTGATAATGTATGACCCACTTACTAAGGATAGTAAGTTTCCATGAATACTCTCTATAATGAAATAGCCATTATTGAAAATGAAAAAATAGAAATATTTTTGGGTGCTCCCCTTAATACCACAAACACATAACAGAAACAAGGAAATAACAACAATTGACAATAACAAGATATAGGCTTCTTATTATCCCTAAAAATGTGGAATTACAGAGTTATGAAATTTTACTACCTCTCGTGTTTGCATTTTAGACCATGGCCTATTTTAATTCAAGAGATACTTTTTGATATTCATGTTTATGTGCTTTTGAGATGTTTTGATGATTAGACATTATTTTGATTTCCAGTATCATAGCTCATAGATGTTAGTTGCTACAGTGTTCAGTTTGATCACATCTGCATGATGATGCTAGTGATGTGACATGATTCTTTATCATGACATCTAGTTGTTTTATATTTGGATATAAACTTTGTTTATGGATATATGATGGACCTTGGCAGATTATGGTTGATGTGTTTGTGCTATGGATATTTATATCATTCTTGTAGTAAAATTTTATTATGGTGCAAATGAATGATTCAGATAGATTATTTTAATGAAATTAATTAAATGATTCTTTATGCAATTTTGCACGTTGTTGCTTTGACTAAATTACTATTGTACATCTATGCTTGATTGCGTTGTTTATTGTGTAGGACGTATATTCCCAACAATGGCATGTGGAGTTCTAGTAGTTTGGTTGTTCATACCTAGCCAATGCCATCCCTATATGGATGATGTATGAAGTTTAATTAAAATAATGAACCATTTGGTTAATTGGAAATTTAGATTCATTATGCATTTGTGACTAGGCTAGTGATGTGCATATGCATTTAGGAATCCATAGTGTCACAAAAGTTATTAAAATATGTCAATTGAATAGTTTAATGAGAATTTTACATTTGATTTAATTTAATTTATATTACCGAAAAACTTGTCATAATTGAATTCCATTTAATTGAATTACTTAAATTATTTGGGTTATGAGAGCTAATTAGATTATTTAATTTAAACAATCTAATTTATATATCACTTTGTTAAAGTGCAGATATTAGCTAGAAGTGAGTTTATTCTCACTTCTCACATTTTAATTCAGGATTTTTGAGTAAATTCTCAAAATCCCCCTTAAAATATTTTCTTATTTTGTTTTTTTGTAAGAGATTAGCTTAGTAGATTGATTTGAGAGTGGTCTCATTGGATCCATAGTGGGAAGATCTTCATTTACTGAATGCTTTGTCTGATTCGATGACCCATTTATTTTACTGTGGCTTTTTTTTGTTTTACCCACTTGGCTACAAGGTAGGGCTCTCTAAATTTATTATTTTGGCTCTATTTTATTTCCTATTTTTGGTAGTCAATTGTTTAGAGGTTGAGAACTAGTGTTCCCCTCCATTTTTGTATACTAGTTCTACCCGGTTGGATGGGTATAAATATTTTAGTATTTTTGGGGGTTTTAGTTTTAAGTTTTATGCCAATATATTGGTCATTTTTGCATATGATCTTAAAAATTGATTATATTTTATTTTTTGGTGTTTGGTAACTATTTGGATAATGGGTTTTAGTTTCATCAATTTTTGACAATGTTGATTTTTGAGCAATTTTCACATCGTCTAATTTTGTGTGCCACCTAGTTTTCTTAGCTATTTCTTGGAATTTGTCTTGGTCATGGATTTGGAATATATGTTAGGTTTCCATTCTAGCTATAGTTTTACTTTAACATCTTTGGGATTCATGTAAAACCCATACTCCCAGATTTAGGCTGGTTGAGTGAGTTCATGATGCTTGGTATTTTGTTAGTAGCATTCATGTCAAATCCATACTCCTAGATATAGGCTAGTTGAGTGATATTTCTATACTTGTTTCATTTATCATATCCAACCTTTGCTTTGGTATTATGCGATTTCATTCATGAAGATGGTTGTGCCCATAGATGAGCATGTGTGTGTGTGTGTGTGTATGATAGGATCTTGTGAAACCCAAACTCTCATATATAGGTTGGTTGAGGGATTTTTCATTTTGGGGTTGGATTGGGAGCTTGTACTGCCTTTGGGCACTCATTGTGTGATGAGCATGGGTATGTATGGTAGCTGTGTGGAGTGGCTTCTCTTGTGTACCCCAACCCAAAAGTGGCTAGCAAGATAATGTGAAGAGGTTCTAATAAGTGAAAACTAATTAAACTAATGGGTAAATAGAGTCGATGAAAGATAATATTATGGAACACCTAGCCTCCTAAGGAAGTTGATAAAAAGTGTGTATCTAGCCTCCTGAGGGTGTTGATTGAAGGCACAATATTTAGTCTCCTATGCTAGTTGATCAAAGTTATATTATGAGTCTAGCCTCCCAAAGGAGCTGATTGAAGGCTTGAAGTACTTGCACTACCCGATGGAAAGTAATGACACTGCACTAGAGTCCCTGCATAGTTATCCTTAGTGGGTCTAACTAGTGACCTGATGTACTACATTGTCTTCATGATCATACATATGTTTGTATCATGTTCTTCTTGGCACATGTATTAGCCTTGCATGATTGTCTTATGTGATTGTGGTCAGGTCATTATCTCCATGAGCACGACGGATGTGAGCCTATGGGTACCACATGATTGGGAGGCATAGCTACCTATACCACTATTGGGGACTAGTGTACAATCATGGTCTACTTCCAGTTTGAGGTCAATGTTGGATATCCACTTGGTACTTTAGTGTATCTAGAGTATGTGCTCTTGTGATTTATGTTTTACTTTGGATGCATTTGACATCATGTTTAGTATGTTACTTGATGCATTCCTTTATCATGATGTTGCATAGAATTTCTTAGTTGAGACTTCTTAACACTGCATTGGATTAGTGATACTATTGGTAGATTAATATGCTAGATACTTCTTATTTCATGTGGTGTTAATGATTTATTTATTGTTAAGAAAGATCTCATGAAACAACTCCAATGATCTTGTTGTCATGCTCGGTGGTATGGTTAGGATCCTTGAGATCTCATGATCCCATTATCATAGGGAGGAAATGAGAATAGTAGATTTGAGTTGGTTTTATCACATGCATGTTATTTCCTTTTTACTACAATGTTGTTTATGTTCATTTCATAGATTGATGTTGTTGATTAGATGGATGTATGTTATTGCAATGTGTATTTTATATTGATTCAAGTTATTAGATTTACTTTTATTCTCTTGAGTAACAATTCCTTGATTTATGTGGATTAGATACTCCTTAGTGTGGAGGTATCATGTTTTCACGTGTTCCTTCTTGCATTGTTTTCTTGTTGTTAGTTTTGTGTCACCTGGGCAGGGAATGCTCTCGCATGAGTATGTATATACTTGCATGGAAGAGAAAAGTCCCACATGAGTATTTATATAATCACATGGCAAAAAAAAGTCTTATGTGAGTCTGGTGGGGACACTCACCTAACTTGTAGGGAATATGTGTGCAAGAGTCCCTCCTAACTTGCACAAGCATTGTAGTTGTTTTGTCACATGGAAAATATTGAGTATTTCTAGACATTTTGAAAAGGTGTAACTTATATTTTTGGATACCCTTTTGGGTCTTGCATCTTCATGGATCAAAATATATCTATTACAAGGTGTATAAAATATATAATTTAAGTATAAGTTGGCATACTCTTCGAGTATGCCATATATCTTTAGTATAAGAATGAAGAGTATGCCATATTTATTAAGTATAAGAAAGAAGAGTATTCCAAATTATAATTAAGTCATATTTTATATACTGATGATTCATTTGAGATAGGTTCTAGCCCTCAAGGAGTTAGGTAAAGATTTTATAAAATTTCCAAGCTTCAAGATTTCAAACTTAGTCAGATTTTAGGGCTTCTAGACCTTAGACTTAACCAAATTTTAGGGTTCATCATCTATCTTTCAACATGATGTCTAGTAGATGAGTGTCTAGAACCTTGAACCCTCATCTTGTGCAAGAACATTTGAGGGTCTCTACTTTTAATTCTTGATTATGATATGGTTAGTTGGAAATGGACTTGTATGTTTAACCATGTTAGGAACTTTTACATTGGGCTTAAAAAAACATCTCCTTTGGGTATTCTTATGATTCATGTGATCTTTGGTTTGTAAGTTATGATTTAGTGCATAGGGATCTTTTGAAGTTTTTGTAAGACTTTATCTGGTGTAGGTGGACGTGTGAGTTTAGCCATGTTCCCTATTTTATTATCTTTAATAGATGTTTCATTCTTGCACTTGGTTACTTTATGTTGTTGTTGAGTAACTTATCTTATGAAAAAAATAATTCAGTGCATGTTTTATCCTTGTGTTCCAAGGATCTCTAGGTAGGGCATTACATACATACAATAGGAAAACCCACATGGACAATTTCTTTATATTACTCTTCAACATAGAGCCACAAACTACCACCCACAATTGTCTAAACATCACTACAAAATTTCCTTAAATAGACAATTTTCACTACTTGGGAAGGTTATAGACATTAACCCTAGTCCTCGAAGCTGAAAAAACCACAATTAAAAATTATTTCTTAAATTATTACATAGGTTTGACCCTAGTTATATTTTTAGGTACCCCAACTTTTAGAGGCCATAACTTTCAAATTGTACACCGATTTTCAACTATAAGTACTTTTCAAAATTATCATTTTTTGAACTATAGCACTTAACAAGCGCAAGTGCCAGTCAACCTATGCATGACCTCATTTTGGAGCCTCTAAGGCCTTCAAATATGAACTCAAATGTTTTGTACCCAAAAACCTCAATAACTTTTGCAATACATATGGTATGACAATGCAACTCCACTGGCAGGCTGGTATGACTAAGATGAACCTCCATCTATAAAATTAGAACATTCCAAGATCATATGACCCACTTACTAAAGATAGTAATTTTCCATAAATGGTGACTTTATACTAAAATAACCCTGATTGAAAATGACAAAACATAAATATTTTTGGGTGATGCAATATTGCCCTTACACCCACAATGGTACTCCCTAAGAAAGTGACTAAAAAATTGCAAGATATCATTCTAGTCAAAGTTAGTGAAGTGGATCCAAAGAAAAGAGCCCAAGGGGAAATTAATGCTTTTGATAATAAGTTCATCACCCTTTTAGAAGTTTCATCTACTAAGGCACAAGTAAGTCATGATGCACATTATCTGACACTATATGTAATAACATTAGAGGAGACTTAGTGAATATTGACTCTTGCATCAAAGGGTTAAGAAAATGTTTGACTCAGGGGAAGACCTTGTATGCAATTTTTTCTCTATTATAAAATTATATCAAAGATATTACAAAAGTACTAAGGGGGAAACAAGAAGAGTTATAGAATATCATGAATGAGATCCATTTACCCAATGTGCAGATTGAATAATAAGAGTGCATATTGAATAATAAGAGAGCAGAATTGGGAAAATAAGTGATGATATTAGTTTGATTGAGATGAGAAGGGAGAGAAAAATAAAGAGATTTACATTATTGATGGAATACCCCACTCTAAAAATAAGTCATATTTAGAAGCAATTGGATGAATGCCTTAAAGCTAAGGCATCATCTAAAAAGTTTGTATATTTTGATTTGAGTGTAGTAGAGTTGGCATCCTATAGATTATGCACCCTAATTATTGTATCAAATGTAGTCCAAGAAACATGGGATGAAGAATTTACAAATTTGAAGATAAATTTTTTTGATTGTATCTCACACCTATCAAATTAGTCAGCTTGAAAGATCAAAAAGTAGACTCAAAATTTTGATTTGTAAATAGTTTTTGACTCACCTTTGTCATTGATGTCAAAGGGGGACTGTATTGTATGGAAAATTGCATGTAAATATGAGGAGGTATAAGATAGAGTATAGAATAAGGGTAAGTATGTAAAAGATGGTATATAATAGAAATGATCAACATTTTGAAAATTTTGTATGGCCATGTGAAAAACTTCACGATTTTGTAAGTTTGGGACTTAGCCAATTTTACCATATGTTGCCATCAATGCCAAAGGAAGATATTGTTGGAAATTTGGCTAAGAGGCGAGTATGGAAATACTTTGAGGTTGTCATTTATGATAACATATATAATGTGTTTAGTGAGAAGATTCTAGAGTTATGTTTTGGAGGAGATAACTTAGAAAGTTGTCTAATTGTTCCAAAGAATATTTGTCCATAGCCACACCTTTTTGGTTTGCAAAGTTCATAGGGAGTATATTAGCATGTACACAGTTGAGGGAAAGTATAAAAGGGTATGACGATCCTATATGTTAGAGCACATGTCATTATGAGTTGTATAACCATAGATATTAATTGTTTACTAGTTATAGTCATGTAGAGGTAGAACAAAATAGAGGAAAAGAAATGGTAATTTGTGTTAAGGATTTTTTTTTCAAAATAATTACTTAACTAATTAGAGACAACATCCTAGATGTTAACCCTAACTTAGAAAATTTCAATTTTGTGTTTTGGGACATGTGTGAAGACTAGAAGGCTAACATGGAAAATCAAAAGGGTGTAAAGGAAAGATTTGTTTATGCAAAGTTGTGTGATATCTTTGGACATTGAAATGGACTTGCTATATGATGTGAAATTTATGTTAGAGTATAGAAAGGAAAGTATATGTTAAGTTGTGTATAGAGAACTACAAAGGACAAATTAGATATTGAAGATATTAACATTGTCAAAAGGTTTTGGTATCTACAACTTTTGTGTACAAAATATATAATTGTAATTGCATGTTTGATTAGTAGACTCATCTTGCATCCTATTGTAATTTTCATACCACCTCCTAATAGGGACAAGGCTTCTAACAAGGCCTAGTCCTCTAACAAGGACATGTACACTATACAAATGTAATAGACTCCTAACAGGGTCAATATCTTTCACAAGATACTTTTTTGATTAGTGGGTCATTTTATGGGAACCATCCCCATCAAGGTTTTCCCTTGGCCAGGGTTTCCCCTAGATAACAAATAATGGTGGTCTGAGTTGAATTGTGTTACTTCTATGTTTACTTTTAGTTTAATCACATGTGCATGTTTTATGATTGTTAAAGACATCCATAAGTGGGAAAAAGTTTATGGAATACTAATTCATCCCCCATCTCAGTATTTCCTATTTCTAACATTGTCTTTATAGTGTGCAATGAAAATATTATTTTTAGTTTCAACACTTGTCTTCTTGACTTACTTAAACTTGACTAATACCTCTATCTCTAAGTTTTAATGCAAGGACTTGTGAATGGCTTGGGCTCTACTAGATGAAACTTATTTAGTGACTCAAATCACCTAGTGCAATATTCTAAGGTGTCTTAAAATGGTTTCCATATTGACATCTCATCTTGATCCCCATAAAATGAATTTAAATTAAAGAGTCGATACTAATGGAAGTTAAGTATTAATATTCATCAAATTATCACACAAAAAATCTTACAATCTATAAGAAGATAGTTTTTTGAATTTGTTTGAGTCATATAAGTGAACGTCCACAACTGTTCTCATTCAAATAAATTAAATCACTCAAAGAAAATTATATTGACTTTATCTAAACAACTTGAGTATGGAAATCAACATTGAAATTAAAATATGCTCTAAATTAGGATGAAGGTAACCATGCAATAACACAAATGTGACTGCAACTAAAACCATGTAAAACACAATAATGATAAGTAGAGACAATTTGGCATTATTCTTGCAATAATTCTCCAAAAAATCCTTTACAAATGAGAGGAACGATCCTTATATAGGGAGCTCAAATATAACAAATGGTTAAGATTCAAACAAGATCAATAACCCAAATTAAATCCTACAAACCCTAATTAGGGTTTCCACCAATCAACCAATAAGATTCAAGTATCCCAAAATAGACCAATAGAAAAAATCTATAGGAATAGAAACTAATCAAAAGATTCCACATCTGAGGCCAATTAGAATTAGACACCTAGAAAACTAACCACTAAGAAAATAGATGCTGCATGAGATTACATAAAACTATTATCCAAATTGATATTTCCTTTGTCCCTTTCCTTCTTTTTCAATTTGATTTATCTAGATTCCATGTTGTTAAGATCATTCATTGGATGCAAAAGTGTGTTCTAAATCTTCCAATCGACTAGATTCATTTCAAATTTAGTTGTAGCAATTGTCTTCTCCCACTTGGTCACACTCTATCTAATTCAAGTCATGAGAACTTCAAAGGAAGAAAGACCATCTAGACACTCTCATTTGATGATATCTGTTTCCTCCATGATGAAAGTTCTCAACTTTTTCCTCAAAACTTCTAGGTTCATGTTTCTTTTGTTCCTCTCATTAAAGTTGAAGACAAGCTTCATTGCTCCCAAAGCCTTTTCAATCACATCATGCAGTAAAATACCAAGTTGAGCTCTATCATCCTTTATCCCTTCTAGAAGATCTTTTCTATGGACTAAAGGAAAGTAGCATGACTATATCCTCTTTTCCTCTTGCCTTGATTACCTTCCCCTTTACTAATAAATATTCAGGAATATTTTCCATAATGTATAGTTGGGGTATGATTTTTTTGTGATAGATCAAAATTTAACTTAGAGGTCTACAAAAACATGATATTTAGCTTTCAGTTATATAAGCATTTAAAAGTAATCTACAAATCCAAGGAGGAATGTCAATACCTCCTATACCATTCCCTCCATCTAGGCTTGATTCTCCTACAACAAAATTGTAGGGCTTGTTTGGTTGCTGGAATACCACAAGAATAGGTTTTGAAAATTAGAATAAATTTTTAATTCTTTGTTTGGTTGGCAGAATTGGAATGGAGAATAGGATTACATACTCCCATTATAGCCCAAAATGAGCTTTTATCAAATCCCAAAAATGCTTGTAATTGGAATGCCCCTTCCTATTCTCATTCTCACTTAATCAAATTTTATGATTTCGTTGGGTCCAAGGTCTTTGTCCACCATTTCTCTGCTACTCAGTAATGATTTCCCATTGGTACTAGTCAATAGTTTTTATTTTTTTGTTAATGATTTCTAGCTGTAAGATTATTTGCATAGATCAAAGACAACATTGAGTTTGGCTATGACAACTTCAATGAAATTGACGCAGAGAGGATGTAAATGCCTTGTAGCCGATAAAGCATTTCAGCGAGACACTTTGAACAAGTAAAGTACCGCCACATGATCTTTTAGATCTCTTGGATGACGTGGATGAAACAAAATTAGTGCTAAAATTGGGTTTAGATGGACTTGCTAGGTCTTTTCCAAATAAGAATGGATAGTCTTTTAATAGCATCACCAAACAAGAATGGGATTGGGCTTTTAATAGCGGCACCAAACAAGAATGGGATTGGTCTTTTCCATTCCCATTCTTCATTTCTATTCCTATTCAAAATTTCCATTCTAATTCTCTATTCCTTAACGGGTCCTTAATATCTTGTAATGCCTCACTTGTAGATCCTTGGAACAAGGATTCAATGGAATAAAGGATATTTTTAAAAAAAAAGTATGGATGTACATGACACTCAACATATGAGGATCACAAATATTGCAATGGAAAACCTAACCACAATCTTGACAACTAAGTAATCTCCAAATGCCACTACCAAATTAACACACACAAACAGAGAAACAAAAACCAAAGAAGACCACAAAATGAAGAATCAGAGATCTATCAAAGCATGGAAAATTAAGTAAACCCAAAGGGTACTTAAAACACAAAAAAGAAATCCCTGAAAACTAGTGGACATGCCCCCTATTTTTTGTATGGGGAAACATATTGATAGATTTTTGCATGAGGATGTACACATCCATGTAAGGATGTACAACAAGTCGTGTAGGGATCTATCCATTCACATGAGGACTTGCTTGGCCTAGTAGCCAATACACCTTGAAACTAGTGTAGGATTTCACATGAGGATGCACTATGGACTGCATGAGAAAGCCCAACACACCATGCGAGCTTTTGCATTCTCACATGAGAAAGCATAATTTCACGCGAGAATCCAAAACAACAAGCCAAAACCCAAAAAGGTAAAAAATTAGGAAATGAATTTCCTCCACACCGAGGAGTACTAGATCCACAAATTGAGGCATAAACACTCTAATACTATAATTACAAGATGGAACTACAACAACCATTTGAAACATAGCTTAAAAAGAACATACTAAAAGTAACATTGCAGCGAATAGAAGCAACATCACAATGAACTAAAACAACCAAAATAAGTGTGCAATTCCTCCCAACTGTAATGGCATCATGAGACCTCAAAGGCCCTAGCCATCCCTTGTGCATAACATCCCAAACTACCAACTAGATAGTCAGAGCTATCTTATAAGGATGCCACTACTAATGTTTAATAACATCATAAGAGCAAGAAACCTAACATGCTAAACCAAAAGCAATAGATACTCCAACTAAGAAGATAACATCATCGAATCATATGCTAAACATCTTAATAAGGAAATGTGTCAATAGACTAACATCATCTAAGCATGATATAGAACCATTCCAATGAAAACATACATCATAGGAAAGCGTACTCTGGAACCTGAAGTATGAAGTGAAAACATCCAACAACAGTCACACTAGGATAATAGACCGACTCTATACACTAGTCCCCTATAGTGGTATGGGTAGCTACACCTCCCAACCATGTGAAACTCATAGGTTCTCTCCTAATATGCTGATAGAGATAATGATCCAACCATAAACACACATAGAGAAAACATCCATGGCTAGCACTTACACTAGATAGTAATGATGACTAAAACAAAGATCAGAGACAATGCATAAACTACAGGTCCTAGTAAGGGACTCAATGGGCTACTATGTAGGGGTTGACATCATTGAGAGTCACTTCACATTAAAAAGCCCAAGCTTGGAACTATGTGGACTCAACTTCCCAAAAAAAGGCTCTTACATTGAAGCCTTTTAATTATCTTAAATTTTATTTCCACCCAGTGTTTTATTTATTTATCACTTATTGAAAACTTCCTCTGTCAATCCTCTAGGTAATGGTCACTAGGTTGTGAGATAGAAGCCCCTTCCATATGCCACCCTACCCTACCCATGGTCATCTAATGATGAGTGCCTGTAGGCATGTATATTCCCAACCCAATCCCAAATGATCACAACTTTCAACAAATCCATAAAGGATCAGGCCTCGTAAGTCACTTGAAAATGTATGTGCTCCTACTTGTGTGTGATACACCACCATTATGAAGATCATATCATAAGGACTAGATGAGAACACAAGAAAAATTTCACTCAACTAACAACAAGCTCTGAAGGACAAATGTGGCAACATCCCAATGTAACAATGGTCTAATTGACATCCAAATGGATGATCTAGGTCAATGAAAAACATCATGCAAAGAAAACCTAAGAAAATAGGGTGGCACACAAAATGAGGTAAAAACCCCCAAAACTAGAAAACTTTTAAAATAAAACCCATTTGGTCTTTGGGCACAAAAGTCTTGAAAATTCAATAAAATTTGGGTTCAGACACTATATGCAAAAATGGCTAGCATAATGGTGTGAAACCCCAAAGCCTCTTCCCAAAAACTGGTAAAACATTCATACTTGACCAACTAGGTAGAACTAGGAAACAAAAACAAAGGGGAACACTAGTTCTCAGCCTCCAACCAAAAAAATACCAGAAAAAAACTAGAAACAGAGCTGAAACATGAAAATGGGAGAGCCCTACCTGAAAGCCAAAAGGGATAAAATGAAAAATAGCTAAGTAAAATAAATAATCTATAGATACTGCCAAAAATGATGGCAAAGCAAGGTCTCCCTGAGAAGGATCCAATGAGTCCATCCTTGCAAAAATCTCATGCCTACAACTCACAACAAACAAAAAACTAGTCCTTTAGAAAAGGTTTTCAGAAAAAATCTCTCAAATTTCCAAATTGCAAAAGTGAGAAGTAAGGAATTAAATTCCTCTTTCAATACTTATTCACTTTTTGAGTTAATAATCAATTACGGTAAATAGATAGTTATATTAGCTAGACTTTGAATCAACCCAAATGAAAATAGGCTATTCCTAGTAATAGGAATTCATCTATGGAAAAACTACCATAAATTAAATAAAGCCCAAACACCTTGAAACCAAAATCATAAAAGGTCTTAATAGCTTCACAATAATGTGAACTCTAAATGCATATACACACTCATTGGTCTAATCACATAATGCAAATGAGTCTAGATTTAAGAATTTATCGAAAGGTTTTAATTTAACATTTAAAAGATAGATTGACCATATAGGGATGACACTGGTAAAATATGAATAGCTAAATCACTAACTCAATGTGCCACTGCTAGGGATATAAATCCTACACAATAAAACACACTATCAAGTGCAATTGCATATAATATCATAGCCAAAGCAATAAATGCATTAAATACCTAATTTAACCATTTACTCAATTATATTGATATAATTCATTTACATCACTAACATTCACATAAAGCACAATTAAACAAGAATGAAGTAAATCACCATAGCATAAATTCACATATAAAAAAATTAGAGATATGGCCAAAATACCAGATCACTAGATATAATCATAAACCTACTATCATCTCAAAATGGCATCAACATGAAAATATGATAAATTGGACAACATAATAGTATAGTGTCTACGATACTAAAAATAAGGTAAAACATTTGACCCCTAGGTCATCTCAAATGTAAAACATAGCAAGAGTACAAGTATCTCTCGAATCAAAATATAACAAGGTATAGAGTGAAAACATGAGAGGCACTACATATCTCCTCTCTTAAGGGCCAAAGGTGGTGTGTTTATGTAAAATTTCTATCAAATTGGATTGAATACTATTAGTCAACATATTTGTCTTCAAACCAAATCCTTACAAATTGACCCTTAAATGCCCAACCAAGAAGATGCACCTCTAAATTTTAACAAGGTACAACTCCCTCAAAATATATTCAAGGAATATAATTATTGAGTATGCATTTAACCTAAAGACACCAAGGTAAACTAACATTTATTTGTCAATATTGGAATGAATGTGATTCTAGATTAGGTAAATTAAAGGGGGAGACAAAAGAGATGGTACATAACCTATGTATCCAATCTTTAAACCATAAGAGGATAAAGAAGAGATAAAACATTTTGTTTCTAGATTAATGGATGTATAAAGTTCAAAAGATCTCATAACAACCATACACAAAGGTTAAGAGTACATAACAACATTAGAGAGGATCAACCCAACTCACAGGTTGAGCTTAATCAGAATGAAAATATCCAAATTCATAGATTTAATATAAATTCTTTCTGTCCTTAAATACATGACAAAAGTTCATAGACTTCATTTCCTATACACTCTTAATAAAGAAATCATAAAACCTTTCATTCATTCTCTTCCTACCCCTATTATAATATAATCAGAAAAATGATTCCCCCTCCTCTTGTAGCACAAAAGGCTATTGGAAAAAGTGCTGAACCCTCATCCTTTGAAACTTTTTACACTAAATAGACCTCCCAAAAAACTCATTCAGTTATGTAATGAAATCTTGAAAGAAAATTATTAATTTAATTTGTAGTCCCCATCTTTGATGGCCCTCCTTACCACTTCAAAATTTCCCCTATTTATCAACTTGGACTAGCAATTTATACAAATTAAATAAATGTGGCCATGATGGGGAAAGTGGCCTTTGTTTTTGGGAGGTCCTCCTACAACTTGATGCCTAGATGACAAGTGGGTTAAAGATACCTCTTTTTCTTTACCATGCCTCCTTATTATATTATATGGCAACACAGAGTCATGATAATAGTTTCCACTTCATTGTTCTATCTTTGAAAACTACATAATTTCCATCACCAAATCATATTGCCACATCATTTCATTTGTATCATTTTATCTCATGTTCTTTTTATATATTTATCTGCTTTTATTGGTGGTTTACAATTGAGTATGCTAAGAACATAATACTTTCTACACAAGATGCTGGAAAACATATTTTCTATATTCAATTATCTTCCACTATTTCCAAATGCCTATGAGATTTCCAAACAAGGATCTAATTCTTATATGCAACCCAACAATTATTGTCATGGTTTCCTTGTGACATATCATGCACCATCAATACAAAAATTTCTATCTTGCTCCATCCAAGTTCATAATAGCTCAATCTCCACTTATTGCTTCCCTTAAAGAAATTTTAAATGCATTAAAATCCCCATGCCTTTGTGGAAGGTCAAGACATCTATAGTCATAGACCTTTATCCTGGTCTTCAAAAAATTAACATGAACCATCATTTTAGAGTTTGTGAGTAATATGGGAGGTTAGACTTATGTAAGAAAAGCATGTAGGAGGTTAAAATTTGTCAAAATCTACAAGAGTAGGAGAATTGGACTCAAGTTAATTTGTAAACACTCTATCAAATGCCACCTATGAGTCCTTATAGAGTGACTTGGTTGATTAAAGGGAAAAAGGTCCTAGTAAATGAACAAGTATGGGTAGAAATCACTATTGGAAAGTATCAAGACATGATCTTATGTGATGTACTCCCCATGGATGCTTGTCATATATTATTGGGAAGACCTTGGTAGTATGATATAGATGTAGTACATCATGGGAAGGAGAATAAATATTATTTTAGGAAGAATAGAGTCAATTATAGGATATAGTCTATAGTGGAAGAAGAAAAGATAGAGAATGCTACTACCAAAAAAATTTTGATGAGTGGGAAAGAATTCCTAAAAGACCTAAAAGAAGAATAAGTTGGGTTTGCTATCTTGCTGAAGCCTAAAGATGAAGAGGTGAAGAAACCTAATGTATTACTAGAGGAGGTAAAAGTTGTATTAGATTAGTTTAGGTATATCATTAGTAATGGTACACCATCCACACTACCCCCACATAGGATAGTAAGCCATCGGATAAACTTTGTGCCAGGAGCTTCATTGCTAAACAAAGATGACTCCAAAACAAAACAAGGAGATTGGCAGATTGATTCAAGAACTCCTAGATCAAGGATTGATCAAAGAGAGCATCAGTCCATGTGCATTATTAGTTGTGCTAGCACCAAAGAAAGGAGGTTAGTGGAGACTCTGTACTAATTCTAGAGAAATAAATAAGATAACCATAAGATATAGGTTTCCTATTCCTAGAATAGAAGATTTGATGGATTGTCTAGGCAGTGAATAATATTTTTCCAAGATTGATTTAAAAAGTGGGTACTACCAAATTAGAATGAAGGAAGGTGATGAGTGGAAGAAAACCTTCAAAACCACTAAAGGGTAATATGAATGGTTAGTCATGCATTTTGTCTCTCAAATGTACCAAGCACATTTCTGGGACTAATGAATGAAGTATTCAAACATTATATAGGTAATTTTATGGTAGTTTACCTAGATGACATTTTTGGTTTACATCAAGAGTAAGAAAGAGCACCTAAAACATTTGGAAATTGTTTTGAGAAGGTTGCAAGAAGAAAAGTTGACCATTGACCTTGTGAAATGTGAGTTCATGAAAGAAGAATTAGTATAAATTGGATTTGTTGTATCACAGGGTTAGTTGAAGATGGATGAAGAAAAGGTCAATTTTTTTAAAACTTGGCCTACACCAAAAACAAGCACAACTAATAAATTTTTTCATGGATTGGCATAGTTTTATAGGAAATTCATCAGAAAATTTAGTAAGATATGTTCTCCTATAATGGACACTATTAAAGGAGGAATGAAGACAAAATTTGTATGGACAAAAAGGGTAGATGAAGGATTTGAAAGAATAAAGAAAAAGGTAGCTACTAAATCAATCCTAGTACTACCTAGCTTTGAGAAACTATTTATAGTAGAGTGTGATGTAAGAAAAATTATTGTTGGAGCAGTCTTAAGTCAAGAAGGAAGACCTATTGCCTTTTTTAGCAAAAGGTTGAATGAAGCCAAATCCAAGTATTCTTCCTATGATCTTGAACTATATGCATTAGTGAAAGCACTCAGAAAATGGAGAAATTATTTTTTTCCCAAGGAATTTGTGGTCTTCAATTAAGCCTTAAGCTTTATGAATTCATGAGAGAAACTAAGTTTGAGGTACATAAAATGGATGGAATTTTTGTAGTCCTAAACTTTCACCATTAGGCACAAGAAGGGTATTAGTAACAAAGTACCAGATGCTTTAAGCAGAAGATTGTTGATAGTGCAAGAATTTCAATTGAAAAGCATTGGAGTAGAGGAATTCAAAGATCTCTATATA
The DNA here is from genome assembly GCA_028749045.1 of Cupressus sempervirens. Taxonomy (NCBI): domain Eukaryota; kingdom Viridiplantae; phylum Streptophyta; class Pinopsida; order Cupressales; family Cupressaceae; genus Cupressus; species Cupressus sempervirens. The sequence goes on along the minus strand of CM053792.1, from coordinate 764,791,975 downwards.
GGAGATGAATATTTCTTAGAAGCTTACAAGGTATGCTCATTTTTTGAGAATCATTTTCATAGTGAGTTTGCTAACTTTACATTGCAAAATGGTTTTTTTGTTTAAGAATAGTCAATCGTGTGTTCCAAATGGTTCAATGAGAGAGAACCTTATCCAAGAAAAGCATAATATATGTTTACATGGAAAATTTAGATTGAAAAAAACCCTAGAGGTTGTGATTAGATATTACTATTTTCCTTAGATGTAGAGATGTAAGAAAGTATGTTGAACAATGTGTCATTTGTCAGAAGGAAAAATTGACCACATCAATTGCTAGTTTGTATTAACCATTACCCATACCTAATAGACCTTGGGAATTTCTAAGTATGGATTTCATTATGGGGTTTCCTAGAACTAAAACTAATTTTGATAATGTTTTTGTAGTAGTGGATAGGTTAAGAAAAATGAGTCATTTCATACCATGTATTTTCACTCATGATGCAAGCTACATCACACTTTTTTTTTTTAAAGAAGTAGTCAAAATTCATGGATTACTAGTCAATATAGTTTCTGATAGAGATGGAAAATTCATGGGTCATTTTTGACAAAAAAATTATGGAGGAGATTGGGAACAAATATGTCCCACAACTCTGCATACAGACTAATGGTTAAACTAAAGTGATAAACATACTACTTGGAAATCTTATTAGATGATTAACAAAAGAATATGGACAGACTTGGCATCAAGTTATATCACAGGCTAAGTTTGCTTATAATGATAGTATCAATAGGACTAATGGCAAGAGTCCATTCCAAATTGTTTATGGAATACACCCCATAAGAGTTTGTGAAGTTAGAGAGGTAAAAGAACATGGATCAATCAGTGGGCATGGTAAACATTTTGCTCAGTCCATGAAAGAAATACATGATTAGGTCAAAAGGACTCCAATAGAGGCAAATCAAAAATTGAAAGAAAAAGTGGATGAAGCAAGAAGATATGTACAATTTCAAGTTGGAGACTTGGTATTAGTGCACTTGAAGAAATCTACATTATAGAAAGGAATGTCTAGCAAGTTGTAAATGAGAAGAATTGATCCCTATATAATTCTAGAGAAGTATGGACATAATTCTTATAAGCTTGATTTACCAAAGATGTTAGGGTTATCACCTATATTTAATGTGAAAAACTTAATTGCCTATAAAGGACCTAAGATTCCAGAAGATACTTAGAAAGAAGAAATGTAGAAAGACTTCTAAGAGATCAAAATACCAGTATAACAGAAACTGCAAGTAGAAAAGATACTAGATTCTAGAGTGAAGAAAATGAAAGGCATCAAATTTACATGAGTATCTCATTCAATGGAAGGGATTACCAATTGTAGAAGCTAAATGGATCAATGAAGAAGACCTCAAGAAATGAGGCATTAGTCTTGCATTGCTGTCGACTAAGCCAACTTAATCTCTTTTTTATATAAGGGTAGAATGGTGTAGAGAACCCTAGGGTTTTTCTCCAAGCCCTAGTTAATTTTTGTTCTCAAGATTGAAGAGTGGATCACATAGAATAAACTCATTGAATAAGTGCATCGAGGACCTTAGGCTCATTCATACGATATTCAAAAGTTCATGGAAAAACAAGCAATTCAGTTCTTTAACTGTGCGAAGTGGCAAAGTATTCAAAATGAAGGTTGGCACATGGTCACGAATATCAATGAATAACCATGGAGTAAGCCATTAAAGGTGAAATTAAAGGTAGTATGATGAGAGCCAATTATAACCTATTTAATGCCCTATTTCAATCCATTTTATGCACTTACCTACTCACTTACTTATTCCATTTCCATTATATTCCATCCCATTTTATTGGTTTACGTTGCATATGGATTAATATTTATAAGTAGTATTTCATATTGTTTTGGGATTAAATTTTGGAGAATTCTTTATTGATTGCTTTTACTAATCTTTATTATCATAATATGTTCATGTGTGAGTAGATCTTCCTATCACCTCCTTGATAAGATCTTCCTATCACATTTGAGACATCAATTATTGTGGATAATATTGGCTTAAAACTTATTCATGTTATTATTCAAAACATTATTGTGGCTTTACCTCTTCCAAATAAACCATGCTGGAAACCTCTGATACAATTGGAAAATAAACATTGTCCTCTCCATTGTAAATTTCACACATCAAGAGGATATCAAGAAGAGTAATATATGAGAGGGAAGAAATTAAAATCTAATCATAAATCATTGCTATTAATAATGCAACTGATGAAATGATTTTTTTTTCTAGCCAAATTATTGTTTGGACGTATCTAATTGCTATTGACAACTAGATTTTTCCAAACTGTTTTAAAAGTCATGGCTCAAAACAATAGATAAAAGCAATACAGTTTGTTAGAAAAATAATAGGAAATAGACTATTCTTTGGAAATTGAAGATTTCTATTATGGATCTATTCTATGTAATATCCATTCTTTAAACATAATGTGTATCAAATTAGTTACAAAATTGTTGAGGTTCTGCATATATAAACAATGTGAGATATAATAAGAGGTAGATTTTTGAATACACATTTCTGCATATTACCACAAGGAACCTCTCAGCAAACATATTGTATCAGCCTATGCTATGTTTGAATAAAGTTATACTTTACATGATTAAAACAACATAGAAACAACATCTTCTTCTACCCACCATGCAAACCAAGAGTAAGGGCCTGCTCCCTGGTAAAACATGGTGAAGTATTTCTTTCAACATGTTATTCTATTCTATACAAATTTATATTTCTTACTTAGACTGTAATTATAGTATATTTTCATGTTTATATCAGCTAGTGAATTTTTAATCAATCATCTAGTATTTAGAATATAATATAGAAATGTTTTCATTACTATAGATTAGTGTTGTTATTTTTTATTTCAAGAATACAATTTTTTTCTAATGTTCCTATAGTTGCAATCATTATGATCTCCTATAGATTTAGTTTTGAGTGTTTTAGCTGCATTCATAATCACTCAAATCACAATTATCATCCCTTGATGGAATATTGCTTGGACACCTTTTGTAAGCTTACACTCTTGGATTGACACATATAGACCAGTTGAATTCCATAATAAATTGTTAATTCACTTATTATTCTTTGCACTAGTGTTGGCCTATCACAGTATAGACCATTTTTTATTGTCATGAACAAAAAATATTAAGTCAAACCAACAATAGTGAAGCAATGATTAAAGGCAACAAGACAATTCAAATCCTCACAACCCATGAGAGTCAAGTCAAGTAAACTGTGGCGAAGATGTGCTTAGGGCATTGCAACATCATAAGGGTTAGAAGGTAGTTAGTAAATCTAGTTGCAAAGATGCACTCAAAACCTTTTTTCAAGGTTGTAGGAGACAAGAAACATTTAAGGAGAATAATTGCAAATCTGCACAATTCTATGTTTGCAAGGTCGCAAGGTAGAGTAAGAAGTCAAGAGAAAAAGGTGTGAAGCCACGTCGAGTGTTTGTAGTGTCACAAAGATGAAGTAGAATCTTAGAGGATAAGCTACAAAGTGGAAATTTTTTTAAGAAGACAACCAATGTAATGTTACAACTTGGAACATGGTTAAGGAAGAAAGAATTGTGAAGAGGTGAGAAAGACTTGTTTGCAATCTCATAGCCAAAAAAGTCAAAAAATGAAAAAAGAATACATGGAGAAAGAAGATGGACATGTCAGCCAAGAAGCTGTCACAAAGTAGAAAGAAGTTGTAGAAATGGAAAAAGGTGGTTGAACACTAAATCTTGATGATTTGCTAAATAAGATGGCAGGGAGATAAAAGCTAAAGGTTCTTAGATGGCACAAGAGGGGGGAGAAGTTAGAGAGTTGGAGTGAGAAGAAATTGTAGAACAGAGTTAGAAGCTAACAGAGAGTGAATTTTTAGTACATAGAAGCTTTTCAATGTAATGTATTTATCTAAATCCAATAAAGATAGTTTGAGTGTTTGTTAAGTAATTTTAGTCTATAATTTATCTTCTGTTGGTAGGACTTAGTAGATTAGAATTTTGTTGCATATGAGTAGCATAATAAATGGATTCTTCTTAATCTTCGTGTTTAGTCAAATGGACTTTTGGAGTCAAGAAGATTCCTCTATACATATGTTCTTTTCTTTTCTTTTCTTTTGAACCCAAGCAAGGCCTAGGCAAGCAAGGCATGTCTCAATTAGGAAACTTGCAGAGATAGAGAAGAAGTGAGAGGAGAGTGCATGAATGATTTTTACCACTCATGAGAAGTGGTGGTTTGATACTCTTTTCAGTGGGTAGGAAGCCTTGAAAAGGGGATGAGATTAGTTTCTCTAGTACTAGGGTCAGGTAGTAATCCTAGGGGCTCAATAGTGAGTCTAAGGGGTTCTAAAAGAGAGTAGAACTTAGGCTAGAAGGTGACCTCCCCATTAAATAGCCATGGCAGTTAAAACCTTGAAAACCTTCTCAAAGGTCTTGTGAATGGCCTCTAACACATTGGTAGGATGAATACTCTTAGACAAAAAATTCATCCATTTTTAAAGAATCACACTAATGATGAAAATAAATGTTTTCGTGCCATCACCAACAATAATATCTTGATATTTCAAAATCTCTACAAGAATTTTAGCTCACTGATACTACCTAGAGGTGCTACACTATAATTTCCATTTTCAACTTCTTCTAAAACTTCTCTATGCTATCTACTTTACCTCTCAAAATCCTAGTAGCAAATTAGGAGATTGAATACCCTGTAATGAAACTTCAAGTGTCAAATAAAATCCCTCTCACTCAAAAAAGTTCATTCTTACTTCTCACTATGGTCATTGGCAAATCCAAAGACTATATGATGAGCTCAAGTAATGATGATGACTCCAATATAGAGCCCATTGAAGAGAAAGAAAATAGAAATTGTTGAGAGATGACTCCAATATAAGAAAGAAAAAGATAACCAACAACTCTAGCTAGCACTCCACTCAATAGAGCATGGAAGACGATAGAGAAGTGGAAGGGAAACTGAGAGTCCACAACACAAAAATTAAATTAAGACACATAATAGATTTGAACATTTAACAATATGATTCAAAATGCACTAAAGGAATTGTTGGTTTGGTTTTCACTTAAAATTTATCCTAATGCATCTTTAAGTGAATGTTCCTGTTCCCTTTTTGAAAATTAGGGTTTTATGTTTTTAATTTTCTAACCATAGAAGAACCCTAATTTTTCTTTCAATAAGTGTTGCCCTAGAAAGCCTTTGGATTATGTTTACATAGCATGCCCTTTCAAATAAAAAAAAGGTAGCATGCCCTTTCAAATAAAAAAAAGGTTGCCTGGGAAAAATATTTTAAATACACCTTTTATTTCTTCTTGGGTACTTGTTAAAAAGTTGTTTGCACTATATACCATTTTCCTAAGTCTCCAAAATTATTTTAACCCAAACTTTTTTTTAATATTTTGGGGGTTTTCATAATTTGTTGGAAAAATTGATTAGGTAATGATAACCCTTGATCTTCCTTAAGCTTAAGGGTTATCACTTTGTCATGAAAAGAAATTATAAGTTATTTACTCATGGAAACATAACAACAAGGAAATAATTATCTACAGGACCTAGTCATAGAGGAACAAGGTTTCAAGAAAAGGTCCACATTATTAGATCTTCTCATGATCAACAGTGCTCACATTTTCACCAAAGGATACTACATGGTTTTTATCCTTGGTGACATAGCGATTGCCCACCATGTGGATATGTGGTGGGACCAACCCTTGAGGAAGGTGTTGTGAGTTCCATGTCATTAAAGGATTGTCTGGATGTTAGATTCCAAGTGCCACAATGGATTTATTTTGCAAAAAATAAGGCATTGGTCTACACTATCATATCTTCTCATGATCAACGGTGGTTTCTTTGCACTAAATGAAATTGTAAGATCTTTATCCTTGGTGATAGAGTGACCCAAAGGAAGTGCTATGGGCCCACATTATGTATAATGCAATGATCATGTACCATCTAATGCAAGGTTAATCGACGATGGTTACTTTGTCACCAATAAGAGTTGTTTGACTTTTACCCTTGGCAACATAGCAAGAACATGACACATGTCCATAGGTGTAATTGAGTCCTATGTAAGTTGCCACCTATGAAAGAAAAATCTCACATGGAAGGATTCAATTGGATTTACTACCAACTAGGAAGGTCGAAGCTGAGTCATAAAATGTTTTATTCCTTAATTATTAGATTTTCAAAAATTGATGGTCTGTTTTCAAATTTGAAGGGTAATGCCACTCTATTCTCTGTGATGTATTTATTAGAATTAAACCTCCTCGTGTGAAATAAAACAAGGAATATAGTATAAAAAGTCAAATAATTTCTTCATGCAAATGCATTTTTGATTTTTTGGAGCCATAATTTGTTGAAGAGCCTATTTTCCCACTTCGTTGAATCGTGAAACTTTCTATATTAGTGATTCATTGCAACATTTAGAGAAGAAACAAGAAAGCCAAGTATGTATATCAGTCTGCATATAATTCAAAGAATTCTGATTTCTATTCATTATTGTCCAATATGCCTCCAAAAAAGGGTTTCTTTGGGAAGGTAGAATATGCTAGTAAAAATATCCATGATGATTTTTCTAGAACAATTGAGTGAGTGTACAAATGAATCAGCCCAAATAAAGAAAATAGTTGTTGTAAACCCTAGAATATGAATTTTAGATGGTTTTTTTGGTAAGGGGAATCAGACTAGGGATGTAATAACTTCTAAAATAGGGCTCCAATTGTTTAAAAAATGTTTCTTAGATAGGATATTGTTTCCTCCCCACAAAAATATTTGGAATTTTGACTTAGGTAAGTTAGTAGTTCCTAGGGTTTTTATGGATTCAAACCTACTCATAGTTGTAGCCTAAAATTATGACCTAGTAGCTAGGATGGTGTGGAGAATAGACGAGGAATGTTTGATGAAAATTACTACAAAAGAAATTTAGGAAGTTTTTGGAATGGACCCAACCATAGATTATCATGAGGTCATTTATTTTTAGGGATTGGAGAAAAAATATTTGTCTCATAAAGATCAGATTAGGCAAGGGGCATTGAGAGGACACTTGGCCATAATTGGTAATTTGACTTTTTTTACAACATCAACTAAAGAGCCTTTCAAGAAGTAGTTTTTCAATTCTAGGGCCATAGATATCTACATGACTTTGTGCAAGGTCTTTGGTGAAGATCAATAGGAGTTTATGCCAATAAAGTTCATGTATATGATGATACAAATCTCTTCTTTTTGTGTGGATATTTTGATTTTGTATCTTATCTAGTAGAAGAAATTCACATAGGTCTAATTGGAATTGCAAAGGAAAAAATTGAGAAAATCTTTGGCTACTATTCTTTATTGATGCATATGTTTTTATATAAGGGAGTTAATTTCTTTCAAAAGGAAATGGTGTTGAATAGAGAATATGACGGAGAAGCTCTGCTAGTTCAATTGTGGAGTGTAGATATGACCTGCGATGCAGAGGAGGCTAGTTTTGTGAGATTTGATAGATACTTCACATCTAGGTTGAGGAGCATGTTATTAAAGGATAATCCCAAGATACCTAAGGTATTGCTAGATTTCATCAGGCCTATGGATAACCCTATTGGTTTGAGGGTTTCCCATAATTGGGCAGATGTCATACCATACCTTGTGTCAATAGTGTTTAGAGTATATGGATTCCAAGGAATTCCACATGTGCTTCCCTGCTAGGTACCTCTTAAGGTGGGGATAGCTGAAATGTTATGGAAAATAGGTGGATTGGAGGAAGCACAACTAATTAGTCAGTCTAGGGGCTCTATTTTCCCATCTTGTATAGTTTCCCATCAATTCATAATCACAAAAGGTGGTTGGTTGTTTCTATATAAATTATTAGACCCATACAAAATGGTCATCTTTCATGATCATTTCAATAATAGTGAAGGATTTTTTGATATATTGAGATAGAGAGCTAAGACTAGTGCTAAAAAACATCAACCTTACTTCTCTAAAGATGTAATAAGAAATGAATTCTCTCTCTAGGAACAAGAGATCAAAAAGGAGAAATGGAGAGTTTATTAATTATTTTGACAAAGATTATTAGCCTTTAAAAGATGCAAAGATAGAAACAGATAAGATAAATAAGTTGATGATCACTTTTCTAGGGATTATGGAGGCAATGATTTTAAATAAGACATTCTTTATCAATTCTTATCATAACAAGGCCTGAGAAATAATGAAAAAATTATCTTTTACCCCTACAGTAGGATTAGGGCAATTTTTTATTTAGAGGAGGTCTAGCTATAATATCATTAAGAATAAAGAGCTTGCAGTTGACAAGGGTAAACAAATAGTTGGGTTAACTAGTACTATTTTGGAAGAGAGGTCTGAAGAGCCAAATCCCAAGAGGCAAAAGATACAAGAAAAAAAAGTATCCCAAACAGAAGAATGCTCACCAAATATATCCCTATTGCATGTAGGAGATGAACTTCTCACTAAGGAGCAAATAGAACAATTAGGATCCCAAGGGGGAGTTTTATTACTATTATAGAATTAGAAGAAGGAAATCCTCAAGAGCCTCCCATGCCTAGCTTTGAGCTAACTATTGCTAATTATAGAGGAAGGCAATTGGACCTTGTGGTAGAATAAGCTAGTCATGAATTTCTTTCTGATGATACTTTTATTAAATCAAGAGCCTTTTATTAGTTTACATGGAGAAAAATATTGAACTATTTGAAGAAAGGTGTAATAAGAGGAAGGCAGATCATCTTGAAATGGAAGAGGCATCCATATAAGATCAAATAAAGTATGAGATGATGTAAGAGTTTAAAAGTTTTACCCATAAAGAAGGAAGAAAAATGATAAGATTATCCAAGATTTTGCTCTTGCCAAATTGGGATATTGCAGATGCAATGGTTTTTAACTCTATTACCAAGAAGTTAAGTCTAGATGAAAAGGTGAAAAAGGAGTCAAGAGGTGCTAAATTTAGTGAAGATCATGTTGCCTTATTAATTTGGTCTATGAGAAGATGATCTAGAGCCAGTTCCTCTCAACCTAATGATACTGACATGATGGAAAAATTAATTGTAGAAGGGGTAGAGGATACTCCAAATGAGGAAGATGTGAAACTTAATTGTAGAAGGGGTAGAGGATACTCCAAATGAGGAAGCCGTAGGGCTAAATTTTGGAATAACCAACCTCAACCTAGCCATAGCCTTGAGGGAGAAAAAGGAAAAATAATAATTACAAGAAAAATATGACCAAGTTTTGGGAGCTTATAATAAAGAAGTACAAAAGAAAATAGAGCTTGAGAATAAGGTGATAGGGCACCATGGATAGTATAGTAGACCTAGAATTACTTATCCCTATCCTCTAGTTGAGCCTTTTAAATTAAATCCTCTTATAGAAATTCCAGACACCCCACAGAGACCTCAATATTATACAATAGAGGATTTTGAAGAAGAAAAGAGCAAACTTTGGGAATTGCATGTGAAACTAGATATCCAGTATGAGGAAAAGTTGAGGAAAACAAATATATATTTGGTAGATAAAATTGGTTGGCCTACATTCTATGAACAATTGGAAAAAGTAATAAACATATGGAATGAGTTGAAAGGAAATGAGGATGTGCTAAAGCCAGTTGTCAATAAATGGAACAAAAGGAACAAATATGCCACTCTTTTATTTTTTTTAGTTATCAATTTGTCTTGTGAGCAAATAGAAAAGACTTTAGACTTAATTAATTATCTCTTCAAGTTTGATAATAAAAGAATTTCATTATCAAGGAGAATCATAAACTATCTTTCAAAATATAGGAGCAGAAACTTTGAACTCTTCCCATGCCCTGAATAAAAAGGATAAATTAAAAGATAAAGAGGAATGGGCCAAGGAATTGGATGATCTATTATGCCTTAGGATGAATAGGGTCATAAGTGAAAAGGGACATGCATGGTGGGAAATACAATTGAAGAAGTTATTAAAGTTGAAATATTTTATGATTCTTTAAGAGAAGAGTTTAATAAAATAGATAAACTAGGAGAATATGTGTTGAAGACATAGCATGAGATTTTGAGTTTTAATTGGCTAGATGACACACTTTTTGACAAGTGGATGGTAGATTTTGTACATGCAAAGTAGTTAGAACTTGGTCAAACCAATGAAGATGAAATGGAACAAGATGAGTTGCAAACAATTGATGCCTTGGTTAAAGTAGAAGAAGAAAAAGATAAACAACCAACTTTAGTAACAAGCATAGAGGACCAAACTAATGACTTGGCAGTAGGAGAATCAAGAGTGACTCTTAGTTTGTTTGTACAAGATAACATGGATGGACAACCCTAAGTTTAGCTTAGTTTTCAAATATTAGAATAGGGTCCATCTCAAGAAAGTCCAATGGCCACATGCTCTAAGGAATGAAAATCATGACAAAGCCAATCATGAACTCCTCAACAAAGAAGTGCATCAAAAGTGGTCCCCACAAAAGGAATGTTCATAATACAAATCATTCTGTTGCACCAATTTTTGTCTTTCATGATAGTAACTTTTGTAAATATCTTTTTGTCTTAAGGAAAACTATTAATACTCTCTAGGCCTAAAGCTTGTTGCATCTCATACTATATAAATGAGATTCCAAGGCTAGAGAAAAGGTCTGAACTAGGTCTAGTTTTCTTGATGCAAATTTTATGATGTATTTTCTCTATAAGTTTGGGAATACAATAACATTTGAAGATCATGTTTTCTAGTTTGAGTTGTTTTGAGTTTTATTCTAATTCTATACAATTTTAAAGGAAAATTAATACAAAGATGAATCACCACCATAATTGTTTTCTCTAAGTCTTGTCTCCTTTCTATTTGACTGGTTATCTTGAGGTTGTATGAGCAAAGCTTGTTCAATTTAATGAAACTAGAATAGATTGTATATCAATTCACTATTGCTTTTAATTCAATGAATTAAGTAAATGCTTCAGTAGTATGATAGGATTTATAGGTATTAAGAAGGATATGCATAAGAATGAGTTTTAGGGAAGATTGTTGATAATATTGATTGTAATGCAATCAATTAGGTCAAAATAGTTGGATAGACTTTGAATTCCAATGGATGAGGCACTAATCAATTAGTTTAGTTTTCATATGAAGAGACCATGGATAAGGATAAAAAATAATCTTAAAATCAAAATAAATTTTACTTTAAATGTATGAAGATTATCATGTCTGGTCAATACTTGTTTGCATTTAATCTCTGTGTTTTAGTTAGTTGCTGTTACCTAGAGTTATCTGTAAATTTGAGAAGAATTATGACCAAACATCTACTATAGGGGATGAATATTGTAATAGGATGTTGTTAAATGAATGAAGTATGATGGTAGTATCAATTTTTCAATCTTTTATCCCTCAGGTGCACCCACCTTGGTCTTGCAGAGCCTAAAGAGTAGAAAATCTTTATGATTTTGTTGAAGTTGGGTCCAGATCTAAAGACTTCTTAGTTGATCATAGGAAATAGCTAATCCTTAAACTAAATTTCTCTTCACTATCTTGGTATCAAGTAATTTTCTACTTAGTAGTTTAAAACATCAATAGGTGTATTGCGACCCAATCATTGTTTTTGAAAACTCTAGCTATCATCATAATTTTGACATGTTTAACATCGATGATATAAAAGACTCATCAAATCATCTCTGGCTAGTATCAATAGTTTGACAAGGTTTATCATCAATGGTATAACATACCAATCAAATCATCTCTAGTTGGCATCGATAGTTTGATATTTTGAATTAGTTTTCTAGCACTGACATGTGGGATGTATCAAACTTTTGATGCAATTATAGTGATGAAGACTTTCAAAATTTAACTATCAAAATTTCAACTAGAACCACATTGAAAGATAGGTCCAAATTTACTAGAGAGAAGATACTTTTGATTAGTGGATCATATTGTGGGTACCAACCCCATCAGAGTTTTCCATTGGCCAAGGTTTCCTTAGTAACAAATAATGGTGTTATGAGTTGCATTGTGTAACTTCTATGTTTACTTTTCATTTTAATCACATGTGCATGTTTTAAGATTGTTAAAGACATCCATAGTTGGGGAAATTTTTGTGGAATACTAATTCACCCTCCATCTCAGTATTTCCTATTTCTAATAATGGCTTTATAGTGTGCAATGAAAATATATATTTTAGTTTCAAAACTTTTCTTCTTAACTTACTTAAACTTGACAACTACCTCTATCTTTAAGTTTTAATGTGAGGACTTTTGAATGGCTTGGGCTCTACTAGATGAATCTTAATCAATCACTCATCTCATGCAGTACAATCTTGTAAGGTGTATTAAAATGGTTTCCATATTAACATCTGATCTTTAAACCCATCAAATGTTTTAAATTAAGACTCAATAACAATTGAAGTTAAGTATTAATATTCATCAAATTATCACACAAAGAATTCTTACAATCTATAAGAAGATAGTTGTTTGAATTTTTTTGAGTCATATAAGTGAACGTCCATAACTATGTTGGAAATCTGATTGAAATGATCATTGTGAAGAAGATTGATTGAAAGACAGAGATTGTTGTTAAAAGAACATTTCCAATCATTGTTTTGTCATTGATGTAAAACCTACTATTTGTAGGAATGACAATTGCTTACAAGATCCAAGTACTATCACTTAGTTGATTGATGAAGATGATTTAATCAACAAGATGTAACAAGAGTACTTGAGGGAAAGGTTGAGTTATGGTTTTGTAATGAAGTGCAAGGATTAGTTAAGACAATGGTTAAATGATGTATTGATAACATACTTGAAGATACAAAGGTTGGTCACACTTAGAAACACTAGAAGTATAAGTTGGAAGAAGGTTGATTACAAAGCTTAAACTAAGCTCATTACTAAGTGCTGAGCAAGTTAGTTTAAGCCAAGCAAAATTTTAGTTAGAGCCGAGCAAATGAAAAATCTATTGTGTGCTGAGTAAACTTTAGGTATCAAGTGAAGTTCAAGTGCCAAGTGATATAGAAGGAACTGAGCATCAAAAAATCTTAGTGGATGCTGAGTGAATCCATAAAAGGTTCCAAGCATTAGTAAAACATAGTTGTTACTGAGTAACACAGTATGTTCCGAGCACCAGAATTTCAATAGTGCCGAGCTGCTACATTATTAGAAATGTTAAAGATTTTCCAGATCTAAGCCGACAAAGTGGTTACCTTGAATTTTAATGTGAACCAATTGGAGGATAAGGATGATGAGCTGGTGGCAGAGAATTATATGTAAACCATTTTTGAACAAATTCTAGAGGATTTTTCATGATGTTTCTAGAAGGAACCAAATGTGGGTTAGATTCAATGAATCTTGCCTAATCCATTTGAATTGAAAATTAAAAGAGAGAAGAATTGAGCGGGAAAATAAGTTCCAGACTTCTATTTAAGGAGTCACATACCAAGAAGCAAGAGTTGCTAGAGTGCCAAATTGCAAAGTGGTTGAAGGGTGTCAAAGAGAAGGCATCTAGGAGAAGGAAGAATAGAGCATAGAGGCTCTACTTTGATAAGTGGTCAGAGAGAGATGATTGCACTAGTACATTGAGCATGGAGACTCAAGGAGACATAGCTTGAAATATGGGCAAGCTGTCAAGAGTTGTAGAGACTAAAAACTAGAAAATGTTATGAGTTGAAGAGTGATCTGAATCTGCAAGTTAAGTTGTATACTGTAGTTAGGTCAAAACCCCTTATTGTTACTCTCTAGAAATTGTATTAGTTAGGGTAGAAATCCTATGGACTTAGGTTGGTTTAACAACCATTTGTAAATCCTTTAACAGGGTGACATTCCAAGTGAATGTTCTAAAGTCCTCTAACCAGGCCCACTTCTAACAGGGTGGTTAAATCCTTTAACCAAGTCACATTTAATAGTGTGTTGTAGCCTTTAATAGGGAAAGCCTTTCAGAGGGCATCACTTTAGAAGAGTGAGAATTGAGTAGCATGTTACTACTAGTTTTTTCCAAATTGTGTTTCTACATAATCATTATGTTATGTGTTGATCTTTTCATAAGTTATGTTTGCATGCTGATTTATAGTAACTTGCTGAATAAGAAAGTTAAAGCTTGGATGAATAAATAGTTAGATGGGCACACTTTACTTGATGAAAAGTTTGAATTGGATATTTGGATCCTAAATAATTGATTCACCCCCCCTCTCAGTTATTCTAAAGCATTTATAACAATTGGTATCAAAGCCATCTGCTGATTTACTTTAAAGGTACTAGAAGCAGGAAGATCAAGATGTCCAAGAGAGAAGTTCCCAAGCTCAAAAAAGACAACTTCATTGCATGGAAAATTCTGATAAAATTACATCTTGGATAAATAGGTGATTATGCAAAAAACTCAATTGGAGTAGAACATGTAGATCTAGCTGGACCTCTCTTTGTAGATGATTTGAACAAAAGGATGGAGCACAATTAGGCAATGGTGGAGATTTCCTCTGCACTTAGTTATGCTAAATTTGATGACATCAAAGGATGTGATACTGCATTCAAGATGTGGAAAGCCTTGTCAGATATCTATGGAGGAGATTAGAATGTTTAGAGAGCATAAAGAGAAAGCCTCAGAGGAAAGTTTGATGACATGAAAATGGAGGAAGGTGAGAATGCTGCTCAATATGGCTCCAGAATGAAAGAAGTGGTAAGTGTAATAAGAAGTCTGGATAGTCAATTGGAGGAAGAACTATCAACAAAAAATACTTGAGAATCCTTCTCCCTATCTATGCTATTAAAGTTTCAACCATCCAAGAGCTAAGGTGTGTACAAGGAAACACACTAACCTTTGAAGGAATAGTGGAAAGACACACTACATTTGAATTACCCAATTTTGATAACTATAGACCTGAGAACCTTGAATCTGATTTCAAGGCCAAGCTAACATTGAAAGACATTGAGGAAGGGAAATCAAAGAAGAAGAGTAGAAAAGGAAATCATGCATCCAGTGATAGTAGCACAGACGAGGAAGATGTGGAATAGTTGGAAGCACTACTAGCTAGAAGATTCCATAGAGGCAAAGGTAAATTCAAAGGTAAGCTGCCTATCATTTTTTTTAATTGTAATGAGGTAGATCATATTGCTACAAGGTGTACACAAAAGAAAAACTACAAAGAAGGAAACAAGTAAAAGAACAAAAGAGAAGAGGATAACAGAGATTACAAGGACAAAGGCAAAAGATGCTACATTGTTGAAGAAGATTCTGATGAGAATGATGATGAAGTAGTCTATGTGGCCATGAAGGATGAATCAGATGAAGATGAAGATGAGGCAACAACACTAGTAACCTGTGTGAATAGGAATGACAAGTGGATAATAGATAATGGATACTCACATCACATGACAGGAGATAAAAGTAAGTTTAGTACCTTTACTCAATATGATGGAAATAGTGTTAGATTTGGAAATGATGCTCAATGTCAAATCAAAGGAAAAGGTTCCATTAAACTTAAAGAGAAGATTTCATGTGATAATGCATACTATGTTGAATGATTGAACTAAAATTTGTTGAGTGTATCATAGTTAGGCAATGTAGGTTGCAAAGTAAACTTTGGAAATTTTTTTTCCAAAATCTATGACACTGATGGAAATCCGGTGGGAAAAGGTGAACAAACTAGGATTAAATTTTTTTACCTAGATATGGAGGATGCAACCTGTCTTGTTGTTAAATTTGATGATGTGTGGTTATGGAATAAAATATTGTGTCATGTTAACTTTGACAATTTGATTAGTATCAACAAAAATAAGAAAGTTAGAGGTTTGCCCAAACTGAAAACATAATGTGCAAACAATGTCAACTAGGAAAGATGACTAAATCTAGTTTCCAAAGAAGTACTAGAATTAGTCCATACAGACTTATGTGGTCCAATAGAAGTGTAAAGCTACCTAGGAGACAGATACATAATGCTATTTGTAGATAACTATTCTAGGATGATGACTGCCATGTTTTTGAAGCAAAAATTTGATGCATTTAAAATGTTTAAGTGGTATTTAGCTAGAGTTGAGAAGGAAATAGGTAAAAGTTTGAAGTGGCTAAGATTAGACAGAGGAGGAAAGTTTACATCAAAATAATTTGAGATATTTTGCAATGATAGAGGTATCAAAAGGCAAAAATTAGCACCAAGAACACCCCCACAGAATGACATTGTAGAAAGAAGGAATAGATTAGTGATAGACTGTGCAAGAACATTGAGGATGGAGAAAAATGTTGCTCTTAAGTACTAGAGAGAAGTTGTAAGTACTACTATTTACACCCTGAATAGAGTCCAAGTTAAGAAATGTACAAATGCAACACATTTTGAACTATGGTATGGTCACTCACCTAATGTAAAACATTTCAAAATAATTGGTTGTAGATCCTATATTCATAAAGACACTAGAAATGGCAATTTTGATGCAAAAAGTGATGAAGGCATATTCCTTGGTTACTCCACTAGAAGAAAAGCATATAAGTGTTTGAATACTAACACTAATAAGATTGTGAAGAGTGCAAATATAAATTTTGATGAACATGCATAAGTTCAAGTTGATGGAACTAAGCAATCAGAAGATTATAGATCCTTTGTATACTTCTATGAAAGAATGACTGTTGAAGATAATGCTGCCAATCAAGTTAGGAATCAACAACAAATTTCAGTATTAGCCAAGTCACAACCAGCAAATGCTGAGCTATATTCAGAAGCCAAGTTATAGAATGAAGAAAACACACATTCTGACTCTAAAAATAGTACACATGAAAGAGATGATGAAATACCAGATGGAGAAGAGCAAAATGACTCTAAAGTTGAAGGATCAAACATGGAAAGAACAACAAAACCAAGACTAGTCAAGTATGTAAGGAGACATCATCTTGTAGAAAAAATAATTGCTGACAAGGATGCCAGACTAATGAAAAGGAATAGAATAAGGAATGAATCATGTCTGCTGAGCAAGGTTGAGACTAAAATAGTAAAAGAAGCACTACAAGATGATGACTGGTATAAAGCTATGGAAGAGGAGATAGACCAAATTGAGAAGAAAAAAACCTAGACCCTAGTTCCTAGACCAGCTAATAAGAATGTAATAGGTACCAAATGGGTGTTTAGGAAAAAACTTGATGAGAATAGTGAGATAACAAGAAACAAAGTCAGACTAGTTTGCAAAGGCTATCCACAAGAAGAAGGATTGGATTATGGGGAAACATTTGCCCTTGTTGCAAGAATGGAAGGAGTAAGAACACCACTTGCATATGTTGCCTACAAAGGTTTCAAGGTCTACCAAATGGATGTAAAGTCTACATTTTTGAATGGTACATTGGAAGAGGAAGTTTACATAGAACAAATAGAGGGATTTGTTAATGACAATAACAAGGAGATGATTTGCAAACTACATAAGGCACTCTATGGTTTGAAGCAAGCACCTAGAGCATGGTATGAGAGACTACACAAATATCTTATGAAGATAGGATTTGAGAGAATAGATGATAAAAAAAACTTGTATATCAAGGCAAAAAAAGGTAAAGATGTTTTGATATTTGAAATCTTTGGTGATGATATAATATTGCAGGAAAATATATTCTATGCAAAGATTGTATTGATCAAATGAAACATGAGTTTGAAATGTCAATATTTGGGGAAATCAAATTCTTTTTTGGATTGCAAGTACATAGATTGAAGCATGCCATATTTGTAACCCAATCTAAATACATGAAGGAGATACTCAAGACATTTAGATTAGGAGACTCAAAACTAGTCAGCACACCAATGGTTACAGGACATAAATTATCAAAGAATGATAAGTCAGTTGAAGTGAATCAAACAATGTATAGGTGAATGATTGGAAAGTTGTAGTATGTTGTACATCATAAACTAGACATTGCATTAGCTATTGGAATAGTGGCAAGATTTTTTGCAAATCCAAGAGAAAATCATCTGATGGAAGTACAAAGAATATTGAGGTACCTAAAAGGAACTGATGACTTTGGTTTGTACTACAAGAGAAGTGAAAATTTTGAGTTAAAAGCCTACGCTGATGTAGATTGGGGAGGTAATATTGATGATAGGAAAAACAATAGTGGAGGAGCACTTTTCTTGGGAAAAAGATTGATTACTTGGACCAACAAAAAGCAAAGTTGTACCTCACAGTCAACAGCAAAAGCTGAATATGTTGCAGCTGCTATCAATTGCACTATTATTATATGGATCAAAATTTTTTTGCAAGGTATGAAGGAAGAGGTAAATGAGCTTGTGATACTTTATTGTGATAATAAAAGTACCATCAACATATTAAAGAATCCTGTAATGCATGCGAAAACAAAGCATATTGCAATCAAGTATCACTATGTAAGAGAACTGGTGGAAGACAAGCAAGTGAGGATGGAATATGTCAGTTTAAAGGAATAGATTGCTAACATCTTCACAAAAGCACTACCTAAAGATGCTTTTGAGTATCTTAGAGGTAAGTTAAGGGTGATACCCCTAGCCAAGGCTACTTAAATAACAACAAAGATTGCCCTACATCAAATGAGTGGATTGTTGAAATATTGTGAATTGATGCAGATGATACTTACTTTAGGATTTTTCCTAAAGTAATCAAAGTACTAAAGTTCCAAATTAGTCACAAGCAAGGTGACAGTGGGAGAAATTGGAGTACCTGCAAAAGCTACACCTACACAATTAAGATGTTGAGATAATATATCTTTGGCATTCTTGTCAAAGAGGGAGAAATAACAGAAACTAATCAACAATTGAGGGAGAAGATGAAGAAGAATGAAGAAACTAATAAGAAGATGAGAAATGCATGTAGAAGAAAGAAATTGTGTAAAAATAAACATATAACAAAAAAAGGATACAATAGCTAAGAGGGAGAAGTAGAAGTAAAGCAATCAGGATAGTAGATCAAGAAAGAAATTATGTAATCTCACTTCTTTTTGGCATTTGACTTACTATACTAACCTAGTTAGTTGATAACATGGTTGAATAGTTTGGTTTGCCATCAATGCCAAAGAGGGAGATTGTTGGAAATTTGATTGAAAAGATAATTGTGAAGAAGATTGATTGAAAGAGGGAGATTGTTGTTAAAAGAATGTTTTAAATCATTGTTTTGTCATTGATGTCAAGCTTGCTATTTGTAGGAATGACAATTGCTTACAAGATCCAAGTACTATCACTTAGTTGATTGATGAAGAGGATTTAATCAACAAGATGTAACAAGAGAACCTAAGAGAAAGGTTGAGTTATGGTTTTGTAATGAAGTGCAAGGATCAATTAAGACAATGGTTAAATGATGTATTGATAACATACTTAAGATACAGAGGTTGTCACACTTAGAAACACTAGAAGTATAAGTTGGAATAAGGTTGATTGCAAAGATTAAACTAAGCTAATTAGTAAGTGCTGAGAAAGTTAGTTTAAGCTAAGCAAAATTTTAGTTAGAGCTAAGAAAATGGAAAATCTAGTGTGTGCCGAGTAAACTTCAGGTGTTGAGTGAAGTTCAAGTGCCGAGTGATATAAAAGGAGCCAAGCATCAAAAAATCTTAGTTGATGTAGAGTGAATCCACAATAGGTGTCAAGCATCAGTAAAATGTAGTTGATGTCGAGTAACATAGTATGTGTTGAGCACTAGAATTTGAATAGTGCTAAGCTACTGCATTATTAGAAATGTCAAAGATTCATCAGATCTGAGCTAACAAAGTTGTTACCTTGAATTTTGTGAACTAGTTGGAGGATAAAGATGATGAGCTGGTGGCACAAAAGTCTATGTAAACCATTTTTGAGCGAATTCAAGAGGATTTTTCATGATGTTTCTAGAAGGAACAAAATGTGGGTCAGATTCAATGAATCCTATCGAATCTGTTTGAACTAAAAATTAAAAGAGGGAAGAATTAAGCAGGAAAAGAAGTTCTAGACTTCTATTTAAGGAGTCACAAACCAAGAAGCAAGAGATGCTAGAGTGCAAAATTGTGAAGTGGTTGAAGGGTGTCAAAGAGAAGGCATCTAGGAGAAGGAAGAACAGAGCATAGAGGCTTTTCTTTGATAAGTGGTTAGAGAGAGATGATTGCACTGGTACAATGAGCATGGAGACTCAAGGAGACAAAGCTTGAAAGATGGGCAAGTTGTCAAGAGCTATAGAGGCCAAAAACCAGGCAATGTTATGAGCTGAAGAGTGGTCTAAATCTACAAGTTAAATTGTATACTATAATAAGGTCAAAACCCCTTATTGTTACTCTCTAGAAATTGTATTAGTTAGGGTAGAAATCTTACGGACTTAGGTTGGTTTAAAAACCATTTGTAAATCCTTTAATAGGGTGACATTCCAAGTGAATGTTCTAAAGTCCTCTAACCAGGCCAACTTCTAATAGGGTGGTTAAATCCTTTAACCAGGTCACATTTAACAATGTGTTGTAGCCTTTAATAGGGCATGCCTTTCATAAGGCATCACTTCAAAAGAGTAAGAGTTGAGTAGCATGATACTGGTGGTTTTCCCCAAATTGTGTTTCCACATAAATCACTGTGTTATGTGTTGATGTTTTCATGAGTTATGTTTGTATGCTAATTTATAGTAACTTGCTAAATAGGAAAATTAAAGCTTGGATGAATAAATAGTTAGATGGGCACACTTTACTTGATGAAAAGTTTGAATTGGACATTTGGACCCTGAATAACTAATTCACACCCCCCCCCTCCTCTCAATTATTCTAAAGCATTTCTAAAAAACTACTCTCATTCAAATAAATTAAATAACTCAAAGAAAATTCTACTAACTTTATCTCAAAAACTTGAGAATGGAAATCAACATTAAAATTAAAATCTACTCTAAATTAGGATAAAGGTAACCATGCAATAAAAAAAAACATGACGACAACTAAAACCATGTAAAAGACAATAAGTAGAGAAAAGTTGGCATTATTCTTGCAATAATTCTCCAACAACTCTTTTACAAATGAGAGGAGCAATCCTTATATAGGGAGCTCAAATATAATGAATGGTCAAGATTAAAACATGATCAATAACCCAAATTAAATCCTACAAGCCCTAATTAGGGTTTCCACCAATCAACAAATAAGATTCAAGTATCCCAAAATAGACCAATAGAAAAAATCCACAGGATTAGCAACTAATCAAAAAATGCAAATCCAAGGACAATAAGAATTAGACACCTAGAAAACTAACCACAAAGAAAATAGATGTCATATGGGCTTATATCAAACTATTATCCAAATTGATATTTCTTTTATCCCTTTCCTTCTTTGCCAATTTGATTTATCTAGATTCCATGTTGTTAAGATCATTCATTGGACAAAAAAGTGTGTTATAACCTTCCAATCTACCAAATTTATCTCAGATTTAGTTGTAGCAATTGTCTTCTCCCACTTGGTCACACTATATCTAATTCAAGTCATGAGAACCTCAAGGGAGGAAAGACCATCCAGACACTCTCATTTGATGATACCCTTTTCCTCCATGATGAAAGTTCTCAATCTTTTCCTCAAAAATTCTAGGTTCATATTTCTTTCGCTCTTCTCATTAAAGTTGAAGGAAAGCTTCATTGTTGCCAAATCCTCCTCAATCACATCATGTAGTGAAAGACCAAGTTGAGTGCTATGGTCCTTTATCCCATCTAGAAGATATTTTCTATGGACTAAAAGAAAGTAGCATGACTCTATATCCTATTTTCCTATTACCTTGATTACCTTCCATTCACTAATAAGTATTTAGGAATGTTTGCCATAATATATAGTTAGGGTATGGTTTTTTCCCTGATAGATCAAAATTCATCTTAGAGGTTTACAAAAGCATGATATTTGGCTTTGAGTGATATTAGAATCTAAAAGTAATCTATAAATCCAAGGAGCAATTTTACTACCTCCTACACCATTCCCTCCATCTAGGCTTGATTCTTCTACAACAAAATTGTAACATTTTTCATACCTTTAATATCTCCTCTCTTGAGGGCCAATGGTGGCATGATTATGTCATCTATCTATCAAATTTGATTGAATACTACTAGTTAACATATTTTTCTTCAACGAAACTCTTACAAATTGACCCTTAAATGCCCAACCAAAAATATGCAACCCACAATTAACGACTAGGTAAGTGTTTGGTAATCACTCCCCTCTAAATTTTTAACAAGGTACAACTCCCTCAAAAGATATTCAAGGAATATAATTATTGAGTATGCCTTTAACATGAAGAAACCAAGGTAAACTAACATTAATTTTTCAATATTGGAATGAATGTGATTCTAGATTAGGTAATTTAAAGGGGGAAGAGAAAAGAGATGGTAGACAACCTATCTATCCAATATTTCAACCACAAGAGGAAAAAGAAGAGATAAACCATTTTGTTTCTATATTAATGGATGAATATGGCTCAAAAGACCTCACAACAACCATACACAAAGATTAAGAGTACATAACAACATTTAAGATGATCAACTCAACTCAAAGGTTGAGCTTAATCAGAAAGAAAATATCCTAGTTCATAGATTTAATATAAATTCTTTCCTTCCTTAAATACATGACAAAAGTTCATAGACTACATCGCCTCTGCACCTTTAATAAAGAAATCATAAACCTTTCATTCATTCTCTTCCTACCCCCATTATAATTACAAAAATGATTCTCCCTTCTCTTGTAGCACAAAAGACCCTTCGAAAAAAGTCGAACGCTCGTCCTTTGAATTTTTTTACACTAAATAGACCTCCCAAAGACCTCATTTAGTTATGTAACAAAATCTAGAAAGAAAATTATTAATTAAATTTTTAGTCCCCATCTTTGGTGGCCCTCCTCACCACTTCAAAATTTCCCTTATTTATCAACTTTGAGTAGCAATTTATACAAATTAAATAAATGTGGCCATGATGGGGAAAATGACCTTTATTTTTGGGAGGTCCTCGTACAACTTGATGCCTAGATGACAAGTGGGTTAAAGATACCTCTTTTTCTTTACCATGCCTCCTTATTATATTATATGGTAACATGTAGTCATGATAATAGTTTCCACTTCATTGTTGTATCTTTGAAAACTACATAATTTCCATCACCAGATCACATTGCCACATCATTTCATTTTTATCATTTTATCTTATGTTCTTTTTATATATATTTATGTGCTTTTATTGGTGGTTTGCAATTGATTATGCTAAGAACATAATTCTTTCTATACAAGATGTTAGAAAATGTGGTTTTTATAATATAAGCACATGCAATTATCTTCCACTATTTCCAAATACCTATGAGATTTTCAAACAAAGCTCTAATTCTTATATGCAACCCGATAATTATTGTCATAGTTTCCTCATGACATATCATGAACCATCAATACAAAAATTTCCATCATGCTCCATCCAAGTTCATAATGGCTCGAGCCCCACTTATCGCTTCCCTGAAAGGAATTCAAAATGCAAAAAAATCCACATTTCTTAAAATAAATTGAAGAAAGGTTCTAACTTATCATGCCTTTGTGAAAGGTCAAGATGTCTATAGTAACAAAAATTTATCTTGATCATCAAAAAATTAACACAAAGTATCATTTAAAAGTTTTTGAGCTATATGGGAGGTTAGACTTATGCAAGAAAATAATGCAAGAGGTTAAAATGCATCAAACTCTACAAGAATAGGAGAATTGGACTCAAGTTCATTTCTAAACATTATGTCAAATTGTTAGTATATTTATTATGTGTATTCATGTTCTATGACTTCACCTCCAAATCCTTCATAATTCATATGACAAACCAAATCCATTCTTGGAGTTATTCAACAAAATGTTTTGATGATGGTCTTTGATGCATGAACTATATTTAATGTAATTTCTTTACAATAGTCTCCATATTTCACAAAGACAATGAAGCCAACTTTCACATCAATTAGATCCTGATGAATACACTAAAATCTTTGTTAGATATTTAGGAGGTTACTTTAGCTGATTCTATATTAAGATTAAATCATGATAGTGCCATGACAAAGAGTCAGGCATTCAATTTCATTCATTTCCTAATGAAATATAGGCTCCTAGGATGGATGCTTCTACGCATATCTTAGAAACACCTAATGTTTCTTTTAACATTCCGCATCATGCAATCAAACACTCTATTCGAATTCTCACCTTATTTTCATTCAATTACTACTGAATGCTATTTTGATAAGCTCAATTAGGTATCCATGGATTCTCATCATGATGTTCCAACCTTTGTACTTCAACTTCTCTAGATGCATATCAAGTCACCTTAAGTGCTTGTTTAATGACACACTTTCTTACATTTCTACATGCCTCAACGTTCAAACCCATTTTTGATGATTTCATGTAGTTTTGACATGTTGGTAGTATTTGCATCAAAAGTTCTATATTAATAGATAACTATTTTTGAAACTAAAGAATCATCATATGGCTTTTAATATTTCTTAGGATCTTTTCAAGATATCATGTTTGTTCTATGAATTAGATTTCTATTGGGCTGTAAATTGAATTTACCTCATTCCTTTTGAAGGAATCCAAAAATTTATTGAACTTATCACTTCTCCAAATAACTAATGTCTTAGTTGATTAGACATTATGCTCGTTCAGTAGAGTTCCATATCATTTAATTGATGAAGAGGATTTGAAGAAAGTATGTTAATGATAGAGTTCATAAGTATGATATTTAATGGGTACTTGAATTAGTTGGGAAATGATAATGTAATGTTGGTTTGATTGTTTTACAATCATGTAGTATTGTAATATAATGAGCTATACAAGCTACATTGAGTTACAATGTGAAAGAAGGAAGACAATATTTATCGAGTGACTACAGTTGTCTCCGAGTAGTTGGCTAAGCAAAGATGGAGTTTAGTATTAACCGAGTAAGTTTAGTTTTGATTGAGTGATGTATTACCTAAGTGAAATGTTATGTTCACCATGTAATAGAAAGAAGAAAAAGTTTGTAAAGATGGAATGTGAGCCTACTTTTGGTGGAAATAAATAATGTTTACATAGTTCAAAGGCATGAGTCTAATTTTATTATAAGATATATGGCTAGAAAAATACAATGAAGATTTGATGATGGAAATTGATGAAGGATAAGGATGATTTTTTTTTCTATGAAAGTTATATTTTATAAGTGAACACATGCAATGAATTTGAGATCGACAATTGTGGTTAAGTGGTAATAATTTGAAGAATTTAGAAGTAGAGAGACCAATATTTAAGGAGGAGCTAGAAAAAGTTTTTGGTTGCTGGTTGAATGTTGATTATAGTGGAATTTATGGTTGAATATTTATTATTGTGGAATTGTTGGAGAAAGCTATTTGAAGTGAAAATTTGTTGAAGCTTAAAGAAGAAAGGAAAACCAAGTAGAGTAGAAAGAAGATCAAAGTAGAGTTGAAGAAAAAGTGGAAGTGAGGAGTTAATCAAGCAATAAAGAGATTTGAAAGAGACCAAGAAAAACTAAGATCTAAACAAACAAGGTAGTGCTAAACCTAACATACCAATTTGTACTGTTACTTTCTTACCATTGTAGTAGAAAAAATTTCTTAACTGAGTGGACCTAAAAAGTTTGTAAAATTCTATATGGTAACATCAATAAGTGGTGTTATAAGTCCTTTAGAGTAGATCACTCTTTAGATAGGTTCAAGGAGTGATAAGGTCTAGATGATCTTTTGGTGTAAATCTTCTAACCAGATCACATTAACAATCTGTATATAAACCTTTAACAAGGTTCGTTCCTAGTAAAGCTTACTTCAAAAGAGTGAAAATTTTGGGTTACTAGTCCTAGGTGGGTTTTCCCTTTACAAGGTTTCTATGTTAAATATCTTGGTGTTAAATGTGTAAATTTTTTTATGTAGAAAATTTATTTTCATGATGTTTAATTTTTACTACAAACTCAATAAATGATTCCAGTAATAACTAAGTTTTTATTACTGATAGTTGGTAATAACAAAAACAATGAATTAATAGTTTGGATTAAAATGATTATGTGAGTTAATTGTGAAGTAGAATTAGATCACCAAGTAAATTATTTTAATGTTTTTGAAGATTGAGTTGGTACTAGAGTGTTTAAAGGGATTGTAGGATAACTAAACACAACTGATTCACCCCCCATCACAGTTATCTAATAGTTCCCGTGTCATCCAACAAGGGTTCCTTTTTTTTGTAGTTTCTTCTTCTTTTATAACCATATACTTCACATTTCACTTTTTACTTACTCTTTATCCATAATTCCTTTTCCTTTTCTTACTTGATCATTATCAACACCACAATAATACATGCAGTTATAGGTAGAATGTTTATATTTTTAACAAAAATGATATGAAATTTTGAGTGATCTATGAGTTATTATTGACCTACATTTAGAGGTTAGATGTCTGTGTCTCCCACACTAATAACTTTACAAGTTTAGTTCATAGTCTTTTGGATAGTATATAGTTTTCTTGGGTTTTAATGATCTCATCTTACAAGTTTCTTTCTTGTGACATGTTGTGGCTCCACAACACATGCCCCATTTTGAATTCAAAATGGGGACCCCCTCTTTTCCTTTAGGGTAAGGGATCCCATTCTCTAAAACATGGCACCTAGTTAGGTGCTTTGGTGGATAGGGTCTCCCTCCAAGTCTATGTCAGTCTAGGATGCCCAATTAGTTGGTACTAAACCAAGTCAGGAGGTCAATAAAGCAAGATTTGACAAGGAAAAGACATTATGAGAGGTATGCAATCTGCATCCATATGCCTAACTCTAGAGGGATGCACATGGGTAGATGTGCATGTGCACACCCTCGAAGGTGTGCTATGTGTACCCTCGAGCCCCACCACTCCTATAAATATTCCATCCTCCCTCTTGTTTTGTTCATTCATATCTTGGAGACCCTTGGAGCTGCACCTATAAAAATTCACTTATCCACACCTCCACTATCATAGCTCAACCTAACTTCAACTTACCTAAGGTAAACCTCAAAACCACACATGTGCACATGTGCTTAAGTGAGGCACCCCCAAGAAAGTGCTACCCATGTGCACTAAGTGTGGTGCAGAATGTGTTCTCATTAAAGAGCATTTCAAGGCCAATATGTGCACCATACATAACTTCCAAACATATATAGGTATGCCTAGCATGTAGTGTGCACATGTGCATTTTTTGGTCTATTTAGCCAAATTTGTCAATTTTTATTATTCTTTTGCCAATTTCTCATTAGTTTTTTCTAGTCTAGTTGTACTAGTTAGTGTCTTTCAAGATTTTGACATCAATATACTAATGTATATCTCTTATGTAGGTAAAAATGGAATCCTTATCATCCTCCATGGAAACTAACATCACTCCTAAACTGGTGGCCTTCAAGTATCAAGCAACACTAAAGAAGTCCATATTCGTGGATATGAATTCCAAGATCCAAGACACTGAGCTAGGGCATATCAATTGGAATGCATTCTTAGTTCTATGCAACAAACCAAATGAAAGATCATCAACTTTGATAAGAAGTGGGTTAGTGAACATAGCCTCATACCTTGTATTTGTCTAGTATTCTAAGATGATAATGACTTTGGCCCATCACCATGTACCTATAGAGAAGGTGTTCAAGAGGATAACTGAGGAAAATGTGTTGGACATATGTCCATGAAAAATTGATAAGGTTTTCCATCTATTGAGGGTAGATATATACTTATAGATCAATGATGACATGGCAAAATGATAATACTAACAAAAGGAGATGGCGGCAAAAGAACGGGTAGAAGACAAATACCTCCTAGCTATACCACCATTGAATCAAAGAGGAGGAAAGGTCAACATGACCTGAGCATACATGATTGATGATATTGGATACTCTATAGTCCTTTTGATTAGAGCCATGAGCCTCCCTGTAACAAGTCATCTAGAGAGTTGGATGGTTCATTTCATAGAAACTATTAGAACTAGAAACAAGCCAATAGACTGGGCTATAATTATTAGTGAAAGAATTGATGAGCAACTCATCTAGCGAAAGAATGACCAATAGTTCTACATGAACTCCTGTGTCATGTATCTTTTGGTAGCTAGGATAATAGATTACCCAAGGTTGGTAAAGAGAGGAAGCATGCAAGATGCAAATTCCTAGCCACATACAGTATACCCCCAATTGGTAAAGAAGAAGCTAACTTTAAAAATCCATGAATACACATTGGTGAATGATGGTTTTATCTTTCCCATCATTCAATTTGTGGAAGGAGACTATGCCAAGGGAATATCAGTGGAAGTCACAGCTAGAATAACACAAGTGGGTGCATATTTCCTTCAATTTAATACCTTCACATATATCTAGGTAGATGGTACTCTCCTACACCTAAAGAAGCTTCTATTCTATCCTTTAGATTGGTTGATATTATTGGAAATAGCCAAGAAATTTGCCTCAACCTATGATAGAGTGCGAAAGAAGAACAAGAAGATGAGGTTATGGCCAAAAACATGACATATCCATTTTAAAGGTTGAATGAGATTTGTATTCCTTAGATGACTACTTAGTAGTACACCCTTACTTTGACAACATTAGGATGGTACAACATATCATAGGGAGAGAATTCATTCCAGATGCAACAATTGAAGATCATTAGATGAACTACATAGATGACTATGATGTCTAGATTAAGGACTATTGTAAGATGAGTCTACAACTAGCAGAAAATGCACTCAACTTGGTTATACCTTTGAAGATATGGGACAAAGATATTCCTAATGTTTTGGACCCCCTCCACAACAAGGGAAAAATATTTGAGCGACCTATCTTGAATGCCAAGATTGGTTAAGAGGAGAATAATAAAATCCATCATAGGGCTAGGCATGTGGTTCAACTAACCAAGGAGTGGGTTAAACAACCTTTCCACTTGGATGTAGTTTTGAATGCTCCAACTCTTCAAGAAACCACAAGATCCAAAAAGGGTAAGGGAACTAAAGTTACAATTTGGACATATTAGGAGAAGTCGCGAGTCAAACTCGAGATCATGCATCAACACAAGAAAGAAGTAAAATATTTTTGAAAAAAAAGGTAAAATCAATGAAGATGAAGAGGGAACATTAGAAGAAATAAACCTAGGAGGAATGGACCCAACTAGAAGAAGTTCAAGCTAAGGAAGCCCTAATACAAGTAGAGGGAACCCTTCTTGTGCCCAAGAGAGCATAGACTAAGATGACAATGGTAGGGGAGAAGGCAAAAAAATTGAAGAAGAAGGGAACCTTATCTTCTCAAATTCTAGTGACTATACCTAAGGTACAAGGTGAAGAGGAAGGGAAATAGATTGAGTATATACCATTAAAGAAGAGAACTTGGCTAGCTAGAGCCATATAGGAAGAAAGGAGAAAGAGTGCCACAGAGACACCACCATCCATTTTAGAACAACCAATTCAGGTAAAGGAAGCCTTCTATAATAAATAAGAAGGGTGGATTGAGACTGTAGGAGGGGATGGCTTAGATATCTTTGACCTTTCAGAGTTTGACTTTATGAATGCAGGCACATAAATAGTAGGGTAAGTAATAAGGGACACCCCATGTAGGGAATCATTGGGTGAGGGTTGGAATCAAGTGCCACCCCTACCAGAAGGGCCTTTGGGTATACCTACTTCACTTCTATTGAACCCACCATTTGCACATCCCCTCTAGGAAGAACACCAAGTAGTTGCAATACCTCCCCCAATGATGGAACTAGAGAGCCAAACCATAGGAGGGGATGAGTATGTTCAGATACACATAGATGAAGTATCATAGGATGGGAAGATTATCAAGAAAGGAGAAAAAATTCCTCATGTAGAAGAGATATAATCTCCCTTGCCAGATGAAATAGTGGCTCCAGCAGTAGTGCCACCAAGGCAAGAAGGGACTCCAAAACAAAGTGATAAGGAGAAGGGACCCACTTCAAAACCCTCATCATTGGGTAAATACATGTCTCCCATGGGTACTACCCCACTGTGGTTGAAGAAGGAAGTGTTAACTTGATAAAGGAGATATATAGATCTCACCTAGATAGATGAATTAGTGGAATTAACAAAGGTAGTAAGGATATCAATACCTCTTAAGAGGGATCCTAAAAAATTGGCCTTCATCATGAAGAATCCAAATGAATACCTAATGACACATATTACCATCTCTCCTCCCCATCTAGATGTTGAAGATATATCTTTGAAGGATTATTAGATGAAGGAGATAGAATTATAGAAGCCTACAATAGATGCAAAAAATATTCTAAACACCATGGGCCTCAAGAAAGTGTTTGGACACTTGGATCAAGGTGAGTTAGAAATCATGGAGTTGAGAGAAAAGAAATACCCTTTTGATGGGGTATGTTAATGAGATAGTGGGTTTGATAGACCATGACCATCTAGAGATATCCTCAGGGGTTTCTCTTGAAAAGAAAGAGTGAGGAAAGACTTTGGAGGAAAGGGATTCATTTTTGGATGTATGAAAATTGTAGCATCATAGTTTTAATGATAGATGTGTACATATAATTGAAGGTAATTTGAACCTTCATACAACATCCAAAAGAATTCTAAGAAGTTGGTCATAGTGGTAGACCAAGATTTTGGTTTGATGGATGAAGTGATTACTTGGATTGACGATCTAGAAGCATTAAAAACCATCAAGGGTTAGAGGTATCAGGTGCTTGTGGGAGTATATATGGTGGATGAGTTGGATAAAATAGATTATTGGATAGAGAAGGTATCAAAAGGAAATAAATTTATGATAGGATTGTAGGAGGATATTCAGGATATGAAAAATAAGGCTCTAGCACACTTTTTGGAGGTAGATAAGTATTATAGTGCTGCCAGCTTGGAGATTTTAAGAGATAACCCAAGAACATAATTTTGCTTATTTGAAAGAGTAGTAAAATAGTTCAAATAAATTAAAAAAAAAAATCCTCTAAAGATGATATCAGATGAATATTTAAAATGGAAGAGGAATTGACTTAGTTGGACTCCAAATTGGAAGATTTTGTGGAGAATAGGCTAGAAATAAACAACAAATAACAAGTGGTGTGTGCCAATTTTGAGTCCTTAGACTTGATAGAAAGTCAAGAGATCATCTTTTTTATCTAAAATTTCAAAGCGACACACCTAGACATCATTTTGGTTGAAGGTCAACAAGACCCAGATGTTGGAAATTGAAAAATTGTGGACTTTAATTTTTTTTTTTTGTAAATTTTGGTCCTACCACCTAGAGGTGCACTAGTGCAAAGGTGCACAAATAAAAAAGGTGCAATTTCCATAAGGTGCACCAAACCAAAAGGTGCAATTTCCATAAGGTGCACCAAACCAAAAGGTGCACCAAATACAAGGTATGCTGATAGTTTTGATTAGTTACGGTGGCATCGATAGTTAACTACTAGTTGCTATTTTTGAGGATTCCATGCACCAAAAGTGCATGTTGACAATAATCTAACTCCTAGAAATGCCTAGAGATGGTAGAGCTTGTATTTTTTGAAGCTCTAGTGACTCTAGGATCATCTCATGACTTCTCTCTTCTTATCTTCTGCTTCTTTTATTGTTATAATTCATGTAAAGGTTGATGCACCCATTAATTGATATAAACAAGGGTGGAGACATAATTAGCATTATTTAGAGAATCAATTTGCATTAGAAGAGCTCTCACTCCTAACATAAAATAAGAAGAGGGTTTCTTATAAATACATGGACATAATATGTATTCTAGGTTGATATTTTGATGCAATAATAAATGATATTGGTGCTCTCATTCTGAGTGTAGTAAATATTTTTGGAGTGTATTATTTTTTATTAATTCATGTTCATGAATAGTAATGGAGCTAATGGTTTTATTGTGTTATAATAATTGTATGATCTTTCAATTCTAGTGTTCTCCTTATGTTAAATTTTTTTTGCTACTGTGATGAATTAGAGAAAGGATCACTATAGCTCATGCATAACATTTTGTCTCATGTACACACACTTTTCATGCCTACACAATTTGATGAATCATGAAATATTCTTTAGTTTTCATTTAAATTCCCATTGATAGTTAGATCAGTGGAGTTGAGGAAGCACTACTCTTAATTTCATTGGTTTCCTACTAGGTCCTTTTGATAATTAATTTATAGACATGTTGTTTCTTTGGCTTATGTTTGTTAGGAATTTCCATTTCAGTAATTTTCTTTAAATCTCTTTTTACTTTATCTTTGTAATTCTCTTTTCAAATACATAGTGAAAATAAGACTTAATATAGTTGCATTTATTAGAAATTACTTTCATCATAAAATAGAAAATATAAAAGAATACATTGGTTTTATAATTACATTTCATCAAAGTTGTGCAAAATTGATAGATACCAACAAATGCCTCCTTGTGAACAAATCACTTATTCACCAAACAAAGGCCCAAGAAGATAGAAATGATAGGGCTATTTATCATTTTGACCAATTAGATAGATTAATAGGCAATGATGTAGTGCCCCTTCACATTTATCAAACATGGAGAACAATGAAAGTGATTGAAGAAGGTCAAAAAGATTAGATCCACCATCAAAGAGATGCTTCCTTTGTTAACAAAATGCCAAATCAACCATGTCATCGATCAAATGGAGTCAATCCTTAGGTTTCACCATGTGGACTAGTCATATTCTATCATTTTGTCATCCTATTGCTCTTCTATCTTTCATATTTGACCTTAAATGCCCATGATCAATTCTTTGTAACTACCTTCCTTCATTAGCTATTATTCCTTGTGAAACCACAAACAAACCATACCGCTGCTTCATAGCTTATCCTTAACATCTTCTCTTAACTACTGCGATCATGAGACAACATGATCCTAACCCTTCACACCATCATGGCCTGAACCTTGACTTAACATGAAATGCTTGTGACTTTGCAAAAATGAATTTAATTGCCATTGCTTATTATCCATCTGAGCCTGCTAAGATACATGTTTTATTTTCATTATCTCACTATATAAATTGAGCATACAATTTTCCACAATGACATAGCAACATGCATTGATTTCTTTAGATCCAATGATAAAAAATATAGCTGGGATGATTTCCTACATAGTTTAGCTCCTCAACTAATTAGGAACTGCCACATCACCAAGGTCATCCTCATGGTGCCATGCTACAACCTTAAGCTAGGATTATCTTTAACTTATCATGACCATGCAAAAAGGAAGAGATACAAGATTTCAGTACTAACTATAGTTTATGCCATAACTCTAGTGAAGCTATGAAAACTGACTGGTCTGCTTATTTTATGTTATTTCTACTTTCTACCTTGTTTCTTTAACTCGTCACTAACCCCAAAAACTATGCATAAAAGGTGATTCATGAATTTTCCATCATGACTACAGTTAATACAAAACTCTCAATGATCATGTCAATGAGGAAGGGTCATGACATTATAGATTAAATCTAGAGTTAAGATCATAACCCTGTGACCGATGATAAAGAGAGATCACTACATTGCCACTCATCAGTAGATTTTAGCTTTCTAAACCACAAAACCACATTGACTGCTGAAAAGATTGTGCTACACATTTGCAACTCATCTAATGATTAAGCCATAGATTATAGCAACTAGGTGATGAAGGATAATCATTTGGTCATGACTTGAATTTCCACAATAATAAAGCATAACAGGATTGAACTTAGGAAAATAAAGGATAAGCCAAATGTTTGAATATATCTTTTATTTGATCATTTTAATAGATATGACCGTTGGCCATGCTTGATAGGAAAAACTCAATTCTATTGGTGGAAGGGAAAATATGGCTAATAATTTTGTCAACTTAGAGGGGATACTAGCTTACTAAGTATAAGATTAGAGGCCTTTAAAAGCATACTTTGGGCTATGAAGTCATAAAAAATTGAGATCTTGTGCATTATGAAACCATAACTCCACCTCTGACTTCTCTGAAACTAAAAAACTTCAAAACCTAGCTATCTTACAGAGAGATAACTTGCACTTAATACTTCTTGGAAAACTAGAAAAGCTACTCTAACATATACAAAAAACCTTAGCCCTTTCTATAAGTAGGGTTTGGGATAAATCCTTTAATTGGAATGGGTAGAACATCACCATTGGGCCTGGATAACTAAAAAGAATTGGCCTACTTGCAACTAGTGATAACATAAGGCCTACTCTAAATCACATCAAACTTAGAATGCCTTCCTGGCTTGGCTCTATCTATATCCCTCTTGAGGACAAGGTCTTCTTCTCTAAAAATTCTAGCCTTGGCCTTCTTGTCAAAGCTCCTTTTGACTTGATGTTGATGTATCTCAAGATTTTGCATAGCCTATTTCCTTTTTTCTTCTAATTCAATAAGTTCTACTAACTTGATTATCATGGGACTATTTTCCTCTAGCTCTAATCGATGAGCCATCTCAAGAGAGGGGAATTCTAGTGAAATAGGAGCTAGGATTCCTTCCATAAACTAGCATAATGGGTGAATTCCCAACTCCTCTCTTGAGTGTAATTCTATCAACCCAAAGGGCTATCTTTAACTTGGCATGCCAACTCCTCTGATTATCTTCAATTTTCCTCCTCATGATCTTGATGAGATTCTTGTTAGAGGATTCTGGGGGATAATAATTTGAGGAAGTGCTTAAATATATCCCATATTCTAGAGCCCAAGAACATATGTGAGCTCCAACAAAAGATACAACATTATCAGATATAATAGTTGAGGGAACACCAAATCTTGTGATAATTCCATAAAGGAATTCAACTGCCAAGGCCTCTATTGCATCCTTCAAAGCTATTGATTTAGTCCATCTTGTGAAATAGTCTGTGGCTACCAAGATCCATTTATGGCTAACACTAGAGGGTGAATTTATTGGAGTAATAAAATCCAAACTCCATTGGGAAAAAGGTTGGTCAAATTGAATGAGATGGAGGGGAAAGGCAACAAATCTTGGCTTTCCTGAGAAGAAGGCACATTTCTCATAATTCTTTACCCACATATGATAGTCATTAAACAAGGTGGGCCAATAATAGCTAGCTCTCATTATCTTCATTGTAGTGACTCTACCTGAGAAATGACCACCAACAAGACCATCATAAAATTCCTTAATCAACCTACTAACCTGATCTATTTGTATACATGTTAGTAGGACTCCATTAGAATCCTTTGTGAATAATACTTAATCTACAAAGACATAGGGGATAGCCTACAATTTGAACTATCTCCTCTTGGCTCTATCTAAGCCTTGGGGGCATCTTCCTTCTATGAAGAAGGCATTCATGTTCTATAACCAATCAATCTGACCTTCATTCTCCTCTAGTTGCTCATTTTGGATTAAGAGGGCAACTTCTTAATGTGATTCAAAAGATGAAGCCATCTATTCACATAGTCCCTTACCTCTAACTAGCTTGGTGATCTTAATATTTATGTCATATTTCATGACTTTGGTAATCCATCCAACCCTCTTCTCATTGATATCCTTGTTTAAGAGGAAATCCTTTACACTTGCATGTGGAACTAAAAGCTGGACTTTGTTGTGAGACAAGAGATGTCTAAATTTCTTGAGAGCCCTTACAACAAAAAGGACTTCTTTCTCTACATAATTGTATCTTTCCTCATAATCATTAAGCCCTTCACTAAAGAAAGAAATGGGCTGTTCAAAAATTTCATCATTTAACTATGTAAGAACAACTAAAATGCTTGTATTTCCTCCAAGGGAGTAGAGGATGAAATCTCTTTCAAATATGGGGTTGACAAGAGCAGGGGCCGATGCAATTGACTGCTTGATTTCTTCAAAACTAGCCTTTCCCTCTTTGTTCCAAGTGAACACTAGGTTTTTCTTTGACATAGCTGTGAAAGGCTTTACCATGGAAGAAAGATTAGGGATGAACCTACTTATGAAGTTGATCCTACCAAGAAAACTTTGCAATCCTTTCTTATGGGTGGGAAATAGGAGAGCAAGAATTGCTTCTACCCTCTCTGGAACTATTTTTAACCCATTCCTTGACACAATATACCCTAAGAGCTTTCCTTGGGAAATAAAAAATACAAAATTCTTGGGGTTTAGAGACACACCATACTCTTTGCATATTTCAAATACTTGTCTCAGATGATCAAAATGTTTTATTGCATGCTTTGAAAAAACAATTATATCATCCAAATACACTAGCATAATTTTTTCATACTCTTGAATTTCATCTCCATTGCCTTCTAAAATGTGGTACCTACATTGGTTAGTCCAAAAGGCATCTTAAAATAAGCACAAGTGCCCCACTTAGTAGTGAAAGTAGTCTTATATCTGTCAGATTCTTGTTCTAACACCTAATTATAGCCCAAGAAACCATCTAAGAAAGAAAATCTTTCTGAATCACTAACCTTGGATAGAACTTGTTCCATGGAAGGAAGGGGGTGGTGATCTTTAAGAGAAGTTCTATTAAGGTCTCTAAAATATATGCATAGTCTAATTTCTCCACTCTTCTTCCTAATAGGGACAAGCTTAGCCACCCATGCAGAGTGTTTGATAGGGAAAATAATGTTAGCCTATATGAACCTTGACAAATCTTTTCTCATTAGTGATTCAATCTTAGGGTTAACTGGCCTCTACCTCTACCTAACAAGGTTGGAATTATCATCTAAATCTATGGTGTGTTGAGATAATTTTGGTTCAAACTCCTTCAAGTATTCATATGTCCAAGCAATAACATCATTGAATTCTTGACATAATTTAATGAATAAATCTTGCTCATTATTAGTGTACACCTTTCCTAAGTTGAGTCTTTCCATTAGCAATAGTGATAGGCATATGATCATCCTTACTTGTAGTTAGATTTGAATCCTTTCCCTTTGCTTCATCATTAGAGTTAAAAATACTCTCCAAGGTTACTAGACCTTTAGGTAATCTATTAGAGTTCAAGTTCAAAATCTGGTCTCCATACTAACTTTGGAGCTTGGTCTAATTTTTAGCATAGAAATCTACTTCATTTTGCAAGAAATTGACAATCTAAAAATTAGAGTAAAAACCTACCAATTTGTGCAATTATCTAGAACAATAGGCCTTACAATAATTCTGATCTATTGCTTCTTTTCATTAGCAACATGCTCTAGTATATTATAAGAAGCACCAATTGCTGCAAGCCTGCTAGCATATTTATTTTCTCTTCTAGGGACACTTTGGATGTTGAATGATTGGAAGCCTTCACGTAAATCCCAAACTCTATGCTTGTATGACTTGAGAAGATTATTCTTTGTAACATTCTGATTTGTTACTAGATGAACAACCAACTGACTATCCCCATATACCTTCAAGGATCTAATTCCTCTCCTGTATGCAAGTTGGAGACCTTGGATCAGAGCTTCATAATCTACTACAATATTAGTATAGCTAAATTGGAGCCTATAAGAGAAATAATATTTCTCCAATTTTGGGGTAATGAGCATGACATTTCCCCCTAAACCATTCTTATTTCTTGAACCATCAAAGAACATGCTCCACAACTCATTAACATTCTCTTCCTTTTTTATGATATTAGGAATAGGAGCATCATTCTCTAATATGAAATATGTGCCAAGACTTGTCTCTAGAGCTTCTTGTACTAGATCAAACTGATAAGCAGTGACCCATTCATCCAAAAGAAAGTCAGGTACCTCTGCCAAAGAAGTAACAGGCTCATGCACTATGTCTCCATCCTCCTCTTCAAAAATAGTGCAATTCATGTTTATGATACTTGTAGTATAATTATCTATGTGATTAAGGGCTAGAGGCTCTACTCTTATGGAAGCTTTTGTTCCATACCTTGTTCTTAAAAACATGTAAGACCAATAAGTTGAAATATAGCCACCTATTTGTGTAATAAAGTCTCTAGAAAGATAGATGAAAAAATGTGGCTTGACCTTAGCTACTAATATGTCTTGTGTTATAGTACAACCAAGGTAGGTATGCAATGCCATTTCTATATTCTTTAAGACTCCAATGGTCTTGATAGAGCTGGCATCTAATTGAAGCACATCTCTAACCATTGGCTCATATTTAATACCCATGAGGTTGGCTGCACTCCTAGGGATTATAGAGCTACTAGCCCCTTGATCTATCATACAATTATGGACTAGCTTATCTTCTATTATTAAAGAGACATAGAAAGGAGGAGGCCTGATTTTCTTACTTGTTTCTCCTTCTTTGATTGGTTACACCAAGCCGGTTGTATTCTCCTCCCTAGGTGGCTGATCTTTCACTTCTATGCCCTTTAGCTCTTGCTATAGTAGCTTCTTTCGTGATGGTATGGTAGCAAAAACATCCCATATAGAGATATTGACATTAGTTTTTTTCATTTGATCTACCACATTGAAAGGAGGAGCACCAATTACTTTGGTTAAAACTTTGGGAGCTGCATGGATAGGTGGCTGAATTTGAGAAGTCTAAGATTTAGTAGACTCCTTGTTTCTCATATCTTATCTTTATTGAGGAATAAAATTGGATTGTGAATTCATCACTAACACATGAGGAACCACATCTAATGTTGAAGCTTGATTTGGTGGAGGAATGAAATCCTTAATAGCTCTTCTCTTACTTTTGGTGTTGTGAGACATGACTTCATGATTAGTACGGCAATGTTCCTCCAAATTCTAGTTCATGAAAGAGAAACCACCTTGTTATTGTAGATGAGAAGCATCAACAAGTTGATTAGCATTGTTTTGATACTCTACTACTTGTTGTTGTGTAGTTAATGCCAAATAAGACTTTTCCCTTTGACACATACAATACCAGTAGGAGTAGTTACAAGAAGGGCATAAATCTTGATCTTGAGAAAGGTTATTCTAAGGAACTAAAGCCCTATTTAGGTTGGTATTTGTATTATGGGTGTTGTTGATAGGTCTATTATGATTGTACAAAACATGACTATGGTCTGAGGATATATTTTTTATGGTATCCTAATACTGAGGTTGGGGAGGCTTATTATTTTGAGCTTGTTGCCATTTCATGGTCACCAACTCATTACTCATTTTTTGCATCACTGCACCATTATCCTCCATCTTCTTTTCTTGATCCTATAACTTCTTGTCTACATTTTGCATCAATGTTTGCATCATGGTCTCAATCTTATTAACTCCATTAGAAGATGTGGAAGCTATCGGGACAATAACAAGAGACTGACTTGCAAAGGAAGTAGGTTTAGGGGCTATTGCAGGTTGATGATTGGGTATGTCAGGAAATAAAGAAATTGTAAGCCTTGGATCTAACTTCCCTTCCTAAATTAGGATATTTTCTACCCTTATGGTGATCTCATAAGCATTTGGTAAAGTATCCCCTCCTATAGATTGCATAGTGGTAGCAATATCACTATTAAAGGCTTTGAGTTAATACAAGAATGCATTACTAGGGAAAGGCTTTACTATAGTAGGTATTCTATCCCATGTCTTTTGAAACCTATAATTAAAATTAGTCATATATTCATGGGGTTCTCTCTTGATGGTTGTCAACTACTCTAAAAGTGATAGGTTATCATTTTTTTCCTCAAAATGTTTACAAAGCCTTGCTCATAACCCATTCCAACTAGTAATAGAGATATGAAGTAAACCCCTATACCATTGTAATGCTTTTCCTTTTAAGGATGAAGCTAGAAGCCTAAAAACAACATCATCATTTGTAATACCATGTATATTGAAATCTCCTAAATATGTTCTATAGGGGAGTGTTGGAAAATTGTTTAGCACTCCCCTCAGGATTCATTATAAGGGCTTAACCACCTCTTATGTACTATAAGTTGAGTAGTTGTATTGAACATTGATAGATTAGTCTTTTGGTGCAATGACAACCCCACTCTAGCAAGTGGTATCAAAGCTCGGTCATAGGTTCGAATCTTCAGACCCTCAGGTAATGTTGAGGGGGCGATTGTTGGAAATTTGTTTAGCACTCCCCTTAGGATTCATGATAAGGGCTTAACCACCTCCTATGTACTATGAGTTGAGTGGTTGTATTGAGCATTGATAGATTTTTATTTTGGTGCAACAATAACCCCACTCTAATAGGGAGATGGAGGTTTTACCAGTGAAATCAAGTATACTTTTGAGAGCTGATACTGGAATATCATGTCTCTAAGCAAAAAGGAGAGGACTCCCACCATTGAAGGTGGAAAATTCATGTGTTATAGGATGTTCCATATGGAATAATGACTTATTTATATAAAAATATGATAACCTAGGCCGTGATCTATCAATAGGAGGGGTGGAGAGGGATCTTGTAGGTGTATGTGCTATTGTGACACTCCTAACTAGTGATAGAGATAATATATTTCTCTTTCTTCTAGGGTTTGAAAATGAGACCTTGGTGTATTGAAAATTACCTCTACAAGATTCCCTTGTGTGAGCCTTGGGCATGAATCACAACAACTTTGATCTGGAAACTAGAATGTAGAGATGTAGTTGCCAAGTACTTGAAAATGAGCCTTTGAAGGCCTAAAATATTGAGAGCAACACTATCTTCTTAGTACATATTTTCAACTTTTATTATTTAACACTAGTGAACTTATAATGTTTCAAATGTCAGTCCTACTGGGTGTGCCAGAAACTATTGACACAAAAGCTTACACCCTTGCCTAAAGTCTTACCTAAAGGAAACCTTGTGTAACATGTAAACAATCTCAAATGTGTGGGACTTTGTGAATTGAGATTGAATCTCTAGAGAAGGTTGGTTTCCTTACTATCAGGATGTACCTAACTAATTATTTGAGAGGAAAAGGGAGAAGGAATGCATGAAAGCAAACTACCTATTCTAATTTAAGAGGAGGTGATACACTAAATAGTATGTTCAACCTTATCTCTACCCAAAAATACACAATTCATCAACACAACCTCAAAGTATACTAATTCAATCCTTTCTTAATCCAACAACCATATGTAGATCAAAAGCTAATAGAATGCTATAAGGAAGAGACTTCACTTTATATCATTCAAAAAGCCAAGTAGATACAATCATATAGTCAAGAAATGAAGACAATACATTAACACAAAGGCAAGAAGGTATTGCACAATATATTAATGGAAGAAAGAGATACAACAAAGGAATATATTAACTTAGAGGCAGAGGAAATTACAACAACAGAGCATAGAAATAGAATACTATAGAATTAGAGAAAAGTTTGACCATAATTAGGGTTACCAAATCTACTTTTATAGTGCAAGCATAGCTTAGGTAGCTTCTACCCCAAGGAAAAGCTCAACAATTGCGTTCAAGATTGTAGAGAATACTACCTACCAATTTGGGAAAGATCTAATCATGGCACAAATCTAGATGTAGGAAAATGACTTATTCACCAAATAGAGCCTTGTAAAGATAGAAACAATGACCCTTTACCATTCTAACTAATTAGATAGATCAATAGGCGGTGATGGAGTGTCCCTTCACATTTATTAGATATGGAGAATGATGAAAGTGGTTGAAGAAGGTCAAAAAGATTAGATCTGCCATCAAAGAGCTACTTCTTTTGTTATCAACATGCCAAATCAGCCATGTCATCGGTAAACAGGAATAAATCCTTAGGTTTTACCATGTGGATGAGTCATATTCTATCATTTTTCCACTTTGCCTCTCTTCTATCTTTCATATTTAACATTGCTATGCATGATCATGGCTTTGCAACCACCTTCCTTCATTAGTTGTTATTCCTTGTGAAACCACAAAAAAACCATATCACTACTTCATAGCTTATCCTTAACATCTTCTCTTAACTACCATGATCATGGGACAATGTGATCCTATCCCTTCACACCATCATGGCTTGAACCTTGACTTAACATGAAATACTTGTGACTTTGTGAAAATCAACTTAACCACCATTGATTTTTATCTACCCAAGCCCACTAAGACATGTGTTGTATCCTTGTTATCTCTCTATATAAATTGAGTGTACAAATTTCTACAATGACATAGGGACATGCATTGATTTCTTTAGATCCAATGGTCAAAAATATAGTTGGGACGCCTTCCTACATAGTTTAGCTCCTTGACTAATCAAGAAATACCACATCACCAAGGCCATCCTCATGGGGCCATGCCACAACCTTAACCTAGGATTATCTTTAACTCATCTCAACCGGGCAAAAAGGAAGAGACACACGATCATAGTACTAACTGTGGTTTATGCCATAACTCTAGTGAAGCTGTGATGACTCACTAGTCTTCTCATTTTATGTTATTGAT
Organism: Cupressus sempervirens; assembly: GCA_028749045.1. Lineage (NCBI taxonomy): Eukaryota > Viridiplantae > Streptophyta > Pinopsida > Cupressales > Cupressaceae > Cupressus > Cupressus sempervirens. The sequence continues at coordinate 764,749,908 of CM053792.1, read as the reverse complement.
GCTTTGCAGCTTTATTTTTAACTCATCACTAACCCCAATGACCATGTGCACAAGGTGATTCATGATTTTTCCATCTTGACTATGGTTAACACTAAACTCTTCAAAAAATCACAACTTAAACTTGGAGTTAAGATCATAACCCTACAACTAGGTGATAAAGAGAGTTCACTACATTGTCACCCATAACTAAATATTATCCTTCTAAACCATGAAGTTGTGCTAACCACTGAAAATATTGTGTTGAACATTCACACATCCTTTGACAGTTAAGCCATAGACTATACTGATTGGGTGATGAAGGATAATTTCATGTTTGTGACTTGAATTTCCAAGGGAATAAATCATAAAAGACTTGAACTTAGGAAAATAAAGGATAAGCCAAAGTTTTGAATATATCTTTTATTTGATCATTTGAATATTTGAATAGATATGAACATTGGCCTTGCTTGATAGGAAAAACTCAATTCTTTTTGCAGGAGTGAAAATATGGGTAACAACTCCTAACATTTGTGATATTGCTATCAGGATTTAACTGTGTGATTTTGAGTCAAACTCATTGACTCATGTTTCATGAGTAGTGATTCAACATGAATCCATCTCTCATGAGAATAAATGGAACACTTAGCACTCATTGGATCTAGGTGATGCTCATAGAGGTGAAGCACTGGGACTTCCCAAGAGGTCACCCATCCTAGTACTACTCTAGCTTGAGCACGCTTAACTATGGAGTTTCCTCCATGGTTAAACACAAATCTTGCAATCCCATTTGAAAAAACTTCACCAAGTCTTTCTATGGAAATTATCTCCTACTTATCAACTCCTAACATGTATTTTTGATGTTTATGACCATATGTATTATAGTTCTAGTAGTAGCCATTAAATGGTACCCTTTTTGTACTTCTTGCTTGTATTTGTAAACATATTTTGTATGATTATATTCTCCAAAATGGTAGAAAACAAGATGATGGTTTAGTCTTCATATGCCTTCTCCTTTTGTAATTGATTGTTCACTATTTGATGTCTCACTCTTCTCTTTTGTAGTGTTTTTGATAGTAACCTTATCAGTACCATTCAACTGCTCCTTTTGTTTCACCAAAAGTTTGTCTAATTCCAGCATACTTTCTTCAAATTTGGTAAGTTTGACATTTATCTACTTTTCAACTTTTAGTTCATTTCTCAGGTCATTATTCTCCATTTTTAGTATTTGATTTTCAATTTCAAGATTTTGACTTTTTTCACCAATTTTGTTGATCAAATCATCTCAAAATTGAATGTCATTCCACTGTCTTTCTATAACTAGGTCTTTTCTGATCATTGTCTCAAGGGAATCTTGATATCTTAATTCAACGTCACCTTTTTTCATTTTCAAGAGTTCCCACTCTTTCAAGTAATTTAGTAAATCTAACCACTTGACTCTCTTGTTCTCTTTTAACTAGTTTCAAATTTTCCTTTAGTTCTTTGTTCTTTCGAAGTAGTTCAACATTTTTCTCCAGTAATTCTTTTATTGCAACATTTTCTTCCTCATAATTAACTCTTCCCTTTGAAAATCTATCCAAATAATCAATACTCATCTATAATTTTTCTATGAGTTTCCTTTCTTTTTGTGATTGAGGCTCCTAGTTTATCCTTTAATTCAAATATTTTTTCATTTGCATCGTGCAGGGGTTCTTCTAATTCTTTCAGGTGTTTGCAGCTAGCCATAGTCCCAAATCTACTCAATTTGTTAAACTTCCTATTAAGAACAAAGAGCTTTGATACCAATTTTTGGTAGCTATAAGTGAGGTGAGATACATAGGGGTGGGGTGGGGGGGGGAATCAATACTTAATAATTCATTTTTACAAACACTTCCTTATACTAACTAATATTTTGTTAGAAACTTAGCCCAATAGTTCTTCTTGTAACCAATAGTATTATCAATAGTTAATGTACTACTATAAACAATAGTAATTTAAAGTAAAAAAACAAACTATAAAGTTATAAACACATAACACACTAATTTTGGCATCACAAAAAACCATTGGTTAGAGGGTAAAACTATAGTGGGGATGATACCCACAACACATCAGTACAAGAACAAGGTGCTAGTTAAAAGCTTATAATAGTGTCATCTTATGAATGATTACACTTTGTTAAAATTTTTTAATACCTTGCTAAGAGTATGAATAGTCCTTTTAATTATTTTACAATAAGTTCAAAATAAGAACTTCTAAGTCCTGTTAAAGACCACCTTGTTAAAGGATTTTACAATCTTGCTAATAAACTTGCTAGGTAAAAATTAAAAAATATTGACCTATACTTTACCTTTCCTTTTGCTTTATAGATTTGTTTTACCCTTTATTGAGTGTCCTCCTTTTGATAGCTTATTGTATTGATATTATTTTGATAACTTATTGTATTTTTCTACTTCTAATAGCCTCCTACTACTCTTTCTCCCTTTATATTTCATTTCTTCTCATCTCTTTTACTTACTCTTTTTCTTTTTCCTACTTTGTGACATCATTAGGGTTTCTATACCCTTCCATACTCTATCTTTGAATTTAATTTCTTACTATGCCAATAGATCTTATGATTTCTAATAAGCTAAACTTTATAGGGTTCTAATAACATTCTAACCTCTGATAATGTTCTATACTATGACAGTGTTCACTAAATCTCATTAAGAAAATTGTGTTACTTAGCTTGCCTTCTCTTTTTTTTTCTATAAATGAAAATGCATCTTAAAATCATTACCATAGGGTGTTTGAATTACAAGAGGAAAGGTAAAATTCTAAGAGCAGGGCAAGGGGGCGGGGGGGTGAATCTGTAGTTCAACATTGGACCCATAAAAAAATCACCATACATCTACCTCATACATTAATAAGTAACCTAAGATAACATGTAAAGCATATGCATCTAAACCATATAACCATGTAAACATTCACACACATAACACTAGATATGATTACCTAGAAACCCTCCAAGTGAGAAGGTAAAAATGGGTGGGGATGACACCCACAAATCTTTACTACTGCAATAATAAAGTGTATCTAATGAAGGTTACAACATTTTGACCATGAAACATGATCTACCTTGTGAAAGCTCTACCCTATTAAAGGCTTACAAAGACTGTTAGGTATCACCTTGTTAGAGGATTTCAACACCCTATTAGAAGTGTGCCTTGTTAGAGGACTTCAACTTACAACTAAGTAAGCACACTACTAAATGATTTCATATAGCTTGTTAGGACTAATCTATTAAGATATTTGACTGAACTCACCTATTAAAATGTCTCAGCATAGATCCTACGGTTGGCACTTGCTTGCCTGATAATCACCTTTAAACAATATCTTCTTGATCCTTCATGATCAGATGTCTCAATGCTTTATCCTTTTCTCTATCCTCTATTCTTCTCTAACTGATTCTAAAATTCACTCTTTTTTCATAACTTCTAAGTCACCTTGAATGCTCTATTTTCTCATGCAAACTATTCTTTTTGCACCTTCAATTCCTTACACACTTATGTAGATAGTTTAGGGTTTTCATCCTCCTTAAGAAGTCTTAGGTGGCTTAGGTTTAGATATGAATCTATGGCTAAGATTCATCCGTTTTTTCTTAACCCTTCCCATTTTCTAATTGACTACATGTAATTGCATAGGGAATCCAAATAGATATTTGTCCTTATCTTCAAAATATCAAAATATAATCTTAAGTCAGCTCAAAAATGGTTTACATAGTTGTTTGTGCCATTACAAACAAATACATCAACACTATGTTACTTGACATATGAAGTCTTTGATGCTTGACATGTACTATTTTGTATACTGTGACTCAACACCTATATTACTCATCATCCACTATTTACTTGGCTCTTGAATCACTTGGCATGGTCTATCTACTTAGAACTTGAGTGACTCAACACTCATTGCAACTTGGCATGGTCTATTATTTACATGTTGTGCTCGACATGTATTACTAGTTTGACATGAACTAAATAAATGACTTAAGTGTATTGACACTTACTTGTCAAAACCAATATGAGATCAACAATCTCCCCCTTTGACATGAGTGTCAAAAACACTTGAATATATAATATTATCCTTAATCTCTTGACCATAACATATCCATGACTTGACTTATATTCAAAATTTTAAAAAATTTGCAATAACTTGTATACCTCAAAATTTGATAAATCCCCTTGAGTTAATGTGTCTCTGCTATTACACTTTGACTTCTATATGCTATGTTAGTGATACTCTTTCATCTAATATGCTCTCCCTTATCTGATATTTGTCCATATTTACTATTTTCTCCCCCAAAAATATATATCTCCCCAATGATATATCTATGCTCTATTGCATTCTCCCTATTGCTATGCTCCCCCTTTCTTATTTCTCTCCCTTTTGTTCATACTCCCCATATTATATTTCTCCCCCTTTTTGACACTTATGTCAAATGGGCTATATATGTATCGTATGTTTTTCTAGAAAATATTTGTGGACATCCATTATGATCTTTAGGGCTGCATCCCAGTTATCACATGCAACATCCAATGACTTAATTTGGATTGCAAGATCGGCAACAAGGTGTACTAGACCATCTAAAGTAGAAAGATTGGGGTCTTTCTTCAATAGAGTTTCAGCATAGCCTAGCTTCTTGTGCATTATCTCCATATGTGGGGTGAAGGTAGCTTGTATGCTTGTTAGTTTAGCGCTAATGTTTTCCTCATCTACTGTTAAGATAGCTAATTGACTCTATGTCTAAAGCAATGTCCTAAAATGCTTCTCACTTTGAGCTAGATTTATAGGTAGTCTTGCACCTAATGTAGATATTTGGATTTCCAGGCTCAAAATGTGACTTCTGGTCTCTTGAGTGAAGAGTGTAGGATTGCATAGATTTGTGTACAGTGTGAATATATTCTCAAGTACCTTCTTCATATCATCAACCTTGGTTGTCAATGCAACTTGTTGTAGTGCTATCTCACTAGATATTTTCTCATTTACCTTACTTTGAAACTTCTTTTCTGACCATTCCAATAGTTTTGCATCTGTATCAAGGTCTTCATTTTTGACCTTCTCCACTATATCTATTAGTTGTTCTATTAGTGGCTTGGTCTCTTTAGGAGTTGGTAGACTAAATGCATCTAGAAAGATGTCCTTAATATCTTGAAGTGCTTGCTTCTACCTATGTTCTCTCCTAAGCATTTCTTGATGCTTTTTCCTTTCTAAGGCTTGCTATAAAATGCCTATTTGTTCTAATGTCATAGTATCATAATCATACTTTGGAATAACAATTTCTTCATCAAGGCTTATGTCTCCATAATTTATTACCTTTTCAACCTTTGATGAGCTTGGGCTTGGCACTGAGATCAACAATGGAGTAGCATCTATGCTTGGCTTTTGAAAAGTTTGTATAGAAGGAATGTCAAATACTGGTAAAGCTACCAATGCTTGGATGGCCACTTGTTCCTTCACTTTTGGTTCTATCTCTTCAAGCTTTCCCTAGTCTATTACTATGACTTGGCTTGCACCTTGTTCTTGTGCTATAGGTACAAATGGATCTATTTTTCCTATTTTCTTTTGTTGTCCTACAATGATATCTTTCTCTTTTGCTTTCTTCTCAATTGTATCAACCTTGGTTGCTGTATCTACTATCATTTGGATCAAAGGTTGTACATTAGTAACTAAAGGGATGATGGAAGATGGTTCTTGTGGATTCACCTTTTCCCTTGTGACATCAATTACTACCTTTTGTAGTTCTTCTACACTAACCAAAACTAGATTGCCACATAGTTTGGCTTGCAATGCTGATTGATCTAAGATCTTCTTTAAATCTTCTATAGTAAGATTATTTATGTTCTAAGCTAATGGATCAGAAACATCCTTGAAAGTTATAGTTTAATTTTTCTTGGTTGTGTCATGGGGAGGACTGACACTTATCAATTGTGTGTCATGCATGCTCTATTCTTCTTGTTGCTGCTTAGCTATTGCTTTGTCATCATCTTGCTTTTCTATCTCTCCTCCAAATGTGTCATTATCTTCCTTATCATCATCTTTATCACCATCTTTACCATTTGAAGGGTTAGCTTCTCCTTTTTTGATAGTGGTTAATCCATAAATGAGTTTCCATATTTGTGTTAATTTCTTAACATCTTCAATATTATTTTGGAGAATGCTAAAGGCTCTATATTTAGGTGTGACCCTAACTACATATTTCTTCACTACCTTAGCAATTTGTCCCTTTTTCAACTCTGGCATTACTTAGGCTAGTGTTGTCTCCTTGATTTGTCTTTCTAAATTTAGACAATAATGCCATTTTTGTTCAACAATGTCATGTAGGCTTTTAGGTACTAAGTTGTCAAATTATAGTGGTGTTGTCTTAAACTTTGACATCATGGAATATAATGCCTCTTCCACTTGGTTTTTCTTCTCTTTATCCAATTTATCAAAATCAACATGACTAAATCCTAATAGATTTGCATTGTTTTTAACATTTTCACATAGATTTTCAAGATTTGAGAGAGGATTGTGACTCACTGCCTTGAATTGGCTGTTGCCATTTGATTCTATCTTCTCTTCATCAAAATCTAGTTGAGCCACATACTTCCTTCTCTATTTTTTTTTCTCCTAACCTCCTTCCTCTATTTGCTTTGACTTTTCCTTGGCCTTTTGGGTAGTTGCACGTGTGGTGGCCCTTGTAGTAGGTGCAATGGGCTTTGGCTGATTTAGTTTTACAATTTTCTTTTCCCTCTCCACTAGCTATCCCTTTGCCTTCCTCTTCTTTGACTCAATAGGAGTAGGTGCTTCCTTGGCTTCTTCTCCCTTGGAAACCTTAGTCTCCTCCTCTTCTTTGTCTTCTCCCATGCTTTGAGTTAAAGCTAGAGGTTCTTGAGCTCGTGTTTGTTCATCCTCTGCTTCTTTTTCCTCTTCCCCCTAGGCACCCTCTCCAATTTTTTCTTTTAACTTCTTTACTAGCTTATCTTATTGATTGTAGAGGTAGTCTTCAATTCCATGGCAATATTTGATTTCACCATCTCATAGTTTCCAAAAACTGTTGTAGTCTTATCTACTTCATTTGCAAGTAGAACTGTCATGGCTACTGAGGCTTCATCTACATTAACCTCATAACCTAATGGTCTTAACCATCTTACCCTTGGTGTGGTAGCTTGCACAAATGTGTAGTTAGCATCAACAAGAAAACATACATCATTATAATGTTTCTCAACTAAGGAAATTGGTATTCTGAGTCTCTGTTTCATTAACTTTTTGAAGTTTTCAAAGTAGCATGTCACTAAGGATTCAAAGTTTTCTCCTTGTTTCTCAATGTACTCCACAATTTGTGTTGCAACTGATTTGTTAGTCTTCCATCCTACTATTCCAAATGAGGGAAATGTGTTCTATACATATAATAATATGAAAAATAGTATAGAACCAAAATTGTACTATGCACTATTGGTTTTCCTTATTACTCCAAGGTTCTCCATAAGTTGTTGTAATTGAAGTTCTACTAGATCATATGTATGATATTTTTAAAAAATCTTATAACCAACATCCATAGCTATGTAGGGTACACTATTCAATTTACTAGATTGATAGAATTTATGTGAGATTACCCTTACAAAAAATTGATAAGAGGATCTATGATTGTATCTATAGTCATACCTCTCTTATTCTAGATTTCTCTAGTATTCTTCTCAATCATTTCCTTGGAATCACTTTTGAGTGTCTTGGGCCGATCTAGGATTGGGTAGCTAGTAACCCTATAAATTATTCTCTTAGTTATTTTGATTGGTCCTCCCTCTAGCCACAAGGAACCATCATGAATTTAACTCAGTACAATTCGTATCCACTCAGTTTTAACTACATTTGGAAAATCTAGGGCTCATGTTAAACCCTTTTTCTCAACAATTTTGTATTCTTCCTTCAAAACACTATTTTCACATAACCTGTTGTGTGCACCTCTTATTTCCATGTCACCAATGCTTCCTATCTTGAAATTGTAGCATTTCCTCACATCTTGCACCATACTACATTTGGCGAGATCATTGATAATGCACTAGAAGGATCTTGTTTGTAAGCGATGTCAGGAATGGTTTGAAATACAGGCTACTTAACTTCATTACTAACTAGCTAAACATTTAAAACTTCCTTTCCTTCAACATTTTTTGAACTAGATACCATTATGACAAGCTAGGTTTTATGAGAATTTAAACTGTGTAGCTTGGCACTTGATAAATACCTTGCTCTATTTTTTAAACTATTACTTGACACCTATACTACTCAGCATCCACTATTCACTCGACTCCTAAATCACTTGACATGGTCTATCTACTTGGAACTTGAGTGACTCAGCACATGAGTGACTCAACACTCATTGCAACTTGGCATGGTCTAGTATTTATATGTTGTGCTCGACATGTATTACTATTTCAACATGAACTAAGTAGATGACTTAAGTGTGTTCATACTCACTTGTCAAAACCAATCTGAGATCAACATAGGGGTCTAGGATTTTTTCAATGTAACACCTATAACTTATTGATGGTTGTAAAGATGGTTTGTGGAAGAGGCAATATATATCCTACAATCATGGATATGCTGAGATAGATTATAGCTAGACTTAAAGCCATTGTCATAGCCCAAAGAAGAGGAAGACCTAATGAAGATATTAATTAGGATGAATTTGAGGTAGTGGAAGAATGAGTTCATGATCTTGAATAGGGTGAAAAAAGACTCTTGAGAGCCTTAACAAAGTAAATATAAAGCCAAATTTTAGTCCTCTTGATTATGGTGGTAAGCTTGAAGTTGATGAATTGTTAGTTTGGATCTTTGAGATGGAAAAGTACTTTGGGTATGAGAATACATTGGTTGAAAAGAAGGTGAAGCTAGACAGTACTAAGTTGAAAGGAAAATCATCTCTTTTTTTTGAAATATTTATCAAATAATAGGAAGATAAGAGGAAAGAAAAGGATTAATACTTGGGTAAATATTATTAGCAAGTTAAAGGGAAAATTCCTTTTGAGTGACTACCAAGTTAATCTGATGAAGAAATTATAGAACTTGAGGCAAAATGATATGACTAATAAGGACAACAATGAATAATTATATATGTTTAATATTAGATCTAGACACATGGATGAAAAAGTAGAAAGGATTTCTAGGTACCTAAATGGATTAAGGAATTCTATTTATGATGAAATTACTTTGGTCAAGATGGATAACATTGAGGAGGTATATCAATTTTCTCTAAGGAAGAAGAAAAGTTAAAAAAGAGGCATGAAGATAGGAAACAAGGTAGAGGAAGAGGTAGATCTTATGGTGAAAACAATAGAAGCAATTCAAATAAAGGTAAGATTAATTAGGAAAAATAAAAATCGAAATGGAAGGAATAAGGTTCCTACGAAGGTAGTGAAATTTATTTAAGAGGAAATGGTCAAAAAAGGGAAGACAAGACTTAGTTTAGGGACACTTGTTTTAAGTGTGGATAAGGTCATGGAGAATTTGAGTGTACTAATTAGAAATTGAAAGCTTGTAATAGTAGAATAAATTAACTTGTGTAGGAAGACTTAAATGGACCTAAAGATGGAGGAAACTTGATGGTTAGGAGAATCTTGTGTCATGAAAATTTTGTTGAGGATCTTGTATTCAGGAAAATGTTTTTCAAGACTAGTGTAAAATTGTGGATAAATGATGCAAAGTGATAATTGATAATGTACGTTATGATAATTTAGCATAAGAGGAGTTGGTTCCTAAATTGTAGTTACATATAATGGAGCATCCTAATCCCTATCAAATTTATTTGATCAAAGATGAACATAACCCATTGGTAAGTAAACAATGTCTTGTGAAATTTAAGATTGGGTCATATTATGATGAAGTATTGTATGGCATTATGGCTATGGATTCTTGTCACATATTATTAGAAAGACCTTGAAAATATGATAAACAATCCTAGCATGATGGTAGATTGAACTATTATACTATTTGGGCTAATAAGAAAAGGCAAGTTTTGTTACCTTTGATAGGAGAACCTAAGGGTGAGAATCGTACTATTTTAGAGTTTACTCAATTGAGGGAAATCAATTTATAAAGGATTTGAGAAAATAAAACATACTTTATGATTTTTTCCGGAGTAGGATTGAAAGTGGATCTAAAGATGAACAACCAAAATAAGTTAGAGAATTATTGTAAGAGTTTAAGTGCATCATTTCAAATAATGTATCTAATGGGTTACCTCTAGTTAGAAGTATCATTTATTGCAAAATGCTAATTCCAGGAGTTAGTGTAGGTATAGGGATGATTACTAGGGGGTATAATCAATTTCACCAACCCAATTAATCTTATACTTCCAATAACCTTATCAAATAGTTTTGTTAATTAAAAATTCTTCAACTTATTAGAAATACTATTAATAAAGTAAAAATTAAACATCCATCAAACACATAAAACATTCATACAATAATAACACTAGGTATATCTTGTGGAAACTTTATTAGGATGAAAACTACGATGTGAGAATAATGTCCAAAAATACTTATACTCTTCTAGAATACACCCTATTAAGAGCCTACTCAGTCAAGGGTTACAAAAGCATTGTTAAATGATACCCAATTAAGAAATTTCCCTAGAGACCTATTAGAGTCTTATACCGTGCTAAAAGAAGCTTTGTTAGAGGATTTTAATCAATCTTATCAGAATTTCACCTTATTAGAGGATTTGCAATAGACCTATCAGGTCCACCCAATTAAGGGTTTTTACTATCATAGTTATTATAGAGTAATAAGAAAAAAAATGATCTTTATTTAACACTATCATGACTTAATCAGATCTAATACAATTCCTCAATACATAAACATTCCATATATTTTGTGATCCTTACTTGATTCTATAGTTTCCTCTATGATTTTGACTTCCTTCTTTGCAATAAAGCCATAATTTATGATTCTTTGTGATACCTTATATATTCTCTATCTTCTCCTTAGTAGAAACTCTTCAATCATAAATCTAAACCTAAATCTAATGCTCCAAATTAATTGTAACTAATCCTAATCATGTCATCCTTTTATTTTAGAAAACATTTTTATCCTTGTAGAAACTTTCCATGAATCCATTCTTAAACATATGAAATGGAAATTTGTGTCATCATAATTTGCATTAAATCATGCCTTAGTGATCAAACTATCCAATACAATTTACTATTTCCATTATAATTTAAAATTTGGATTCTCTCTTTAAATCTTCAACAACTATTATTTGTTCTTTGTTAAGCCTTCTCTACACTACTAAGCCTTTACTATTTACCTATAAGCTCCTTTTCCTTTCTTCATTTTGGTAAGTTATTTTCCTTTGTATTGAAACGTTTAGTCTTCCTATTCACTTTCTATTTTACCTATAAGACTAAGGTCTTCCAATAAGATTCTTATTTTACCAATAAGATACTTCCTTTACCTCTTTGTCTGATTAGTTTACCTATTAGACTCATTACTTCCAACTTATTAATTCACATTCACTTTTATACATTATGGGGTCATGTCTTCACTATTAGAGTAATTAGATAGTTCCTAATTAACTCTAGTTTGCTTAAGCTAAACTTTAGGCATCTAATAATTAATTCTTATATTAATTATTATTATGCAACCTAGGTTAGACCTTTTTAAGGTTCAATCTCCTTTATAAGGACAATCTCTCTTTGTAATAACCATTCATTTTTGATAATAGCAATCTCTCTTTTTTCTCATCAAGAATGTCTCGTCTAAGGATTTGGGAATTCTTGCCTTTATAGCTTTTACTTCTCTCTTTCGTTGATAGGTGTTTGTATGCAAATGATTCTTGGGAGCTGTGGGGTTTACCTTTCATCAACTTCAACATGTATTAGAGCTCTAGATCTTCATGCCCCAATTTTTTTCTTGAGATATTTGGCATCAATTTTTAGATCTGAGCTTTCAATGATTTTTTATTGGATTTGGGGGTCACTAATTTTCAAGGAACTTTGAGAAAAAAATAGAAATCACCATTGAACTTAGAGGACTCAAAAACCCCCATTTCCATATAGAATACATCCAGTTTGGATGCTGTTGAAATCTAGGGCAAAATTGTTTTGCACCCAAGCTATTTTGTCTTGGGCACACAAAATGAGGCGATATATTTTTTATTTATTAAAAAAAGTTTCAAATATTTTTAAATTTTTTTTTATCAAAAAGTTTTGTGAACATTTCCTTTTTACACATGGTGATTTTTATTTTATTTTAAAGGAGGTGATTTAACAAGTCTGCAGGAGGTACCATCGTCTTTTACCAATCAACGGTACTCACATAATTTAAGTGATTAAAGGTATTGGTGGGAATGGTGAATGTATTGTTTAGGGAACTTTTTCATGATTTGAGCTTTACATTTCTCATGCGAATCTCTTGTACTCCTACTCATGGTGTGACTTTTCTTTTTCAGGATGCACCCAAGTTTTTCAATGTTTTGTCACCATGGTTCTTGGCCTATTTTGTAATTCGTCTCCAAACCCCACACTTTGTGGTTTTTATTTGCAAGTTGGTAGTTTTTCAGTTTGGAAGTGCATTAGTTTTTGATTTTTCAGTGCTCTTAATGCACTTGGGACTCCATGCAAATGTCATTTCAATTGGAGTCTCACCCTTATTTCATGAGCTGATCAAATGGAGTTGCAAAGTTTGGTGCTTTGGCATTGATTGCCCCTCCCTTATTTTTGATTTGGGTCCACACAAATTTTGTGCCTTGGATGGCACATTTAATGTTTTTTGGGTGATATTTTTGGAGTTCAGAGTACTCATGACTACAACCAAGGATTAAAGTTTTTTTTAAGACATGCCATTGTGCCACATCAACACCCATGATTTCTTTATTTTGGTCAGCATAAAATATGGGTCCCATGCCTTGTTCATACATGGATCCTTTCCTATCTTTGGCTTAGACACACCTAAATTATTGGGCTCTCCACCATCTACACAAGCATTGGGTCAACATTTTTTGATTAAAGTGCTTGTTATTGGTTAGAGCACCTATTCATGGAGTCTTCATTGATGGTTTTGGTGATTGGAGAGTGGTTTGGTCTTTGGCTTGGTAGCCCATGCCTTGTCCTCTTTATGGGCCCTATCCCATCTTGTTGGCATTTTTTAAAGGGCCAGGTTTGATTCCAAATTGCTAGTTTGACCCTTATTTTTGTGTAGACACACATACATGAAAGCCTTTTTTTTGGCACACATTTTGTGGGAAAATTTTTGGTTAAGAAATTTTTGGATTAGAAATTGTTTATAAAAAATCATTTTGCATGATTTTTAATGGTGGAGTGCTTTTTATGAATACCAAAGGAAGTAAATCTCTTGCATCGAAAGTAATGGAGAAAGTACTTGCAATTCAAGACACATCAGTTCCAATGAGCCATGTTTGGTTTTAGGCATTCTAGAGGAAATAAATTCCACCATTCTAGCCTTGGACACCATGTTTGTAAACATCTTGATCCATTTTTTCATGTCCATGAAGACATCTACCAAGGCATTTCTAGTGATGATAACTAGACCAAAGTCCCAGGTGGCCTCCTTTCTATCATTGTAAGACTTGGACAAATCTGCTGCTCTATGGAATATCTTGGAATAGGCATCTAGACATAGAAATTCTTTGCTATCATTGACCTTGGATTATGTGATTGGTGATTTGATGATAGGCATTTTTTCTTATTTGGCCACTAGTTTTTAATTCGGCACCAACCTTTTATTTTCTAGGGAATTTTTTTTTTCTAGCAGATTGGATTTTTTTTCTAACATCAAGGGTCATTTTCAAGCATTTCTTTGCCTTCAAAGTTGTTTTCCCATCAAATTTTGGCTCGTCACTTACTGATGTTAGTGCCATATCAACATTGCATCAATGTTCCTATCACCTACTTAGGCTTATTTTTGACCTACCTTCACCTTTTTGCTCATATCTCGAGCATATAGACTCCATTTTCCACAAATGAAATATCAACAAAAAGTTGGTTCCAAGGCCATCTTAGTTGTATAGTTCATTTTCATTTTTGATGCTTTTTTGATGGCTTTTTCTACTATCAAAGTTAGGGGTACATTTTTATACTCTAGGAGGCATATCTTGAGCATTCAATCTTTGATTTGGGAATTCATTATATCATTGGAAAGGTCTTTCTGATCTCTTTCTAATGATGCTAGTTGTTTTTCTAGATTTTTCTCTAGGCACATTCTATTCAATTTTTTGCATTTTTTGCATTCTAGTGGATATCTTGGTTGTTTTAGGTTTGAGGATCGATTTCATTGCTTTAGATAATTCATCATGACTTGTACTTTCTATTGTATTAGTCATATGTCTCTTCTAGTCTATTTAGACATCATTTGCATGCATTCTTACAAATACACTAAGATAAGTGCCATATTTCATCTGTATTTTCATTTTAGTAGTTTTTTCTTGTTTTGTCTTTTGATTTGAGTAGTGTCATATGAGGAGGCTCATACAGATTATTGTATTCTTGAGATTCATTATATCTTGTACCTTATTGTACATGCACTACTCATGATTAAAGTTCCATGGGGGGTTGATATTTTTTTCCTTTGTTTGCCATTTTCCTTTGTCCAGTGAGTGTCCCTTTCGTGACATTAGCCTCATGATGCATCTAAGATTGATCACCTTAGTACACACATATGTACTCTTTTGTGCATCTTGATCATGCTTCCTTGACATGCAATTCTTTTGGCCCACTTTTCCAGTTGCCTATAACCTCACCCTTGTCTATATTGGTAGGGGGGGGGGATCTTTTGTTTGTTTCTCATGCTTCCTTGGTTCGATTGATCATCTCTTCAAGATATGGTATTTTATGCCATCTATATCTTTGAGTTTAGATGTTTTCCTTTGCATTCCTCTTAATTTGATACAAATTATTGTCCTCTCTACCTAGTCAGGTTCTATTTTAGTGAAGGTTATTTAGATCAATAGTTATATTCGATAGAGCTTGACAACTTCTACATGCTTCAATAGTGTTCTTCATGATCATCTATTGCTCCTATATTTTGGGACATTGCCTTGTTTAGAGCCTTCTTCAATCCTTCACTAGTTCTTTTCAATATGTTTTCCATCTCTTTTTGGAGTAGGGTTTTTCCCATGTGGTTTTCTCCATTTCTCCTCTTTTCAAAGATCTAGTTGTGCTTGGATACCTGAGTAGGCTTTTTCTCTAGGACCCAAATCTACTTTTAGTAGTATTGTCTAAGTATTTAGCTACTCCCTAATTTTTTCTTTGTTAGGGGCGAGGGGTGGGGGTGTTAGATTAATTAGATATTTCCTAATTAACTCTAGTTTTCTCAAGCTAAACTTTAGGCATCTAATAATTAATTCTTTTATTGATTATTATTATGCAACTTAGGTTAGGCCCTTTTAGAGTTTCAATCTCCTTTATAAGATAATCTCTCTTTGTAATAACCAATTCATTTTTGATAATAACAATCTCTCATTTTTCTCATCAAGAATGTCTCATCTATGGATCTGGGAATTCTTGCCTCCATAGCTTTTGTTTCTCTCTTTTTGTGATAGGTGTTTTTATGCAGGTGATTCTTGGGAGCTATGGGGTTGATCTTTCATCAACTTTAATTTTTATCATATTTTCTCAATTTCTTAATGAATCATAACTATTAATCAAATCAACTATTTATTTCACATATATTTTTATAAATGATCAAATCATTCAACTGTCAATCACTGTTGCTTAATAAGTCATATCAATTAGTTTAACATCAATGCCAACAATATAAGTGATTGTATTATTCCAATCATGTCACAAACTTTACTATATCATCATCATCAACATTGTCATCATCTATCCCTTAGAAATCAACATCATAATTAATCAGCTAATTATTTAACTAATCAGTTATGCCAATAATCTCCCACTTTGGCATTGATGGAAAACATTTTCTGCTTGATATTATAGACAAAAGTGGATACATTTTCCTCTCCATTCTACCTCAGCATCATCTGTATGTAATTTTACTTCCATCCATTGATTAAAACAATACTCTCCTTTAGAGTATACTACTTATGATATACTTCTATCTACATCAAAATAATTATCTCCTCTTTATTGATCTTTCCAATTATATCTATACCTAATTAGATCTTATCCCCCTTTGACAACAATACTAAAGGAAATCAACCTTTCTATATGTACTTTCTCTTGATGTGTTTCCTATTATTTTTTTCTTCTTCTTGACTTCCTTACACTTCTCCCTTGGTGGAGTAGTCCACTTATACATCAATTAATGATTTTGATTTTTTATTGTATGCTATAAGCTGATGCAACATTTATATTCTTCCTTAGATTATAGTAGATAGGGTTAGGACCCCTAGTCTACCACTTAGGTACTCAAAAATATCCTTAGGTAGTGGTTTAGTGAATGTCTATTTACAACTTGTTCCTTAGTAGGAATGTATTCCTATCTCACTTCTTTATTAAGTGCTCATTCTCTTAGAAAATGATACTTTATGGTTATATGCTTAGTCTTTGAATACATCACTAGATTATTTGATATGTTTATATAGATAGTGTTATCACAATGAATAACAATAGGTTCATTTACCTTACTTATGTATTCCTTCAAATCTTTTTTGATCCATAACACTTGTTAATAATTAATACTAGCAACAACATAGTCAACTTCAGTTATAGATTATGAAATAGAATTCTATTTCTTACTTATTCATGAAACTAATCTATTACTGATATAGAAAGCACCTTCACTTGCAATTTTTCTATCATTAAAATTTCCAACCCAACCAACATCTGTATATACCTTAAGATAAAATTATCCTTATTTTTCATACAATAATCCATAATCTTCAGTTCCTTTTAGATATATGATTATCCTTTTAACAAAAATCATACGTGAATTCTTGGGTTTAAAAAAAAATCTTGCAACTATACCAACTACATGAGCTCTATCCAGTCTTCTATGAACAACATATTATAATTTTCCTATCATTGATGTATACAATGTTTTATTCACCACCTTAGAATAATCCTCTTTGGATAAATTACAACTAGCAATCATTAGTGTATCAATATGTTTTGAATCTTCCATACCAAAATTTTTTCAATATAATTTTGATATACTTAGATTAAGTTATGAAGATACTTTGTTTTATTTGTCATACTTGCAAACTAATAAAGAATTTTATCTCTCCTATCATGGAATTTTTTAACTCTTTTCTTATTTCATCACCAAATAATATACTCATTAACTCATTCCTCTAAATATTATATCACTACTAAATATTTCAACAATCAAGATTCTATCTTCCCTTTTAACTTTCAAATAAAAATTACTATCATCAGTTGTTCTTTTCAATCCAATATTAATCAAGTACAAATGCAATCTTTCATACCATGCTCTTGGTGCTTGCTTTAGACTAAAAAATTCTTTGTGTAATTTACAAACCAAATCTTTAACTTTTTCAGCAATAAATCCTTTAAAGTATTCTATATAGACCTCTTTTCCCAATACTCCATTTAAGAAAATAGATTTCACATCCATTTGATAAAATTTAAATCCATTGTAGGCAATATAAGCCACCAATATTCTAACTCCTTTTAATCTAGCAACATGTGCAAAGGTTTCTCCATGATATAAACCTTCTTCTTGTGTATATCCCTTGGAAACTATCTTTCCTTGTTTCTTATCACTTTACCATTTTCATTTAACTTATTCCAAAAAAAAGCATTTAGTTCCTATTACATTATTATCACTTGGTCTAGGTACCACTAACTGTGTATTGTTCCTCTCAATTTGATGCAGAAGCATCCTGGGTTGTATTGCTATCGTACATATTTTTCTTGTTCCTTGCTACTATCAAGCTCTTAGTTGTTTCTGATTTCTCTATTACTACCAAGTTCTCTGTTGTTGCCGAGTTCATGGTTGATGCCAAGTACATGGTTGATGCCGAGTTCATGGTTGATACTAAGCTTTTGGTTTATACTGAGTTCGTGGTTAGTTCCACCTTCCCTATATGTGCTGAGTTCCTATTGGTGCTGAGTTTGTGTATGTTCTGAGCATTTCCAAGTGCCAGTATTTACCTTGGTCCTTCATTGACTGAGCTATCTATGTCTAGTTCCAATTTGAGATGACCGTGCATGTTAATTTTGTGATTTTAATTTAGTTTTTTTAGAGATCCAACTTGTGGCTTGGTTATGCATTTGATGTAAGGGTTTATTTAGTTGGTAATTTGTAATAGACTAACTTGTGGCCATGCAAGTATTTATGGGAGTCTTGGGTAGAGTCTTAGGGATTATCATGAAGGTAGTTCAATTAGGAAGAGTGAGAAGGAAGGTTATAATGTGAATATCATCATTGAAGATCAAAATCTAAACTATAATATTGGCCATAACCCAGAAGACCTCACAATCGGACAAGTATTTGGTAATTTGATGAATCAATAAAGTGTTTTTATCTTCTATCTCCTTTGGTTAGTTTTCTCTATGTTGTGTTTCCCCTATGTTTGCTGTTGTAGGTGGCTTTGGTAGCTAGGTGTACCTTTGGCCCTAGTTTCCATCATTTCTCCTTGCATCAGGTGGTATCAAAGCTTGAGCTTCATCCTTATGGAGATTGGATCATGTAAAACCCTAAGTTGATTTGGTTGTAGGGTAGTAGATTTGAGGATTTGAACTACAACTTGAAGAGGGCTATGATCTTGTATGAACCTACTTGTAAAGATGGTTTGAGGTAGAGGAAATGTTGATAATGTTGTATTGGATACATTGAGAAAAATTGTAGCCATATCAAATGTTGTAGAGATAACCCATAGGAGAGGAGCACATCTTGATGATGAAGCAGTAGCATCAAGCCCTAATCTAAAACCTGAAGAAGATCAAGATGAGGCAAGATTGTTGAGAGTATTGTCTAGGGTACATTCAAACCCTGTTATAGAAGTTGTTCCTCATGTTAGAAAATTGGACACCAATGTTGTGTTGGATTGGATCTCTGATATGGAGAAGTTCTTTGAGTATGAAAAAACTCCTGATAATAGGAAGGCAAATATTATAGTTACTAGGTTGTAGGGTCATGCCTCACTATGGTGCAAGCACTTGAAAACTAATAAACAAAGGAGAGGAAAGGAGAAGATCAAGACTTCACTAAAAATGCTGAACAAGGTGAAGAATAAGTTGCTTCCTACTAATTACCAAGTTAGCTTGTTGAGAAAGATGCAAAATTTGAGACAAAGGGACATGAATGTGAAAGTGTATACTGAGAATTCTATAGATTGGAAATTAGATCTAGACATGTGGATGATTATGTGGAGAAAATTTAAAGGTACATAAATGGATTGAGATTTGGGACTCAAGATGAGATTTTTTTTGTGAAATTGGAAAGTGTGGAGGAAGCATATCAATATGCCTTGAAAGATGAGGAGATCTTGATGATGTAGAGCATCTTAAAAATAAACCAATCAATGGGATACATGCTGATCCCTTCAAAATAAATTAAATAATTACATTAATTAGAGGCATTTCACAAGATCAAACCCATCATTGATTAGAAAACAAAATAATTCATTGTCAAAACTTGTTGTCTACACTACCATGTTTTATAGATCAACACTCAAGCATCTGTAACTTTTTTTCTAAAAAATATCATCAAAATCCATTCAGTGAGTTTGTGAAAAATTAGGATAACCAAAATATATATCCAAATTAGAAGGATCCAATGGTTAGATAAAAAGTTATTATCTCTGTACCAAGACCTATTTTTTGTCATTAAACAGAGAGTTCATTTTCCCAATCCGCCTAGGGCATCATATAATTTTCACAATACATAACCAAATGGAACTAAAGAAATTAAAAAATCATTATTACTTATTCTAGTTAAAAAATATGTAATCCATTTATTTTTCCAATTTATAAATCATTATACCATCACAACTCTTTGTCTACAACTCCATTGAAGAGGGTTTAAAACCAATCTTCATTAAAAATGTCATAAATTCCACAAATAATCATAAAATTGAACCAAACACAAAGGAAATGGAATATTACTCAAATATCTTTCCAATGAATATAATTAGAGTTTTCAACTCTTCCATATGCAGTTTTACAACACATTTTAATATGCCTATTCTCAGAAATCCTGAATTTGCAAATACTAACTTCCACCAAAAACCTCATAACTTATTCATTTATTTATAAAATTGAACCAAAAAAAAAGAATGAGAAGGAAGATTCATCACTCTATCTATAAATTACTATATTACATGGTTTCTAGGCCATAAAGGGCTGTAAAATTCCTAGAAACAATGCAAAAACTAAAACACCAATCAAAACAATAACAATAGAATGCACAAAAAATGTATCAAAGTATTTCCTCTTCTTTAATATTGATTTGGTTCAACCATAAAATGGTATTTATATCCATTTTATATTTATAAACCTTCTTAACTACCCCCAAGACTAATTATATACCTTTTTACATCATTGTTGTAATGTTAGCTACTTTCTCAATGTTGCATTTTACAACTTTTTATGCAACTTGTACATTTTTGACAAAATGGCTTCATATCCTTTACAACTTAACCCAAATACAATATAAATGACTCAAATAGATTTAAATATCTCAAATAAGGAATCTTTAATTTCTCATGTTCTTTTTTTTAAGGTGCTCTTGCACTATACTCCCAACCTTGAAAAGTTTCCAAGTCTCTTGGAAAAATGAAACCAATAACCTACAAAAAAAATTAGACCAAAAATCTTCACCTTTTTCTTCACTCACTTATTTTACTCTTCACACCTCTATCACCATCATATCTTCCTTTAAGGACATAGGATTAGCCTCAAAATAACCTTCTCAAATACTCCTATCAGTGGAGCATTAATGACTACAAATTCATAGTGCCTTATCAGTTAGAGATCCACCTTTACCATGATACTTCAAACTCACCACAAAAACTCACCCTTATGCCTCACCTAGGAGTCCTCCTCTTTGCCTCTCTCCCTAGTCTCTTGGCAATCAAATGGACCACTCTTTGGCCCTAGAAATTCTCTTGGCCCTTGACAGA
The DNA here is from genome assembly GCA_028749045.1 of Cupressus sempervirens. Taxonomy (NCBI): domain Eukaryota; kingdom Viridiplantae; phylum Streptophyta; class Pinopsida; order Cupressales; family Cupressaceae; genus Cupressus; species Cupressus sempervirens. Next base: position 764,728,872 of record CM053792.1, on the reverse strand, counting down.
CTTTCAATATTTGTACACACAACCCAACCTTCACATGCAGTAGGATGGATGAGCACCTGAAACCAAAACTCATCAAAAAAATAAATACCAAATCTCCAAGGTCCTGGTGTGGATTGCCTCCCTCTGTGCTCTACCCACACACTCAAGATCTTCAAGCTCTAATACTAGTTTGATGTAGAGTATCTTAAAAATCAACCAATCAGTGGGATACATGCTGATCCCTTCAAAATCCATTAAATAATTATATTAATTAGAGGCACCTCACAAGATCAAACCCATCATTGATTATAAAACAAAATAATTCATTGTCAAAACTTGTTGTCCACACTACCATGTTTTATAGATCAACATTCAAGCAACTGTAACTTTTGTTCTAAAACATATCATCAAAATTCATTCAGTGAGTTTGTGGAAAATTAGGATAACCACAAAATATATCCAAATTATAAGGATCCAACAGTTAGATAAAAAGTCATTATCTCTATACCAGGACCTAGTTTCTATCACTAAATAGAGAGTTCACTTCCTCAATCCACCTAGGGCATCATATAATTTTCACAATACATAACCAAATGGAACTAAAGAAATTCAAAAATAATTATTAATAATTCTAGTTTCCAAATATGTAATCCATTTTTTTTTCCAATCTATAAATCATTATACCATCACAACTCTTTGTCTACAACTCCATTGAAGAGGGTTTAAAACCAATCTTCATTAAAAATGTCATAAATTCCACAAATCATTATAAAATTGAACCAAACAAAAGGAAATGAAATATTACTCAAATATATTTCCAATTAATATAATTAGAGTTATCAATTCTTCCATATACATTTTTACCACACATTTTAATATGACTATTCTTAGAAATCCTGAATCTGCAAATACTAACTTCCACCAAAAACCTCATAACTTATTCATTTCTTTATAAAATTGAACCAAACCAAAAGCATGAGAAGGAAGATTCATCATTATATCTATCCATTACTATATTACATGGTTTCCATGCCATAAAGGTCCGTACAAGTCCTAGAAACAACACAAAAACTAAACACCAATCAAGACAACAACAATAGAATGCACCAAAAATGTATCAAAGTATTTAATCTTCTATAATATTGATTTGGTTCAACCATAAAATGGTATTTATATTAATTTTATAGCTAAAAATATTTCTAACTACCAACAAGATCAATCATATACCTTTTTACATCATTTTTGTAATGTTAGCTACTTTCTCAATGTTGCATTTTATAACTTTTTATGTAACTTTTACATTTTTGACAAAATGGCTTCATAGCATTTACAAATTGACCCAAATATAGTATAAATGACTCAAATAGATTTAATATCTCAAATAATGAATCTTAAATTTCTCATGTTCTTGTACTTTAGGTGCTCCTGCACCACTTGACAAAGAAGCACGAACAAAGACAAAGAGGTAGAGGTGGTAGATTCCTAAGAGGCAAAGTTAGATCTTATGGAGAAGGTGATAGATTTGAGAATTTTGTGCTAGATAAGGGAAAATTTGAATGGAAGAGTGATAAAAAAGGAAATACTAAGTGGAAAGGTGGTGATTCTTACCAAGGAGGTACTAGTTCTTATTGAGGAAGAGGTAATTCTTATTCTAGAGTTGGTTTTTGAGGTAATTGTTTCAGATGTGGTAAAGAAGGGCATAGATCCTTTGATTGTAGATCCTTTAAAAAGGGGCAAGGTAATAGAAATACAATGGTTCAAGGAGAACTTGAGGGTTCATCAAGTGAACTTGATGTTAGAGAAAATATGATGGTGAGAAGAGCCTTCTGTAATAAGAGAAGTGATGAGGGACCTATCCTAAGGAGAAGTCTTTTCAAGACCAGATGTAAGATGGCTGGAAAGTGTTGTAAGGTGATCATTGAAAGTTGAAGTTCTATAAATTTAGCATCAGAGGAGCTTGTTACAAAGTTGTAGTTATAGAGGTTGAAGCATCCTAAACCCTATCACATTTCATTAATAAAAAATGAGAATAAGACATTGGTAAGTGAACAATTTATTGTGAAGTTCAAGATTGGACATTATTTTGATGAAGTTCTATGTGATATTATGCCTATGGATTTTTGTCATATTTTTTTGGGTAGACCTTAGAAATATGATAGATATGCTATACATGATGGAATATTGAAGCAATATACTCTTTGGGTAAATGGGAGAAAGAAAATGTTGTTGCCTTTGAGAAAGTCTAGATGAGGTTAATTGCACTACTATGAGAATTTGCATGGTTAATGAAAAACAATTTGAAATAAATGAAGAAGAATCAAGTCTATTTTTCTATAATTCCTAGGAATACAAGTTGTTTCAATAGCAGCTAAGTGACAAAAAATAATGGTCACCAAGTAACAACTAGTGATGGTGGAATAGAAGAAACTTGTAGAAGCTGAGCACCAACAAAAAATGAAAATTTGCTAAATGAGTATAAAAATATTGTTTTAGAAGATATTCCTGATGGTTTATCACTAGTAAGAAGTATAAGTCATTGTATGGATCTAATTCTTAGAGCTATTTTGTCAAATAAAGAACCATAAGAAAGATTGACACCTATAGAGAAAGAAAAACTTAATTGACAAGTGCATGAGTTGTTATAGAAAGGTTTGATCAGAGAGAGTTTGAGGCTATGTGCTATACCTATTGTATTAGCACCTAAGAAGAATGGAGAGTGGAGAATGTGTACTAATTCTAGAGCTATTAACAAGATCATAGTGAAATATAGGTTTCCTAAGCTGAGCATGGATGACATAATGGATTGTTTGAGTGCAGAAAATTATTTTATCAAGATTGATTTGAAGAGTAGCTATCATTAGATTAGAATCAGAGAAGGTGATAAATGAAAGACTGCTTTCAAGAAAAAAGATGGTTTGTATGAATGGTTGGTAATGCCTTTTGGTTTGACTAATGCACCTATTACTTTCATGAGGTTGACAAATGAGGTTCTCAAGAGATTTTTGGGTAAGTTTGTTATTATTTATTTGGATGATATTATTATATTCAATACGACTAAGGAAGAACATCTTAAGCATTTTATACTAGTATTGGAAAGATTGAAAGAGGGGAAGTTGATGGTTAACTTGAAAAAATATTCTTTTATGTAAGAGGAGATTGTATATTTGGGATTTTTGATTTTAGATGATGGTTTGAGAATGAATTTTGAGAAGGTTAAAGAAACTTTGGAATGGCCAACATTTGAGAATGTGGGTGAGGTAAGATCATTTCATTGTTCAGCTAGTTTTTATAGGAAGTTTATGAGGAATTTTAGTTCAATTTGTAATGTTATGACTGAGATAAGAGAGGAGATAAAAAGGATTTCAAGTGGACACATGGAGCTGATAATAGTTTTGAGACTTTGAAATTTTTTTTTGTTGAGTTACTTATATTGGCTTTGCCTAATTTCAATAAGGTATTTTAGGTTGAATGTGATGCAAGTGGTATTGCAATAGGAGCTATATTGAGTCAAGAAGGTTAACCTATTTCTTTCTTTATTGATAAGTTGAATGATGCTAGAAGGAAGTATTTTGTGTATGATCAAGAGTTTCATGAAATTGTTCAAGTCTTAAAGAAATGGAAACATTATTTGATTTCTAAGGAGTTTGTGTTGTGTACTAATCATAAAACTTTATAGTACTTGGGAAGTAAATATAAATCAAACTAGAGACATGAAGTGGGTTGAGTACTTATAGAGTTTCACATTTGTGATTAAGCATAAGAGTGGAGTCACTAACTAAGTTGCTGATGCATTAAGTAGAAGATGTTCTTCATTGACAAAGATGAAGGTTAAAGTTTGTTGGTTTTGATGAGATGAAAGTGTTATATGATACAACCCTAATTTTTTTGAGGTATGGAGAGAGTGTAGAGCATCAAATCTATCCAATCACATGAGTAAGTATGATAAGTATTTCATTCAAGAAGGTATGTTGTTCAATAGAATCTAGTTGTGTATACCTAGAAGTTCTATGTGAGTTAATTTGATTAAGAAAAAATATAGTGGTGGATTGGCTGGACATTTTGGAATTGATAACACATTGAGTTTGTTAAAGGACAAGTATTATTAGCCATAGATGTATAAGGATGTTCAAAAATTTGTAAAGAGTTGTGGAGTTTGTCAAGTTGAAAAATGAGTAAGTCAAAATACTAGTTTGTATACACCTATTTCTATTCCTGAGAAGCCTTGGAGTGACATGAGTATGAATTTTGTTCTTGGATTACCTAAGATAGTAGAGGGGCATGGTTTTATATTTGTTTTTATGGATAAATTTTATAATATGTCTAAGTTCATAGCATGAAAGAAGACATTAAATGTTGAGCATGTTGTTGAGATATTTTTCAAAGAGATTGTTAGATTGCATGGATTGCCAAGAAGTATTATTTTTGACAGAGATAGTAAGTTTGTTGGTTACTTTTGGAGGACATTGTGGAAGAATATGGGTACCAAGTTGAAGTTTAGTTCTACATTCCATCCATAGATAGATTGATAGCTAGAGGTTGTGAATAGAAGCTTGGATAATTTATTGAGATGTTTAGTTGGAGATAAACCACATAATTGGGAGTTGGTGTTGACACAAGCTAAATTTGCATATAATAATTTTGTGAATAGGAGTACAAGGAAAACACCTTTTGAGATTTTTTTTGGAATGTATCGTAGAGGAATATTAGATTTGAGGGATGTTTCTAGTGAATAAAAGAGAAGTATGGTAGTGAAATAATTTTTTGATTTTATGGATTCTTTGCATAAGGAAGTGAAGTTGAGGTTGGAACAAAGTAATCAAAAGTATAAAGAAAATGATGATAAGTCTAGAAAACATCATAAGTTTGAAGTTGGTGAGGATGTGATGGTTCATTTGAAGAAAGGTAGATTTCCTAGTGGAACATACAGTAATTTGAAAATGAAGAAGTTTGGACCTTTTAAGATCTTGAAGAAGTTTGACAGTGGTAATGCTTATGAAGTTGAGTTACCTTATGACATGGATATATCTCCTATATTCAATATGATTCCAACGATGAAGTTTTTGTATCAAATGATTATCCTAAGAAGCAAATTGAAGGGGTTGAATAGGTATTGGGTTATAGATTTGGTAAAATCACAAGAGGAAATAATTACTATGAGTATTTGGTGAAGTGGAAGAACAAACCAGTTGAAGATGCTACATGGATTTCTTAATTTGAGTTGGATTCATCTCAGGTTATGACACCTGCATGATTCAAGAGAATCATTTCTTTCAACCTTGGTTACCTAATGCAAGAGCATCCTGGGTTGCATTGCTATCCTGTATGTTTTTCTTGTTCCTTGTTGTTGCCAAGCTCTTAGTTGTTGCTAAGTTCTCTATTACTACCAAGTTTGTGGTTGATGTCGAGTTCATGGTTGATCTTGAGTTTATGGTTGATGTCAAGTTCATGGTTCATGTTGAGTTCCTAGTATGTTCCAAGTTCCTATTGGTGTCAAGTTCATGTATGTGTCAAGCATTTCCAAGTGCTAGTATCTACCTTGGCCCTTCTTCAACTAAGCTGTCTATGTTTGGTTCTAGTTTGAGCTGACCTTGTGTGCTAATTTCATGATTCATATTTAATGTTTGTTGATAGTTGACTTGTGGATTGGTTATGAATTTAATATAAGGGTTTATTTAGTTGGTAATATATAATAGGCCAACTTGTGGCCATGAAAGTATTTAATGGGCTCTTGGGCAGAGTCTTAGGGATCATCATGAAGGTACTTTGATTAAGAAGAGTGAGAAGGAAGGTTAGAATGTAAAGATCATCATTGAAGATGAAAGTCTGAATTGTAATGTTGGCCATAACCTAGACGGCCTCACAACTTAGAATGTATTTGGTAACTTGATGAATCAATAAAGTGTTTTTCTCTTCTATCTCCTTTGGTTATTATTCTTTGTGTTGTGTTTCCACTATGTTTACTCTTGTAGGTGGCTTTGGTACCTAGGTGTACATTTTGTTGGCAATATGTCCAATCAATCAAATAAAGTAAGTAATGGTTGTCATTTATGGCAACATATTTGTTTTGCAAATTAACCTCAGTCAATTACGTAAGAAAATTGTCTAAGTATCAGACAATGTTAGTGTAGCAAGACAATTTCGATGATAACAAAATATTCCCTTAGAATATTCTCTTGCAAAATTGATTAGAGATGCATGACATCATAAGGATGATATATACTAGTGCACATGTTTGTATAGTCAACCAAGCTCAAGATATGATGAAAATAGTGATGTAGTGCTAACATACTGCAGAACAAAGCATATTAGTAGGATACGTTTAATGATTTGATTTATTGTTTTAAGTTATTGAGCCAACTCTAATGATGTTATATGAGCCAACTAAAGAAGAATTCACTAAGATGTTCTATATAAATAAAATATTTTATTTGCAAAGTTAAAGTGTGTGTGTTGAAAAAAGTGAAAGCGAATGATTCAATACTCAGTTGATGCAAAGTCGATATGATCTTGTGAAATGAGAGTAACAAGTGAATGCAACACTTTGATATGTGATGTGAAGTTCTAATGTAGACTGATATATGTACAATTGCTATTGTGTGAAGAATCATTGTTCAGAAGGTTTGCGTAGTACAACAAACAAGTCAATATTGTATGTATACTTATTTCTTGAAGAACTTATTATATAGTTGCATGTTAGGGTAGTGGGCTCTTCTTGCACACATTTGTATATGATCCACCAACTCCTAATAGGGTTGAAGAAACTCTTAATAGGTTTGAGGCTTCTAATAAGGCCTAAGTCTCCTAACAAGGACTTGAGACATTATATATGCTTCAAAATCCTAATAGGGTCAATATCCTTAACTAGATTCTTATATATATAGTGAATCATCTAGTGGGTTCCATCCCCACCAGGGTTTTCCCTTGGCTAGGGTTTTTTTAGTTAACAAAATATGGTGTTATGATCTCTATTTGTGTACAGTTGTTTACATTTCTCAGCACTATTGGTTTATTTTCTTATGCACATCATAAAGTGATTAATAATATTCAGTTGTGGTTGAAAGGATTGAAAATATTGATTCATCCCCTCGCTCTCAGTATTATCTATTTCTAAGAATTGGTATTAGGGATTGGCTATTCAAAAGAGGCTTAATAGCTTAAATTATATCCCTTGGATATGGAACAATTGAAGAAAAATCTTGAAGAAGCACTTGAATAGATTGATCTTCTTATTGATGAAAGAGATGGCCTCAAAGATAAATACAGGGATGCTAAAGTCTACATTGGTGAATTAAAGGACAAGATAGATGATGTAAAGTAGAAATAATCTACTAATAAAATTAGTGATGATGATATTGAAGATCTTTTAAAAGAAAATGAATCCTAAAACATGAGTTAAAGATAGTTGAACTTAAGCTGAGTCTAAAGAAAAATGGAGGAAAGATTGACTCTGAGATAAAAGCTGAAAATGTAGATATGAGATCCTAGTTGAGCAAGGTAACATCAAAACTAGAATCTATTAAGTTAGGACATGCAAAATTAGAGAAATACAATACCAGTGTGAAAGGTGAGTTAGTACAAACCAAGCAACAACTTGAGAAATTATATACCAGCCGTGATAAAATTGAAGAGCAAATATGTGTCCAAAGACCTAGTTATGATAAGACTGGTCTTAGATTCTTTCTTGGTCAATCCACCAAGAAACCTATTGAAACAAAAGAGCTTGTTACTCCTGAAGTCAATAAAGACCTAAGCAAGATAGATGATACATCTAAAAACATAGTGAATATTGCCCACTCTGAGAAAGTCAAAGAATCTGATCAAGATATGAATATCAAAAGAAAGGAATTTTTTGCTTGGTGTGATGAACCTCAAGAAATTGAAGTTAATAGCAAAGGTAAGTCTTTTAAACCTATTTCTAAATTTTATTATCATAATTTTCATGGATATGGTCATTATGCAGTAGATTTTAAGAAACCTAAATTTGATAATGATAATGCAAATAGTAGGATGCATAGGAATGCTAACCATGTAGGAACCAAAAGAAGATCTCACAGTAATGAAAGTGGAGAAAGAAGATAGATTATTTGCTACAGATGCAATAATCATGGACACATTGCAAGGAATTGCAAAACACCTAATGACAAACTAAATGAACAGAGAAGAGATGTACCTGTATGTTAGTTGTGCAACAACTTTGGACACACAACAAGGTTTTGCAGAATGGATAGAAGAGATCTAAACAAGAATCCAAATTACAAAAGAAACAATAAAAGAAATGAAGTAAAAGAATAGCCAAATGAATTGAAGGATTCATTTGTGAAGGAAAAGGAACTAGAAAGCTCCCATATAGCTATAGAAAATGCACCTGACAAAATGATGAAGTCACTTATTATCTATGACTACTCTCACTAGATTTGAGCATTCTTAGTGAAACAGAGCATCAATTGTTAATTATTGATGTTATAGAGGGTATTTAGGATTGAGCTATTAATAGTAGGTAGTAGACATTGAGGCAAGTCTATAGTAAAGTGCACATTTCTTGATATGATCAAGATGAGGATATATGAAAGAATTAAAATCTCTATTGCATAGAGACAATATACTAAACTAGTGGAAGATATGAATTTATTGTGCAGTATAGATTGTGAAAGATTTAGAGGACACAAAATGATGTACATACATCATTTTCTTGTGCAAAGTTTGTGTGCAATATTGGAGCAAAATTTGGAGAATTAAAGAGTCCTGCAAGCATGAGAAGTCACTGAAAACCCTAGAACACAAAATTTGAGTATTTTTCTAAATTGTTGAGCATAATCCTTCAAGAATGATAAAGAAAGAAGTTTATAGAGTAAGCAACAGGCTAGGTATAATTTCAAGAAACACCTATTTGTTTCTTTTCTCGACAACCCCATTGGAGCATTTTTACAAGTTCTAGAAAATGTTCTTCATGTGGAAGATATCAGAGGATATATTCACTACAAGATTGAAAGTATAGGTGAATCTAAGATTCAAAAGGAATTGGAAAAGATGTGCAACAATGATTTATCATTGAAATCTGAACATAGATATCTAGAACATCTTAACCTAGTTAAGCATATGTTTTGCATAGATTTCAATAATAATGATTGGACAAGAATTATTCTTAGTAGAGTACATGATAATCTTCTATGGATAGGAGATTCTATCATTAGCATTGATAATGACATAATTCACAAGGGCATAGGATTGAGCAATCAGGGAAGCAATCCAGTAAATATCAAGAATGTGCACAAACTTGTTGAGGCAAATCTGAACACATATTTTGATGGAAGGAACATGAAGGTCAACTCAATCCAAGATGATGGAGTGAGACTTATTTGCAAAATTTTGGGTTACAAGTATAACCATGGATCAAGAATTGATTCAATTCCTACAGGATTCCTACATGTAGCTTACTTGGCTGTAAGAGGTGAAGAAGTGAACATGTGTGATATTATCATAACACATCTATCAAATAATATCTCAAGAATCAATAAGTTAAGAAGTGCAACACTTAGATTTGAATCTCTTCTAACGCATATATTCTTCTATGCTATCAAAAATTTTCTTGGTATTAAAATTTGGAAAGAAAATGAGTGTGCAATGCTGCAGATTACTCAAGCTTATAGATTAGATCTGAAGCAACTAGAAATAGTGATTTGGACAAATTAATAAAGACTTTTTAGAAGGAATAAAGAAGAGGTATAGAATACCTCCAGCACTTGTAAAGAAGTACAAAGATAAAATATGCTTTATGGTTGAAACAAACTTTACATTCATGGAGGTAGTAGTTCCTTGAGTGAAATTTTTTTGAACCTATGGGATATGAAATGAGTGAGGACTTGATTAAAGGGTATGTGCAGATAATCCTTCACTCTAAAGTTGATTCTAAAAATTTGCGATGGGGAACATATTCAAAGAAAATGAAAGAGGTAAAAACTAGTCAAGTTATGAAGGACTCCAAGAAAAAGGTGGAGAAAATTATTGATTCCATCTTAAAGGAATCTGGAATATCAAGGAAAGAGTTTGATGAGGCTAAGGGGATAGCTATGGAAATGAAAGCCAATGGTCAAATTGAACTCTTAATACCTACACCCATTTTTGTTGTAGGACCTACTGAGGAGGTCATAGTTGCGCAAACTAATTTTGTGCCCTATGCAATAGTTGCACAATAACAACCACCAAGTAAATCAGTGAAGATAAAGGAAACATCTGTAACAATAAAGTCTACAAGGACATCAACCCCTCTTGAAATGAGAGTAAAGTAGACAATTAGTCTCCCAAGAAAAAGGAGAATAACTCTTCAGATAAGCTCATCTAAGTCTAAGGAAGAAACTAGTGATAGACCAATTGAAGTAGCTAATTAGGAAGCCAAGACATCAATAGGACACAAATCATGGAAGCTTAAGATAGAAAACCTTAACATGCAAATTATTAATGATAATTTTTTTTAATAGTTGAATAAATATTATGATTTTTATAATAACATGGATAGGAGATAGCTAGAAAATGTTGTAGTTAGAAATATGGTTTTGAAGGATAAGAGGTTTGATACTATCAAAGGGAAAATATTGGAAGATTTGTACAATAGACTGCTAAATAGGAAATGTAGAGTTATAAAAGAGGACAAGAATATAAGAATAAACATGATAATAAAGTTATGTACTATGAATAGTGAAAAAGACATAAAATAAATTTTGAAAGGTATTGCACCATTACTGAGGCATAAGAAAAGATCCATCCTAATTATGGGAGGAAATTATGAGGAAATTAGTAAAGAAACTCAATGAGCCATAGTTTCTTTCATGTCTACTATGCCTAGAGATAGTGCAATGTTAGTAGAAGCAAGCTAGGTGCCTGAAGGGAGTGTGTAGATGACTAAAGTTAGTACACAAATAGAAGAGGCAAGAAAGAATGTTGAAGTAAGTGCACAGATAGTGGAGGCCACCTAGTCACCCAAGAAGAGTACACAGATAAAGAAGGATAATCTTATAGCTTACAACCCTCCTCATCAAGCTACACCAAGCTCTCCTCCTCACATCACTATTGGTAGTGACTCTATGCAAGTAGATAACACCAAAGTGACTATTGAAAAATTAGAGGATCCATTTAAGAATTATGGTGCTAGCATTGTTGGTAACATTGTGGATTATAATAGCTCTGATAATGAAGAGGATCAAAAGACTACTAAAGAAGCTACACAGAAGATGGAAACTAGTACTATAGTGGGTGCCACAAGTGCACCTTTGATAGGAACAATAGTACTAGGAACTTCCACTCCTCCTACTCAAATAGTAGCAACAACAGATCCAACTCAATTTGATGAAGAAGATGAGGCAAAGAACCTTATATCTTCTTTGAGCAAACTTTTTGAAAAGAAGAAATTAGTCAAGACACTTGAGAAGAATTTGACCATTGTTTCAGATAAGATGAAGAAGGTAATAAGCCCTATTTACACCCCAACTAATATTCAACAACACATAAAAATTTTGTGCAAGGCTTTGAATGATGAGTTTTCTACACTAATGAATGTGGCTACCATTCAAGCATAGACTGAGCATGATGGAAAACTTCTAAACACCATGTGAACTAACGTGAGGAATGATATAGAGACTCTAAGAATTTGTATTAAAACACTTAGGAAATGCTTAGAAGAAGGAAAATAGGCACATGCTAAGTGTAACTTAGCACACATTCATCTAAAACAATATGATGACCAAATCAAGGATAAAATAACTAAGCTTCAAATAGTCACTAAAAACATTTTGAAGCATAATTAGAAAGTAGATTCCATTGAACCTACCATAAAGAGAAAATCCTAAAAAGGTTCACTCTATTAAGAGCACATTTATTTCCTTAGATAACATTACCAGAAAATAAATTGCAAGAATGTTTGTTTGCAAAGTCTTCATATGACAAGTTTGTGGCTACATACCTCAACACAATAGAATTGGCAGCATATGCTCTATGTGCACTTATTAGTGTATCTGATGCATTGAAGGATAGTTGGAAGAAACAATTTGAGTAGTTAAAGACAAATTTTAGTGATTGTCTTTCCAAATTTTGACATGCAGCTACCAGATGTTGATAGTTTTTGATAACTTTTGTCATTAATGTCAAATGGGGAGAATATATGGAAAATTGTATTATAAAGAATTGTAATATGTATGTAAGGGGGAGAAATAAGTTCTAATAGGAAATGATAGGAAATGTAATCTATCAAAACATGAATACAAATGTCTTGTATGTTTTGTGCTATGGCTATTTGTTTTGATTGGCATGATAGCATGTTTGGGACTTAGTCAATTTTCCAAAATGTTGCCATCAATGCCAAAGGGGGACATTTTTGAAAATATGTCCAATCAATTAGATAAAGTAAGCCATGGTTGTCATTTATGGTAACATATTTTTTTTGCAAATTAACCTCAGTTAGTTGCAGAAGAAAATTGTCTAAGTATGAGACAATGTTACTACAGCAGGACAATTTTGATGATAATAGAATATTCCCTTGGAATATTCTTTTACATAGTTAACCAGAGATGCATGCCATCATAAGTATGATGTATACTAGTGAACATGTCTATATAGTTAACCAAGCTCTAGTTATGATGAAAATAATGATGTAGTGTTGACATAGTGTACAAAAGAGCATATCAGCAGGATATGTTTAATGATTTGATTTATTGTTTTAAGTTATTGAGCCAACTCTAATGATGTTATATGAGCTAACTAAAGAAGAATTCACTGAGATGTTCCATTTAAATAAAATATTTTATTTGTGAAGTTAAAGTATGTGTGTTGTAAAAAGTGGAAGTGAATGATTTAGTAATTAGTTGATGCGAAGTGGATATGATCTTGTGAAATCAAAGTAACAAGTGAATGCGAAACTTTGATATGTGATACAAAGATCTAATGTAGACTGATATATGCATGGTTTCTATTGTGTGAAGAATCATCAATTAGAAGGTTTGCGTAGTACAACAAACATGCTAGTATTGTATGTATACTTATTTCTTGAAAAACTTATTGTATAGTTACATGTTAGCGTAGTGGGCTCTTCTTGTACACATTTGTATATGATCCACCAATTCCTAACAGGTTTGAAGCAACTCCTAATAGGGTTGAGGCTTCTAAAAAGGCCCAAGTCTCCTAATAGAGACTTGAGACACTATACATGCTTCATAGACTCCTAATAGGGTCAATATCCTTAACCCGATTCTTATATATATATAGTGAATCATCTAGTGGGTTCCATCCCCACTAAGGTTATCCCTTGGCTAGGGTTTCCCTAGTTAAAAAAATATGGTGTTATGATCTCTCTTTGTGTATGGTTGTTTACATTGCTCAACACTACTAGTTTATTTTCTTATGCACATCATAAATTGACTAATAATATTTAGTTATGGTTAAAAGGATTGAAAATACTGATTCACTCCCCACCTCTCAGTATTATCTATTTCTAACACTTTTGGCCCTAGTTTCCATAGTCCCTCCCTATGTCACAATCTGATCAATCTCTTCCTTCATTGCATTCATCTAGTCATCATCCTTTAAATAATATTTCACTATCTTTGATTCCATGTCCAATAGTAAACATGTAGTATTCTTAGCTCTCAACTAACTTCTAGTTAACAATCCTTTACTCCTATCTCTAATTATGTCTCAAAAACTATGATTTATCCTTTTGTGTCTTGGTGTTACAAGATCAACATTTTGAATTTATTCATTTGTGCCATTTGTCTTATTCTAATTTCTAGGAACCAGTAGAGCACCACTTTCTCTAATAGTAGTTGGTGTTGTTTCTGTAGACACCTAAATCTGATTACATTTATTTAAGTGATCCTATTTAGTCATCTCCTAAGGCGTCATGACTTGTGTATTTAATATTTAATTAATTTATGTTTTCCCCTAGTTAATTGATCTAAATTAATTGACTTTAGTCCAATTGAGAAATCAAATAACAACCAAAAGTATGATTATTAATTAGATCCCTATTCTCCTATTAAATTGAATAAATGCATCATGTCTATTGAATTTAACCTCAAATTTCATTTTTGATTAAATAATTATTTTTAATCAAATCCTTTAACCTTAATCCAATCCTAAATCCTAGGTTCTAACTCAACCTAACCCACCCATGTTAAACTTATTTAATTAACTAATTAAACTTATTTAATTAAATGTCCCACTTGGATTTCTCTAACATGTCCACTTGCCTCTTAATCCCCCTCTAATATAAACCTAGCCTCTCCCTAAGCTTTTGCACAACTTTAAGTATGAATTAAAAAATCCTAACTCAAACCAAATTCCATCCCCATGTCCCATCACCCACATCCCTTACCAAATGCATTAAAGTCCTACTACCACATCTGTTACACTCCCACCTAAATGCATTAAATGCATTTACACACCTCTTACAAACTCCAACCCATTGTAAATTCCTTTGTCCCTCACATTGACAAAAATGGTCACATTTCCTCCAAAATTTCCATCCCCTCACACACACTTCCCTCTTGAAAAGTGTCACAATATCATTGGTTACAAGGAAGAATAATCTATGTGCTTCCCTTTCCTTGCATCCTAGCCCTCCCTCATAATCCCTCCGTCTTGTATCTTAATCATCCATTCCCTCACCCTCTTCTTATAAGATGAACTCATCTCCTCTCATAAAGTAATCACATTTCATGCTATTATCATCATTCCATTTGACAACAAAGCCATCAACCATACCTTGACAATGCAAAATTTCATCCACACTTCCATAGCTTGAAATCCATGCATCCTCCATTATTTAAGCCACCTTGAATCTTGAAGCACATTGTGAACATAAGTCTATTGAAAATAATTTTTTAATTGTGTATTATCTTTGATGTTACACAAATGTCATATCTTTGCTAGTTAGTGTATGCTGAGCTCACTCAGGTGATGAAGATAGTTTCCTATGTCTGTCGAGAATTCTAGAGTTTGCCAAGTTTAGAAGATAGTGTCTACTGAGTTCACTTGGGTGACAAAGAGAAGTTGAGTGTTAACTGAACTAACTTGGTTAATAAAGAAAAATTTGTATAGGACCAGTGCTAATCAAGCTCACTCAGTTACCAAAGGAACTTTGTAAAGATGTAGTGTTAAATGAGTTCACTTGGTTAACATAGGAAAATCATTTCTAAGTTAGTGTCTATCAAGTAGGGTTGGCTAATGAAGGATTTTCTTGTTTTGACATATTGAGTTCAATAGATTTTTTTGTTGGTTCTAGCTAATTGAGGAGATGAATATTAATTATTCTAAGTTGTACTCAAGATGACTTGAAAATGTGTATGATATAAGTATAAGGTCAAGTTGAGGATTGAAAGTGTGGAAGTGAATAGAAATATAGAAGATTCTTAGAGGAAGTGAATTAGAAGGATAAACAAAATATCCTTGTGAAGCTATAGAGATATATTTGATCAGAAAGGATCAAGTATACAAGCTAGAATTGAGACCTATAATCAGCAATTTACTTCCATGAGGAATCAAGTCATCTCATTGTTACTCTCTAACCATTGTAGTAGTGATTTAAATCTCTTAACAAAGTTGTCTTAACAACTATTTGTAAATCCTCTAACAAGGTTACATTTCTATATTGAAGTGTCTAAAGACCTCTAACAAGGCCACTACAAATAGGGTGATTAAATCCTCTAATAAGATCACACCTAACAGTGTGTTTTGTAATCTTTAACATGGTTGGCTCCTAATAGGACTCATTTTAGAAGAGTGAAAATTAGTAAATAGTTGCAATTGGTGGTGTTTCCCAAATTTGGTTTTCATGTTGGTGTCACTTGTGTTCATGATATTTATTTTATGTGTATGCAACTAAGTTAAGTAAGATTAATCAAAGAAAATATCTGAAGATTTGCATTTTTTGAGCTACAGTTGCTATTTTAGTGCTTACTAAGTTACATCATTTACTAGTGTAAATCGAGTGCCCATGTATTTAACGAGCATCAGTATTTTAGTGAATTTTCTATTCTATGTTGACATCTAAGGGATATGGGATTTATTTTAGTGGTAAATGATTCACCCCTCTCCTCTCAGTTACTCCTTTTATATTTTCAACAATTGATATTAGAGCTTCTTGGTACTTGTAGAGAAGGTTTCAAGGACCTAGGATAAAGATCAAGATGTCTTATAGAAGAGATGTCCCCAAGCTAAATAGAGATAACTTCAAGGCAAGTTAGGGACTCATGAGGCTACACTTTGCAACCATTGGAGATTTAGGGCTAAATTACCTAGACACCAAATACATGACACTTGTTGGAACTATGACTATTGAAGAAATTGCATACAAGAAGAGTCATTACATCATGATGATGTTGGAATTTACAAGTGGGAAGATTTAATTTTGAGAGGGGGGGTGTGAATTAGAAGTAACAAAATTTAACCTTTTAAAACTTTTTAGCTAAAATCATTCACATGCATCTAATTCATTTAATAAACATGAAAGTAAAGACATGCATGAAAATAGATAACACAAGATTTTGGTAACCCAGAAAACCTCCAAAATGAGAAGTTAAAACTGGGGTGGGGATGACACCTATAAAGTATCATTGCAATAATATGTAACTATTTAAGGTTACAAAGTTTGACCACTTCCAATGGTCTGCCCTATGAAAGGCTTGTCTTGTTAAAGACTTTACACCTTGTTAAAGGTGACTTGGCTAAAGGATTTACAAACACTCACTTGGAATGTTACCTTGTTAAAGGATTTAATACCTTGTTTAAAGGCTTACAACATGGCTATTAGACCAACCTATCATCATAGGATTTTCATTCCTAATACAATGGCTAGAGAGTATTAGAAAGTCTTGACTTGATGACTTGCAATCTTCAATTGCTGATTCCAGATCCTTGTTCTACTTTGTCTGTTCTAATCCTTTCTTGATCTAATATTTCTCTCCTTGAAATTTTGATACTCTATTCTTGATCAACTAAATTTTGAATTGTTGTTCTTCTCTTTCTAAGTCTTTACAGCCCTCTGCACTTCGCTAGCATTCTCCCATAATCTCTTTCTCATGCACACACATAATGGGTTTTTTTCCTCCTTTTAAAGGATTCAAAGACTTAGGGTTAGGTATGAATCTAAGATCAAAATTCATTCTTCTTTTCCTGCTCAATTCTTTCACTTTTCTTATTGGTTGCTATGTTGCATAAAAATGTAACTAAAGAAATAACACTAAGCAACTAATGTACATTCCTACATTATCATGCAAAACCTCAAAATATGAAAGAAGACATGTAAATGAACAACATGAAACAAACAAGAGTATTAGTGAAATCAAAATAACACATATGCAAACCTCATGAAACCATCAAGTCTAGATGATTTCATTGCTCATGGGATGTGGTTGCTCACAAGTCCAGCAGCATAACAATAAGGTAGATAGTGCTTTTGAAAAATGAGGAGAGGGCTATCCATTTATAGGAAAATGAATGCAACGGACAGTTGAGATTGAATGCAAGATGGAGGGCTAAGATCTCTCAGGATCGATGAGGTACCAATGAGGTGGAGGCCAAGTAGACTCCACATGGATTAGGGTTTTGACCATTCAAAGGGAGCAATATGCTTACATGTGTGAGCAACCTTTGATGGTGACATGATCAATGAGGTGTGAGAAGCATGGCTTCTCACACATGTGTGAGACAACTTGATTCTCATGCAAGAGGACAAGTGTGCAAGAGGTGTGAGAAGGCATGGCTTCTCACACATGTGTGAGACACGTTGACTCTCATGCAAGAGGACAAGTGTGCAAGAGACATGCAAGACATGAGGGATGAGGAAAGTGTGAACATCTCTCACACATGTGTGAGGATTCCTCACACATGTGTGAGAACACACTTAGGATTAAAAAGAGATTAGCTAGGATGATTAGGAAAAGAAAGCATGATTAGGAAGTGGGTAGGTTTAGCATGATGGCTTAGGTCAGAGTAGTGAGGTTAGGTGAGGGTTAAATGTAGGATCCATGTGCTCAAATAGGATTAAATGTAATATTTAATTCCTAGTGGTATTAGGCAAGGAATTAATTAAGTAAACAAAGTACTTAATTAAAGGGGATGGGTTACGATGCAAGTGGGAAGGCTAGGATTTAAATAAAATATAGTTTATTTAAATCAAGGAAAGACAAACATAATTAAATAAATGTAAAATTTATTTAATTAAGGTAGGGGAATTAAATAAATAATGAATATTTACTTAATTGGCTAGGAATAGGTTTTGGACAAATTTAGGTGTCTACAGTTGCATGCTTTCTCCATTTTTCTTATTGGCTGCATGCTGATTACATAGGTAATGCAAAAGATTTTATCCTATCTTCAAGATCCTTTGAGATTCATTTTGAGTCAGCTCAAAAATGGTTTACATCTAAGTTTGTGAAGGCACAAACACATATGGTGATTTTGTGTTACTCAAGACTTACTAATTGCTGATGCTCAACGCATATAGGAATTCTGTCTCACTTAGCTCCTATAGTAATTCTATTTCACTTGAAATATATACTTTCCTTGACACCTATAGTCACTCAACATCACTTATCACTCAACACATGATACTTCCTTATCACTTGAAGTTCACTAAGGACCTATTGAATTTTTGGCTTAACACATACTATAGCTTGGCATCTGTATTATACTCGGCATCAACTTAAGAATTGGTTAAGTGTGTTTACACTCAATTGTCAAAACCAATCTAAGACCAACAGATGATTGATATTGCTTCATCTCTCAACTATTTCAAAATTTGACGAAGTCAAAGATTGTGGGAATACTTATGAAATAAGGATCAAGCTAAAAGCCATATATTGAGGAGATGATACTATAAGAAGAACTAAAGTTGAAAGTCTTAGAGGAAAATTTGATCAACTAAAGATGAGAGAAGATGAGAACATTGCAAAGTACAATGATAGAATCAAAGCCATTATTTGTGCAATCAAAGCTTTAGGAGGAAAGATTGAAGATGAGATAGTGATAAGTTTCTTAGAACACTTCTATAGATGAAATCAGAGTATCAACAATTCAAGAAATGAGATGCAATCCAAAGAATGATATAACATTAGATGTAGTAGTTGGAAGATTGACAAAATTTGAGCTAGATAACTATGATAATTATGTTCTTAGTTCTAGCAATCTTGAGTCTACATTTGAAGCCAAGTTGTCACTCAAGAAGAAAGCTAAAAAGTCAAAAGCCAAATTATCTAAAACTAAAGAGGAAGATAGTTTTGATAGTGATCTTGAAACTATTGAGGCATTACTTGCAAGAAGGTATCCCAAAGGCAAAATAAAGTACAAAGGTTAAATTCCTTTGATCTATTTCTCTTGTGAAGAAGTTGGACACATTACTACAAGATATCCAAATATAGAAGAAAAGAATGAAAAGAAGTACAACAAGTACAAAGGAAAGAAGGATTTTAAGAACTTCAAGGACAAAGGTAAGAAATCTTGTTTTATGGCTAGAGATTTGAATTGTAGTAATGATGATGAAATGGTATATATTGCTATAAAAGATGAATTTGATGATGAAGGAGATTAAATGGCACTTATCTCTCATGTTAGCAAAAATGATACATGGATTATTGATAGTGGTTACTCACATCATATGATTGGTGACAAGCTAAATTTTGAACATATGGAACATTATGATGGTCGAAGTGTGAGATTTGGAAACAATGAACCATGTTACATAAAGGGAAAAGGTTGTATGTCACTAACCAATGAACTTAGATGTGATAATGCTTATTGGGTTAGAGGAGTAAACCATAATCTACTAAGTGTGGCATAACTGAATAACATTGGATTCAAAGTAGAATTCATGAATGGGAAGGCCAAGCTACTAGATGGAAAAGGAAATGTGATTGGTTTTGGTAATCAAACAAAAGGTAACCTATTCTACCTAGATCTCAGTGAAATTTCATGTTTCATTGCTCAAGTAGAAGAAAGATGGTTATGGCATAAAAGGCTATGTCATGTGAAATTTGATAGTCTGATTAAGATAAGAAAAAACAAAAGAGTAAGAGGTATTCCTAGTTTGAGGAAACTTGATATGGGCCTATTAAAAAACTATCAAATTGGTAAGATGGGGAAGACAAGTTTCAAAAACAAAAACTATCATTCAGAAGAAGTCTTGGAGCTGGTTCATACAAACTTATGTGGACCTATTGGAATAGAGAGATATTATGGAGGTAAGAATTTTATTCTTTTTGTTGATGATTATTCTAGAACAATGATAGTAATGTAACTAAAAGACAATTTTGGAGCATTTCAAAAGTTTAAGTGGTATCTAGCAAGAGTAGAGAAAGAAACTAGAAAGAAGATGAAGTGTTTGAGATCAGATAGAGGTGGTGAAATCATTTCCAATGAATTCAATGAATTTTTCATTGAAAGAGAATTAAAAGAAAAGTATCAGCCCTTGGTACACCACAAAAAAAAGGTATAGCTAAAAAAAGGAACATATCCACCATGGATTGTGCAAGAACTTTGAAAATATAAAAGAACATTGCGATCAAATACAGGAAGGAAGCAATTAGTACTGTAGTGCATACATTGAATAGAGTACAACTAAAGAAAGACTCAAATAAAACTCCTTATGAACTATGGTATGGCTAAAAACCTAATGTAAGTTACTTGAAAGTATTTGGTAGAAAATTCTATATTTTGAAGGAATCTAGGAAAGGTAAATTTGACATCAAAGGTGATGAAGGCATATTCCTATGATACTCTTGCAAAAGTAAAGCATATAAATGTTTGAATTTACCAACTCATAAGATCATAGAAAGTTCACATGTGAGAATTGATGAGTTTGCAAAAAAGAGTGAAGAAGAAGACATCAAAGAACTTGAGAATTACAAGAAGTTTGTCTACTATGAACCTGATATGTTGCCAAATCCATTTGGAAGTCAACAGACTTCACCTCTTGAGTCCCCAAAATCTCTAGAGGCTACCAAGTTCCAAACAATGTAGCTTGAGTCATAGTCTAAAGGACCCAAGTTGTAGTCAAAAGCTATCAAGTTGTTACTAGAGAAAATTGAGTTTGAAGGACCTGAGTCAAAGATAGTGGGACCTGAGCTTGATATAAAAGATCATGATGAGGCTAGTGGAAAAAGTTCTAAATCCAAAGTACTTGTGTTAGAAATATATGTTAGAAGGCACCATGCACCTAATTAAATCATTGGATACAAGTTAGATGGAACAATGACAAGAAACACATTAAAAGGTACATGTTTGCTTACTAAATTTGAACCTAGATTAGTTAAAGATGCTTTGAATAATGAAATCTAGATTGAACCAATGAATGAAGAGATAGAAAATATTGAGAGGAACAAGACCTAGACTCTTGTTCCTAGACCCAAGGATAAAAATGTAATTAGTACTATGTGGGTTTTTAGAAATAAGCTAAATGAAGATAGAGAAGTTTCCAAAAATAAAGCAAGGTTAGTATGAAAAGGCTATTCTCAAGAAGAAGGTATTGATTGTGGTGAAACTTTTGCTCCTATTTCAATATTAGAAGGTATTAGAACTTTACTACCTTATGCTACACATAAAGGATTTAAATTTTATCAAATGGATGTGAAATCTACATTCTTTAATGAAATTCTTGAACAAGAAGTTTACATAAAACAACTAGAAGGTTTTGTAGATCCTAGCAAAAGGAATATGGTTTATAAACTACAAAAAAAATTGTATAGACTGAAGGAAGCTCCTAGGGCTTGATATGAAAGACTTCATAACTACTTGATAAAGATTGGTTTTCAAAGAACAAATGATAATAGCAGCTTGTATATCAAATAAGGATCAAATAAGAAAATTATATTGACTGAAATATTTGTAGATGACACATTGTTTACTGGAAATGATTACTTATGCAAAGATTTTTAGAAGAGATGAGTAAAAATTTGAGATGTCCATGTTTGGAGGGATAAAATTCTTTGTTGGATTACAGATTCAATAGAAGAAAGATGGTATCTACATTACTCAATCCAAATATATCAAGGATATGCTAAAGAAGTTTGGAATAGAAGATTCAAGACCAATTGGAACACATATGTCTACTGGACATAAGCTTTCCACGAATGATGATTCTAAATAGGTAGATCAGACCACATACAAATCAATGATTGGAAAATTGCAATATGTAGTGCATACAAGGCCTGATATTGCATTAGCAGTTGGTATGGTGGAAATATTCTCAAAAAATCCTAAAGAAAATCATGTGATGACAATCAAGAAAATCATGAGGTATCTAAAGGGTACTGAAGATTATGGATTATGGTATAAGAAAGGAGGCAATTTGGATTTGAAAGTCTTCATAGATGCTGATTGGGAAGGAAGTGTTGATGACAGGAAGAGCACCAGTGGGGGAGCATTTGATGATAGGAAGAGCACCAATGGGGGAGCATTATTTCTTGGTAAAATACTAGTGTTTTGGATAAGCAAGAAGAAGAATTGTATTTCTCAATCTACAATAGAAGTAAAGTGTGTGGCAACAGTAGTTAATTGTTCCAATGTTGTTTGGTTCAAGCAACTGTTGGCTGGTATGAAGATAGAAATCAAGGATCTAGTGGTTATCTTATGTGATAACACTAGTGTAATTAATATATCAAAGAATCCTATGATGCATACCAAGACCAAACACATTGCTATAAAATATCATTTTTTGAGACAAGTGGTACAAGATAAAGAGGTAAGATTGGAATATGTGAATACTAAAGAACAAATTGTAGACATATTCACTAAGCCATTAGCTAAGGATGTATTTTTCTATCTAAGAAGTAAGTTAGGGGTCATTCCCCAATCTAAAGCTCACTAAAATGATGTTTAGTGATGCATCAACCATGGAATTTGAAGATTAGTCAGTTGATGTAGTATTGAAAATGACATATTGCATATGAATTACTACATGAGGTACACTGATATTCACTAAATATTTTCTTTGGCATGAGATGTCAAAGAGAGAGAGTGTGTATCAGATCATAAGAATTTTTGTTTGAAGATAAAAAAGAGAGAGAATGAACTTGGTTTGATATCAAAGAGACAAAATTTGCTATCAGAAGAAGATGTCGAAGATAGAGTTTTCTAACAAAGGTAAAAATTGAAGTTAGAGGGAGTTCACACTGATAGAGGGAGTTCTCATGGATGAGAATAATAATAAAACTAAGGATATTTTCGTTACTTTATTTTGCTCTAAAAATTTCATTGTATTATGACATGTTGTGTTGCCATCAATGCCAAAGAGGGAGATGATTGAAAATAATTGGTTAATTGTGTATTGTCTTTGATGTTGCAAAAATTTATCATATCTTTGCTAGTTAGTGTATGCTGAGCTCACTTGGGTGATGAAGATAGTTTCCTATGTCTACTAAGCATTCTAGATTTTGCCAAGTTTAGAAGATAGTGTCTACCAATTTCACTTGAGTGATAAAGAGAGGTTCATAGAAGTTGAGTGTTAATCAAGCTCACTCAGTTAATGAAGAAAAAGTTGGATGGAACCAACTTGTTAAATGAGCTCACTTAGTTACCAAAGGAACTTTGTAAAGATGTAGTGTTAATTGATTTCACTTGGTTAACATAGGAAAATAATTTTTAAGTTAGTGTATACTAAGCATGGTCGACTAATGAAAGGTTTTCTTGTTTTGGCATATTGAGTTCAATGAATTTTTTTGTTGGTTCTAGTTGACTAAGGAGATGAATATTAATTATTCTAAGTTGTATTCAAGATGACTTTAAAATGTGTATGATATAAGTATAAGGTCAAGTTGAGGATTGAATGTGTGGAAGTGAATATAAATATAGAAGATGCTTAGAGGAAGAAAATTAGAAGGATAAGAAGAATATCCTTGTGAAGCTACAAAGGTACATTTGATCATAAAGGACCAAATATAGAAGCCAAAATTAAGATCTATAATCAGAAATCTAGTTGCATTAGAAATCAAGTCATCTCATTGTTACTCTCTAACTATTGTAGCAATGATTTGAATCTCTTAATAGAGTTAGCTTAACAACTATTTGCAAATCCTCTAACAAGGTGACATTTTTAGATTAAAGTGTTTAAAGACTTCTAGCAAGGTCACTCCTAACAAGGTAATTAAATTCTCTAACAAGGTCACACCCAACAGTGTGTTTTATAACCCTTAACAGGGTTGGCTCCTAATTGGGCTCACTTCAGAAGAGTGAAAATCAGCAACTAGTTACAATTGGTGGCTTTCCCCAAATTGAGTTTACATGTTAAATCTTGGTGTCACTTGTGTTCATGCTATTTTTTAATGTGTATGCAACTAAGTTAAGTAAGATTAATCACAAATAATATCTTAAGATTTGAATTTTCCAAGTTACAGTCGTAATTTTAGTGCTTACCAAGTTATAACATTTACTAGTGTAAATTGAGTGCCTATGTGTTTACTGAGCATCAGTATTTTTAGTGAAGTTTTTGTTCTGTGTTTAAATCTAGGGTATCTAGGATTTATTTTAATGGTAACTAATTCACCCCTCCCCTCTTAGTTACTCCTCTTATATTTCCAACAATGTATCCATCCTTGGATAAAACATCTACAGTTGAAGCCATTAAAAGAGTGAGGTTTCCTCTTTTGTCTATTTGGTTGTATTTGTAGGTCATTTCATAAGTGTTTAACTTATTTTTTGTTGTTGTTGCATTCTTTCTTTATCTTGGTATTCTATAACACTAATATCTTAGTTGATACATTTTGGCACACTCGGTGGGACCCAATCTGTGGGTCATTTATTTCTTCTTTTCAATCCATTTTTCTTGCAAACTAACAATCCAATGTTTGATGTTGTTTAGTATTTTACAAGTGTGTTTTGGTGCTTGTGTAGGCTTGGAGAAGAGTTTGGAAGGAAGATTGATGTTTTGTCAATTTTAAAAAGTGATTTAACCAAAGAAGTAGATTTTTATGGGCCATTTGAGTGATATAAACCTTTTTTTGTAGTTCATTTAAGTCTTCTTTTAGTGCATTTGAACAATACTGTAGTGCCTAGTAAAGCTTTTTGTAGCATATTTTCCATTTTGTCAAGTGCCTAAGAATTCTTTGTTTGGCTCTAGAAAAAAGAACTTGTAATGCTTTTAAAACCTCTTTTAGCACATTTGAAGTTTTCTGTAGCACATCTGAAGTTTTGAGTAGCACATTTGAAGTTATCTACAACACATTTGAAGATATTTTGAGCACATTTTAAGTTTTTTTGTAGCAAAATTAATTATTCCTATAGCACATTTGAATATTCTCATAATGCATTTGAAGATTTTTTGTGACAACAATGTTTTTGCTGCAATTTTCACTTTCTATCCACACTTTGATAATAAAAACACTATAATAGTGCACCCAACACTTGTTGTAGCACATTTACACCTTATTTTAGTGGTTCTTCATATACATTCAATGATTTTGAGTAGTCTTTTTGTGCTTCTAATCTATTCTGTAATGAATTGACAAAAATGGTTCACACAACACCTAGTGAAGTATTTTCTAGTACTTCTATAATTTATTTGAGTGCATCTAACATTTCCTACAGGGCTCTTAATCATTTCTATAGTGCTTTTACAAAATTAAAAAACCCAAAGGTTCTAATTATGGATTTCATCTTTTGTGCAGGTGGTGGAGCATAAGAAATTATTGCTTTTACTAACTATTTCTTGCAAGTTGTCTTTAAAATCATTTATTGGAATTGATTTGCATTCTTAACCATGGTTTTTGAAATCACACTTTCAATTTGGGCTAAATAATTTATCAAACAAATCTTGAATGCAAAGAGCTAAAATTGAACAAAGAAAAGTCACCATATTTCAATTTGGGTACTAAAATTTAATCAAACTCCATCTTGAGTGCTTAAGTAAATAATATTTTTTTTCATGGAATTAATATCTAGAAATAAAAAAAGCTTCAATTTGAGTATAAAATCAACAAAAATACAATTTTGAGTGACCAAGGATAAAATAACCAATTGCGATGAACACTTCAATTTGGGTCTAAAAAGAACATCACAAATCAACACATTTGGCCTTGGTGCTTAAAAAGAGATAATTCAATATTTAATGCCTTAAAAGAAAAAACATCATTATTTCATGTTTTTAAAAATCTTTCATAATTTACTTTCAAGAAAGTGTGAATTTTCAAGTTGGAAAGAATCTTATACACTAAAAACAAGTGCCTTCAATCATAGATAGAAAATCTTAAACTTGAACTTGGAAGGAATACATGTTTTACATGTTTTAAGATGTATTTTTCAATACATCTTTGAGCTATCTTTATTTCCTTGAAAAGTAGATCCATTAATTGCATGATGCATGTACTAAAAGTTGTTAGGATGATTATCCACAATAACCTAGTATTATTTCTAGAGTGTTCTATCCTTTGGAAATTGCACATCCCTATCAGAGGAAAAGCTCAAACCAGTAAAATCCATCTAGCTGGTATATAAATAAGAAATAAGGTAGTATTTTTCTTATCCCCTTAATCTTAGGTGATGTGTGTTGATGGTACCCTGAGGTGGGAAAACATTCCTAGATTTTTGATATGGTTAGCTAGGCTCTTAAGTGAGTGACATGCATACAAACTAATTGGGGGGATGCCATAAATCTTATTATAAACCAAACTAGTAGTCACCTTTTCTCCTTAGTATGTTATTCATGGTGCAAGAGAATATAAGGCTTCTTTGAAGTTACCTGACATTTGTATTTTCCTTGGTATAGGCATAAGGCTACTTGGAATTCATCCCTAAGAGTCATTATCCCTATAGAAGGGGGGGCTTCTATTTTCCATGCCTTAAAGGTTCTTTGACACAAAGCATTTGTCAATTGAATCTTGTATTGACTGACCTCTTAGATTGAGAGGGAAATATCACACTAGAACTAGAAAACATCAAGATGAGATCCTCTTGATAGGCCTAATGAGTAACATATTGAAGCCAAATTGACTTTAAGGATAATGTGCGATTGAATTTCCTTTATTGTGAATTGACCACATGAATGTTTTTTATTCAACATACGCATTTGGTAATATCAAATAATTTTTTGAAAGAGATCATGTAATGCCCCACTTAGAGATTCTTGTGTGTTTCTTGAGACTGATATTGGTTGTAGATTCATATTATCTATGAGGATTCCAATCTGGCCATAGATGTTGAGTTCATGATGTTCAGTGTTTTATTGTGTCACTAAGATTTGTGTATAACCCATACTCCCAAATTTAGGCTGGTTGAGTGGATTCATGATGTTTGATATTTTATTACCTCATTGGCATTTGTGTAGAACCCATACTCCTAGATTTAGGCTACCAGAGTGAGTTCATGATGTTTGGTGTTTGTTTCCTTATTGGGATTCATATAGAATCTATACTCTTAGGTATGCTAGTCGAGTGAGATTGTTAGATTTGTTTTTTTTTTGCAATTATCATATCCAACCCTTGCATTGGTTCCATTGATTATTTTGTGTAGTTGATTGTGCCTACACATGAGCAAATACACATGTATTTGATAGGTTCTTGCAAGACCCAAACTCCTAGATATAGGCCAGTTGTGGGATTGTTCATTTGGGGGTTGGGTTGGGAACCTGCATTGCCTTTGGGCACTCATTGTGTGATGAGCATGGGTATGTAGGGTAGACATGTGAATTAGCTTCTCTAATTACCCCAGGAAACATCTCTAACAAGGTAAATATGAAAGAGTTTCTAATAAGTGATAATTAAATAAATTAATGGGTAATAAAATTAAGATAAGATAAGAGAATACATATATGGGTTGATCTAATGGTATGTTTCTATGTGGGATTTCCAAGGGTTGGTGTTTGTACAAGTTTACTAAGGACATAGTGTGATAGCCTCCCAAGGGAGAGTATTTGCATGATGTTTAGTTCAGGATTTCCAATGCTAAGAAATTTATACTCTACTAGAGTCCCTACATATTTATCCTATAGAGGTTCTATCTAGGGATTTGATGTACTATATTGTCTTCATGATCGTATAGATGTTGGTATCAAGTTCTTTATTGGTACATGTTAGCCATGGATGATTTTATTATGTGATTGTGGTTTGGTCATTATCTCTATGAGAATGGTAAGTGTAGACCTCAGGGTACCACATGGTTAGAAGGTGTACCTACCTATACCACTAGTGGGGATTGGTGTAAATAGATGGTCTTCTTCCAGTTTGAGGCCGGCCTAAGATATTCACTTGGTACTTCAGTGTATTTGGAGTATGTTCTCTTGTGATTTATGTCTTACTTTGGATGAATTTGATATCATTTTTAGATGATGTTTAGTATGTTACTTGATGCATTAACTTATCATGATGTCATATCATATTGCTTAGTTGGGACTTCTTACCATTGTTTGGGATTAGTGATGCTATTGGTAAATTGGCATGTTAGATGTACCTGTGTTTTATGATGTTAATTGATGACTTTTGGCAAGAACAACTTCATGAGACAACTAAAACTATCTTCTGGCAATTTGAGATTCATTCTTAGGGGCATGGCGTGGGACCTTGAGGTCTCATGATGCCATTATGGTAGGGAGGAAATGAGCACAATTAATTTTATTTTGTTACATCTCATTGATAGAATCATTTCAATGTGATATTACTTATGCTTATTTTGTAGATTAGATGGGTGTATGTTATTGCAATGTGTATTTTAGCTTCATTCAAGTTCTTAGAACTACTTTCATGGTCTCGAGTGATCATTCTTTGAATTATGTGGATATACAACTCCCCAATGTGGAGGTTTTATTTTTTTACATATTTGTTCTTGCTTCCTCAATGTCCTGTCAGATTTTGTCAAGTGGGAACAAAAATTTCTCATCTAAGCATGTACTCCCTTGTGTGAGCATGTAATCCCCCATGCATCAAGGAAGACTCTCACATGAGCATTCACTCTCTCATATAGAAAGACAATTCCTTGTGCAAGACTAATGTGAAAACTCACTTGGCTATTGGTGGATACTTGTGTAGAAGTTATCCTAACTCACACAAGTTGGAAGGGCTATTTTATCACATGGGAAATAGTGAGTGTTTTTCCAGAGTTCAAGGATATATCAAATATGGTTTTGATTTCCCTTTTGGGTCATGCATCTTCCCATATTAAAATAGATCAGCTATAATGTGAATATGGTTTCAGTTATCTCTATACTTAAGATATATTTTTATAAATGTGATGATTTATTTGAGATAAATTTTAGACCTGTCTGAGTTAAGATAAAGATTCTAGAAAATTTTAGGGCTTTAGGAATTCAAACTTAGTCAAATTTCATGACTTCAAGATTTGTGACTTATCCAATTTTAGGATTCACCATTTGTCTTTCAACATGGTGTCCATTAGATGAGTGGTTGTAACTTTGAACCCTCATCTTGTGCATAAGCTTTGTTGGTCTCTACTTGTAATTCTTGATTATAATATGATTAGTGGAAATGGACGTGTATGTCTAACCATGCTAGGAACTTTTACTTTTGGTTTTAAAAAGAACATCCCCTTGGTATATTATTCTCATGATTCATGTGATCTTTGGTTTTTAAGTTATGGCTTAGTGCTTGGAGATCTTTGAAAGTGTTTGTAAGACTTTCACTAGTGCAGGTGAACATGTGAGTTTAGCCATGTTCCCTATTCTTATCACCTTGTTTAGATGCTTCATTCTCGCACTTGGTTACTTTATGTTGTTTTTAAGTAGCTTATCTTAGAAAAAAATTATTCAGTGCATGATTTATCCTTGTATTCCAAGGATCTCTGGGTGGGGCATTACAAATCACTTGCTTGTCTCTCTCAAATTTTCTTTTTCCTTTGAGAGATAGTTTTTTCCCCTATCCTATTCATTATTATATATTTTTACCATTATATACCAAATTTTATTAGCAAGTCCATTTGTAAAAGACCTAGGCTTATTTTGCTTCATTTAACTATTATCCAACCTAGGTTATTACTTTATCCTTTAATAGGTTATTACTTCATTTAACTTAGGTTAGGGAATACTTAACATAGTCATTGCTTCAAACTAAAAGTTATAAACTATTAAAAAAATTGAGTCCCCATGTTAGATCTGCATATGAGCAATGTTAGTATGCTAATAGAAACCAAATTTAAATAAAGCTTCTACAAACTAAACAAAATTCATAAACTTCAAGATAGACTAAGATGAACTCTCAATTGAGAACATGAGCCATTAATGGGCTCTCTCAATAAGAAGCTCTCTTGTTGAGTGGCTTTGTCTAAATAGATAGGATGTATGCTCAAGCTTATGCTTCAAAAAGGGCTTCAAATGGAGTTGGAATTTGGGTGTGAGTGTATGGTTTTGATGTAAAATGGCTTCTTAAAATGGCATTATGACTTTACTTCATGGATTGTGTTGTTTTGCAAAGGGGAAGGATCCAATTTATAGGCAAGAGGCTTGAGGGATTGAGGGCTAAGATGCAAGGATGGAAAAAAGCTCATGGAGGGCTTAGATTGCATGAGAGGAGAGCACATGGATTGTGCTTCCTTACAGCCAATCAGGGAGTGACACACGTCATAGGGTGAGAGGATGGAGGAAAGGGGAAGGATGAGTCAAAAAAGGAGGCTCAAGGGATAAAATCTTCATAAAGACCCTCATAATGGCTTGTAAGAGCAATAAAAGGGCTTGGAAGAGTCATTTATGGCCTAGTGGGCTTAATAAAGTTTTATGGTTGGGATATTTTGAAGGAGATGAGAGGAATTTCGACTTGGGCTTGATTAGGAAGGTTTTAATCTTGCTTAAGATTGTGCAAATGATTAGAGGATGGATTAGGATGGTTTAGGATTAGCTTAGGGATAGGCAAGTGGATGGTATTTAATGAGGGTGGGTGAAGGAGGAGATATTTGTTAACTTTGGCTTGGGTTAGTAAGTTTTAACCCATGCTTAGGGAATGTGACAAGGTTAGGAGGGGATTAGGATTAGGTTTAAAGACATCTTCTAGAAGAGTCTAGACTTTGGATGAGGATAAAGACTTTCTAGAATAGTCTAGAACTTCCTAGGATGAGGATGAAGACTTTCTAGAAGAGTCTAGAACTTCTTAGGATGAGGATAATTTAGATTTTAACGAAATAAATAAAGTTTTATTTATTTCAAGGGTTTGGGTTGAGGAGATATTTATTAAATTTTTTTTAATAAACATGAGGATTAATATTTAATCTTAATTAAATATTTTGAGCTGGGATTAGGGGTAGGAAATGATGGGATTAGCCTTTAATCAAAATTAAAGAAGGATTAGAAGATTTTGGAAGAGGTTAGTGGTCTTAAGGAAATTGGCCAAGTTTTGGGCAAAAAATAAATTTTTTATTTATTTTGGGTTTTTTGGTCAATTTATTAATTAAATAATTAATAAATAAGGAAATAATGTTTAAATAAGATTTAAACATTTTTGGGAGGGATTCCTTAATTAAATATTTTTAATTAAGATAAAGGCATTTAATGGCATAAAAATTAATTAATTAATTAAATAATTAATTAATTAATAAATGATGATGTCATCAGAAATTTTTTAGAAAATAAAAATACTTTATTTTCTAAAGGTTTTTAGGTGTCTACAAGATCAACCAAAGTCTAAGTTTAAAAAGGTTAGGCTTAAATTGTTATTAGCATACCAAGAAATAGAAGCATAATGCAAGAAAATAGCACCCAACCCAATAATTGTCAAACTAGATAGAACTGAGAAAGAAGACACTAGAAGCATATTACAAGTAGAGTGGAGTGTAAGATCAATAAATTGAGATCTAAATGTGGATTTAATTCTATCCTTATCAAAAGAATGATTTATGACTGCTACAATTAGATCCATCTTCTTCCTCACATACTTTTCACTTATACAATCACAAAGTTGTCCTTAGGAATCATCATATAAGTCATTATCCCTCTTAGGAATTTATAGATCCATCATCTTTAGAGTATATTTTACTTAGCCAAAAAAACTCTTCCAACCAAATCCTAGATCAAATCCACCATCATCCTCAAGAACTTGGTGTCACTATTTTTAAAGTTGTCTATCCTACATCCTACATACTACATCCATCACACTATCATGACTATCCCTTTGACCATACATTGTCTAGGGTAATTCATTTTTGTCACTAGTATCCTCATTATCTTGATCTATAGGTTGGGACCCACACTTGATTATCACACATCTTCCAAAGGGTCATTAGTCCATCGTAGGTTGACCCATTGATCACATCTTGAGCTTACATATAGGGTAATACCTCTCATACTTTGACATCACTTTTTTGACTCTTTAAGTCATCTAGGCATCACATTCTTAGGATTGAATCTCCCATCATCATCCTTTTCATCATCACACATGTATTGTCCCTTTGCATTTGTCATAAATCTTTAGATCATAGGAAAATCCTTTGCATCATAGGATAGACGTCATCCCATTTTGAAAAGTCTTAGAGAACATATTATACTTTGCACCCACTATCATATCACTTTACATCTCCACTTAGGTGAATTATCATTTCATACCACCCACCACATGATGGATTCTAATTTGATAGAATTTTAACAACCTCTTAAGAGATCAGAATATCTAGGAGTTAGCTAGAAACCATAATTGGAATTTCGAATAACACAATAAGAGGACCAACTAACAAGAATCTAATGTCTTCTCCACTTTGAACTTTACAAAATTTAGGTAGGTATACCTAGGAATTCTCTCTTTATCTCCTTAAAATTCAAAATCTCATCACAGATTCCAAAATAATAAATGATTACCTTATTTTATTCTATTTCTAGGACTATAATAGAGATGATAAATGGATATTTTATCAAACCATAGTACTCTATGAATCAAGTACATGCTTACTTTTAAGATCTACAATAGTAAAACATAAAAGGATTGATTTATAAAATATTTTTTCAATAGAGATATTCCAAATAGATCAATCTTCAATAGATGGCCAGTGCCTTATCTATTGGGATATTCACTTATAGGAATTTGACATCTATTTATAAAATCTATCTTAACACTTTGTGGTAAGAATATCAATATTCATTTCCAGATCTCATTCGTATCAAAATCTTCAATGAAAATCATAGAATTCTTCTAATTCACATTAAACATTTACATAAATCATTAGATTATTGGAAAAAGTAAACTGAAATATAATTCAAAATGAATTACAACTGATTTAAAAAAAAAAAAAAACTTTGCCATTAAACCTTAGAGAATTAAATGGTAACAAAGGAAGAGACAAGATCTAAAAATGAACATCCAACTTTTTTCATCTTTGTATTAATTTCTTTGACAATATACAATTAGATGTCAACTTATATAAGAGAAAGTTCAAATAGCTAAGCATATGTTAACTTTATTTTCATTCTATCTTTAGAAAAAACATATACAATATATTTGGACTGACTCAAGAATGAAGAAGACTTAGTTCAATAGAATGAATCTCAGACCCTCACTCCATATCTTGGAAATAATTTAATAGAATAAGGATTGCAACAAGCTTCAGATTGGAGGACACATGTTAAAAAACAAGATACAACAAATTTTTCATATAAGACAAAATAATTACAAAAGGAATTTTGGAGATAGGCAAAACTAGAACAACTTTCAATCTAGATGTTATGGAT
Source organism: Cupressus sempervirens (assembly GCA_028749045.1). NCBI lineage: Eukaryota > Viridiplantae > Streptophyta > Pinopsida > Cupressales > Cupressaceae > Cupressus > Cupressus sempervirens. Next base: position 764,695,271 of record CM053792.1, on the reverse strand, counting down.
CAACTTTATAGTTTTTAATGAGAGAATACCCACAACAAGTGAATAGTAAAGATAAGGTATCTCTTTCAAATATTTTTCCTCCCTCTTCATGTTGCTTTGTCTTTTCCTTGCACGTTCAATCACTATCTCTAGACCGAATTGCCTTTATGTCAACTATAGCCTCCTAGATCATAATATCTGGTTCTTCATCTAGCTGGGTGGATCCTCTAACAATATTCACTTCATTCAGGAATTTATTCCATTTTGCATCTATCAAGGCTCTAACCTCTACAACTATATTGTTCATGTCTGCCTCTAGCTTGTGCAAAATATCGACTATGTCAAAAACTATTACTATGTCAATTTCACCATTGCTGTAGGCAACAAATCTTTCATGCTTCAAAATGTTGTCAAAAGAATGTGACCATTCCTACAATCTCCTCAACTTATTTTCATCAAAAATAGCTTTCTATATGAAAATAGATGTCCCATTGGCAATGGTATTTATTTTATTATTTATTAATTGTAGCTCACTATAAAAGAATGCATTCAATTCTTTGACCTTGTTTATCATTTTCCTTGTGGAAATGATGGTCTCTTTGGGAAATTATTTTTTCTAAGACAAAATTGGGACTAACCTATCAAATAATGGAATGTAGGGGCCCCACTTAGTGAATAGAGGAGAAATAATGGATAGTGCCTTAGAGCACTTATACTCTACTCCCTACAATGCCATGCAGTTATTGTGGAGATTCTAGGATGCTTGTTTGAGGATATTTATTTTGTGTGAGAGCATGCTTTCCATTATCCTAGCTTCAATTTCTTTTCCTTCTTCTAGCTCTTCCACCTCCATTGATTAATCAACACCCACATTTTCTATATCAACATCTGTTTGGGTCTCTTGATCTTTTACCTCTATTATAGGTTTGGTTACATTTTTCAAAGTTCTCACCTCATTCTTCAGGGCAACCACCTTTTTTTCTAGTTAAAAAGTCTTCCTCATTTCCTCCGCATACTTCTTTCTAGTCTCAATGGATATGCTGTAAGTTTGAAACAACTTTTCTTCCATCATATCCATTTTTCTCTTCCCCATTAGTGAAACAATTTTCATCATATTGTGAATCTAGTCACCTGATGTTGTAGTGACATTCTAGAATATCACATTACAATGGGGTGAGTGCTTGACTTTCATCAATGTTGTCTTGTCAAATTCAAGGGCCGTATTCCATATTGCCATTGTTTTGGAGTCAACATTAAACCCAAACCCTTATAATTCTCCATCAATATTGTCTCCTCAAATGAGACATATGTACTTTGTCTTCTTATTTGGTATAGCATAAAAGATGAGCTAAGATCCCATCCAAGGAAGAGAAACATCCCACTTCTCTACACCAACTCTCTAGCCTCATCAACAATGAGAGTCTCACTATTTGGATAATATTCTTGTAGCTTGTGCACTATTTTAGCAACTTTCTCTTGTGAGTCTCTTGGTTGCAACTATAGAGTGAGTTCATTTTATTTAATCTTAAACAAAAAGGACTTGAACTCCTTAGAATTTATGAAGTCATCATCCTTCATAAACTCTTGAGCTTAGATTAATTTATCATCTAGGATCCATGCCTCAAGCTCAAGTATATTTGGGATTTTTTCATTATAGAAAGCTATAGAATTAGAATAAAGGTAAAACCTATGCCATAATGTAGTCTACAATTGTATTGGAAAGTTTTCTCCATTTTCCTCTATCCCTTTCATGAAATTAGGACTGATGTGCCCTATATTCTTATAAAGAATGATATGCATCTATAATGAGTAGTGGTGGAATTTTAAGTTCCCCATCTCTCCCCTCTGAGTAATAGTAATATCATTTTGCAAAGCATTTATAATATGGGTCACAAAATCATGATCTACATTATGATGCAAATCCTATATTAGTAGGGCCATGATGTATACATTTTTAGGAACATTCATTGTACCATCCAACCCTATCACCTCATCTATTACAAATATAGTAAATTAGAGGTATCTGCTGAAAATATCCAAGGGCATGAGGTCTCCTACCTTCTTTGGGAGCTCACCCCTTTCCTTTTTGGATTTGGGAATGTGTCTTCTCATGACCCTACCAGTGAAAAATATTTTTTAGTTCTTGAAGGTCTCATCTATTTTCTCTTGGTTAATTATCTTTGTCATAGGTTCTCTCACATTGAAGACTTTGATGAATGTCTCCCTACCCAAGCTATACAGTAGACTCATATCCTTCCTATGAAATCCATGAGTTGTAGGATTATATGCCTTTATCAAGGCCTTCACCAAATCTACATCTATGATCACCTCTAGCATAATATCTTTTCTATGTTCCAGTTGCAAGGATTTGAAATTGGTGGCTCACTTAAGTTGTTATTATAAAAATACTAGAATATCTCATTAGCATTGGTTTTTGACACTTTTGCATCTTTGCAGAAACTATATGCATCTTTGAAAAGATGAGAATTTATTGTCTAGGAATTTGATGATCCTAGTAGGAAGTAAACCCACTCCTCAGTATAGAGGTTGGCTAGCTTTGCTTTAGACTTCTCAGTACCTTGAGTGACTTCTTATATGTTGACTTGTGCTATCAGTTTACCCTCTTTTTGTGCCATTTTTCTCTGATTTCAGTTACTTCAAGCACTTCTTCTACAACTCAAATCTCTTGAACAAATTCCCACACAATTTTCTTTTTGGCTCTAAAACTTTGTAAATGTTGTAATTGGAAATCTATTACATCATCTTTTAATAGCAATTGAGCATAAGAATAGCATTGGTGGCATCTTTAACTCAACATGCATGAGAATTTTCAAAAAATTAGAAGAGCATCATAATATGGTTTTACAACACTCATACTTCTAGTGTTCTAAATCCTCTTTTATTCTTTTTTCTAATGATACCTCTCTTTTTGGAAATTATGAGGTTACAGCAATCATTTTACTATTTAAGTCTCATGCTACAACCATGCAAACATTAGGCAACTATGAGCTATTCATGGCCTCACAAGGCTTATCTTCTAACTCCCAGTTCTTCTTGTAACTGCATGAAATACTTTATCACAATATCGATATCTATTTTCATGCTTGACCTTTAAACCTTGTGAAAGAGTGAAACCTTCTGAAACACCTCATCACTACTTCAAAGGTTCCTTTTCTCTTTATGCTTTTAACTGCACAACCAAGAAAATACTACTATCGCATTTGGTCACTGCTTCATAGGTTATTTTTTTCTTTGCGCTTTTAACCATGTGATTGAGTGACCAACCTTGACCTTTTTATCTTTTAGCTGTATCACATGATCATGCCCTTTTCATTTAACTATATCTCATAGGCTATGAAACTACAAACACCACCAACCACACCATTTGTGCTTGAATTTAACATTAGCATTTGAAGCTAGGGACCACACAATACATGTAAAGACTAAGTGATCGCTATGTCACAAGTTCATTTTCAGCTTATGGCTTTAACTGTGTGATCATGCAATAAAGTACCTCATTCATACACTTTGACTACTTCACTAGTTCACAAATATTCAATTAACTATATCTTTTAGACATGTGAATATGCAATCAAAAAGATCACTAGGTTATGACTTAACTTTATCCTTTATCTTCTAATCACCCAACCACATGATCAAAGATTACTTCATAAGCTCTTAACCCTTTTTTCCAATTCATAGTCTCTATTTTATTTAATTGTCTTAACAACATGATTGTGTGATCAAGCCTTACACTCATATACCTTGACTACTTTGCCAATTCATAACTATCTTTCAAAATGCATGCTTAAGCCACTCAAATGAGTAGTAAAAAAAAAATCATAACATGCTAACTATTTTGCTTCATTGGAGCATTCTTACTTAACTAAAACCTAATCCATGTGACTACATGACCAAAGAGAATGCCAGGTTTCTCCCTCATGCTCACCTTGTAAGGTTTATGTTGCAAAACTACAAACATCCTCCTAAACCTTAGTCACACCATCGCACCATAAACCTTTATGCTACACACAATTTATATCTCTTGATGCATCCATGTGTCTTATCTTCAAACTACTATGAGGTTAGTAATTGAGCATTAATCATTATTTGCATGATTGATAGTTGAAACTCTAACTTCATACTTGACTGTGCAAAGCTGTGAAAGCCCATCACTTAATTGTGTTATGGCTTCATGATTTGGATCAACCATTTGTAACTAATTGTAGTGACCAAGAAGACACTAAGAACTTGAATGTGTCACACCTTAGCACCACAAAAGAGTCATAGGCTTAAAAAACTAGTGATAGAGTGATAACCTTTCATCATATGGTCAAATCTTAAAGTTTAAAAAATATTCTAAGAGTGCGAAAAATTATTTAAAACAAGGAGGTTTGTAACATAATAAAACACATACAAATTATGAGACTAGGGTTTTTCTAGTGGAATACTGTGCATTTGAAAATTGAAAACCTTAATTACAAAAATGAAAACTAGATTATCATAATAGGTTCTTAGCATTTTTAACATGGTGAAAATATAGGCCAACACCAAACATATAAACAAATATAGAAGCTAGAAGAAAGACACAGATTTAAATCCTAGCAATGGTGTAGATAATGCACAACCCAATCGAGAGGCTCCCATCATCACAAATGGTCCACCTCCCCAAAATATAAAATATTTTTGACCTATTGTACTCCATCTCTACTATTCAAAAATTTGTGTTTGCACTCCATCATTTCCTATCTGATGGGAACTTATAGTTTGACTTGTCTATTCACTTTGAGTGTTGGGAGCATCATCATCCACATAGATGAATGTACTATAGTCTTCAAGTTCTTTAATACATGAAGTGTCATCTATTTTTTCAAAGCCATCAACTCTCACATTTTCACTTTCCACAACTTTGTTAGTGTTAGAATTTGAACAATTTTTCTTTTAGTGGAATAACCTAAGAATATGCCTTCATCCCTTTTTGCATCAAGATTTCTTTTCTTATTATCTTTTGGTATATAGAATCTAGTACCAAATATTTTGAAATATTTAACATTGGGAGCATAGCCATACCATAGTTCAAAAGGTGTAGCCTTAGTACCTTTCTTGACTTGAACTCTATTTAGGATATAGACAATAAAACTAACCACTTCCCTCCAATATTTTTGACATGTTCTTCTCCATCATTAGTGTTCTTGCATAGTCCATTAGTGATCTATTTATCCTTTCATCTCTCCCATTCTGAGGATGGGTCCTTGGTGCTAACATCTATATTTTGATTCCTCTATCATTGCAGAATATATTTAAACCTAGTGAGATGGATTCAACACCTTTGTCAGATATCAAACACTTCAAACTCTTCACTATTTCTTTTTCAACGCTGGCTATATACCACTTAAATAACTAAAAGCATCAAATTTATCTTTAATAAACATCACAATCATTATTATAGAATAGTCATCTACAAATAGAATGAAATATTTATCTCCACAATAACTTTTAACACCAATTGGTCCATATAGGTTAGTATTAATTGTTGAGCTATCGTTTTGCATGATTCTTAATGAAGGGAATCGTTTTGAAATCCTCTCTTGAAAAGACAATCTAGGAACAACTACAAGGTTCTAAGTGATCTTGTGACCTATTGGAATCCATTCAATTGAAGATAAATGTATTTTTTCATAGGGAGGCCTTTGCTGGTTCTAAACAATTCAGATAAGATTTTAAATATGCTTGCTATCTCAAAAGAATAACCACACACAAAAAAAGATATTTTTTTATATTTTTATATTTTTTATGCAATCTAACAATGCAAGTATATGAATTCATAATTTAACCAAGGATTTAGTAAAGAAAACAATGAAGATAGGGAAACAAGAAATTTAAGAACATAACATGAAAATTAAAATTCTAATAGAAATAAGCCACAGAAACAACATGTCTGCAAGTTAAACCTTTGAAAAGATTAGTAGGTAACCAATAAAAATAGGAGCAGTGCTTTCTTAATTCCACTAATGCAATCATCAATGGGAACTCAATAATCATAAGATGTTTCACTTTTCATCAAATCAAAAGGCCACAAAAAGTGCGCTCATGTGAGACAAAAAACTATGTAGAAACAATGAGAGTGATCTCTTCTTGAACTAAGTACATCCAAAAAATTTGTAGACCTATAGCAAACATCAAAATTAAAAGATTGCACAACCAAAATAACACAATAAAACTATTGGCTCAATTACATTCCATGAACATACATTCACAAAATATAATACACTTAGGCAACAATCACTACACTCCAAATGTGAGCAACAAAAGCATATATTATTGCATCAAAATAATGGTGGCCTAGAATACATATTACATTCCTAAATTTCTAAGAAATCTTCTCCTCAATATTTTTTGAGAGCGATAGATCTCTCTATGCAAACATATACTTCTATACTAATAAAATAAAACTATTTATGTACAAACTAACTCTCTAACTAGTGCTAAGTAGGACCCCATCCATATTTATATAATTAAATGGATGCATGAGCCTTTATATGTCTTAAAACAAAGAAAACATGAGAAAATAAGAAGAAGAAAGCCTTTAGGTGATGTAGGAGTGTCTGGAAGTGCCAAAAATAGAAGCTCCATGTTCACTAGGTGTCTGTATGAGCTAAACTGCCATCAAAATGCAATTCTGATGCATGGGAAGCTCTAAACTTAGAAATGGTAGTTATCTTTCAACGTAACTTTTAATTCTTCAAAACTTCTGGCACACCTCTAAAAAAGTACACCTGTGCACCTGGCACACATGTGCACTTGGCACACCTATGCACCTTGGAAGTAGTTTCAAAAAATGAAAAAATTCACTAAGTGTCAAAATTGAAATTTTAGCTTTTAGGTTTTGTTTCCCTTTATACCAAAGCTATGTCTGGGTATTTGCTCTTGAATTTCTCAATAATCTTGGTGACTTGATGATGTTGGAGCATCTTGGGTGTAAGAGAAATCTTGCATCACCCAAAAATATTTGTACTTCAGTATTTTCTATTTTAATAAGGACTAGTAGACTGGGTGGTTAGTATTTATGGGAACTTGCTATTTTTAGTAAGTTTGTCATATGAGCTTAGAATGCTCTCATTTTCTATAGGAAGGTTCATTTTAAAGTTGTAAGCCTACCATAAAAATCCATTGCTCAAGCATAAGTATTAGAGAAGTTATTGAATATTTTAGGTGGAAAAATTTGTTGAAAAATCTTTAGGCTCATTGTTGGAGACCTTAGAGTGCCTGGATGAGGCTTGAAAACTCGATGGAAAAGTGCTAGCACTGTTCCAAGCCTATAGATTAGGAGTTGGCCTGAAAAGTGGTTATAATAGCCAATCGAAGCAATAGTTCATGAGTTATGGCCTTCAAAAGTTGGGCTACCAAAATCTCTAAAATAATTTGTCAAAGATGTATTTGGCCGATCCTATGTGGATTGTAAGGGTTTGTTGGCCCTAGGTATTAAGTTTGTGCATCTAGAACCTTCCTGGGTGGCATTTAACTACCTATTTAAGAAAAACCCAAACATTATCTAGGATAGCTCTAGGTGATAGTTGATAGCCTATCTTGCAAATTATAGTATTGAAGGTGGCCATATGGGTTAGCATATTGTACTTATTAATTTTTTAATTCTGCATTTGTGTCATAAATAAGAAGTCCATATTTTGTTCTCACATTTGCTATTATTTCTTTGTTTCTGTTATGAGTTTATGGTACTAACAAAGAGCACCTTGCATCAAGTGGTATCAGATCTAGAGTTCTTGAGTGTGTGGATAGATCACTGACTATGAGGTAGTTCACACCAGGATCATGGTTTGGGCTAAGCATGTAGATAGATTGTTGATTGCGAGGCAGTTTGCACTAGGGTTTTAGCAAAAGTGCGAAAAGGCCTCCACAAAGATATCATGGTGAAAGAGATATAGGTGTTACACCTGAGGATTTTTGAGCCCTCCAAAGAAAACTACAAGTATTAGAAGAACAAATGCATAGAGGAATGAATCTTCCCATAAGAGATGAAAGAAAGGATGAGGATGAAGTCAAAGAAAATGCTGAAGCAGAGGTAATTCTAAATCTAGAGGAAGAGAGGCTTTTTAGGGCCATCTCCAAGATTGGAAAAAGACCTAAGTTTGAGGTTCCCATATTTTTTAGGAAATCTTAACCTAGAGGAGCTGATCGATTAGATCAATGAACTAGACAAGTACTTTAAGGATGAAGATATTGAATATCCTAATAGGGTCAAGTTTGCAAAGGAAAAACTAAAGGGACATGTGAAGATCAAGTGGTAGGAGGTTCAGTTGGAGTGAAATAGAAAGGGAAAGGACAAAATTACTAGATGGGATCATATGAAAGATAAACTAAAGTGACAATTCATTCCTATGGATTATGAGGTTGATCTATTGAAGAAAATGTAAGGGTTGAAGCAAGTGGGAAAATCTGTTCAAGAGTACATCAAAGAGTTCTACCAAGTTCTCATTAGAACTGGCCATGCAGAAGTTGATAAGGAGAAAGTTGCCCATTATCTTAATGGGTTAAGGGCAAGCATTTAGGATGAGCTATGTCTGGTTTGAATGAGTAGTATTGAGGTGGCATACCAATTTTCCCTAAGAGTTGAGGAGAAACTGAGCAAGAAGTTTGACAATAAGAACAATGGAAGAGATTGTGGTGGAAGATCTAGTGGATGATCTTATGGTGGTCATAATGATGATCAAAAGAACAAGGATGCAACTAGAAGTAGTAGTCAGGACTAGATAGGAAACAATTTCAATCATTTCCATGATCAGAATAATAGCGATCAGAGAGGAAAAGGTAGAGGACAAGGATTTGGAAGAGGAGGCTTCTATGGAAAATGTTTTCACTACAGAGAAGAAGGGCATAGAGCATTTGAATATACCCAATTCCAAGGAAGGAAAGATCAAAGAAAAAAAGGTTAGGTGAGAGTTACACATGTTGATGAAGTTGCTAGATCCTCACATTCTAAAGATGTTGAGAGAGGAGAAGTCCTAGTTAACCAAAGAGTCTTGCTAAATGGTGAGAATGAACCTGGACAAAGAAGGAGCTTGTTTCACATAAGGTGTAGATGTGAAGATAAGTGTTGTGATGTGATCATTGATAGTTGAAGTACTAACAATCTAGTGTCAAAAATGATGTACACCAAGTTGAAGCTGAAAAGGCTTAAACACCCACATCCATACTGCATTGCTTGGGTGCAAGATGACCATAAGGTCATGGTCAATGAAAAATTCTCAGTGAAGTTCAAGATTGGAAGCTACCAAGATGAGGTACTATGTGATATCATACCTATGGACATATGTCATGTGTTGTTGGGTAGGTCGTGGCAATTTGACAGGTATTCTATACATGATGGGAAATAAAATACCTACACTTTAAGGATAGAATGAAACATAAGCCAAAGTTGTTGAAGGATAAAGAAGAAAAGGTATGTTATGTTGCTATAATATGTTTTGTTGATGGAAAAGAGTTTCTTAAAGGTATGAAGCATGAGCATATGTTTTTTTCTATAATTCTTAAAGATAGTAAAGAAGAAGTAGAGGAGGTACTTGTAGAAGTTGCAAATATGTTGAGAGAGTTTTCTAATATAGTATCAAATAATGTACTCAAAGGATTTCTCCCACTGAGGAAGATCAATCACTAGATGGATTTGGTTATAGGAGCTAGTTTACCAAACAAGGCAACACACAAAATGACACAACAAAAAGTGAAGAGTTGAATAGGAAAGTTCATGAGTTGTTATAGAAGGGGTTGATTCAAGAGAGTTTGAGTCCATGTGTTGTACCAGCAGTATTAGCATCAAATAAGAATGGAGAATGGAGGATGTGAATAGATTCTCATGCTATCAACAAGATCACAATAAAGTATAGATTTCCATTGCCAAGGATGGATGATATTATGGACTATGTGAGTGGAGCTCAATATTTCAAAAAGATAGATCTAAAGAGTGGATACCATCATATTCATATCAGAGAAGGTGATGAGTGGAAGACTACTTTCAAGACAAGGGAAGGACTGTATGAGTGGTTAGTTATGAATTTTGGGCTAACTAATGCATCAAGAACTTTCATGAGGCTCATGAATGAGGTACTAAAGGAGTTTCTAGGTAAGTTTGTCATTATTTACCTAGATGATATATTAATCTTTAGTAAGACATTAGAGGAGTATTTGATTCATATTCACAAGGTGTTTGATAAGTTGAGGGAAGAAAAGTTACTGATAAACCTAAAGAATTGTAGTTTTGCAAAGAAAGAGTTGGTGTACCTAGGATTTGTAGTGTTGGGATAAGGTCTAAAAATGGACCCAGAGAAAGTGAAGGCTATCCTTGAATGGCCTACTCCAAAGAGTATGAAAGAGGTAAGATCTTTTCATGGATTGGCTACATTTTATACAAAGTTCATAAGAAGTTTTAATAGTATTTGTGGACCCTTGATTGAAACAATGAGAGGGGATAGAAAAGAGTTGAAGTGGACTATAGGAGTAGATAAGAGTTTCAATTTGTTGAAATAGAAAGTTACCGAGTAGCCTAATTTAGCACTTCCTAATTTAAACAAGGTTTTTCAAGTAGACTGTGATGCTTGTGGTACTACAATAGGAGCTTTTTTGAGCCAAGAAGGTATACCTGTTGCTTATTTCAGAGAAGTTGAATGATGCAAAAAGAAAATATTATGTTTATGATCAGGAATTTTATGCTATAGCTCAAGCATTGAAGAAGTGGAGACACTATCTTCTTCCTAAAGAGTTTGTTTTGTATACTAATCATCAAGCTTTGAAATATTTGAATAGTCAAGGAAAATTGAACCAAAGGAATTAAAAGTGGGTTGAGTTTTTGCAAAGTTATACATTTGTTTTGAAACAAAATAGTGGGAAGTCTAACAAAGTTGTAGATGCTCTTAGTAGAAGAAAACTTTTGCTAATGGAAATGCAGATAGAGGTGGTTAGGTTCAAGGAACTCAATACTTTGTATCTAGATGACCCTAATTTTGGTTAAGCATGGAAGGCTTGTATAGAACTTGTTACACTTGATAGGAAAAAGTGGTTGGATTTCATGATACAAGATAATATGTTGTTCAAAGGAAGCTAGTTGTGCATTCCCAAAAGTTTAATGAGAGAGAATCTCATCAAGGATAAGCATAGTGGAGAATTGGCTGGACATTTTGGCAGTGATAAAACTATAGCCTTGGTTGCTGAAAATTATTATTAGCCATAGTTACAACAAGATGTGATGAAGTTTGTAGAAAGTTGTCGAGTATGTCAGATGGCAAATAGAGTTAAGTAGAATACAAAGTTGTATCAACCATTACTTGTACTAGAGAAGCCATCAGAAGATGTTAGCATGGATTTTGTTCTTGGATTACTAAGGACACAACATGGGTATGATTCTATTTTTGTGGTGGTTGATAGGTTTTCAAAGATGGCACATTTTATTCCTTACAAGAAGACTAGTGATACTATTCATATAGTGGAGTTGTTTTTCAAAGAAGTGGTGAGATTACATGGTCTTCCAAAGAGTATAGTTTTAGATCGAGATACCAATTTTTTTGGGTATTTATAGCATACATTGTGGAAGAACTTGAAGAAAGATTTGAAGTTTAGTTCATCACATCATCCACAAACTGATGGATAGAGAGAAGCTTTGAATCATAGTTTGGGAAATTTGCTGAGATGCTTGGTTGGAGATAAACCAAAATGATGGGATATGATTTTACTATAGGTAGAATTTTCATATAATAATTCTGTCAACTAGAGTACTAGTAAATCACCATTCCAGATTGTATATGGGTAGCCACATAAATTCTTCTGAATTGAAGTAGTTGGATAAATGAGAGATAAGTAGTGCTGAAGTAGAAGATTTTGCTGAACATTTAAAGAATGTCCATGAGGAGGTGAGAAGGCACATCATAAAGATGAATACATAGTATAAGGCTAAGGTAGATGTGAAAAGGAGATAAAAGTAATTTTAGGTTGGAGATGAAGTCATGGTTCATTTGAGAAAGGAGCATTTTCCAGTGGGTACATATAATAAGTTGAAGATGAAGAAGTTTAGACTGTGTAAAATAGTGAAGAGGCATGAATCTAGAAATGCATATGAAGTGGAGTTGCTTGCTGAATTGAATATTTGACCGGTATTTAATATTTTAGATTTGATAGAGTATTATGAAGGAGGTGATGGAGATGAAGTTACATAAGCACAGTGGAGCATTCTAGTAGCTAGTTTGGCTACAAAGGAGATTGAGGAGATACTAGATAGTAGTGTTGAAAAAAGTACTAGAAATAGAACTTATGGGGAATATCTAGTCAAATGGAAAGGGAGACTAGTTGAGGATTCATAATGGCTAGCAAAGGAGGAGGTTAACTATCTTGGTTTTTCTTTTAACACTTGAGATGTGATGGGGTCACTTATCAAATTACCCCAGGTGTCTGATGTAGGAGCATCCTGGGTGTAAGAGCAATCTTGCATCACCCAAAAATATTTGTATTTGAGTCTTTTCTATTTTAATAAGGAATAGCAGACAGGGTGGTTACTATTTATAGGAACTTGCTATTTTTAGTAAGTTTTTCATATGAGCTTAGAATGTTCTCATTTTCTATAGGAAGGTTCATTTTAAAGTTGTAAGCCTACCAAAAAATGTCATTTCTCAAGCACAAGGATCAGAGAAGTTATTGTAGATTTTTGATGGAAAAATTTGCTAAAAAATCTCCAAGCTCATTTTTGGAGGCCTTAGAGTGCCCAGATGAGGCCCAAAAACTTGATGGAAGGGTGCTAGCATATTTGCAGGCTTGTAGATTAGGAGCTAGAATTTCTAAAAAGTGGTTATAATATCCAATCAGAGTAATGGTTCGTAAGTTATGGCCTTTAGAAGTTGGGCTACCAAAATTTCTAAAATAATTTGTCAAAGATGTATTTGGATGACCCTATGTATATTGTTAAGGTCTGTCAGCCCTAGGTATTAAGTTTGAGCATCTAGAACCTTCCTAGGTAACATACAACTACCTTTTTAAGAAAGACCCGAACATTGTCTAGGATAGCTCTGGGAGATAGTTCATAGCCTATCTTGCAAATTATTGTACTGAAGGCACCCATGTGGGTTAGCATATTATACTTATGAATTCTATAATTCTACATTTATGGTGTAAATATGAAGTCTATAATTTGTTCTCACATTTTCTATTTTTTCTTTGTTTCTATTATGAGTTTATGGTACTAATGGGGAGCACCCTGCATCACTTGAGCTACATCTAGAAAATCTAAGACTTCATACTTGTCCTTTACTTCTTGCCTATAGTTTCCCACCTTGATGCGAGTCTCCAAAAAACTCTGAGTTTCACATCTAAATCTAACAATGCTTCTTTAGTTCTAAACGTTTGTCTAATGTCATCATCATTAGAAGCTTCTTCATAAGTTTTCTAGAATTGCTCAACTACTACCTCTTCAACTATCAATTTTTCCCTTGAATCATCTTCAAAAATGTCTAAACATGCTCACTATAATGTTTCTTTACCTCCAAAATTTTCTCTTGGGTTTGATCCTTGAGCTTATGATTCTCTGCACATAATGTTTCCATTACTTTATTTTCATTCGCAATCTTCTCTATCCAAGCATCAATCTTATCTAAATCTTCTACCATATATACCTCGATTAATATCTGATACCTTTGACCTTTAATCAACAATAGTTCTTGTACATCCTTGCCCTAGGTATATACTTCATCCATTAAACAAAAATCTTGGTTCAAAATGACCACTAGCCTATTCACATTATCCTACATATGGTGTAGTAGCTTAAGATTTCCCTATATAATCTCCACACCTTTCTCTTCAAAACTTTCTTGCAATTGCTAAAAAGCTCTCAAAAATGGGTCTAGCTATATTGTCCCTTATCCCTTCTCTCTAGTACTGCATTCAAAGTTTCCTCAAGATATGAAGGATCTAAAGGACCAACAACTTCATTTAGATATCCTTTTATGATCTCATTCTATCTTTGAAGTGTTATCAATTGTGCCCCATCTTGTTCTAAGTACCTAAACACTTCTTTAATTCCTATTATCACCATTAACTTAGCTATCTCCAATGTGGGTTTACCAAGTATGAACTCCTTGATTTGATAATCTCTTGGAGTTAATTCCTCAACATCTACATGCAAAGGAGGGATAGCAATATTTGCAAACAAATGTTGGTTTTGATCACTCATGATAAAGGCCAATTCCCATGAATCCTTTGGTGGAGACTCATGTTTCCTAAGAACTTCAATCAATTCCATCCTATCCTCTTCCTTAGTAGTGAATTGCTGCCTTTTTTTTTAATGAATTCTTTCATCAACCATGTTAGAACATGCTCTATCAGAGATTTGCCTTTTGAAGATGAAGGAGTTTTCTCTACTACACTCTTCTCCTTATCACTTTGCTCTAGAGTCTTCTCCTTTTGTGAGATATCCACATTGGGAGTCTTTGAATCCGTGGAGTCCATAGTTCTCACCTCTGTATCTTGGGAAGTTTTCTAAGGATACTCACTTATTTGTCCTTCCTTTGACACTTCATTGGCAGATACCTATTGTGGCTCTTCCTCCCATTCTACTTGAACTTATTCTTGTTCAATATTTGGAGGAAGAGGAGTAGCTAAACCTTTATCCACATAGAATGTAACTTGAACTAGGGATGGTGGAGCTACTTTGGGTCATTGTGGCTCAGGTGGTAATTGATTCCAATCCTCTTGTTGAGGTTGGTTAGTTGGAGTATCTCATATTTTGTCTCCCACCAACTCACATGAAATTAAAATATGACATCTTGAAGATATCAGTCCCCTCAACCTCTTAGTCATCAATCCATTTTTGCATATCATCTTCTAATGTAGTGGACTAAATAAACTACTTAGGAATAGATGACAGTGTAATTATGGAGCTTCTTCTCTATTCCAACTTTGTGGCTCTTATGAGACAAGTTCTCTTATTCAAAGGAAGGTTATCTTCTTCATCTTCTTCATCCTCTTCTTCCTCTCCTTTTGGGATTACCTATAGGATTGATGTGAAAGGGATAACTCTCCTAATCACTTTTTGTCTCCTCTTGACTAGAGTCTTGATCTTTCTTCTCTTAGGAGTAGATGGGGAGGCTTGTACCTCTTATTGTAGTGGAGACACTTCGTATACTTCTGTTTCATTTGCTCCTTGCCCTTGTCAGTTGGTGACACTTGAGGATTGTCCTGGGCTTGTGTAGTTTCAATATTTTCTGATCCTTGTACTTTTTTTTCCCCTTGCACATTTTCTATCCCAAACTGTGGAGGTGCTTGAGTTGATTCCTCTTCTAGCTTAGCATGTTTGGGAGCAGTCCTCTTCCTCTTGCCTTTACCTTTTTGAGCCTGATAATACCCAACTTCTCTATCAAGTTGGTGCACTATTTTTGATCTTATTGGGGATTGAGCTATAAATAAAGGCATTGTTACCTTAGCTCCTCAACCTCTTGTTGGGTGGGCTATAGCATGGAAAACCACTACTTGAGGAATTGTATCCAATTTGAAAGGTCTTTTGATCTAATCCTTTGTCAACATGATGACATGCCTGGCCTTATGATTGATATCTGAGTTTTCTTCCTTATCAACTTGATCATTCAGAATAGGTTGATCACCAATCTTGTCCCTATTGAACAATGGATCAAGGACATTTTTAGTATCATATTGCATAACCTTCAAGGGAACCTTTATCTTCAAAGCACTACTTGCTAGATAGAGAGTCATCCTATAATAATCCATTATATGGATATCATAGTCATCTATGATGTTCATCTAGTGGTCATCAATTATGTCTTCATGCTCAAATGTCTTACTGGCCAAGTATTGTACTCTTTTGACATGATCAAAATAGGGCTGAGGAGAATTATATTCATCCAAAGGATATTGAGTCCACTCATACTCAAAAGATGGAATATCTTGTCTCCAAACCACATTAAATGGTCCTATAGTAATGGGCCACACCCAAGCTATTTTGTGATGCTTCCATACTTTGTTGTAGGTAGACATGAGCTGTCTAGTGATTTCCAGTAGTATAAGTCTATCTCTTGGATATCTAGGGAGCTTCTTGGGATTGAGAGTGGTACCTGCTACCCTTAAATAGTTGAATGTTTGATACTAGATGTTGTAGTCTCCAACCTCTAAAATCTTAACCACTTCCTCCTTAGACATCTTCTTCACATAATCCCCTTCAATGAACTAGATAATTGCAAATATAAATGTATCATTTACTATCATGTATTCCTTGCTATGCTCTGGAAAGCTTTTCTTCACCAATTGGGGATAAAATATATGTGGCCAAGCATTTGCATCATGCATACTACCCTTTTTAAACAATCCCAAATACTGTATTTCCCTTGCATCTAACAAGTAGACCATATAAGATGTCATGTAGAACTTATGATTATTCTTAATCGTGACCAACTACTCACCCAAGTTATCACTAAGAATCAAAGCCCAATCAATTGACATCTTTGTTGTTTTGATAGTCTTAATAAAATGAACCATCCATATGTTCAAGTCTCCCAATGCTATCAACCTCATCACTCTACTCAAGAGTATGATAAAATATCCAATATCTTCTTTCATATAACCTCTTGTCATGTCCACTTTTCATGCTTTATGCCATAGAGGAGTCTTCTCAATGAGGTATGAAGATTGGATGATTTCACAAGCTTCCTCTACATGTTCCTTGTACCATCTCTCTACTTGGTGATAGGTCAATCTGATGAACTAATTTTCTCTTGGAAGATGGAACACCTTCTCTATGTTCTTAGGTTAGAGATCTAGGATGATCTCTCTAGTTACACTCTTTATGACCCTTTCTTTTGAGACATATTCTCTGCTAGTGTCACGATCAACTTTGAGGATTGTACCAATGTTGGATGTGATACTACATTGACTATTCTAAATAGGATAAGAGAAAATATCATTAGGGACCTTTCTCTAGGTTTATTGCATAATACTAGGAATGCACTCAAGTTTGCATGACCCAGTTTGGTGTCACAAATCTCTAAATAACCATCTTGGAAATAAGAATTTACCAAAACACCCTAAAACTTGAATACCATAGGTTTGGGAACCATCTTTGTAGAAAGGAAGGATGATGAAAAAGCCATTGAATCTACACAAAAATAATGCATATTAGTCTTGAGTCAAGGAAAAATCAATTATTTCAAACCCTACATCAACATGAAACAAAAACCAAAAACCCTAAGTGTTAAAAACACTTAAAAACATAATTTTAAACCCTAATATGCAAAAAATAGGGTGCACATTATGCACCTCTAAGGTGCACCTTTATCCTTTTGCAATCCTTAATATTTTAGGGTGCGCACCAGTGTACCTCAATTATTTCACTTTGGTGCAAAAGAGGGGTAATTTTTACTAAAGGTGCACAACAGCACACCTTTAATACGTGTTTTCTTTTTTTGAGTTAAGTTTGTTAATATTTTTAACAAAGAAAAAAGGTGTGTAGTTGTGCACCTTTTAGGTTTTTTAAAGCTATTAGTCTTTGTGTGTAGGTGGAGGCAAGGAGTGGAGATGCACACCTCAATAGGTGTGGTGATATGAATAGGAAGCTCATAGTGAGGAGAATGAAGTGAGAAGGTAAGGGAGGTCTTAGGTTATATAAACTTGGGAACCCACCACATCTCTTGGAGGTGCATAACTATGCACTTCCCAAGAAAATTGCTTTCCCTTTGTGTTTGGTGCACAAGCACACCTAGGAAGGTGCATTAGCACACCTAGGAAGGTGCATTGGTGAACCATTTTCCTTGAAAAAAATGACTTAGCTTCTCAGATGATGATTTTTAGAATCTAGGTTTTTGAACCAAGACCTAGATCTAACCAAAGACACTAGGCAAAACTCCTAAAAAGGACTCAAACCCTAAACTAGGGATCCAAAAAGCCAAAAAATAAAGTAGGGGGTCCCTATTTCTAGGTGAAATGGGGCATGCATTATGAAACCATAGAAAATAGCCCCAACAAAAGGAAGAAATGATAAAGGCATTTCTTCATCAGCAAACATTCAAGTCTGAGATATATCAAACACCAACTGGATCTTAAACATTCCAAGCATATTTTGAGTCACTTTTTAATCAAAACCTCAAAATCTTGAATCTCCAAGTTTAGTATGTGTTTAGTGTATTCAATTCCTTTGACATCTTAGAATGTAGTCTATTAAAAATATTTGACAACTTGGAAACAATCTTCCACCCCTTCTAGTCCACTTGTTCAGAATCTTCATGAAAGCTGTTTATCAATCCTTTGCTTGACCAGATGAGATAATATGTTCCGAGGGCTCTTAACAGGTTATCACTTTCCATTTGAAGTCTTGGGTAATCTTTTGAATACTTGTTTTATGTAGCTCATAATGTTGCCATTTTATTCTTTGATGAAGTAATTTTTTTGATATTGGATAGCTTATTTAAAGTGCATATCCCTTTAGTTATTACCATTCTCAAACTTTGTAGAATCTTTCATTCTTAACACCTTTTTTTCTTTTTAATTCTCTTTGTATACCCTAAAGTCAAGACATTGGTGTCATTTCTTAGATTCAATCTTTTGAGAACATCCCTTGTGTTCCTCTTTTAAGAATTTTTTAGAAACTCTCATGCAAAACAATGGTCTTAACAATTCCTTTGAGAAGATCTTTTTGTTTGAACCAGTGGCATTTGGACTATCACTTGCTGCCTTCAACCTTGGTTTGAAAACACCTAGATAATCGATCTTTAAATTTGTAAAGTTTTAAGAACTTGTTGAGTTGCAATTCTAAATTCAAGACTAAAAGCCCCCTATTACTACAAGTAACATCCATTCCTTAGTTGGTATAAGAAACAAAAATCACTAAAATGTTTTGACAAAGAAATACCTCTTCCCAAAAAATGGAACCAAAAAACTGGTTAGTAAGATATGTCAAGAAAAAAACTTAACTGCACCTACCCCCTAGATTGATGCAAATTTGAAAACAAACACACAACTAAAAGAAAACACACAACAAAAAAGAAACACACTTGTAGAAATAAATGCACTTGCAGATTTTTAATTTTAATTTTTTTTCTAAGGCTTCAAAGTAATGCTTTATAAATTTCCCATTGACTAGCAACAAAACCAATTCCCCCTGTAAGGAACTCAGCCTAAAAGTGTTTTCTCCCAGAATTTCCACGATTTGATAAGGAGCAATCCACAAGAATTGAAAATTAGTGTGTCTACTCGACTTTTCTTTTGCCTTGTCCTAGAGTAGAAAATGGTTGGATATTCTAAAAGACTTTATTGTGGCCCTCTTATTGAACCACCTCTTGATGATAGCTTGATGTTTCACCACATGCTCCAAAGCAGTTGTCTGCTTTCATCCATCTCTAAAAGATTCATCAACCTGATTTGTACTCTATCAACATCTTTAGCATACCCACTCATGAATTTCAAAATAGGAATCCTAAGGTTAAGAAAGAATATTGGCTCTTATCTATAGACAAGTAGATATGGATATGTCCCTAAATAATTCTTAACCCTAACTATGTCTATCCATAGTGCATATTTGAGTTGTGTATGCCAATCTTTAGGATTCTCCTTCAACAAACATCTTATTACTGTGATCAAGTTCTTGTTTGTAGATTTAGCTACACCATTTCCTTGTGGATAATAATTTGAAGAGAATTTGATAATAACTTGATTTTCTAGTGCCCATTAAGTTAGGAATAGTGATGCAAAATCTAATCTGTTATCATACACTAGGGAGAATGGCATCCCAAATCTAGTAAAACTGTGATCTTCCAAGAAATCTGTAACCACCTTAGTCATGCAATTTCTAAACATCTCTACTTCTATCTAGTGTGTATAGTAATCAGTAGCCATGAGAATAAAGGTGTGTCCAGTTGATGATGGTGGGTTCACTGGACCAATAAAATCTAGCCCCTACTTTGTGAAGGGGCATAGCTTGAACACTAGTCGTAATGGCATTGTAGGATGTCTTTCTTTGTAAGCACTAGTCTAACAAATATGCTAAGTATACACATGTTCAAAAGTATGTTTAAATTTCACGGGCTAGAAATAATCCAATCTTAAAATCATATGAGTAGTTGCTTCTACTGAACCATGCCCTATACCATACTTATCATGAAATCATTCCAAAACTTCTTTTACTTCCTCATGTCCTAAGCATTTTAAGTAAATTCCTTCATAGTTCCTTTTGTATAATTTTCTATCATGTAACATGTAGGATTCACACTTCATTTTGAGTCCTCCACATTATGAACTAATAATTAAATTGGGGTACTAATTTTGTAAAAGATAGCAAACAATATTGTAGTATTAGACATCTATTATTATACCTTGGTCAATATCAACTTGGGATACTATAATCTTTTTTTGATTGTCCATATCTATTTCATCGTCAAACTAGGATTTATTATCATCTTTAATTTGGTTATCCACTATCATTTTTGATAATCCTTGGCCTCTTACTAACTTAATGGGTTGAATTTCTAAATCAAATTCTTGAAGGATTTCCATCCATTTCCCTCGTCTTTCACCAAGTTCATTTTGCATCAACAATATCTTAGCCATTGGATCAGGCACAATCGCATATATCTTGCTCCTTAGTATATAATGGTAGAACTTCTTTGCTAATTTTATTAAAGAAAAATACTTCTTATCAAGGTTAGAATAGTTTAACTCAATATTTTTTAGAGGGAAACTTATAAATGCAATAGACCTTTCATCTTCTTTTTCCTTCTTTTGTGTAAGAATCCCAACACATGAATGTTTCAAAGCAAAAGAGTATATTTTGAAAGGTAGTCCATAGTCTAGACTCACTATTACTGGGGACATAGAAATGGCCACATTGATATCCTCAAATGATTTCTTAATCTCTAGAATCCATTCTATTTTAGCTCCCTTTTTGAGTAAATCATTAAGGGGATGAACTATCTCTGCAAATCAACTTATGAACTTTCACACAAAATTAATCTTCTCTTTGAAAGAATTTAGTTCTTTTCAACTATGAAGAGTTGATAACTTCAGAATGACTTCAATTCTATTAAGATCAATGAATATTCTAACTTCAAAAATGATATGACCTAGGAGCTTTCCTTTAGTAACCCCAAACAAACATTTCTTGGGATTGAGGGATATGTTGTATTTGTGACATCTATTGAATACCTATCTTAGATCAACAATATGAGTGATTTAATTCTATGAAAAGATAGTTAAATCATCCATGTAGATGACTATACACTTTTTTATCAATCCTTTAAAAGCTTCATCCATGGCTTGTTGAAATGTAGCTCCTACATTAATCAGCCCATAAGGCATTCTTCTGTAAGCAAAAGTTCCCCATTTAGTCATGAAGGCCATCTTTAGCCTATCCTCTTCATCAACCATTACTTGATTATATCCTAAATATCTATCCAAGAAAGACATCATCTTTGAACCGTTAACAATTTGTAGAACTTCATCTAGTGAGGGCAAAGGGTAATTGTCCTTTTGAGATGCAAGGTTCAAATTAAAAATATCTATGCAAAGACAAATCTCTCCAATATTTTTCCATACAGAAACCAAGTTAGCCACCCATGTAGAATGGAAAATGGGGAAGATGATCTTGGTATCTAGAAACTTCTAAACTTCCTTCATTATCAGTGGTTCAATGATAGGATTGACAAGCCTTTTCTTTTGATAGAAAGGTTTTGCATCTGGTTTCAATAGAATGTCATGCATAATAATATCAGGATTATATGTTTTTAGCTCTTCATAGCTCCAAATAATGAAATCCTTATACTCTATAAGTAATTTGAGCATATCTTCCCTTTCTTGTGTAGTGCATGCCTTTTTGATCCTTACCATTCTAGGATCTTCATTAGTACCCAAATTGTACAAATTGCATTCCTCGATCCCTTTTTTTTTTACCATTCTTTTGTTAAGTGTTGATTCATCACGATCAAAAATGCATTCCAACTTGACTATTCCCTTAGGAATAGTGTTGGTTTGTAAGTTCAAGATCCCATCTTCATCCTCAAGTTCATCATCTTTAGGTTTTTCATTTGGAGTGTCATCAATTTCTTGCTGTTCAAAGTGGCCATTACACATGATAAATTTGAGTATATGTTGATTGTCCTAAAAGTCTTGGAAGTTTGTAATATTTTTTGGGATAGATGGGGAAAAAACCAATTCTACTAAAAATATTTTCAATTTTGTTCTCTCGACTAGTTGTACTATGCTTGATGAAATAGAAAGAGCATTTTCTACCATGTTTTTTCTCCTTAGAATTGACTTTATATTCAAAGCTTCAGAATCATCCATTAAATTCCATACTCTTTTCCTATAAGCAATAAACCTCTTATTATTGTAGGAGTATACTAATTTCACTTGTCTTATAACCAAGTGAGAATCTCCCTTGACTATGAGAGCTATGATTCCTTTCTCCAATGTGAAAAGAAGTCCTTGGATCAATGCTTCATACTCTGCAACATTATTAGTACATCTAAATTGTAATTGACATGCTATGTAGAAAGACTTACCTTTTGGGTTGATCAAGTCAATACCTATGCTAGCTCCTAATTTTCATTTGGAATCATCAAAGTGAAGTGTCTAGATTAGATCTTCTTTGGGATTCCTAAACTTATGCTTATTTGTCCTTAGCTTTTCTTTCACTTGGTCCTAAAAGGATTTTTTCTTGGGGATCCACTGTAGTCTTTCACGGGGTGAACTTTATGATTCTCCACTATTACTCCTTGATATAGGAAGTGTATGTTTTTATTGTTTATCTTGGATTTCCCCTATCAATTCTATAATTTCATCCACTTTTGGTTCATGATAGATGATTACTAAAGTCCATCCTTGACCTTTCACGTATCATCTTCTTCTTTGAAATTTGATCATTCTTGGTGGAGGAGAAGACAAACCTCCACCATCTGAAGAGGTATCACTATATGATGCATTTAGATCTTCAATTTCCTCTTCAACCTTTTCCATATATTTAGATATGTTTGTAGGACTTTGATTTTTTGTAGGTTCATCTTTTGGAATGTTTCCACTCTATGTTAATACCTTAGCAACTACTTATCAGCATAATGAACATTCAAACTCTCAATGACTAACTTTATGAAATCAAAAAAATCTTGGGAGAAGGAGGATACTAGGATTAGCTTCTTCTCCTAAACATTGTAAGTTAGCCACCATGTTTTCTATGAATTGTGTTATGATCTCATCTTTTGGGATTGAAATCCTAGAATTTTCATCTTGATCATCTAATATTTTTGTTGAAGTTGTATCAAAAGCCATCACTTTGTAAGATCCCAATTTTTTTGGTAAGAATGTCACCTCATTTAGAGCATTATATTCTGTAATCACTATTTTTAGTTTCAGCTCTGCATCTATCTTGATTTGATCGTTCAAACCTTTCCATGGTAATCATAACTAAGTAAATTTTTTAGAAAACCATCCTCTTGGGAATTTTGTCTATTCTTTGCTTAGTAGTAGTTATTATGTTTCTAGAATATCAACCACATGTATATCAATGATGTCTTGAATTTAGGGATCAACTGTCAATTGTATCCAAACATCTTTCAACACATTAATGACTTTTACCTCTATTTTATCCAATTGTACCACTATTCAATTGGAGGGCTAAGGAGTGACTCCTAACCTTTGTGTTATCAATAGTGACATAGCATTACAAGAGGTTCATAAATCAATTAGGAAATTATGAATATTCTTCTCACATATCCTAATGATAAGCAGAAATAGGGGTACCTCAACCTTGTCTTTAAATATAGTTCGCATTGCCTCCAAAGCATTGACTTGTTGAGATACTATCTTTTGAGGAATTATGTTTGAATTATGGGGTGCCTTTGTATAATCAAGAGTTTTTACTAGAACCTCTCATTGATAGGGACAATTCTACATGTCAAACATAGACATATTGGCCTTTGTTTTTTTTAAATATTCTATTGCACTATACTTTTCAGTAGACTAGGTGGGATATTTCAAGATTGTTGGTACATTTCCTTGATTTTTATTTTGTTGTCCCTTATATGATGGCCTAATTGGTACTAGGCTATTACTCACTCTCAAATTAGGAGGAGTTGGTTTTAATGTTGGTAGAATTTCATCTATCATAGGTTCTTTTCTACTTCATGAATTGTAAGTATTTTGATTGTCATTGTGAAAAAGTAAGCATTTCTTTAGGTTGAATGTTTGGTTCTTGACTAAATGGAAAAGAGAATTCTTCATTGGCTGCTTGTTCTACCTATGTGTTTTTAATAGAATCATAAGATTCTAGTAGCGTAGCATTAAATTATACATGAGGGACATTGCCATTTGCTTTTGAACTCTAATTTATGTCTTGATTTCTATTGTAGTATGAACCATCATTGTTGGGTGCATTTTGACCATCATCATACTAATTGGTGCCCACATACTAAACATTATTATTATTGTTATCTAAAGAATTCTTCCATTATTCGGATGAGTGTTCTATTGTCTATTCTATCTTTGGAAGCCATTTTTATGATTAGGAGGATTGAAATTATTTCCTCCATTACTATTTCTAGCATTGTTGTTTCCACTAAAATTCCTATTCTAATTCTGACCATAGTTGTTGTTGTTGTAAGGACCAATGTTGTTTCTTTGGGAATTGTTGTTCTCTCCTTGTGACAACCTTAAGTGAATCAGCTCATTATTCATTTGTGACATGGTCTTCTTAATTTGACCAAACTCGAAGGCAAAACTATTGTTTTCCTCAATGGAAGCTACTGCCTTTTGCTCAAAGAAAAAAACTTTTGGAGGTTCACACACTGGATATGTTAAAGAGGGGCTTTGTGGAGTGAGTACCTACTATAATGGAACTAGATTCATAGGTATGAATTGGCTAGGCATCACAGGTGCTCTGAAAGGATGTGTTAGCATCATTGTAATAGCTTGAGCTAGAAGAATCAATCCTCCTCCATTAGGATTGGCTTTCTTAGAGAAGATAATCACTTTTGCAAAGACTTTGTCCAATGTGTTGATTTTTTTTGTAGGAAGTATTCTTAGAAAAATGGTAGGAAGATGGTCCATAGCATTTAGATAAATGTGAATAGTAGCTTCAACTGGTATAGTGTAGGGCATTTCCAACTTATGGTATGCCATATGAAAGCAATAGTTGAAGCATGAAACCATCTCAGTAGGGTCCTTTTTGATTGATATGAATTGTTTATGTATCAAAATTGGGTTGATGAAGGATTTGAATTGTTCCAAGAATAATTTTTTGAAAGTATCCTAGTCTCCAATACATCTAGGTGGCAAATTAACATACCAATTAAAGGTAACTTCCCCCAAAGAGTAGGGAAATAAGAAAAGAACCAAATTCTCATTAGCAATATTCTTTTAGTTGTGAATTCCCTTGAATACCTAATTGTGATCTTCAGTAATTCACATCTCTCTATAGATGAACCTTAGGAAAAACTTCTAAGGACTCTTCGGAAGATCATTGAGTATACCCATCAAGTTAATTGGTGAGTCTACAATATTTGTGAAAAATTCCATTAGAGGTTTTGGTGGAACAATGATGGTTTTTGTGGAGGTGGAATTGAAGAAAATGATGAAATGTTGAATGGAAGTAGTAGAATCCAAGGAAATCCTTTGTCACTGTGAGGCTTGAGAAAATGGCTAAGTTCGAGGAACTTATGTGCACTTAGTAAGGATCTTAAAGATCACAAAAACATGGATGATGGATTAGAATCCTCCAATTTGCATCAATCTTGGAAAAAGTGCACCTCTAAAGTACACTTTCTCAAAATAAAGGCACACCTTGGAAGATAGCCCACCTAGTGCACCTGCTACACATCAGAAGCTTGCAAGCTCATAAAATTTTCTAAACTTGTAAAAAAATTGCAAAATTTTGAAATTTTCAAGTTATTTTCTTGTATTTTGAATATTAAGCCCTCCTTCTAGCACCACTTTTATTGAGCTATCATTTTGCACAATTCTTAACGACAAGAATCCTTTCGAACTCCTCTCTTGAAAAGCCAATCTAGGATCAACTCCAAGGTTTTAGGCAATCTTGCAACCTACTAGAATTCACTTAGTTAAAGATAAATGTATTTTTTCATAGGGAGGCCTTTTCTGGTTCTAAACAATTTAGATAAGATTTTGAATCTACTTGCTATCTTGAAAGAATAACCACAGACCAAAGAACAAATATATTTTTTGAATTTTTCTATTTTTTAATGAAATAAATATAACAAGGCAACTATATGAATTCATAATTTAACCAAGGGGTTAGTAAAGAAAATAATGAAGATAGGGTAACAAGAAATTTAAGAAAATATCATGAAAAGTAAAATGCTAATGGACATAAGCCACAAAAACAACATGTAGGTAACCAACAAAAATAGACGCAACACTTAGTTAATTCTACTAATGCAGTTGTCAATGGGAATTCAATAATCGTAAGATGTTTCACTTTTCATCAAATTTTAAACACTACAAATAAAAGATTGCACAACCAAAATAACACAATAAAACTATTGGTTCAATTACATCCCATGAACATACATTCACAAAATATAACACACTTAGGAAAAAAATTCCTACACTCCAAATGTGAGCACCAAAAGCATATATTATTGCATCAAAATAATGGTTGCTTAGAATACATATTACGTTCCTAAATTTATAAGAAATCTTCTCCTCAATTTGTATTGAGAGTGAGAGATCTCTTTATGCAAACATATGCTTCTAAACTAATAAAAAAAATCTATTTATGTACAAAATAACTCTCTAACTAGTGCTAAGTAGGACTCCATCCATATTTATACCATTAAATGAATGCATGAGCCTTTACATGCCTTAAAACAAAGAAAACATGAGAAAATAAGAAGAAAACATTTAGATGATATAGGAGTGTTTGGAAGTTTAAAAAATAGAAGCTCCATGTTCACTAGGTGTCTGTATAAGTTAAATTTCCATCAAAATGCATTTCTAATGCATGGGAAGCTCTAAACTTAGAATTGGTAGGTAATTATCAATGCACCTCCAAATTGTTCAAAACTTTCAATGCACATTTGAAATGGTGCACCTGCACACCTAGCACACCTTCACACCTGGCACACCTTCACACCTTGGAAGCAAGTTCAAAAAATACAAAATTTCACTAAGTGTCAAAATTAAAATTCTAGCTTCTAGGTTTTGTTCCCCTTTATACCAAAGCTATGTTTGGGTATTTTCTCTTAAATTTCTTAGTAATCTTGGTGACTTGAGCTACATCTAGAAAATATAAAGCTCCATACTTGTCCTTTACCTTCTATCTATAGTTTCTAACCTCGATGTGAGTCTCCACAAAATCTCTGAGTTTCACATCTAAATCTAACAATGCTTCGTTGGTTTTGAATGCTTGTCTAATGTCATCATCATTAGAAGCTTCTTAAAAAGTTTCTCAAAATTTCTTGACTATTACCACTACAACAATTAATTTGTCCCTTGAATCAACTTCAAAAATGTATAAACATGCATAACTATAATGTTTCTCTACCTCCAAAATTTGTTCTTGGGTTTGATCCTTGAGTTTATGAATCTCTGCATATAATGTTTCCATTAGTTTATTACCATTTGCAATCTTCTCTATCCAATCATCAATATTATCTATTTATTTTACCATATATACACACATTAACATTTGATATCTTTGTCCTTTAATTGATTGTGGTGCTTGTAAGTCTTTGCCCCAGGTATATACTTCATCCATCAAACCAAAATCCTAGTTCAAAATGGCCACTAGCTTATCTGCATTATCCTACATATGGTGTAGCAGGTTAATATTTCCCTGTAAAATCTGCACACCTTTCTCTTTAAAACTTTCTCACCATTACTGACAAGCTCTCAAAAATGGGTCTAGCTGTACTGTCCCCTTATCCTTTATCTCTATTACTGCATTCAAAGTTTCCTTATGATTTTTAGAATCTAAAGGACCAACAACTTCATTTAGACATCCTTTTAGGATCTCATTCTATCTTCAAAGTGTTATGAATTCTACCCCATCCTATTCTAAGTGCCTAAACACTTCTTTAATTCCTATTGTCACCATCAACTTAGATGTTTCCAATGTAGGTTTCCCAAGCATGACCTCCATGATCTAATATTCTCTTGGAGTTAATTCCTCAACATCTACATGCAGAAGAGGGATAGAAACATGAGCAAACAAATCTTGGTTCTGATAACTCATGATAAAGGCCAAAGCCCATGCATCATTTGGTGGTGACTTAGGTTTCCTAAGAACTTCAATCAATTCCATCCTATCCTTTTTCTTAGTAGTGAATTGCTGCCTTATGTTTCTAATGACTTCTTTCCTTAACCATCTTAGAATAGGCTCTATTAGAGATTTTCCATCTAAAGATAAAGGAGTTTTCTCCACTATGCTCTTACCCTTATCACTCTACTATAGAGTCTTCTCCTTTTGTGAGAGATCGACATTGGGAGTCTCTATATCTATGGAGTCCACAGATCTCACCTCTGTATCTTGGGAAGTTTGGTAAGGATTGTCACTTATTTGTCCTTCCTTTGACACTTCATTGGTGGATACCTATTGTGGCTCTTCCTCCTATTCTACTTGAACCTATTCTTCTTCTATGTTTGGAGGAAGAGGAGTAGCTAAACCTTTATCCACATATAATGTAACTTGAACTAGAGATGGTGGAGCTACTTTGGGTCCTTGTGGCTTAGGTGGTAATTGACTCCAATCCTCCTATTGAGGTTGGTTAGTTGGAGTATCTCATATTTTTCTTCACACCAATTCAATATTGACTGGCATAAAATCAAAATCAAACATCTAGAAGACACCAGTCTCCTCAAACACCTGCTCATCAATCCATTGTTGCAATTCATTTTCTGATGTAGTGGACTAAATAGACTTCTTAGGAATGGATGAAAATGTAATTATGGAGCTTCTTCTCTATTCCAACTCTGTGGCTCTTGTGAGATGAGTCCTCTGATTCAAAGGAAGATTATCTTCTTCATCCTCATCATCCTCTTCTTCCTCTCCTTCTAGGATAACCTCTGGGACTGATTGGAAAGGGATAACTCTCCTAATCACTTTTTGTATCCTCTTGACTGGAGTTTTGATATTTCTTCTCTTAGGAGAAGATGGGGAGGCTTGTAGCTCTTTTTTTAGTGGAGACACTTCCTATACTTCTATTTCAACTCCTCCTTACCCTTGTTTACTTGTTGGCACTTGAGGATTATCCTAGGCTTGTGTACTTTCAATATTTTTTGACCCTTATACATTTTTTACCCCTTGCACATTTTTTGCCCTAGAATTTGGAGTTGCTTGAATTGATTTCTCTTATAGCTTAGCTTTTTTGGGAGAAGTCCTCTTCCTCTTGCCTTTACCTTTTTGACCTTGGTAATACCCAAGTTCTCTATCAAGTTGGTGCACTATTTCCAGCCTTACTAGGGACTGAGCTGTAAATGTAAGCACTCTTACCTTAGCTCTTCAACCTCTTGCTAGGTGGGATGTAGCATGGAAAACCATCACTTGAGGAATTGGATCCAATTTGAAAGGTATTTTGATCAAATCCTTTGTTAGTTTGATGACATGCTTGGCCCTGTGATTGATATCCAAGTTTTCTTCCTTATCAACCTCAACATTCATAATAGGTCAATCAAAAATTTTGTCCCTATTGAATAATGGATCATGGACATCTTCAGTATCCTATTACATAACCTTCAAAGGAACCTTTATCTTCAAAGCACTACTTTTGAGATAGAGAGCCATCCTACAATAATCCTTTATATGGATGTCATAGTCATCTATGACTTTCATCCAATGGTCATCAATTGTGTCTTCATGTTGAAATGTCTTACTAACCAAGTATTGTACTCTTCCAATGTTATCAAAATAGCACTAAGGAGAATTATATTCATCCAAAGGATATTGATCCCACTTAGACTTAAAAGATGGAATATCTTTTCTCTAGACCACAATGAATGGTCCACATGAAGATTATTTTGTGCTACATTTGTAATCTGTCATAGACAGAAAAGGGTTGTTAAGTGATCTCCAGTAGTGCCAGTCTATCACTTGGATATCTAGGGAGCTTCTTGAGATTGAGAGTGGTACCTGCTACCCTTAAATAGGTGAATGTTTGATACTAGATGTAGTGGGCTCCAACCTTTGAAATCTTAACCACTACCTTCTTTGACATCCTCTTCACATAATCCACTTCAATGAACTAGATAATTGTGAATATAAATTATTCATTTACTATCTTGTATCCCTTTCTATGCTCTGGAAGCCTTTTCTTCACCAACTAGGGATAAATTATATATGGCCAACTATTTGCATCTTGCATATTGCCCTTTTAAAAATATCCCAAATAATTCATTGCCCTTGCAACTAACAAGTAGACCAAATAAGATGTCATGTAGAACTTACTATTATTTTTAACTACCACCAACTTCTCACCCTAGTTCTCACTAAGAATTGAAGCCTAATTAATTGGCATCTCCATTGTTTTGATAGTCTCAATAAAATGTACCATCCATATGTTCAAGTGTTTCGATGTTGGCAACCCCATGATTCTACTCAAGAGTTAATTGAATATCCAATATCTTCTTTCATATAACCTCTCATCATGTCCACTTTTCCTACTTTATGCCCTAGAGGAGTCTTCTTAATGAGGTATCAGGACTGGATGATTTTCGAAGCTTCCTCTACATGTTCACTATACCATCTCTCCAATTGGTGATACGTTAATCTAATGAACTAATTTTCACTTGGAAGATGGAATAGCTTCTCTATGTTTTTAGGCTAGAGATCTAGGATGATCTCTCTAGTTATACTCTTTATGACCCTTTCTTCTAAGACATAGTTCTCCACTAGTGTCATGATCAGCTCTAAGGACTATACCAATGTTGGATGTGATGCTAGGCTAACTATTCTT
The DNA here is from genome assembly GCA_028749045.1 of Cupressus sempervirens. NCBI lineage: Eukaryota > Viridiplantae > Streptophyta > Pinopsida > Cupressales > Cupressaceae > Cupressus > Cupressus sempervirens. Next base: position 764,664,348 of record CM053792.1, on the reverse strand, counting down.
GATTAGATAAGAGAACATATCATCAAGGACCTTTATATAGGTTTATTGCATAATACAAAGAATGCACTCAAGTTTGTATGACTGAGTTTGGTGTCCTAGATCTCTAAATAATTATCTTGGAAATGAGACTTCATTGGAACACCCTGAAACTTGAATACCATAGGTTTGGGAACAATATTTTGTAGCAAGGGAGGATGATGAAGAAGCCATTGAATCTACACAAAATAATGCATACTAGTCTAGAGTCAAGAAAAAAATCAATTAATTCAAACCCTATGTCGACACAAAACAAAATCCAAAGACCTTAAGTGTTAAAAATATCTAAAATCCTAATTTTTAACCTTGATATAAAAAAAAGGGTTCACTTGGCACACCTCTGAGGTGTGTGAGGTGTGCCTTTATCCTTTAGGAAACCTAATATATGAGGGTGTGCACCAGTGCACCTGATGAGATGTGATTGGTGTGCACCCTTATACTACTTTGGTGCAAAAGAGGGTAAATTTTATTAAAGGTGTGTAGTAGTGGACCTAAGTAGGCGCGTTGTTGCACACCTTTAATAGGTGTTTTATTTTTTTGAGTTAAGTTATTTAATGTTTTTAACAAAGAAAAAAGGTTCATGGATACACACCTATCTAGGTGCACAACTGCATACCTTTTAGCTTTTTAAAAGTTGATAGTCTTTGTGTGTAGGTGGAGGCAAGGAGTAAAGATGTGCACCTCAATAGATGCGGTGATGTGACCAAGAAGCTCAAAGTGAGGAGAATGAAGTGAGAAGGAAAGGGGGGGTCTCGGGTTATATAGACCCAAGAACCTAATGCAAGTCTTGGAGGTGCACAATTGTGTTGCTACGCACTTTCCAATAAAAGTGCTTTCTCTTTGTGTTTGGCACACTAACACACCTAGGAATGTGTACTGGTGTGCCATTTTCCTTGCAAACAATGACTTAGCTTCTGAGACGATGATTTCTAGAATTTTGGTTTTCAAACTAGGACTTGAATCTAACCAAAGACACTAGGTAAAACCCCTAAAAAAGACTCAGACCTCGAAATAGGGACCCGAAAAGCCAAAAATAAAGTAGGGGGTCCCCATTTCTAGGTAAAATGGAGCATGTATTGTGAAACCACAACATGAACCAATTCCAAAATATCAGTAGTAGTATATATTTTACTCTTGAAAGTAGACTTTGTCATATTTCCTAATTGATACTATTGACACATAGCTTTGTTAAGCTTCTTTAGTTTATGAAATCCTATTACTTTATTCATCTTGCTGATATTCACCAAATTTTCAAAGTTTACATGCCATAATCTTTTATGCTATAACCAAATATCTTCTTATTGTGCAAACATACATGTCTCACTTGATAGATCTAGATAGAATAAGTCACCTCTAGTCTTATCACTAGTTCCAATTAGCTTTCCATCACCATCATGTATCTTGGCCTTTTTCTTGTGAAATTAAAATTTGTAACCTACCTTTTTTCATCTATGAAACACTCAAAAAATTGAAGTTAAGTCCTTCAAACCAACAAACATTGTGACATGTTATCTTGTCAGTTAGTTGAATAACGCCTTTACCTTTTATAACACATGGGATATCATTACCAAATTTAACACATCCACTATTGTATGGACCAATATCTTCAAATTTTTCTTTATCACTACTCATATGCTTGGAACATCTACTATAAATTATCCACCTATCACTTTTGTTCACTAAAAAGTTAATGCAATTTTCTCATCTTCATCAAAATCTTCTTTCATAGAAACATAGATAACTTGATCACCATTACTCTTAGATTAATTATTAATATTTTCTTTAGAAATATAACAATACTTCTTACCTTTTTCATCATTTATTCTAATGTAGTCTTTTTCATCTATTCTTTCTTTGTACTTACTTTCCTTTCTTTCATCCTAATCTTATTTGTCAGGGAATCTAGAAACAATATGACCAACTTTGTTGCATGAAAAATAAATGATAGGTAATTTACCTCTTCCTATTTCAAACCTTTTTACAATGAGGGATTCAAGTTCATCAATCTCATCAATAGAATTATCACTTTCACTCGTCACATGTTTCCCTTTCTTCTTGTTAAGAAGAAATTGTGACTTGAAAGAATATTCAATGGTAGCAGGTGTGCAGCTATCAAAATTAGACATTTCAAAAGTAGTAAGTCTACCAATTACGGCTTCTAAGGTCAAGTTGTTACTTGTTGTGCATCTTAGTTCTTAGAATCTAGATTTCAGAGACTCTAATAACATAGATAGGGAATAGAGTCCTCAATACATTACTTATCAGCATCTCATCTTTGATTTCTCCATTTGCACCTCGAATAACATTAACAACCTCTTTAACCCTTGTGCAATATTGTACTATCTTCTCACCTTCCATCATTCTCATGTCATCAAATTATCCTCTTAGGCTTTCTAATTTGGATCTTAAAACATTGTCATCACCTCCATATATGGTCTTTAATTTGTCCCACATCTTCTTTGCAATATTGCAATCTTTTAGGTCATCAAAATTGACATAGCTTAGGGCTGAGGAAATCTCCAATATTTCTCTGTTATGATCTAACTTTTTTCTTAGTTCTTTAGTAGTCAGAGGAGTACTTGTTACTTCTACATATTCATTGTCCAAAAACTTGACAAAAACATCATTGATATTGGATATGTGTAGCTTCATTAGGGTCTATCATGTAGGAAAGTTCTCCTTGTTTAACTTGGGTACATCTCTCTTGTTTGTTATGATCTTTAGCTTTAAGTACCTTCAAAATTTTCTTTGTAAGCACTAAGCTCTAATACTAATTTCTATAAATATTTAGAATAACTAAGGGGGGGCGGGGTGGGGGCGGGGGGGGGGGGGGGGGGCGGGGGAGGTGGTGGGTGAATCAATTACTCAAGGTCTATATATACCACTTAAACAATTAAACATTAAACACTTCACTAATCTTCTTATCTTGCTATTGCTTGGCCTCTGTTGGTGCTCAAATTCGTGTTCTCATTTTGAGTGACCATTTAATATTTTGAATCAAATTAAGCCCTATGAATGCCCACATTTACATGTGCACTTGGCTGTACCTTTGAAGCCCCTAAGGTTTTTAATGTTTCTAACACCCTTCATTTAGCCCATCCACATGTTCCATGATGTTAGATCGACATTCTGAGCTGTTTGGCAAAGTCTTGATTTGAGTTGGTGTCAATTCTGCATTTTCACCAAAGTATCAAACAGTGACAAGAGGCCTTGTTTGCATCTAAATATCTCACACCCAAAAATGTGTCATGACTCGCTGCTTTGGGAGTAATTAATATCCATACCCAAGAACCTATGTTTCAGATTTTGAGTCATTTTGAGTCCGTTTGACTAGGTTTTGAATCGCTCAAAGTTGGTTAGTTACTGTTTTAATGCTTTTGCAATTAATTCCTAATTCTAGGTAGCCCTGTTTGATGTGTTATAACTTTTGACTAGTTGACTTTAATGCTAAAATTCCTTTTGTGTTGAATTTTAGATGTCAAAGAATTGTTATGTTTCAAGTTTTAGCTTATGATGAATCTGTTTGATCAGTTTTCAAATGCAATTCCAAATGCAATTTCTATCTTTTTACTGGTGTTAACATTTGCAGATTTGTCAGTACCCCTGTTCATGGTATTATAGCTCCTAATCCTTGATTGGTGAGATCAAATGGATTGTACCACTATGTTTTCCTCTAAAAATATTTCAAGTGTACCAATTTGTAAATCTTGACAAATCCATCTGCACACTTTTCTAGGTCAATTCCGTTTGCAAAAATCACTTTTTTGTCAGTGTTTCTAGTTGCAAAATCTGAGTAGCCTACTTTGACTAATCGCCATTTGTGCCCAATTATTCATCATGAGCCCAAATCATAGATTTATACTCACCTCATGACAGGAAACCAATGCCCCAGTTTGCATCTTCCCAAGTGTTAGTTTACCCAATTTTTGAAGCCGATTCTGAACCCAATTTAGTGTTTCCTGACATATTTACTTGTAGGTGATTCTGAGAAGGCAACTTTGATGGTGAATATCTTGCGATTCCAAATTCATCATGAGATGAGATTCGATAGGGTGAAAGTATGTGGAACAAAGAGTGATTGTGCCAGTTTTCAGAGCCTAGTCAGAGGTTCGGGTCAATTTTTAAGGCCAGTCAAGAGACCTCCTGGCACCAAATTGATGATTTGCAAAAAGTGACAAAATGAGTTTTAATTAGCAATTCAGTGACGAATTTTGATTTAGACTTCTATCAGATGTTCATTGGATCAATTTGAGGAATCAAGTGTCTGGAAATGAAAATTTTTTAGTCGGACCCACTTTCAAGCCCAACTAATGCCATCTGCATGAATAATCAACTGTAGTAAGTTTGAAAAGGAGACACTAACTTTTCATCATCCGATGCTGAGGTTTGTTTGTCAAAGAGAAAATAAAACTAGAAGAAGTTAATGGGATTGAGAGAGATTGTCTAGCAAAGGTGTCTTAAATCTTTTTAAAGTTTAGATCTCTGGTTTATCAAAAGAGTCTGACTTCAACATCATCTTCAACAGCATCTAAAATTTTACCTTCATTACATGAGATTGAATCTAACCTTGAGACTAAAAAAAACTATGGCTGAAAAGAGTCTAATTCTAAGCATCTTAATGTTGAGGATGGTGTGGATAATGGAAATGCCTATTTGGCATCAAATGAAGTTTTAACCCAAACAAGGTCCAAGATGGAGAAATCTACTTCTCTGGTTTTTAAAAAAAAGAAGGTAAAATTCAGAAACCTGATGTGAATGTTGACAAGAAACAGAAGCTTGAAATCAAGTCAGATGGTTTGAGCTTGAAGAGGTTGAGAAAGCTAAAAGATCTAGATTTTGTACCATCAATGAAATCAAATTCGCCATTTATTGTTCCAAAGTCATTAGGTGTTTTGAGAGAGTCCATGCAATTGAAAAAGAACCAAGCCATGAGCTAAAAAGAGATTACAAAGTTTGAAGAAATTGCTGCTAATAGGAAAAGCCATAAATGCTCATGTCATTCAAGATAATCTGCCTTGCAAATGGGAGAAAATGCCAATTAAAGGCAGAATGCATGTGAAGCCATTGAAACATGAAACTCCACACAACAGGTAGTACAACAAAAAAATGAAGCCACATGTGTAAAAAGGCAGCTGGCAGTCAATGCAATGTAAGAAAATTGACCAGTTTAACATGAAGAATAGCAGGGTTTTATTTTTCATGGCAAATACATTCATATATGGAGTTAGCGTATAAAAAAATTGAAGGAGGCTGATCGATTAAAATGGGAACCTTGCCCGTGTCTATTAAAAAACAATAATACTCAGTGTGGGATGCTAATTAATGAAGTCCAATATAGAGAGTGATAAAGATGAAGACAAGCCCTATAAAGGAAATAGACCTCAAGAGCAGGGCGATCCAAACAAGTGGAGCTGCTCATAGCCAAAAATAGGGTCTCCATGTCCACGCACAAGTAGAGGGTGACATCCATCTACCGAGCACATCATCAGCAAAGCCATGACTACCCTACATGGCAGAGGGAGCCATTGTTTCAAAAGAAGAATCCTTGCCCACACATAATAATAGGAAGTAGTAGCGTCTGCATGATTTGTAGAGTTCCCCATGTCCAGGGAACCGTTAAGAGGAAGGGACACCATTGTAATAGAGCCTTGAATTTTTAAGAAGGTCACAGTGTTGGGACTAAAAATTGCTTGGTCAATTTTGAGAACCATTAAAAAAAATCAGGCCTATAATTGCTTTGTGAAGCCTATGTACCCTATTGTTGAGTTAGTGCAAAATTGGTGTTCAATGTTTCTGACACCTTTCATTCAGTTTGCCTAAACGTTCCATGATGATAAATTATCATTTTGAGTTATCTGACAAAGTCTTATTTTGAACCAATCCTAAATTTTCTTTTTACCCCAAATTAATATGCAGAATCCAATCAAGAACCTATTTCCTTATGCAAATTTGCCACATCTTTTGAAATCCTTTAGCCCCTTCTCAAATTATTGCTTAGGGCATGCCTTTTAAACCTTAGGTAGTTACGAAATAATGTTTTGTTAAATCTATTTTAAGTTTAAAGGTAATCATGGTTTATGTGGTTTTGAATCTAAAGGAGTTTCATTTTAAACTTACCATGCAAGTCTTGGTGATCATTGATCTTGTTCAGATTGATGGACCTTGCATTCTCACATTTCTTAGATGTGAGGCTGTTACAAAATGTGGGGAAGTGAGAAGAGGGCACGTAGCACAATTTGATTATGTGGGTCTGAAATAATTAAAAGGCATTATCTCTGCTCTCTGCGATGTGGATGTCTGACTAGGTGGCACCTTCCAATTTGTTGATACAATGTGATGAGGTAAAGTAACATATGCAAGGTTTATTCACCATTGATCTTAGGTAGATCAACAGATGTCACTTGTCCACAAGATGAAGATGAGCTTGGTTTAAACAAAGTGGGCAAGCACCTAAGTAACATTTGTCCCTTGTGAAGACACAAGGAGTATTTGTACGAATGAAGAGGACAAGTTATAAACATCATTGATTTGTGAGAAATTGACAGATGAAGCATAGCCACATTTTTAAGATGCGCAACATATAAACATTGCAAGAATGCCACCTCGCGATGCGTGGCACAGTGGGACTGAGCATGGAAGATAAGTACCAAATGTGCCAAGTAAAAGGTGATGCTATCATGGGTGCAAAAATTTTGAATGCCGCAGTTAGATTTGTCAGAGCACATGCATGAAAAGGTGTTTTTTCATTGGTCAGGATCATTTTAGTCAGTCTCCAAATATAGAAATCTTGAATCACCATTGATTTAAGCCAGCATCAAGGGCTAGCATTTGCCCGCATTAAGGAATCACAATATGTTTTTAATAATGTGGGTAAACAGGTTGTGGACACGTATCACAATGGACCAAGTCATGGCATTTTGAAATGCCACGTGTTTTGTGATAAAGGAATAGTGCAATGGTTATTGAAGAGTTTTCCATCAACCGTTGATCTTCTTTAGATCGATGAAGGGTGCTGGCCTACTTTATCAACATGCAGGGAGATTAAGGAAAGTAGGAATGCATCATAAAGACATGTGTCCCCGGTGATATCAAGTCCTACCTTATGATCTTACATAGATTTTTCTTAGCCATTGATCTTAATCAGATCAACGGCCTATGCATTTCTACTTTATGAAGATGCTCGCAAGATAAGAAATACGAGAGTGCGCAAGCCTGACACATGGCACTGACTCAGGTCATTGATTCAATTTAGATCTACTACTCTTGCACATCTACATTTCCAAGAAGTAGGAAGCACCAACTAAAAGAGGAATTGTACACATGGCTAATTATGATTGGGTTATTTGGACCAACTTGTCTAGTGGATTTTCAAGTCATCATGTTCATAGCTTCGACTTGTAAGATCTTCAGGATTGACAACGCATATTTTACTATTGAAGGTGGTGGCATTTTGCACATTAATGAGATTTGAAAACCTTCCCGTGTGAAAGTGAAGAACAAAATGTAATAGGTAAGATTTTCTTGATTTCAACTTGTGCGAGTAGAAATTTGTGAGTCACCTCTAAACAGAAACAATTACTACAAGGATTGAGATAAATTTGGCACGAGCGTCAAGCAGTTGGCTCAAGGATAAATTACAAAGTTATAGAGATAAAAAGAAAAGGCTTCAGGTAAGTTTGTATACCATAATCTCTGCAATTTTTATTCTTGTGTGATTTAATCAAAAGATGGTTCCAAAGATTTCACTGAGTCTGAGGGTGTGGATAGCAGAGGGATTACTTGTTAAAAGTAATTGGTTCTGGAGCACCGATAGTTTGAAAAATGATTTATTTCTTTTCAAAGGATGGTTTGCAAAAGGAAAATGGTTAGCTTTATATGCCTGTATATGGTTTTTTGATAGAGGAAAGCTAGTAATTAGGTGTCGTAGTCAAGTCACCAGGGTAGTAAGAAGGACAAGGAATAGACTTGGTAAGCTAACAACCTATTCAGTGGCAACATCATCTTTTAAAAAAATTTTCAAAATATCTTAGTTTGATGCTAGGGTGGCAGAAATATTTGAGACTCTGTGCATAGTTTCGGAAGAGGGTGAAGAAGATTTTATACCCTTGGATATAGTCTCTTTCATTTTTTGTGCGCACATCCCTTTTTTGTGTCAGTGGATGGAAAATTTTGGTAGGAAGTTGGTTAAGGAAGCAGATGTGGTTGGGGATCAGAGGACACCTGTTTTGTTATTTTTAATAGCCACATTATTTTTTGGCTTATGTACTACATGCTAAGTAATGATTCTATTATTTTTGAAGCCTAGCATGATCAATAAAGAGTGAGAAGTAAATATGATTCTCACTCAGTAGTCATCTTGACAAAACCCACTGGCCTAGGTTGGTGCATAATCTTCAGAGTTGATTTTTTCATTGATGGGGTAGTCTTAGTAGTTGCAAACACAAAAAAATCAGTGGTGGAGCCAAGTCAAAAAAAAGTTGTAATAGAAAGGAGCCTGTAGGAGAATATTTGATCTACGTGATGTTTTGTTAATCATTCTTTTTCTTTTTCTATTACAAACTTGTGATATCTTTTGTAAGGGACACTTGTTAGTTCTCTACGCCTAAAGCTTGCTGCATCTCACAGTATTTAAGTGAGATCCCAGGGCTAGAAAAAAGGGGTTGTTGGTTGGTTTTCTATTTCTAGTTCTTGGAGCTCTACTCAAGCTATGAAAGCCACACACCCAACATATCTTGTATGAACAACATATGGATTTCATAGATAGTTCTGATATAGTAGTGTGATCTTGTATCTTATTTTATGCATTCCTAATGTACTTATTTCAAGGAGATAAATACAATGTGCATAAGGTTTTGAATTTCAATATAATTCTGTCTCCTTTCTTGTTGAATTTGTAATTTTATATGTTCAAGAATAAAGAGCTTGAACCTATTTGCAATTTCCCTATTGTATGTTTGAGGTTTGCTTGCCTTTGACTCAAGGAGTCTTATAATTGCTTGTGGTTTTAGACAAGGTTGCAGATTCATTAAGAAGGATGTGTGAAAATATGGGGTTATATTGGATATTGTTGTCTAATTCATAAGGTGGACAGACTGAACATGAATGTCTCAACATATGCCATATGTTGATTGATGTTCAAGGATGCATAATTCTGGAGTATAGGATTGCCCAATGGATAAGGCACTGGTCATTTGTAGGATCATTAAGTTTTTGCTGCATATTGGACATGCTGTCTTTTCTCAATATGAATCAATCATTTTCCCTTCATGTTGAAGTGGACATAAAATTTTAAACCCTCACTCAGTTTATGAATAATATAGGTTTGCACCTAGCTATTGTAGAATCTGTATTGTTTCATAAACCACTAGGAGATATAAGGGGTTTTTATCGACTTCATAATAGATTCAGTGTATGGTTTGATAATTGGTATGATTTCATTTGAATCTGAGGTTTACCTACCTAGGTCTTGTAGAGCTTGAAGTAGAAGAAGGGTCATGCCTTATAGTTGGCCCTGTGTTTGAAATGATATGTTGATAATGGGAGTTAGCTGCCCCTAGATGTGTCATTTTCTCATGGGGATAATTGAAAACCTTCCAGCATTTTCAAACTCCAACACGCAGCATGATGGAGGTCTGTAATGTTGGTGGTCCATTATCCCACATTGGGCAGATAGTGGGACTTTTAAAAGTTTAAATACAAAGGCTTAGGCAGAGTTAAATGTCTAAAGAGATGTGCACTTTTGGAAGCGCTAATCCAATGCATGGTGAACCTGATTACGCTGACATCACCTGGAGTACAGTTGGCATGAAATGTAACCAAAGTTTTAAATAAAAGTGCACCAGTGATGACCTGGATGAAATTAATTAAGTACCACAAGATTGCACCATGTGGTACATCCTATGGTGCTCGCTTCCCTGCAATATCAAGTTGTGAGGAAGATAAATAATGTGGGGAAGTAGGCAGTTGATAAGTGACAGTGAGGCTTGAACCAGTGGTGAAGTGGTAGTAACATGATGGGTAGATAAGCAATTAGGTAGCCAGCAGAATAGTGCCATGTGGCAACTCATGTGGTAATGGATCTCAGTTAGCAATTAGGAGCAAGTTGAGACAAGAGGTGCTTAGATCGTGACATGTGTCATGATCTGACAGATTGCACTTCCCTGCAAAAATAAGATGCACATTAGTTAAAAAATGCAGGAAAGTAGGATTTTTCCACATGTCATTGGGCCTAGAGTAGATGATGACATGGTTTCTAATGATTTGGCAATGCAAGTTCCAAAGCCAATCAAACACTACCATGTGGTAGTTGGTCAACTGAAGGTTGACCCCAGATTCAAAGGATAAGAGAATTTAAAAAATGTTTAAAATATCAAATTTTTTATTTTTGAATGTTTCATGTAGTTTTTTAAATTGAAAAGGGGATGTTTCTAAAGTTTGAACTTAGAAAATTTATAAATTTTTCAAAAATTTAAAAATTCAAAGTTGCAAGTCAGACTTTTCTAGCAGAGGGACTGTTTTCAAACAGACTTTCAGTGGCTTTCTAAACCAAAGTATGCCTTATTATATATTGTTGGAATCAGAAAAAGACAAACTTTTTGACTCTAAAGTTTGTTTCTGCACAAGAAGCAACTAGTTCAAGCTATAGGGGGATTTGTCTCAGGTACTTAGATTGCAACTATATTCAGGTAATCAAAGTTTAGAACTAATTTCTAAGATAGTAATGACCTAAATATGGTTAAAGGGTAGTGAAAATGCAGTTAAGGTCAAATTTTAATCAGATTCAATCAATAAAAACTCAATTTTCACTTGCATTTTCATGAAGTTTTTAGATATTTTGGTGACTTAGCAAATTTTCATCATTCAAAAAAAAACATTTGCAAATTAGTTGCAAGAATTGATGAAGACAAAGATTAGATAAAAGGGGAGAGAGATTAGAGAGAGTCTTTTGATTGCAAAGGAGGGAATTTTGAGTCCACAAATGTCGGTTGGAGATTCAATCTGGGAATTCACCTTTATCTATATCTTCCTTTCTTTCTTCCATTGTAAGGGTTCTAGTTCCTTGGAGAAAATTGGCACATTACTGTGATACCAAGGTTTTGGATCTAGTTTTTGATGCATTCCCATGACTGTGACCACATTCTTCCGCAAATTTCTCTTATGTGAATAGCATTAGGAAGAATAATACAGATAGTTCAGATCTGTTAGGTATTTTTCATGCTTTCATTTCATGCATATGGTTGTATTGTTTCAAGGAAATTAATACAAGGAACAACAAATTGAGTTTCATCTTGAATCTTGTCTCCTTTATCAGTGAGTTTCAATGTTTTATGGCCTTTGAACAAAGATCCTAGGTCATAGTTGTAGTCCCTTAAGGCTTTATGTTATTTCATTGTTGCTTATGACTCAAGAAGTTATGTAAATGCTTTAAGGAATTAACAGGGTTGCAAGTTTGCTGATGGGGATATCAGGTAAGAATGAGGTTCAGATTGAGCACAAATGTCTATTTACAAGTTAAATAGATAGATTAGATGTCTGAATATACAAACAAGTATTAGATATTCATATATATGCATTTGAATCATGAAATTGCCCAATGGTTAAGGCACTGATCAGCTATAGGATCATTAGTTTCTTATTATTGCATATCTGAGGGTTTTGTTGAAATCAACATTATTAATCAAATGTTCTTTTCACCTTTCATGTTTAAGGACCTAAACACAATTCCCTCACATAGCTTGTGAATATTCTAGACTTCCATTTAGCTACTACAGATCTATGTCATTTCATGAGTTACTAGGAGATATAAGGGTTTCATCTACTTAATAGATTCAACAATATGTTTTTGCACTGGTACGGTATCATTTGAATCTTAGGTCTACCCACCTAGGTTTAGCAAAGCCTGAAGAAGAAGAAGGGTCATGCCTTATAGTTGGCCTATTGTCAAAAATGGCATGTTGAAAATGGGAGTTAGTTGCCCCTAGATATGCCAATTTCTCAGTGGGATAATTGAAAACCCTCTGGCGTTTTCAAACACCAATAGCCTCTACTGTAAATTGTCATAAACATAACTTGTATTGCATAATGAAAAATTATCAAATGTAAACATTCATAAAACATTCATCATATTTTGACACTAGAATTTATGTGGAAATCCAATTTGGGAAAAACAACCAATAACATGTCACTCTTTTTCACTCTTTCAACGTGAGCTCTATTAGAAGCCAACCCTGTTAAAGGTTACAAAATACACTGTTAAATGTGACCTGGTTAGAGGATTTAATCAACCTATTAGGAGTAGCCTTATAAGAGGACTTTGATCATTCCATTTATAATGTCACCCAGTTAAAGGATTTACACAGACTGTTAAGTTTTCAAATGACTATTAGGTCAACCTCTGTTAAAAGGATTTCAATAGAAACTATTTACAATGATAAGAAAGAAAATAATAGGTTTGATCTATGTGATTACAACTCACTTTTACTAGTTTAGATCCCTATTCAATCCTTATGCTAGTTCACTGATAAGCCTTTCACTATCATCTCTGATCTTAATCTACTTGGTCACCCTTCAAGTAATCAATCCACTCTTCTCATCAACACTTAAGCCTTCTTCTCCAATTCTCTTATAAACAATAACATCATATCTACAAGATTTTTCCTTTAACTTCACATTCACACACTTGTGTGCTTTTGACCAACCTTGCTCTATATGTCTCTCTACATACAAACTCACTCATACACACACTTTACTAGCACTAGTAAATTTGGACCCAATTTTTGACCAATTTTGGTCAAATTTTGACCAAGGTTTTTCGCTATTTTTCTCGTCAAAATTTTGACCAAATTGTAGCTTGGTTAAAATTTTGATGAATAAATTATAGGTTGGTCAAAATTTTGACCAACCTATAATTTACTCAAAATTTCAACAAGAAAAATAATGATGAACCTTGGTCAAAATTTGGGTCCAAATGTACTAGTGTGGGCTTGGCTTGGCTTGACTAGAAAAATCTAACATGGCACCAAATGATCAATTTCGTATCTCTTTAAATAGGAAATTTGTGCTTTACTATTTTCTATGTCCAACATAGATCTTAGGGTTTACAATCAGATTCAACTTGATTCAATGCATCTATTCATCTTCTTCTTCATCCTCTAGAAACTTCTCTTGAATTTTTCTATTAGGTCTTTACCTGATCACCTCCTTGAATTTAATGATCCAAATCATCAATCTTATCTTCAACACATTTTACATCTCCCAAGAAATAAAATAAGTTGCCTTGATCTTACAATCTCTTTGAATTTTTCTCTTACTATTACTCATTAATGTCTAAATTTTGATACTTGGTTAACACTGGAATACTTGGTCACTATAAAGATTCTTGGCTCAGCATCAACTAAATTTCTCGGTTGATGCTAATGCTCAGTTAACACTCAATTTTCTTGGCACTAACTATAGCTTGGTTGAAACTAGAATTACTTGACACCCTTAGTATTGTACTCTTTTGTTTGGCTTAACTTAGCTTTCTTAACATAAACAATTATTTTTCTTTATCAAAGTCTATCTAATCAAATTTCCATTGTAACTTCCTTTTCATAACTTCAACCATTCCTCTAGGTGCTATAGTTATGAGTAACTTCTCAAATCCTCTTCATCAATCAAATAGACATGACATTTATATTAGGTATCAATATGTCTCATCCATAGATTTGACATCAATGATAAAACAACAATTGTTCCAATTGTAAGTTCCAATATGAAGGTGGTATATGACACTAGCCCTAGCTCAATGGTAACCTTCGAACATATATGTTATTTATTCTTTGGAAAAGCCAAAAGCACAGGTGCCTTCTAGGGGGTGACATGACTGTGTGAGGTGAATGCATACATATAAGTTAAGAGAGAAAGGTTTTTCCTTCTCTACCATTTTATGTTTATAGGGATAACACATGTCTTTTGAGTCAAAACTATCAAAACTATCCAAATCATGTCAAGACTCCCCTATCCTTCAAAGTTTCCTTATCCTTGGTTGGATTGTTTTTGAGTACTTCTTGTGCCCCTACTATCTTATTCAATCAATCTGGAAACCAAATTATCAACTAGTCTAAACTGTCAATCTATCAACTTTGTCAACTTGGAACACTGTCAAAATTTTTCTAGAAATTGAGAACTATGTCTATAACTTGTCAAATCTAGAAAAAAATTGGTCAAATCTCTTAAAAACTTGGCAAAATTGAGAAATCCTATCAATTACTCATGTGGTTTCTATAAAATCTCACATGAGCTAGTATCTTAAGTGTTAGAAATAGATAATACTAAGAGGGTGGGGTGGGGGGGGGTTGGGGTTGAATCAGTATTCTGCAAACTTTTTCCCATGACTAGATATTATTAATTACTTTGCAAAATGCATATGGAAGTAAACCAATAATGCTAAGCAGTAAATAAATCCAAACATAAAGAGAACTCATAACATCATATTTTGTTAACTAGGGAAACCCTGGCCAAGGGAAAACCCTAGTGGAGATGGTACCCAAAAAATGATCCACTAAAAAAAAGAATCTATAATGCAAGGGACTTCCCTTAATACCATAAACTCATAACAAAAATAAAGAAACAACAACAAATGTGAGAACAAAATCTGAACTTCTTATTATTGTCACAAATGCAGAATTACAAAATTCTCAATTACAATATGCTAACCCAAATGGGTGCCTTCGTTATAGTAATCTGCAAGAAAATTATCACCCAGAGTTGTCCTAGAAAATCTTCAGACCTTTCTTAAATAGGTAGTTTTATGCCACCCGAGAAGGTTCTAGATGCTTTAAACTTAATACCTAGGGTTGAAAGACCCTAACAATACACATAGAGTCACACAAATACATCTTTGCCAAATTATTTTAGAAATTTTGGTTGCCCAACTTTTGAAGGCCATAACTCACAAACCATTGCTTCAATTAGCTATTATAACCACTTTTCAAAAATTCCAGCTTGTGATCTATAGGCTCAAAACTATGCTAGCACCCTCCTGTTGTGTTTTTGGACCTCATCTGGGCAATCTAAGGCCTCTAACGGTGAGGCTGATGATTTTTCTACAAATCTTTCCATTGAAAATCTGTAATAACTTCTCTCATACTAATGCTTCGGCAATGAGATTTTTAAGGTAGGCTTATGACTTTAAAATGAACCTTCGTATAGAAAATGAGAACATTCTGAGCTCATATGAAAAACTTACTAAAAATAGTAAGTTCCCATAAATAGTAATCACCCTATCTACTAGTCCTTATTAAAATAGAAAAGGCTAAAAATAAAATATTTTTGGGTTATGCAAGATTGCCCTTACACCTAGGATGCTTCTACATTAGACAACTAGGATAATTTGAGAAGTGACTCTGTCACGTCTCAGGTGTTCATAGGAAAACCAAGATAGTTGACCTCCCCCTTTGCTAGCCATGATGAATCCTCAACTGGTCTCCATTTCCATTTGACTAGATATTCCTCATAAGTTCTGTTTCTAGTACTTTTTCTAGTATGACTATCTAGTATCTCCTCAATCTCCTTAGTAGTCAAACTAGTTGTTGGAGTGCTCCACTGTGCTTTTGCAACTTCATCTCCATTATCTCCTTCATAACACTCTGTGAAATCTAAAATATTAAATGTTGGTGAAATATTCAATTCAACAAGTAACTCCACTTCATACACATTTCTAGAATCATGCCTCTTCACTATCCTACATGGTCCAAACTTTCTCATCTTTAGCTTATTATATGTACCTATTGGAAAATGCTCCTTTCTCAAATGAACCATGACTTAATCTTCAATCTAAAATTCCTTATATCTCCTTTTCACATCTACCTTAGCCTTGTATAGTTATTCATCTTTATGATGTGCTTCCTCACCTCCTTATGGATATTCTTGAAATGTTTAGCAAAATTTTCCACTTCAGCACTACTTATCTCTCTCTTATCCAACTTCCTCAATTCAAAAACATTTCTGGGACTACTCCCATATACAATCTAGAATGGTGATTTACTAGTACTCCTATTGATAGAATTATTATATGAAAATTCTATCTATAGTAAAATCATATCCAACCTTTTGGTTTATCTCCAACCAAGCATCTCAACAAGTTTCCCAAACTATGATTCACAGCTTCTATCTACACATCAGTTTGTGCATGATGTGATGAATTGAACTTCAAATTTGTCTTTAACTTCTTCCATAATGTATGCCATAAATACCCAAAAAAATTGGTATCTCTATCTGAAACTATACTCTTTGGCAGACCATGCAATCTCACCACTTCTCTAAAAATAGCTCTGCTACATGAACAACATCACCAGTCTTCTTGCAAGGAATAAAATGTGCCATCTTTGAAAACTTGTCAACCACCACAAAAATAAAATCATACACATGCTATGTCCTCGGTAATCCAAGAATAAAATCCATGCTGACATTCTCCCACGGCTTCTTTGGTCTAGGTAATGGATAATACAACCCTATATTCTGCTTGACTCCTTTCCCCATCTGACATACTCAAAAACTTTGTACAAACTTTGTCACATTTTTCTATAACTATGGCCAGTAATAATTTTCAGCAAACAAAGCTATAGTTTTATCTCAACCAAAATAACTAGCCAATTCTCCACTATGATTCTCCTTGATGAGGTTCTCTCTCATTGAGCTTTTTGGAATGCACAACTGGCTTCCTTTGAACAACATATTATCTTGGATCATAAAATACAACCACTTTGTCCTGTGAAGTGTAACAAGTTCCGTACAAGTTTTTCATGCTTCACCAAAATTAGGATCATCTAGATACAATGTACTAAGTTACTTAAACCCAACCACCTCTATTTGCATTTTTTCAAGAAAAAGTTGTCTTCTACTAAGAGCATTTTCAACTTTTTTAGACTTCCCACTTCTGTTTTTCAAAAGAAATGTATAATTCTACAAAAACTCAACCCATTTTAAATGTCTTTGGTTCAATTTTCCTTGACTATTCAAATATTGCAAAGCTTGATGATCAATATACAAAAAAAACTCCTTGGGAAGAAAATAATGTCTCCACTTTTTCAATGCTTGAACTATGGCATTTTATTCTTGATCATAAAAAAAAATATTTTTTTTTTGCATCATTCAACTTCTCACTAAAATAAGCAATAGGTCTACCTTCTTGGCCCAAAATAGCTCCTATTGCAATAATACTAGCATCACAGTCTACTTGAAACAACTTGTTAAAATTAGGAAGTGCTAAAATAGGGTTCTCAGTAACTTTCTCTTTCAATAGATTGAAACTCTTATTTGCTCCTATAGTCCACTTAAACTCTTTCCTATCTCCTCTCATTATTTTAGTCAAGGGTCTTCAAATAGTGCTAAAACTTCTTATGAACTTTCTATAAAATGTAACGAGTCCATGAAAAGATCTTACCTCTATTGCACTCCTTGGGGTAGGCCATTCAAGAATAGCTTGCACTTTCTCTAGGTCCATTTTTAGACCTTCTCCTGAGACTAGAAATCCTAGGTATACAAACTCCTTCTTTAGAAAACTGCATTTCTTCAAGTTTATCAACAAATTTTTCTTCCCACAACTTTTCAAACACCTTGCAAATATGAATCAAATGCTCCTCTAATGTCTTACTAAAGATCAATATATCATCTAGGTAAAAAATGACAAACTTACCTAGAAACTCCTTTAGTACCTCACTCACAAGCCTCATGGAAGTGCCCAGTGCATTGGTTAGCCCAAAAGGCATGACTATCCACTCATATAGTCCTTCCTTTGTCTTGAAAGAAATCTTCCACTCCTTAGCTTTTTTGATATGAATCTAATGAGACCCACTCTTCAGATCTATCTTTGTGAAATACTAAGCTCCACTCAAATAGTCCATATTATCATCCATCCTTGGCAAAGGAAATCTATACTTGATGGTGATATTGTTGATAGCATGAGAATCTATGCACATCCTCCATTCTCCATTCTTATTTGGTGCTAACACTACTAGTACAACACATGGACTTAGACTCTCTTGAATCAACCCCTTCTACAACAACTCATGAACTTGCCTATTCAACTCTTCACTTTCTGCTAGTGTTATTCTATGCACTGCCTTGTTTTGAAAATTAGCTCCTAGAACCAAATCCATCTGTTGACTGATCTTCCTCATTGGGGGCAATCCATTATGTACATTATCTGATACAATATCAAAAAACTCTTCCAACATATCTACAACTTTTGCAAGTACCTCCTCTACTTCTTCTTTACTATCTTTAGGAATTATAGAAAAACACATATGCTCATGTTTCATACCTTTAAGAAATTCTTTTTCATCAAAAAAACATATTCTAGCAGCACTACATACTTTTTCTTCTTTATCCTTCAATGACTTCAACTTATGTTTCACTCCATCCTTAGTTAGAGTGTAGGTATTTGTCCACCTATCATTTACACCATGCCTGTCAAACTACCATGGCCTACCCAACAACATATGACATATTTCCATAGGTATGATATCACATAGTACCTCATCCTAGTATCTCCCAATCTTAAACTTCATTGAGCACTGTTCATTGACTATAACCTTGTGGTCATCTTGCACCCAAGCAATATTGTATAGTTGTGGGTGTTTCTATCTCTTCAGATTCAACTTGGTGGCCATCATTTCTGACACCAGATTGTCAGTACTTCCACCATCAATGATCACATCACAACACTTATCTTGACATTTGTACCTTGTTAAAAAAAAACTCCTTCTTTGATCAGGTTCATTTTCACCACTCAACAGGACTCTTTTGTTAACTAGGACTTCTCCTCTTTCAGCATCTTTAGAATGTGAGGATCTAGCATCTTCATCAACATGTGAAACTCTTGCCTGAACTTTTGTTCATTGATCTATCCTTCCTTGGCACTGGGTACATTCAAATGCTCTATGCCCTTCTTCCCCATAGTGAATACATTTTCCATGGAAGCCTCCTCTTCCAGATCCTTGTCCTCTACCTCTTCCTCTCTGATCTCTATTCTTTTGATTATAAAAATGATTGGAATTATTTCCCCTTTAGATCTAGTTGCTACTTCCAACCTCATCCTTATTCTTCTGATCATCGTTATGGCCTCCATAAGATCATTCACCAGATCTTCCACCATGACCTCTTCCACTATTCTTATTGTCGAACTTCTTGCTTAGTTTCTCCTCAACTCTTAGGGTAAACTGGTATGCCTCCTCAATACTGTTCATCTGAACTAGACTCAGCTCATCTTGAATGCTGGGCCTTAACCCATTAAGATAATGGGTGACTTTCTCCTTATGAGCTTTTTCATGGTCGGTTCTATGTAGAACTTGGTAGAACTCCTTGGTATACTCTTGAACATATTTTCCCACTTGCTTCATTCCTTGCATCTTCTTAAAAAAATCAAGCTCATAATCCATAGGAATGAATTATCACTTCATTTTGGCTATCATCTAATCTCATCTAGTGATTTTTTCCTTTCCCTTTCTATTTGGTTCCAACTGAACCTCTTTCCATGAGATCTTTACATGTCTCTTCAATTTTTCCTTCGCAAACTTGACCCTATCTAGATCCTCAATATCTTCATACTCAAAGTACTCCTCTAGTTCATTGATCCAATTGATCAATTCTTCTAGGTTAATATTTCCTAAAAATGTAGGAACCTCAAACTTAGGTCTTTTTCCAATCTTGGAGATGGCCCTAAAAAGCCTCTCTTCCTCTAGGTTTAGAACTGCCTCTACTTCAACATTTTCTTCTACTTCATCCTTATCCTTGCTTTCATCTCTTATGGGAAGATTCATTCCTCTAATTATTTTTTCTTCCAATGCTTGCATTTGTCTTTGGAGGTCTCAAAAACCCTTAGGTATAACACTACCACTCTTCCACCATGCTCTCTTTGTAGAGGCATTTTTGTGCTCGCTAAAACCCTAGTGTAAACTGCCTCACAATCGGTGATCTATCTACATGCTCAGCCCAAACCATAGTCTTGGTGCAAACTACCTCATAGTCGGTGATTTTTCCACATGCTGAATAACTCTAGCTCTAATACCACTTAATGTAGGGGACTCCCCTTAATACCATAAAATCATAAGAGAAAAAAAGAAACAACAAAAAATGTGAGAATAAAATATGAACTTCTTATTATTTCCACAAATGCAAAATTACAAAATTCTCAATTACAATATGCTAACCCAAATGGGTGCCTTCATTATAGTAATTTGCAAGACAGTGCTGTGAACTATCACCCAGAGCTGTCCTAGACAATCTTCGAGCCTTTCTTAAATAGGAAATTTTATGCCACTCAGGAAGATTCTAAATTCTTTAAACATAATAACTAGGGCTAACAAACCATAACAATACACATAGAGTTAGCCAAATACATCTTTAACAAATTATTTTAGAAATTTATGTAGCCCAACTTCCAAAGGCCATAACTCACGAACTATTGTTCTAATTGGCTATTATAAACACTTTTCAAAAATGCTAGTTCCTAATCTACAGGCTTGAAACTATGCTAGTGCCCTTCCATCGAGTTTTTGGACCTCATCTGGGAACTCTAAGGCCTCCAATAGTGAGCCTAGAGATTTTTCTACAAATTTTTGCACCAAAAATCTATAATAACTTCTCTGATACTAATGCTTGAGCAATGGGTTTTTTATGGTAGACTTACAACCCTAAAATGAACCTTCCTATAAAAAATGAGAACTAATTGAGCTCATATGACAAACTTACTAAAAATAGTAAGTTCCCATAAATAGTAGCCACCCTATCTACTAGTCCTTATTAAAATAGAAAAGGCTAAAAATAAAATATTTTTGGGTGATGCAAGATTGCCCTTACACCCAGGATGGTCTTGCATCAATCTAGTTAAGGATATTGACCTTGTTAGGAGTCTATGAAGTACATACAGTGTCCTAGTCCTTATTAGAGGACTAGGACCTATTAGAAGCCTTAAAGTTGTTAGGAGTTGATATTATAATTACATATGTATGCAAGAAGAGCACACTACCAAAACATATAATTATACAATTCAGTGCTTTAACAAAATAAGATAGATAAAATAACCTCTTATCTACTAATTATTGTACTTCACATATCTTTGATCTTACATTAGAATTCACATCAAAGATCTCTCACATAATTTTACATATCACATACCTAGTTTTCACATACACCTTAAATTTCACATTCATATTCACATACTGCCTCAAACTGCATATATGGCCAAAATAATTTCTTAACTTGTTATTAACTGTTTTTTGATATACTTTGTTATGTCATGTTCCTTGCCTTTACTAGTTTTTTACCTATAACTTAGTCCATACTAACTATAATGATCTTAACACTTAGGTATGCTATCATGACACTTTGGTGTACCTATTCTTAACTATGCACATACCAATTCTCACTATAGACTTTGCAATATCATAATTACTTCTATACTGATATTTAACTATTTGATACTTAGATAATTTTCTATCTTTGATCATAAAATCTTTAGCTATACAATTTTCCTTCCATACTAAAATAATAAGTTTCCATAAATGACAACTCTTACTCATCCTACTTAGTAATATTTCCAACAATCTCCCCTTTTGGCATTGATGACAATATATGGGAAAATTGGCTAAGTCCCAAAATGTGACATCAAAAACTTTTCAAAATTGGCCTTTACAAAACTTTCAAAAGATTTACAAATTTACAAAATTTGTGGATCATTACATATAACCATATTTTCCTTATCTCTCCTAAGAGTTTTAATCCCCGTTAGTATATAACTATTAATTTCTTTTATACTTTTCCTTTGTACATTACTCCCCCTTTGACATCAATGAAAAAGGTGTCAAAACATATTTACATGTCAAAATTGAATTACCTCTTATGGCTCAACTTGATAATCTAGAGATATAATTTACTAAATCTATATTTAGCCTCTCCAATTTCTCCTTCCATGTGTCTCTTAATGCCTTTGTGGTGCTCAAGGGTGTGCATAGTGAATAGGATGCCACTTCCACTATCTTCAAGTTAGTATAGGAAAACTTCTCATATGATGTCTTAGTAGTAAGACATTCTTCTAGCTTCCTTTGAAGTATACTAATATTTGGGGATAAGTATTCTCTAAGAATAGAGAATCTCTTGATCACCATTTCTTTCTCCATTTCATTGATCCTGATGGCATTATGAACTTTCTGTAACTCATTGTCAATATATTCAATACTTACATGTGGTTTCTCTAATCTATTAGTGATTTTCTAAAGCTCACATCCAAGCTAAAATATTTCTCTTAATGTCTTTAAGATGGTTATAGGACATAGTGCATTGTGCATACAACTTCTTACCTTCTACAAGATACTTTTTTTAACTCTTTTATACAAACATCCAATGTTTGCAAGTCATTACACATATTTGTGCATTAGTTTTTCCTAAGCCTAAACCAATACAATATT
Organism: Cupressus sempervirens; assembly: GCA_028749045.1. NCBI lineage: Eukaryota > Viridiplantae > Streptophyta > Pinopsida > Cupressales > Cupressaceae > Cupressus > Cupressus sempervirens. The sequence goes on along the minus strand of CM053792.1, from coordinate 764,641,864 downwards.
TTTCAATGTTGTGAACTCTTCATCAATTTTTTTTACCATATCCTTAGCCTTTGCTTGCATGTCTAATTTTGTCATCTTGGAAGTTACTACTTAGAATAGAGAATCTCTTGATCACCATTTCTTTCTCCAATTCATTGATCCTAATGGCATCATTAACTTTCTATAACTCATTGTCAATTTGTTCAATCCTTACATGTGGTTTCTATAATTTATCAGTAAGTGTCTAAAGCTCACCCATCTGGGCCAAAATATTACTATCAATATTGTTAAGATCATTATAGGAAATTGTGCATTGTCCATACAACTTCTTACCTTCTACAAGACAACTTCTTAACTCTTTTATAGAAACATCCACTATTTTCAAATCATTATACACATTTGTGCAAATAGTTGTGCATCATATTTTTCCTAAGCTTGAACAAATACAATATCTATCTGTGTTGTGAACTCTTCATAAAACCTTTTTTCCATATCCTTATCCTTTGTCTACATGTCTAATTATGTCACCTTGGTAGTTATTTCTTTTTGATTTATGTCCAAAATTTCTCCCAATGTTCTCTCCAAACATTTTATAGTCTTGTTCTTCTTTAAAAGATTGCTCAAAGAAGATATGAGATCCTTTTGATCATCATCATCATTTGATGCTGTTGGGAGTGTGGGGATAACTAGTAACTTTCTTGTCACTAGTGTGACAAATAACTCATCTGCTTCATGTTGGAAGACTACTTTGTCAACCTCTATGTTGACATGTTTGAGTTGAGGTTGAAATGTTGTTTCTTGCATAACAATCTTCTAACTTTTCTTCATTTTCTCCTTAGCTTCCTTCTCTTTATTCTTCTCTTCTTCTTGTTTCATTTTATTTTCTTCTTTCTCTTTTTCTCTTTTCCTATTTTCTTCTTCTTTCTTTTTCTCTTCCTCTTTCTTCTTCTCTTGTTCCTCTCTTTTTTTTTCTTCCTCTACTTTCCTTTTCTTGTCTTCTTCTTCCTTCCTTTTCTTCTCCTTTGCTTTCTTTTTCTTCCTTTCCTCTTCTTCCTACTCCTTTAGGCTCTCTATTTTTTCCTTCTTCCTCCTCTCTTCTTCTTTTATTTTCTCTTCTTCCACCTAATTTCTATTTTTATCCTTTTCCTCCTCAAATTTGGTGTAACCAACAATATTTCCAATAATACAGGGACCAAGATCCTAAAAAGGACCCTCTATAATGTTTACAGTTACCTTTGTGGCACCAATGTGCATGGTGTCTATCCCAATTGAGATCTATGAAGATAGATCTATCATTTTGATGTCCATTATACACTAAGAAAAGTGCACTTCTCTAAACCCTTCTATCCAAGGTTTTCCATAGATTGGAAATCTTGAAATGGTGGCTTAGAGCTCCCTAATCATGGAGTGCAAGGGGCATACAAATGAGCAGAAAGACAACTCTCAGCTGAGCCTTAGAAACATAGCCCTTTCTATTAAACCATGAAATATGAAATTATTTGAGCAAGAGCAAGAATTCTAGTGTCAAAGAATTCTTGAATATGCAATGCAAGGATGAGAGTAAACTAAGATGAAATTCACAATGCAACTAGGCTAAGCAAATGAAAGTGTTACATCCATACTAATTAGGCTATGTGATCTCAACTATTTGCAAAAGAACTACTCTACATGCAACTAAACTAGGACACCATATAACAAAATGCCATGGATGACATGAATAAATAAAGATGCCCCATCAATGATTCAAAGATTAGACCTTATAAGGTTAGCTAACTACTCAGAAGAAGGTAGAATTTTAAAATGCAATTTTGACCATCAAGATGAACTTGCATTTTGATTTTGATCCTCAAAATGGACCCAAGATGTTGAAATTAGCTAGGATAAAATTTTGAGGAGTTTAAAAATTAGGTCAAAATGAGGTTGGAGTTTATAAAAGGGGCCCAAGTGTCATTTTAAAATTCATTTTGTCTTTTGTGATTTGGTGAGAGTTTTTGAGTGGTCCAAAGAGCATTATGGCATTAGAATGCATTTCGACCCAACAACACTGTTTCGAGTGCAACTGGTTGCACAACTGGCTAGAGCACTATGGGGCACCAGTAAGTGAACACTCTTTTGTTGTTTTTTCAAGATTTTTGTTATTTTATGCACATTTTGAGGGTTTTAATGCAAAATATCATGTGATATTTTAAAAGTATCACATAGGTACTTTAGAAAATATTGTAAAATACATCTTGTTGCAAAATGTGTCACATGCATGTTTCATAGTTTATCATATGGGACATACCCATTTGTCACCTGCATCAGTGCAAAATATCACATGATAGAATTATGTTGCGTGATATCATTCTAGCATATTGTATTGTCTGCAATAGGAAAAAGTATCACATAGATGGTTTGAAGGATTTTTTGTTGATTTTTTGTGTTATGAGCATTTGATAGATGCTGACCATGCTGCCATATCGACCATGGGATTGAGGTGGGTTATATAGATGCCCTAAACCATGAGTTGTTGACTGCATTGGTTGAGCGATGGCATAGCATGCATAATATCTTTCATTTGTCGACTAGAAAGGCCTCAATCACATTAGACAATGTGTATCATACACTGTGAGTGCCTTGCTATGGTGATCCGATAAGTTGTACGTTTGATTGCTCTTGTTATGTTTTACAACTTTTGATTTTGATGTTGGGTATACTAATGCCAAGTTTGGTGATATATTACAGATGTACTATGATCAGAGCCAGATAGAGGGGTGGGTGGCTATGCAATAGATGTTCCAAGATGTTACCATCCTAGATCACCATCTGAGTTAGGAGTGACTCATTGATGATTATAGTTTTGACTACCCTTTACTAAGTTTGTTGTGTTCTCTAGTAGCCCAAGCCTTGGTGATAGATAGGAGCCAAAAGGACTTCCCATTGGGATGGGGTCGATTAGTGACAGATTTGATTATACAACCACGTAGGATGGCATGGAGGCAATTGATACTAGTAGATATATATCATGAGCTTCATGAGATAGTGTATCATAGTGGTGGTTCCTTGGCATGTGGGGAAGTTTTGAAATAGATTTGGGCCTGAGAGCACATTGTTGTGATCTAACCATGGGTGTAGCCATGGGAGAAGAGCCAGCCGTACATATTTGGATACATAGGATTTGTCCCCTAGACACATAGTGGAGACGTCACCTAGTGCTGCCATATTTTTGATGAGATGACAATATTTACATAGTGTCCCTATCGAGAGTGCCATAGGTGGTCAAATGCCTAGGAGCTAGATTATATGAGATCTAATAGACCACTGGTGGGGAGGAAGATGGAGATTGTAGAGCAATTTATTATCAACTGATTATGGTAGAAATTTATGGAGCGATAGGTGATATTGGTGGAGACCACCACCTATGCTTGTTTCCATTTGGATGAGGCATGGGGCTGGCTACCTATGCTAGATTACCATATAGCAGTGTGAGAGACTAGTTTGGGCTCCTTAGGATTATTGCCTAGATGTGGCAGATGTAGGAGTGGACCCAATGTATTTGTACGAGATGTAAAGACATCCATTTCCTCAATTTATGGAGCATAATGTACTACCCATAGTGGGGGGACATGGAGATGGTGGAGGTAGAGGTAGAGGTAGAGGTAGAGGTGGAGGTAGAGGTAGGGGTGTCAGATGGATGGAGGTTGGAGAGGGATCCTAATCAAGGAGGAGGAGGACGCAAGCACAAGCTATGAGGGAGGTGGAGGAGGAGGTGCCACTGAGGTGGTGATGAGTGAGGAGAGTGGAGGCAGAGCTATAACAACTAGCTAGGGGGGAGGATGAGTGAGATGAAAGGATCCATGCCTTGGAGGTAGAGCTATAGATAGCTTGAGTATCTATTGTAGTGTGAGCTCAACATATTATAGATGAGTGAGCATGAGGGGATGAGCTCTAGAGGGAGCAAGATGTTGCGAGGCAAGAAGAAACACATCATGGTGCATGTGTCACATACTATTATGCCACCTACAGGAGTGTAGTGCCACCAAGTTAGGGACTTCTTGATTGTTCAGACTGGGCTGGTAGATTAGAGGGTGCGATACAATTGTTAGATAGGAGATAGGCTCCACCACCAGGACTACCACCTCATCTTGCTATAGAGGGTGGGAGTGAGTCATAGTTTGATACTAATAGTTTTCACCTTTTAATTATACATCATGTATTCTTGAGATGGATATCCAGATTTTGGATCTTATTTTTGTATATGTACTATGACACATTGATATATATATGAGATACTAGATTTGATTGGTAGTTTTGTGTACTTGTCTCAAATAGATGTTTCAACATTTTAGTTTTTGTGTGATGTTCTAATTTCTATTTCTTTCTCATGTATGTGTTTTTTTGAATACTTATGGTCATGTGTCTCTCTTATGTATGATGTTTTTATCTCTAATGTGTATGATATAGACTTTATGTTTCTAAAAATATATGACACTTGGATAGGTTGAATGCGATGTTTAGATCAACCCCTTGTGATGATAGGATAGCAAGATAGAGATGAAATGAAAGATCAAGAAGGTGAAAGACATGATAAAGAAAGAAAAGAAGGATGCAAAAGTAGTTTAACCAATATGTCTACAAAAAGGATAGAGAGAGCTCTCCCCATATGCAAGAATGCAATACTAGACTAGAAAAATGACCCTAACATGCAAGCTAATATGCAAAGTGGTTTACTAGCAAGGGACACATAATGTTTGGACTCTTATTTCATCATTGAGAATTTATTAGGGACATCAAGAGATCATACAATCATCACTAGTATAACTATGAGAATATGAATATGATCATTATTAGATAGGTAAGTGGAAATCCAATCTAAGCATCAAAGACATAAAAGTAAAGATGACTATGCAATTAGATTCCCTAAGTTTAGTATAGCAAGATTACACCTGTATCAAGGCATAAGTGCCAAGATAACCCCTGAGTGTGGTCTTGCAAAAATAGTCAAGGATGATACATTTATAAGTCAAAGTGTCAAATAGGACAAGCACGAATGCTTTAAACACTATAGACAAATAAAGTATACCCACAAGTAGAAATCAAGAAAATATGCCCCATGCCCCCAGTCTTCTAGTTAATGACATCCTTGAGAGACTATTAGGGAGAGAACACATAGTAAAGAAATCATCATAGACAACACACAAATTAGATAAAGATTAGCATAGCTCAACATGTAAGTGTTTACATGCATGTGTGTAAGTTACTTGGCCATTTCTTCAAGACTTGATTTTGATAGTGAGAAATATCGCAACATTAGAGATTGTAGGTAAACTATTTGGAAAGTGTTGAAAAAAACTTGATGTCAAGTTGGGGGAGGTAGTGTTGAGAAACACTATTTCATGAGTTGCCAAAAAAATCCTAATGCACAAGGAAACCTCAAGTAAGCTAAGTAGTTTTGCCCCTAAGATGAGGACAAGGAACAAATCCAAGCTAGGAAGTATGTTGCAGAGTGTGTAATTGAGACTAATAGACATAGGTGCAAGGGTCTCAAGCAATGCCTATTTCTAGGTTTTCGCCACTTGAAAATTTTTTTTAATGACTTTTTTCAATTTTTATTTGTATTTTTTATATTTTTAATTTTTTTGGTGATACATCAAAGTACCTATTGCTAGGTTTTGACTAAGATGATCATTTTTTCAAGACATTTTCTAATTTTTAGGATTTTTTCAGTATCATAGATATGTAAAAGATAGCTAAGTAATAAGCCTTTAAGCATAAAACTTCTCTAAGTGTAGGACATTGATAGGCTCTACAAGTTCTTCACCTAAAGGAGCAGACAACTGATAAGAACTAGACCCAAATGTTGCTATGATAATGTATGGGTTTAACCAATTAGGTTTAAAATTTCCCTTTTGCTCTCTATGTTGTTGATTTTTTGAATTTTCTCTAAGCACGAGGTCACCAAATTGAAACTCATGTGGATGAAATTTTTTGTTATATTGAGTAGACATGCATTTCTTACAAGCCCTCATGTGATCAAAATTTACCTTACAACACTCATCAAGAGTCTCTAATTCCTATATTCACATAGCTCTATGGTTTTCATTAGTTATCAACCCATGTAAAGAGACTCACAAGGAAGGGATCTCTACTTCTAATGGGAGAATGACCATAGAACCATAGAATAGAGGAAAGGGCGTGGCCCCTATAGGAGTATGAATGGTAGTTCTATAGGCCTAAAGTGCTGGATTTATCTGTAGGTACCAATCTCTTCCAGACTTATGAACTATACGATGCAAGATTTTCAGCAATTTTTTTTGGAGGCCTCTACTTGGCCATTCCCTTGAGGGTAATAAATAGAACACCAATTTTGTTTGATCTAAAACTTCTTGCATAGTTGCCTTAGGTCCTTATTTTTGAATTTTCCTCCATTATCAGTGACAATAGAGGAAGGAATACCATATTGAAAAATGACGCGATTTAGTATAAAAAAGGCAACATGTTTTCTTATAACAACAAATAATGGCACAACTTTAACCCATTTGGTGAAATACTCAATTGCTGTAATGATGAACTTGTGACCACTAGATGAACTTGGTTGAATTTTTCCAACCAAGTGAAAGGCCCATTGTTGAAATGGCCAATATTTCATGGAAGGAATCAACTCACATCTAGGAGCATGAATTAAGTTACCATGGAGTTGACATTTTTGATAAGACTTGGCATAACAAACAACATCATCTTGCATTGTTGGCTAGTAATAACCTGTCCTAAGTAGCTTTCAAGCAAGTGCAAGGCCATTAGAATGTGCCCCACAAATGTCATCATGGACTACAACAAGTGCCTTTTTAGACTTTTCTAGCTCTAAACACCTAAGAAATGTTTTGTCTAGACCCTTTCTATACAAGTCACTAGAGACCAAGATGTAATGTGAGACATTGTAGAGGATTTGGCATTTTTGGTTGTGCATGAGGTTCTTAGGAACAATTTGATCACACAGGTAAGAGAAGATGAAAGCATAGCAAGAGGAATCATGACCTACAATGATATAGATCACTTGATTATCAGAGGAATTATAGGTAGGATGATGCAATTCTTCCACCAGGAACTCAAATTGGGATTCATGTTCTTGTAGTTGGAGAATAGATGCTAGAGTGGCCATGGCATCAAAAACTTTGTTTTTTTCTCTAGAAATTTGCTGAAATGTCACAAAAGTGAAGTAGTTCGTTGGAGTGTTGATCAAAATTTTGTAAGATATCAACTTATCATTTTTCATTTGATAGTCATTATTCACTTGGTTGATAACAAGTTGAGAATCTCTATAGATATGCAATTCAATTATTTTCCATTCAAGAGCCATCTTGATCCCATTTGTTAAATCCTCATATTCCACCATGTTGTTTGTATAAGGGAATAAGAGTTTGTAAGATTTGGAGATCATATATCCATGAGGGGAAACACACAAGATACTTGCTCCAGCTCCATTTTGCATATGAGACCCATCAAAAAACATTTTCCAAGTTCTCTCAGTGATGTATAGAATTGAGGCATCTAGAAATTCAACTTGTATGGGTGTTGTATCCTCTAGAGGAAAATTAGCTAGTTGGTCAACTATAGCTTGTACTTTGATGGCTTTATGTTCAACATACTAAATGTCAAATTCTGAAAGAATCATCATCCATTTAGCTAAATGACTAGTAAGTGTAGCTTTGCTCAACAAATATTTTAAAGGATCAATTTTAGCAACTAGGTGGACTGTATGTGCCAACATGTAATGTCAAAGCTTTTGAGAAGCAAAGAACACTGCAAGACAAGCTTTCTTGATGTTAGTATACTTCATGTCATAAGAAACCAAAGTTTGACTAAAATAATATATAGCTTATTCTTTACCAATCTCATCACTTTGGGCTAGTAGCACTCTTAGAGAAGAAGTTGTAGCTGAGATATATAAGATCAAAGGTTTGCTTGGAATAGGTAGCATCAAAACTAGAGCTTTTTTCAAGTACCCTTTGGTTTGATCTAGACTTTGTTGACACTCATCATTACAAATATGAGTAGAACCTTTGTGCAAATTCTTGTTAAAAGGTTGAACTTTATCAGCCAATTGAGAAATAAACCTTCTTATGGATTGTAGACATCCTTGTAAATTTCTAAGTTGACTGATACTTTTTGGAGGAGGCATATCCATGATAGCCTGGACCTTTTCAAGATCAACCTCAATACCTTTTCCTAAGATAATGTAGCCTAGCAATTTTCCAAAAGTGACAACAAAGGAACACTTTTTTGGGTTTAGCCTAAGTTGGAATTGTTCCATATGACCCAATATCAAACTAAGGTCTTCAAGATGTGTATCTCTTTTCCTAGATTTTGCTAGTGTGTCATCAACATAATCTTCCATATTTTCATGCATCATATCATGGAATATGGTGGTTATTGCTCTTTGGTAGGTAGCACTGACATTCTTGAGCCCAAAAGGCATGAAATTTCAATAGAAAGTACCCCATGCACATGTGAAGGCTGTCTTGTCTTAATAAGCTAGAGCCATCTTAATTTGATTATACCCAGAAAACCCATCCATAAGGGAGTACATCTCATAACCCACAGTCATGTCCACTATCATATTGATGTTTGGTAGTGAAAAGACATCCTTGGGGAATGCTTTGTTAAGATCTCTAAAATTAATACAAACTTAGATGGTTTTATCATGTTTGGATATAGGTACAATGTTGGAAATCCATTCTGCATAGTCAATTGATCTAATAAAATTTGCACTCAAGAGTTTTTCTAATTCTACTTTCACCAACAAGGCTACATGCAGATGCATCTTTCTCAATTTTTGTTTAATAGGCTTGATATAAGGAGAAATAGACAAATGATGGATGATAAGACCTATGTCAAGCCTAGGCATGCATGAGTATGTCTATGCAAAATTGATCTTTTTGTCTTGAAAAAAATGGGCAAATTGTTCCTTTTCTTTAGCTGACAATGATTGAGATAGATGAATGATTTTAGGAGATTCCTCTATCCCCAAGTTGATTGGTTGTGTGGGTTCAATGAGAACTGATGACCTATCTTGAAAATTACTTGGTAGAATACCAAGTACCTCATCCACAAGTTCCTCAAAGAGGTTTTCACCATTAGATACATCTTTATTTTTACTATTTTTAGGTTTGGATACCGCCACAATGTGGTTTTTTCCATCTAACCATTCATTTTTTCATTTGATTTTATGACTAAGGTACTTGATATCTGATTTCTTCATGTGAATCATAGGTTCATTAGTGGAAGAAGTGATGGGTTTAATGGCATTTAGGTAATAGGTGATCTCATAGTCATTTCAGAAAGACTATATTTCTTGTTTATGATGTTGAATGGACCAATCTATGAGATTGGGATGAATCAATGAGAGTGAAGTAGAAGCTTCAAGGTTATTGATGCAAAAAAAATCATCTCTAGTGACATGCAAAGTTGAGCCTATAGTGAATGTTGCAAAGGTATCTAGATCAAGAATAGTCCTAAAGGAACTAGCATGACCCACTTTAAAAGAATTTTGTAAGCCAAACTCATTAGACCCTATACTAGACTTGTCTATCGCATTTTATTGGATTATATATGTGTGAATGACATCAACCTCAAGTTCACAAGAGGCATTTGATAAACTTTCACATTCATACTCTTGAGAGTTTGTACTCTGATCTCTAGTAATTTGATGAACAATATTTTGTCTAATCCATCCTCTATTTAAATTTTTAGGGCTAGATTCATTTTGTTCTAGCTGTTTAGAGGTGGAAGCCTCAGCATCATTATTGGTAGTGAATATTTCTTCTCCCCAAAGAAGAGAAGTTATAGGTATAAAGTCTTCATCTTGTGAAGTGGAAACAACAAAGGGAGAATCATTGTCCTCTAATTCAATAGATATGGGAACATTTTGAGCAAACGGTAGCATATTATCCTCTAACCCAAATCCTAGGCCAGTAGTATCTCGAGCATCACGACCTTGAGTATGACTTAAAGGTTTAGCCAAATCTTTTTTGTTACTAGTTAAGGACCCATGACCTTGATAGCCCATGTTTGCAAGCATCTTATATCCTTTTTCGTATTATTTAGGAGAAATGGGAGTGGTGATTGTAATATCATCCTCATCTTCCTCTCCTCTATATATCCCATCTTTAATAGCTTGTTCTTCTTTTTCAGCTTCTAGGGGAACTTAGGACTATACAAAAGTGTCAAAAAGAGTCAAGGTAGACATGAAAGGTCTCTTTTTGGTAGATGTCTTCCCATAAGACTAAGGGGAAATAGGTAGAGTAGCAATAGAGTCTAAAGTATATTCACCCATACCAAGACTCATCATTTTCATTTTCTATTCACACTCTATAAGAGACTATGTTGGTTCATGAGAAGAGAAATTGTGTGGAACCAGTGTTTCAGTAGTAGACAATGTGTTGATGGACACTGAGTTGTCATTAGGGACAATTACTTTAGTACCATTAAAAGGGAACTTGATGCACTGCTAGTACGTAGAAGGCACCACTTGCATGTCATGAATTCATGGTCATCCCAATAAAAAATTATATGCAAGGGGTATATCTAGGACTTGGAAAAAAACATCCTTCTCTACTGGACCAACTCTTATTGGTAGCATAATTAGATCCTTGGAAGGGTTTTCAACCTCATCATTGGCTTTTATGGTGATCTTGTACCTAGGGTCAATAGGAAATTTTGACATGACCAACTATTGGATCATGTTAAATGAAATAATGTTTAACCCTTCACCATTAGCTATCAAGACTTGGAAAATGTGAGTACAAAAGATTTGGACTTCAACATGGAGAGCAAGGTTTTGAGGATGACTGAGAGCCTGGTCATCTTCTTTGGAAAAAGTGAGGTGATGAGGTGAAGGGACATGATTCACCATAGCTTTGAATTATTTCACATCAATGTCTGTGGGAACATTGGTAGAGTGTAAATCTTTTTCGAGGATATCCTTGTGCAAAGGAGATAACTCTAACAACTTGAAAATAGAAATTTGAGTTGGGGTACATTGTAATTGATTGAAAAGGTCATAGTTTGAAATCCTAGAAGTAGTTGGTTTTTTAGAAGATGAAGCAATCTTAGGATCCTGGGAAACTTTTAGAACAACCTTAGATTGCCCCCTAGTAATAACATTAAGTGGTTCACTTCATGATGGAAAAGAATTAGTCACCTAGAGCACCACCTTAGGTCTAGAGTCATTATTGTATTGAGGAACATCGCACATTTTTAAGATAACTTTGGTTCATTCATCTACATATCGGTTGTCATCATTATATCTTGCCATGCATAAATACTCAATGAGCTTAAGCACACCTATAACATTGTGTGTATCAGCATAAGCATAGCTAATCTTGGCATCATGATTCTTTTTAGTGGCTTTAGAGGTTTCACCTTTCTTGTATTCTAGTAAGGGTTGTTTAAAAGCTTTGTGATCAACATTTTTGGTGAGACCATCTGTGAAAACTTTGCCTTCCTCAATAAGATCTTGAATTATATCTTTGAGCTTAAAACAATTTTCAGTGTTGTGATCCTTTCTTTGGTGATAACTATAGATATGATCTTCTCTCCACCACAAGGGTTTGATGGGTAGGTCATTTGATTAGGAATTATCTGTCAAAGTAATTAACTTGTTTATAATCAAATTTTTTAAGACCACTTCATAGGGATCAACCATTGGTGTGTAAACATGTCATTTCTTGGTGAACTTAGAGTTCTTGTCAAGTATTTGTGATTTCACATTTTCTTGTTCCTTTTCGGCATAAATGGTAGTAGAAAGATTAAACATAGGTTCCTTGGTCTTAGGAGTGTCCACTACTCCATCATTGATGAAATACTTGTTTTTATTCCAAGGTTTACCTTTGCCTTTACCATTTCCATTGGTGTTCTTGTCTTTGTTTATGACAATATCACCTCTTTTGATAGCAACATCTTCAATATGATACACTCTCAACCATGGCATTGAAGGATGTGAATAACAATTTCTTAGATCAAAGTATAATTTTGGTACAAGTGTATTGACAAAAATATCAAATTTTTCAGCCTTAGGAACTTGCCGAGGATAACAAGAGTATAATGACCTCTATTGTTGAAGATATGTCATGAAGGGTTCTCTCAAGTTTTATTTGTTGCATAAGTCCATCACTATTACAAGGATGTTGAATATTATAGGAGTATTGCTGGATAAAATTTTGCACAAGCTTGTCAAATTTTTTAATAGCAGGACTCAATTTGGTGAACCATTCCATAGCTTGCCCTCTTAGACTCCTAGGAAATAACCACATAAGAAAGGTGTCTTCATGCATAAAATCCATGCTAAGAGCATAAAAATGCCTCACATGATCATGAGGATCACCATTTCCATAATATTTTTTATACTTAGGAACCTCTATATCCTTAGGAAATGGTAGCATGTAGAGACTCCTATCAAATCTAAGAGCACATATTGACTCAACAAATGAAGTTTTGGGTGGTTCTCTTGAAGTTTGTAGTTGTGCAAATTTTTTCCTCAATTCTTGTATTTCTTCCCTTAAGATTTAAGCTTTAGTGGGTTATTGTTTTGGAATTATTCACTCTATATCAAAATCTTGGGGGAGTTTCCATCCTCTTGCTGCCATGTATCAGAAGTATTGGTCTCCATTTTCCTCTAAAGCTCTAAACATTAGTTTTTGAGCAAAGCCATCTTGTTGGAATTTTATAACATCTTCACTAGTTACTTCTTCATCACTTTCATGATGAGAAGGTCATGCACCCATGGTGACTCTAGGAATTCTTGGACATGTGTTGTTGCCATCATTTCCATCAAAAGGGTTTTGAGAGCAAGTCCCCTTGTTCCCTTCATGGCGGTTATGGTTATTGTTTTCAACTTGTTGATGTTCTTTCTCCCTAGCATACATGGCTTCTAAGATCCTTTTATTTTCATGTGCTTGATCTTCTAAATGATGTTGGACTTCACCAGGGTGCACCATGGTGACCAAACTATTCTTTAGGTGTCTCACAAGGTGTACCAAATGGGTTTTCAAAAATGTAAAATGGATTATGCCTAACGTTAGCTGCTTGTGTTTCAACAAGCTCAGGGTCTTCCACACAAGGCTATCCACAAGGATGTCTAGGTGGGGTTTCTAATTGTTCGAAAAAAAAAGGGGTACAAGTATCACTCCCAACTTAAAATCTAGTTGTAACCAACATGTAAGGACTCATCATTGTTTAATAGGACAAGCAAAGTAAGTCAGATTTGAAGCTCTTACAATTAAGATTAGTCACTTGTCAAAGTATGAGAGATGGCCTATTAAACAATACTCAAGAATTTACAGTATTGGAGAATCGAGCCAAGCAAGTGACCAAGAAACTCAATAGAAAATAGCTAAAATAGAATGGTAACCAAATTTTGACAAGTGATTTATTAGTGATGTTTCAAGAATTACATCTAATGGACTAAACCCATCTTTTCAACCTAGGACAAATTCCTAGCATACAGATGTGGAACCATGACTAGGGGAGTGGAAGTAATGAGACCCTAGATCAGAAAAATTAGAATATAGACTCTGCTTTGACAACAAATAACCTCAAGTGATACTTTCTCATAAACTAAGTGATAGTAGGACAACATAAAATGTTGCATGACACAATTTTGAGTAGTAGTACGATACTATTCTCTTTGGTGATAGTTCACATAAAGTGAGGCAATAGACCTTGGTATGCAAAGGCAATATACTTCATGAGGGAGACACAATTTTGAAAAATTACTATCGCATGATATTTCTCCAGAGACCAGGTGATAGAGTGCCAGTTTGTGTATAAGAGACTAGTTTTTGACTCCAAGATTTGTGTTTTAGTTTTGACAATCAAATGGTTTTTAGATCAAATAGTGTACATTTTCAGTTTATGTCAGTTATCGGCAAGGTTTGCAAATAGTAAGTGTTGAACATGTCTCAAACAGTTGAACACGGGTAAAAACAACCTTGCCAACATGAACTTGTGATATCTGAACAACCTTTCTACCAATACTACCAAGATTATTTGATGTGTAAGAATGTTAACATTGGTCAACACATGTGAAAATAGTAGCCAAGAAATCTACCTTAAGGTCACGATTCATTACTCAACAACTTGGCCCACGCTTCTTGCTCCTTTGCCTCACACCAAGTGGTTACCTATAAGAGATTTTGGCTTTCTCATGGAAGTGCAATAAGCACAACCAAGGGAACACATATGGTGACTGTAAATCTTGGGGTGATCTAGGTAGTCCACTAGGATCAATCCTTGCACCAAGAAGTTGAGTAGCAAAATAGGATGGATACTAACCCAAGGTGTCTAGATAGGGCTTCTATTTGTAGTGTTCCTCTTGCACCCAATTAAGGGACACCCCAATTTGCGATGGGTAATTGACCTCATAGTCACAAGAGCACCTTAAGCATTCTTTCCTAGTGATCTCCCTATAGTTTAAATCTCATAAGAAATCACACTAAGCAAAGAAAAACACTACATCTACCAAGGTTTTGTGTCTTTTATAGCCTTGAGTTTATAGTGGGTTGGAAAAGCTAGGTAATTTTCTTGTCCCCACTTGGGTAGTTCCTCTTAGGTTATCTAAGAGTAGGCCCTCTAAAGGATCCTAGCTACCACAAAATGGATCCCTCTCAAGGGTCAAAATTTTTGATTCACCTCAAGGGTGAAGATCATACTCTCCTACCTTGATTACTTCCCCCAAACATGCCAAGAAGATCCAATTACCCCTTGCTTTTGAAATCCAAAGGTGGGTCAAGATTTTTGATTCACCACAAGGGTGAAGAGCATACTCTATTATCACCAAAGAACCTCAATCACAAGTTTAATGTGCCTAAAAAAAGAACAACTAGTAGATGCCACACATGAAATCAACAAACAAGCAAGTTGGGTTTTTATGTGTCATGCAACCTTGCAAACAATCCTTAGCAGCCCTTATGCAGTTGAAGCTCTGACATGCATTCTTTTAGGAAATGTTAAGGTTTTCAAGATGAAAACTTGCAAACACAACTATTAGCACCATGGGTTAGCTCCAAAAAATAAAATAAAAAAATAAAAACAAATCTATAAATTGACCTTTCTAAAGTAGTAAGAGACCTGCAAAACCAATAATCAACAAGTAGAAGTTGAGAACTAACTAAAACACCTCAAACAAAAAGAAAATCCCTGTCAGGAAATAGTTTTCATTAGTAGGCTATCGTGTGATACTTCACAATATAGCTGCGTGAAAGAATTTTTATGTGTGATATTTCTTCTTTAGCTAAATGATAGAGATTTCTATACCGAGGTGACGAAGTCTAGTTTGGTTGTGTGACACTATTTCCAAAAAAGTATTGTAGAACAATAATGCGAACTGTCATACAAAACTAGAAAAATGTCGCCTAAAACTATGACTATAAAACGAAAAGAAAAGTGCAAGACAGTAAATGAAAAAGGCAACAAAAACAACAAAAGAAAGGACAAAACCCACCATTCTGCCCCACGATGGGTGCCAAAAATGTACACTAAAAAAGGTGCACTTCTCTAAACCCTTCTATCCAAGGTTTTCTATAGATTGGAAAGCTTGAAATGGTGGCTTAGAGCTCCCTAATCATGGAGTGCAAGGGGCATACAAATAAGGACAAAGAGAGCTCTTAGTTGAGCCTTATAAACACAACCCTTGCTAGTAAACCATGAGATGGGAGATTCTTTGACCAAGAGAAAGAATGCTAGTGTCAAAGAACTATTAAATATACAATGCAAGGATGAGAGTAAACTAAGATGAAATGAACAATGCAACTAGGCTAAGAAAATGAAAGTATTACATCCATACTAATTAGGCAATGTGATCTAAACTATTTGCAAAAGAACTACTCTTCATGAAACTAAACTAGGATGCTATATAACAAAATACCATGGATGAAAGAAATGTAGACAAGAAATAGAAGTTCTCCACAAAATCTCTCAAGAATTCGAATGGAAAACCTATATCATAACAATACTCAAGAGTGTGGATCCTTTGAGAGGGAAACTCTCTCCCTTTTTAAAGTTGTATGGATGATAGAGATTAAGATGGAGATGGTGAATGATCAATGTTGTGTTTGAAAAAGAAGAGTGATCTATGTGCACACACAAGTCAACCAATAGAATATAAGTTGACTTCCCACATAAGGAAAAAGTCTCAAAAGGACTTTTCTTTTATTTGCAAAAATAGAAAGAGGACTTTATGTGTGCACTTTATGCAGGTTAGAAGAATGGGGTCTTTTATTTAATTAGAAGGGGACATGTTCTTTTAATTATATAATGGACTTAGGATAACATAGTCAAACTATATAGGTTATAATCAAATTAATCGATTACTAACAATTTGGTCTAGGTAGATGATTAATTAAATTAGCCAAAATTTTGAGAAGGGGGCTAATGGTCTAGACGACCATTTTTACATGATTACATCCATAACTTCTACTTCTACTATTGCTAAAATGGTTTTCTCAACAACCTTAGGGATTGCCCCCCATCGTCGCACTCTACATTGTGATCTTTGGCATAGAGGTCATGTATTTAATAGTGGCTTCCTCTATTTCTTTTTTAACCTCTTCATAAGTTCCTCCCATTAAAAGAATGACTCTTCTCTTGTTTCTTAACAAGGGCTCAATACCCTTTACAATACTATTTATATCATCATCAATGTTAACTTTGCAAAGCTTTCTTATCATATTATTCCTAATTTTCTTATCTTCTTCTATTGATCAATGTAATACTCTTCCTTTTCTATCATTGTAGACTTAATTGTTAAAGTTCTATATGAATCTTCTATAGATATGTTATCCCTTATTTGATATTTGAAATTCAATACTTTGATATATTCAGTAATTGATTAGATTAGGTTGTAACAATTCCCTACTAGTAGTGATGATGCTTTAATTTCTCTTAGTTAGGTAATGAAATTACTTTTATGATGATTCTATATAGTGTGTCTTAGAAAGATGTTTAGTATGTCCTCATGATGATAAGATGTTCATGTTAGAATACAATGTTATTTATATTTAGGATTTTTTATTATACCTATCCCATACTTGCATATGTATGGTGTCAGTGTTTGTTTTATATTTATGTTTGATGTGTCTGATATGGTCGAGGGAGGGAGTTGTAGTCACCTGCTAGGTGAGATCTACACAATTTATTAGTCCTCACCATGCTTGTTTAGCTTAAAACATATATGTACGTATACATTGTCATCTTTTATATAGATTTATAGGTACCAACCATCAACTTCTCTAAATCACCTAGATGAGTGTGACCTATCACAATAATTCAACGATAAGAATAAGGAGATAATGTTCACATCCAATCCCAACCATAGCCTAATTACTTGTCTTGAGAAGGAGGATATGTATATGACTTTCCACCATTTTAGAACCCATGAGTTTATCTTTATCTATGTTGTTTACTTTTGAGTTTTAGTCAGTTTTGGTAATGTTGCTTTTTTGTGTATTTGAATATGTGATTTATTTGGTAAATGATTTAATTATAATATTTGGGTTGATCATATAATATTGAGAATTATTAAATAATATTTTATGAAAATAAAATATTAAAATATGAAGTATTTAATTTATTAAAACCTAATTAAATATGTGCTTTAGCTGAAAAGACTTAATTTGGAAGTCTAATTTAGAAAATTGGTTATAGAGAAAGTAAAATATGATGATATTTAAATAATTAGAGATTAATTAAATATGTGCTTCAATTTAAAATATTTAATTTAATAAGTTGTATTAAAAATAATTAAATTATGGGCGGGGGTCCTAGCTCGGTTGGCTAAATCTTCCCTGTTGCAGGGGGTTGGTCACGGGTTCTAGTCTACCCTGTCCTCGTGGTACTGGTGGGCGTGTCGCGCCAGCACTACCGGTCACGTTAAAAAGTTTACCAGGCGCACTGCAGTTTATAGGGGGGGCGTGTTGCACCGATTCCTACAGTCTAAAAAAATAAAAATAAAAAATAATTAAATTATTAAAAGATTAAATATTTAATATTTATTTATTATTAATAAATAATTAATAAAAATTTAATTAGAGTTGTATTTAAATAAATTGCTTTAATTGTTATTATTATTAGTTTAAATAATAAACTATGCTTTAAATAGTGCTTGCAATAATTAAGAAACTAGAGGAAATAAAAATAAAAGAATTTTTTAAATTAAAAAGTTATTAAAGTGTGCATGATATGATTAAATAATTAATGTAATTATTATTTAATTCAGATAGTGGCTTTAAAAAAATTGCAAAACAAAAACCCTAGTTAGGGTCATGGTGCTTTATTAGGGGGTTGGTAGTTCATTTTGAGAGATACACAAGTGTTGGGGAGTGAAATTTGAATTTGGAGCAAAAGAATTATTGAAAGTTTCAGAGCATTTGGATTAGCATGCATTCACAAATTGTCTTAGATTTTAGCTGTGGTTTTGAGGTAGGGTTTGAAAACCCATTTAAAATTTTTATTGAAAGATTTGTCTACTTTGTGTCTTCGTGGGTGCTGACATAATGCTTATTAATTTAGTGTATTGATTTTTGGATAAAGAATTATGTTGTAGATTTTGAAAAAGAAAATTTATTGATCAAGAAAATTTGACTGCAGAAAAACTATAGAAAATTATTAATGATTATTTTATTTAAAAACCTTTTCTAATATAGAGAAAATTCAATTATCAAAAATTGGAAGAAAATAACAAATTGAACAGTTAGGGCTTCAACTTTAAATTTGTCATTAGAACCGTGTGATAATCATAAATTTTTTGAATTAAGATAAATATTCTTCTTATATCTAAAATAATGTGGTTACAAAATTTATTAGAAAAATAAAAGATTAATTGAGAGGAAAAGATTATGGGCACATGATTTGAGAGATCAAAGACATGTGAAAATACTAATTGCATGTTTATTTTTATTTTATAAAAATTGTAATTTAATTTTTGGATTTATTTAATTATTAAAAAATTTTAAAAAAAAATATTAAAGAAAATTAAATTTTAAAAATTATTTATTTAAAGAATTAAATAAAAATACTATTTATTTTCTTACAAGTGAGTTTTTAATAAAAATACTTTTAAAACTCTTAGTGGGATATAACTTGTTATATATTTATTAATGTAAGTGGAGTTACAAATTAATAAATATATAATTGTGATTTAGTTATATTTTAAGAGAATTTATAGTGGAGTTCACTATATAATCATCTAGTTATGAATATTTAATATTATGAGAGAAATTGTAACTAACTTAAATTATAATTATAATTTCAAATTTGAGTTATCTCTTGTTGCATTATGAATTAAATGAAAATAAATAATAATATTAGACTTAAATAGAAGTCAAATTAGTATTTTAGAAATAAAATTGATATTAATATTTAATCTAATAATATACATTTATGTTATTAATTAAATCATTTATGGTTTAAGAATATATAAATTAATAACATGATAATATTGCATGATATTTTATATGATCAAAGAGATTTTCCATTTAAATACTTATTGATTTAAATAACTATTTTAGCATAACAATTTATATAAAAAAACATATTCTTACTTTATTTCTAAACACATCCTTATGAACCAAACTAAACAATAGAAAATGATGGAATTAAATCATATGGCTAAAAACTATGTGTTTTTTATATTCTATTTATAGTCTTGTGATGTTTATTTTTGTGATCATTTTCTTTGTGGCTTGTTTTGTTGGCCAAGTTAGGATGTGCACCAGAAAGAGGGTTTTGATATTTGTTTTATGTTTATTTGATTGAATGTCATGATGCATTTTATGATTCAAATCAAGATTTATTTTTTATGAGATATCTTTTGATGAGCATGTATGAGAACTTGGGTTTTGAGAACCAGTGTTATTTTTTGGGTTGCCTATTAAGGAACCAAATTTGATTACTTTTGTAGTATGAGACACAATTATGGTTTGTGAGTTTTGGGAAGGTAATCTATGTACATGTCTATGTGAGTGGCTTGCAATGGAGGCTGAGGCCTAAAGTGGCTACCATGATAACTCATTGTAAGTTGTGTAATAAGTGATAACATAGCAATTAAAATATTTTAAAAATATTATAAAGATAATTTAAAGATTTTGCCTTATCCATGTCTTGAGTTCTTGTATAGGCTAAGGATAGAATGGAATGACACCTAGTGAGAGGTATGACTAGTTTACCTCATCTTCATGAGAGAGTATTTTGGTTCTACATATGTCATGTTGAGGGTCCAGAGTCCAGAGTGACTATTCTAGGGTAACTCAACGCTTGAGGGTCTAGAGTCTAGTGAGAGACTTGTCCAAGGTAACTCAAGTAGTTCAACCATGTGATAAATCTCTCTAGTATGTATCCTGAGTCTCCTTCATAATTTTTAATATTTTCCTCTAGTGGTGTATTTATTGTGAGTTGTTACTTATTGATCAAATGCCATTTATTGTTGATAGTTGACTTTTATTGATAAGTGTCAACTATATATTGTTGGTGTACTTATTGTTGGATGTTCATATTGTTGGTGATTTACTTTTATTGATAAAAATTTTTATTTGTTGGCTATTGTCCTTGTGACACTTGATATTGATCTAGAGGTGGATGTATCTTTTTGTTTTTGATACTTGATTTATATGTGGTATTTTTATGTTGACTTGGTATGTGGTGATGGTATTAGATTGAGTGTCTTTCAATTTTAATTATCTATTCTTCTTGAGTAGTTTGTGTCACCCTTGAGGTAGTTTAGGCTATTAAGATTCCTTGCCTAGGGATCTTTTATGATTGATTAACTATTTGTCGATTGTTCATTAACTTCCCTACATGGTGAGAGTGGAAGCTTGATTAGGTGACCATGTAGTCAGCGGTAGTGTATTCTTACCATTTGGGTCCCCCTTAGTTTGATAGATGTTGGATATTCATGGATGTAGTTGTACCATTATCATTCTTATTATTATCATAGAGACTTCTATTTAGTTGATGTATGTATGTTATCATATATCTTGTATTTTGATGTGCTTATACCTATTCTTTCTTACCCTGTGACATGTGTAGTAGATGTTTTTGATTAAATAAAACAAGTTTTTTATAGGGGTTCCTAAAACCCACTAGTTAACAACATAAAAACCCCAATAGTTCAGGTCTAGAAATCAAGCAATGGAAAAAACAACAAGCCTAACTAGACCAACAAATGAAAATAAAAACCAAAAGGCCAAAAGCTAGGGACCAAGAAAAAACTAGGAAGTGTGATTAGGGGACAAGATCTTTAGCTAGCTCTTGATTCTTTAACTCCATCTCTTCCTTGGCCTCAACCTCATTGGTCTTTGAGTAACTACCATCCCGAGAGGCCACCTCTTCCCTCTTTCTCTTTTCCACTCTCCTTTTTCTACTTGGCTTCTCCTCCTACAAAGACACGTCCTCCTCAATCACCCTGGTTCCTTCTATGTCCTTATCCTCCTTCCCTTTTTAATTTTCCTCTATCATCTCGTACAACTAAATGAGGTTATCACTTAGACCTTTAATAATGTTAATGCTTTGATTAGCTATACTGTGAATTGTATTCTCCATCCTTTCCACCCTTTGTTCAATCTCTAAAACCTTAGCCTCTAGTTTCCCAATTTTGACATTCTCACCCACCCCTTCCATTCCTATCCCTGTAACCTAAAATTAATTTCCTCAATTTCAAGAAATATCCATTTTATGGACCAAAAATTGTCCATGAGGTTGCCTATGGCATTGTTTAGGAGGTTCATAGCCATTTACCATGCATTGTTGCTAAGAATCACTAGGCCTGGATGAATAAGCTCTTCCAACTAAATTTTTCCATCCCTTCCCTCAAGCACCTCTGGGTTAATATGTTCTCTGACAAGCCCCATATTCACTATACTAGCATGGAAATTCCTTCATATAAATTTTCTACCCTTTTAGTCTAGAGTATTCATAGTTTTTACCAAACCCTCTTCCTCCTTCCTCTCTTCTAGTGCTTTAGAAATACTCTCCTTACCCTTTTTCTGAGCCCTCTCATCTTCCTTCCCACCTCCTCTTTTCCTTTTGACCAAGTTTTCCACCTTCTTTCTTTCCTATGCCTTACTAGGTCCTTCCTCTCTCATAATACCTTCGCTATCCATGTCCATCCCCTCTTCCTCATCATTATACTCATCCTCTGATTCCTCCTCCTACTTTATCCTTTTCCCTAAACCTCTCCCTAGAATTATTTTTGTTCTTCTTATCCTTATCCTTCATAATTTTTTCCACCTCCTCTTCTTCTTCGGAGTGCATACTTGCACTATCCTCTATGTTGAATGGGAGGTAGGAGCTCTTTGTTTCCTCGAAAGAAACTACCTTTTGGGCAATAAACCTTCCATGAGTTTGAGCTTTAAAATTCTCATATGAGAGTAATAAAAACCCTTTTGGAAGGTAGGGTTAGAGTATACTTTCTTCTTATAATCCATTATACTCTTATTAGCAAATAAAAATAGATAGTAGGGAATAGAAATCTTAGTATCATACCTAAAATGATTCAGAATAATGAAATGGTGGGTTCAAATCTTGTCAAAACTAGTGTTGAGTGCTATATAGAATGAAATTACCCTTAGGAAAACCCTCTACAACTTCTTAATAGAAGAAGGCTTGTAATAGGCAGCCAACTTCACAAGATCATTCATTTCCTTTGAGTCCTTAGCAAAATCTTTCACTACATTCAAGGAAACTTTCTTGTCCCTATAGAATTTAATGCCCTAATTAGGGGAGTTTATCACCTTAGAAATAACCCCTTCATTGATATGAAATTCCAACCCATCAATCTTCACCTTCCCCTCTCTCCATGTCTTCACCATTAGTCTAGTAATCTTTGGGTCCTAACCGTAAATTTTTTCAATGAAGGATGAGATTCCTCCTTCCCTAAATTTCCCCCACACTTTTGAACACCTCTTCCACTTCTCTGCTTCACCCTCTAGCTCCCTTCTATGTTCTCCCCTATGATATTATTACAAATATAATAATAGAGACTATGCTTTCCCATCTCCTTGAGCTGAGGCTTGGTTTTTCTCCCAAAACCTATACTTGATACTGACCTTAGAAAAGAAAAAGATGTAGTAATTACCATAGGCCCTTAAGATCACCCATAAAATGTGCCAATAAACCTCCCAATTATGATGCCTTTAGATTGGCTTATGCAAAACTCTCATTAAAATATACATAAGATTTACAACATTAACTATCATAATTACACTTTATGTTGCCTATTTCCCCCTGAATCCTTTCTAGATCCATAATACTTTTTTTATCCATTGGAAAAAGCTCTCTACTTGACCATCTTTGTGACATGTCCCTCCTTAATACCTCATTTTCCATCAACCATGTTACCTTCATGATACACATGTGACACAAGGACCTTTTCGAATGAGAGAAAAATATTTTTTTGTTTCCTCTACCATATTATTTATACTCCATGCTAGAGGGCGTTCTCCCCTTAGACATTTTATAATGTTATTAGAGTCCCCCTCCAACCAAAGCCATTTGACCCCAACTTCTTTAGCCAATTTTGTAGTTTGAAGAGTAGCACTAGCCTTAACATAATGGTTAGTTTGAAAACCTAAGGGGAAAGTAACCACCACAATCCCATACCCTTGAAAATTTCTTATCAAACCTCCATGTCTTGCCTCTCCCAGGTTGCCTTTGGCCACACCATCAAAGTTCACTTTTTGCTACCCTTCTGAGGGTAAAGACCAGAAACGCTCCTTTCTTCTTGTCTAAGAATCAACAGTTCTATCAATATCACCTACAAAAGGGTTAATTCCTTTTATAAACATATAGATATCCAAAAGGGCATTTTGCATTTTACCAAACATAATTCTAGTTGTTAGGTTAGCATCCAAAAAAAATTGGTGATTGTGTTCCTTCCAAATGCCCCATCCAAAATGAGGCAAGTACCATTTACTTGTAGTTTGGAGCCTTGATCCCTTTCAAGAATTTTCCCATTGCCTTAAGAAATCTATACATGACTTGGGAACACACTGACTCATCCTAAAAGATTGACTAAATAAAAACCAACCCTTTCTAGAGAAACAATAGTATATAAATAAATGATCTCCCATCTCAACCTAATTTTTGCAAAGGACACATCTATTAGGAATAGGATGTCCCCTCTTGCACAAGTTTTCAATAGTTAAAATCCTATTTTGGAGTAAAAGCCAGAAAAAAATGTTGATTTTTGCGATAAGATTAAGGTACCAAGCTTTAGCCCATTCCAAACTGAAATCCTACTTCATAATAGCTTGGTACCCCAAGGCTACTGAATAGGTCCCATTTGAAGTTTTCTGCCAAACAAGATTATCTTGACCCTCATTCACAACAATAGTGAGAATAATAGACATAAGGGGTTTAAGGTCCAAGGAAATGGCTAATAGATCCCTCCACCCCTAGTCTTGCTTGTAATTTGATACAAATCTCCCAAACCTCTAGATGCAAATACCAAACAATAAGAGGCCCCTAAATCAACCAATTATCCTACCAAAAAAAAGTTTCATCTCCATTCCTAACACACCATTTTGGCCAACTATTTGCTATATCTCTTGACTTAGAAATCCATTCCATGTATTAGATCCCCTTGGTGTTGATTCACTAAAAAGGAAATTCTTGATTGAAGGTCTACAAAGATATGTCTTCCATGATGTCCCTCCATTCCCCTTTTCTAGAAAAGATTCTCCAAACTTGTATAGCTTGGAGGGATTTGTTAAAAGGAAACAATTTCCTTATCCCCAATCCACCATTCTATTTTGGAAGACAGACATTATCCCAAGCCACTAGGTGTAAACTCTCATTAGCTTCCGATCTTGACCAAAAAAAGTCCCTCTAGATCTTCTCCATGTGCTCCACAATCTTTCTAGGAATCCCAAAAAGAGTCAAAGTATAGGTTGGAAGGTTCTAGAGAGTAGATTTGATCAATTGAATCTTGCCACTTTGGCTAAGAGTGACCCCCTTCCATCTAGCCAATTTTTTGTTAAATTTATCTAATATGTTATTCCAAAAAGAAGCCAAGGGCCTCAAACCCATGGGGAGGCCCAAATAGCTTGAAGGAAGACTACCAATATTATAGCCTAGAATAGCTACAATCTTCCTTTGTTGCACAACTAGAGTATTAATGAAGAAGACAAAACTCTTGTTCTAATTGATAAGCTGCCCTGAGCCCCCAAAGTAAGAGCTCAAAATCTTTTTCACTGCCCTAGCTTATCCATCTATGGCTTTCGCACCCATAATAGTGTCATGTCAAAAAATTATTAGTGGGAGATAACCAAGTGCATAGATGAAGGTTTAATACTAGTGAAAGCACCTAAAATTCTATTAGCAGGAATCATCCTTCTAAGATAGTCAATAAAAATAATGAAGAGAATGGGAGAGATTAAATCCCCTTGTCTAAGACCTCTGGAGGGCTTAACAAAAGCCAAGGGGAATCCATTAACTAGCATAATTAGGGAGGTAGTAGTCACCAACTAGCCAATAAGTTTGATAACACTAGAATTCAACCCAAAAGCCTCAAGAACATTAAAGAGAAAGGTCCATTCCACATGATCATAAACCTTAGATAGGTCAATATTAAGGAGGAAAATTTCTCTCTTATCCTCCTCCAAAGAGTGGATCACTAAATGGATAATCATAATAGAGTCTAGGATTTGCCACCCTAGGACAAAATTAGATTGTTGGGGAGCTATAATAGAGGGGAGAACCTTGATGATCCTTGAAGCCAACCCTTTGGAAATTATCTTATAGAAAGAGTTACATAGGTTGATAATTGGTTCATAGAGTCTGCCCCTTCCACCTTTGGGATAAGCACTAGGAAAGTGGCATTAATCTCCTTGAGAAGACTTCTAGCACCAAAGAATTCTTGCACCACTTTAGTTACATCCTATTGAACCACATTCTAGAACATCTAGAAGAAAAAGGATGTGAAACCATCTATACCTAGGGATTTTTCTATTGCTAGGGAGAAAACAGTCTATTCCACTTCTTGAGGTGATGGAATAGCTCCAATCATCTCATTCTCCTCAGGTTGGATCAAAGTAGAAATGTTAGATAAAACTTCTAGCTGATCTTGTTCCACTAGATTAGGGTCTTTCAAAAGAAGATTAGTGAAGAAGGAAATAGCCTCACCAAGTATTTCATCTTCTTCTTCAAAAACCTCTTCTCCCTTCTTGATGTTTCTTATTTTGTTATGGACTCTATGCTTCAAAGAAGAGGTGTGGAAGAACCTAGTATTCCTGTCCCCCTCTTTCAACTAGACAACCCTTGAACTTTGTTTCCAATAGTTCTCTTCTTGACTAATAACATTGTGAAGCTAAAACAAGATAGATTTCTCCACCTCCATCCTCTCATCTTTATACCCCTCCTTTTGAATAAAATTCTGAATAATTCCTAGGTCCTCCAAAATCCAAGCTTTGGAGTGAAAGATATTACCAAAATCAGATTTGTTCTACTTTCTAATATTTAAATTTACATTTCTCAATTTATTAGCCACCTAGAACATAAAAAATACCTCAATATGGATATTCCACCACTTTGAGATACGGGGTAAAATATCCGGGTGAGAAGTCCACATTTTCTCAAATTTGAAAGGG
Organism: Cupressus sempervirens; assembly: GCA_028749045.1. Classification (NCBI taxonomy): domain Eukaryota; kingdom Viridiplantae; phylum Streptophyta; class Pinopsida; order Cupressales; family Cupressaceae; genus Cupressus; species Cupressus sempervirens. Next base: position 764,615,270 of record CM053792.1, on the reverse strand, counting down.
AAGTTACACTTGATATCAATAGTATCTAAAGTGAGAGAAATGAGTGATTGATCCAAGCTAGCCCTAGCCATTAATGAAAGATTGTAATTATAAGAAGAAAACCAAACTAAGGAGATAAGAGCCTTATCCAAGAAAAACTAAATACAATCTCTTCCCACTTTTCTATTACACCAAGTGAAGAGACCTCCCTAAAGATCAACATCAAGATAGGCCAAATCATTAATAAAATTTGAGAAGTCCATCTGACTATGAAGATCTAGAGGCTAACCTCCATTCTATTCATCCTCCCTTAAGGGGGTTGTGAAGTCCCCCATAATAATACACATTCCCACTTGGAATCTTGATAAAACATTCTTAATTTTACCCCAATAATTCTTCCTACCATTCTTAGTGTTAGAAGCATACACATTCAACAAAAACTAGGATTCTTTGTTTTTAATATTTTCAACAAGAATGAGGAGAATGTTACCTTCATTATAAATAATGTGAGACTTAAAGAGATAAGAGCTATAGAGGGTAAACATGCCTCCTAAAGCTCCTTCTAAATTTTTTATGAAGCCCTCTATACTACTACTAAGGGATTCTTTCCACTACCTCCTTTCTCATTTGGGTTTCTTGAATAAGGAAAAAGTCAAGCCTATGATCACTAATCATATTTTAAATAACCTCTTGTTTGTGGGCTCAATTTAGCTCCCTTATGTTCCAAGATAGCACCTTCATTTCTTCTTTGCTAGGCAGATCTTTGGAAGGGTCCTTTGGATCCCATCCGCTAGGTTCCTTCTAGCTTCCTCTTTCCTATTCTGACTATTACTATTCCTTCTAGGAGTCTTAGGTCTTGCTCCAACATTAGCCTTCACTTTGCTTCTTGTTGTAGCTGGGGACACTAGAGAAGGGTCTCAACTATTCTTTTTCTTGGTTACAGATTTCCATTTCCCTTGGCTTTCATTAATGCATATCACAAAAAGAGCTTGCATATGAGTAAGTTGTCCTAGTGAAGAGGATCTGATGCATAACATCTTAAAAATAAACCAATTAGTAGGATAAATGCTGATCCCTTCAAAATCTATTAAATACACTCCATAATTAGAGGAATCTTACAAGGTAAAACAAAGAATTTTCCAACACAAAAACATCAATTCTTCTGATTCCATTACTCATTACTTTGAATCCTTAATGTTTCTTTTAAAACCCTTTGGAGTAATTGTTCCAAATTAGGAATAATAAAATTTATTGAAAGCTGATCCAAAAATAATAAATCCATTGCAAGTTATAGTCTCTGCACTTAGACCTATTTTATCTGTCATAAACCAAAAATAAAAATGGTAACCCATACTAGGGTATCAAATACATTGCTCAAAATAAATTAAAATAACCCCAACAAAATTCCACATTGTCCATTTTTTAGTCTAGTTTCCAAATTTTAAATCCATTAGTTTATCCAATACATAAATCATTGTATAAGCACAAATAATTTCTTGGAACACCATTGAAGGCATTTAAAAACCTATTTTCACTCAAATATTCATAACTTTCACAAATATTCACAAAAATGTCTCAAAAAAAAAAATGTAAGGTAATTCACATATCTTTCAACTAATATTTTTAGACTTCCTGATACATCCATATTTGTTCATACCAAATGCTACAACACAACTGTTTGCAAGAATTCTCAAATTTGAAAATAGTAACTTTCACCAAAATGATCATAACTTCCTCAAAACTAAATGAAATTACTCAAAACCAAAGAAGTAAGAAAGATAACTCATACCACTATCCAAATATATAGATTATACATGGTTTCTAGGCCATACATGTTTTTACAAGGCCTGGACCCAGCACAAATCCAAAAAAACCAATCAAAATAGCAATAGTTGAAGACACCAAAATTCTCCAAGATGATTATTTCTTCTCCTTATTCTAATTAATTGATTTTGAATGAACATTAAAAATATTTTATATGAATTTTGATAGTTGATAACTTCCCAACCAAATTTTGAACCAATTTGTTACATTCTTTAACCCTTTTTGCACTTTTTGCAAAGTTTTAAAGTTGCAACATTTATTAAACAACTTTTACATTTTGACCTTACAACTTTGTTTGAACTTTTAAAACATGTGATGATGGAATATTAATCAACATTTGTAATTTTCTACCCTTTCTTAGGTTTACAAACACATTTTGACCTCTTGACTAATTCATGACCCTACTAGGACAACTAGGGCAAATTGAAAACATTTACAATTTGTAATAAAATGGCTTCATAGCCTTTACAACTTGACCCAAATACAAAATAAATGAATCAAATGGATTTAATATATCAAATAATGAATCTTAAATTTCTCATTTTCTTGTACTTTATGTGCTACTGCACCAGGATCTAACCATTTCCACCACTCTAGAAATCTTCCCTAGAGAGGCAATCCCCTTTACTAAGATTATCATGTCCATTGAGTACTAACTTGCCTGTAAGAGATTCCTCTTCCTTTTCCTTCCTAACTTGGATCTTGGGAGTATTAGAAATTTCCTTTCCTACTATTAGTTTAGAAGTCTCCTTTCCAAGCTAAACCTTTTGGATTACTTCTCCCTTAAGGGATGATTGCTTCAAATTGTCTAGATCTTTTGGCCTAGTCACCCTCCTATGCTGCTCAGATACTATCCTTTGTGATTCCTCATAGAAAGTTTTGGTACATGTTGGTTCTATCCCTAAGACTTCCTCTACCACCAAAGTAGGATCTACCATTGATTCCTCCTACTACTACTCCAGTCCTATTTCTTTATTAGTAGTTCCCTTTCATTTCCACACTCTCTCTCCCTCTTTTGAACTGTTGATTCTATTCTTTTCTACTCCCTTTTCCCTAATCTGATTTTGGTTCTATTTTCTAGTTTTCTCGTCTAAGACCCTAGGAAAAATATTAGCCACATGGATTACCTTCTTACAATGAAAATATGAAAATGTAACACTTTCAAAATTCATCTTTTGAATATGGGTGCCCAGCTTTGAGTGTAGGTACACAACTTCTAGCATATCTCTACCCTCACTTATTGCAATGCAAATTATTGCATAAGTTAACTAACTCCTCACCATTGTAATAGGGTCAATGGATAAGAACTCCCCAAAGGATTTAGCTATACCATCAAAAACATTCTCATACCAAAATTCTATTGGAAGTTCTGGCAATCAGACCCAGATAGGTGTTTAGACAAAGGAGTCATTAAGATCCAACTTTGAAGTCCATTTCTATAGGGCTAGCACTGAATGTCCAAAGGACCAAGATCCAACACACATAATCCTTGTGAGATTCTCAATACAAGAGAAATAAAAAGAGAGGAAACCCTTAGCCATAGCCTCTATCTCCACATGCCCTTTTAGTTCCCATTTTTTTCTCATATAGGTCCTCACAATGTTAATATTTGGACTTGGACCTATGAAATTTATAATTAGAGAGGATGCCATTGACACAATGTTATGGTCTACTAGATCATTAGGGATTTCAATAGTGATCATACCCTTTTCTTTGTCTGAGATGTCTTTGATCTCTAGGAAAGAGGACTTAGCTATAGGTTTAATCCGAAAGAGATAAGACCATTTCCCTTTCAAAACCTGAGTTAGGGACCCTCCACTCATTTTGTGGGCCCAAAAAAGTCCTTCTAGAGACCAAAACCTCCTTTCTTGGTGCCTACTATGATTTTTGTGGGCCCTCATTTCCCAAGGGAACAATATTTCCTTGGCCTTCCTCCTCTTGGTAGTCCCCAGAACCCTTCTTTGCTCCATCTTGGATAGATCCCCCCCCATTGCTGAATTTAAATTCCCAATCTCTCCTATTGCCACTCTAACTCCCACTCCCTCCTCATGCACCATTTAAAATTCCTAATATGTGTAGTGGATGTTACTCATTAAATGTATTTTCATTGTATTCATTGTACTTATGCATTTTCTTATGAGGTGATAAATCTATTATATTATTATGATTCATCAATATGTACTGAAGACTTAAACTATTATTATACACTTCTTAAACATAAGTCAATGTGAAGGAACTCTTGAGGAATGAAATATGTTTTGTAATTGTAGTTGTATAAATATTGTGTTTGGGTATATTTTTTCTACATTGTTACTTTGATGTTGTTTAAACTTATTCAAAAAAAAAGTTCACTAAACATTGTAACATATTAGGTTTATTTATCTTGGGTTCCCAAGTGGGGCATAGTTCAATAATTATGTTGTACAAGTCATTTGGTATGTGCCTTTGTACATCTTCAAACCTTTTATTCTTCAAAATCGTGTTTCTCACAATTGCATTCTCTGAATATAACCTATCCATATTTCTATAAATACTATAGTACTTGTTTAACTAAATGAAATTATTACTTTCTACAATCTATACATTTGAATTCTCTACCTTTGGTTTTTAGAGCTTCTTTCCAACTAAAGTTTGTGCTTCTCCTGCTACTTTCTTTATAGGTCTATCCTTAGTCTCCTCTTCATCATCTAATTCTTTAGATTTAGATTCAAAAATTCTAAGTGACTTTCTTCTCTTACTAGATCCACTTGCTAGGGGACTCAATGGGTTCAGTCTTCACCTTGGTGAGTCTCACATACTTTCTTGTGCTTGGAGGAGTAATAGATTTCTCCTCAACTATCTACACTTCCTCATCATGCTTCTACCTTTATACCAGAGTGGGTTTCATTTGTGCAACTACAACATAGGGAACAACATCTATCTATGAATATTCCTTTTCTATGGTGACTCTTTGAGAAGGTCCTACCACCGCTAGAGGTGTGGTCACAGAAACCTAAGTCTATCCAATAGTCTTCATCTCCAAGGCTATACCCTTTTCTTTTTCATATTATTGTTTGGTCATGCTAAATTCCTTGAGAATTGTTTCAATTTTTTTTTCCACATTCTTCTTTATCTCCTTGCTATAGAGCTTTCTCTCTACATCTCTGATCTTTTCAGCATAGGTTCCCCATTTGAGACTATTCTTATCCTCTTCAAATTTGAGTATGATCTTTGCATACCCTTCTATCACATCTTCACTCATTTCATAGCCTGTAAGGTCTATGAAATTAACTCTTGTCTCCACTACCTCTATGCAAGTGACATCTATTTTAACCATGAAACATATGTCATCCTTGTATTTCTCCACCAGTGAGGGTGGAATTCTATATCTTTTCTTCATTGCTGCTTAGAATATTTTCATCATCTTGTTTATGTCTACTACCATCCTTTTCTTAGGTTGCTTCCTTTAATAATCTATCACCAATTTCATGGTGCATTGATTTTTGTCCTATTCCCTATAAAGCTATACCAAAAAATTGCCTTACTAGGAAGAATAGATGTGTTAGTAGTGCTTTAAACCTAAACACCACATTTTTTGTTTTCTTCAAATTTTCTAAATTGTCCAACAAATAATGTCTTACAATCTCACACATATTAACCTTCTTTTTCTTTATAGTCATCGAGTATTCTATGGATAAATCTAGTAGGTATTGAATTTAACCTTGAACTATGGTTCATTTTGTAACCAATTATGCTACTGATCACTCTTACATCTGATTTGGTCTTTAGATTAGTTTCCACCACCTTCTTTACATTCTTCTCATTTAATATATTTATTCACTCATTTCACAATCCTATTAACTTATGGATCATGTTATTGTCAATCATGACATGTGCATCTCCAACCCAAAACATTCCTTCCTAAGTTCAGCTTAGAATGATTTTGCTCCACTTGTGATTATCAAAATCTATGTAAAACATATGGTTCACTATACTTAGTTCCTTCAAATGCACAAACTCTTGTTTCAATAATAAATCTCCATGGAAAACTAGGTCTAAGTCCTTATGAATGTCACCATCTCTAATGCTCTTAAATTTTCCATGTATGTATTATCAAATGTCTTTTACGTGTAAGACATTTTTTGGAACTCATGAAAATGCTCCTAAAGGATCATGTACTTGAGATATGAATGGATGCTTCTTAAACATATACCTTTGCCTCTCACTTACATAACACACAATAGGATTCTCCATTTCAATCGATTCAAATACTTCAAGAACTTTATAAAATGCCTTGAAATTATGTAATTAGGGCTTTTCTACTTTGCACTGAGAACACTTCAAATTTTCTTTGTTTCACTATCAAATCACTCTGAATTTCTCCTTAAATCTTCACGCAATAAAATGGTACTCAAGATCTTGTTCACAAACTTAAATTTTTGAAATTGAGCTCCACATTGATTGTATATCTACCATATTTCACAAAAGACCATTTCTATTAACCAATATGCTCATTTACCTTCATTCTCCTTTATGCAACCTTAAAATAATTTTCTCTCTTCACTCAAGTTCCTTATAATATTTTCTTCCTCCTATTAACTTACAACTTCTAACTCAACTTCTAACTTCTGTTGCATCTTTCTAATGCTCTTTCTTTGATAGAAAAGTACTTAATTAAATTAATATGTATCACATACTATGGCTAATTTCATTCTTTCTTTAGGTGCATTGAAAAATAGTTCTTCTAGAACCACCTATGAACTTGATGGATCATTTTCCTTCACAAATACTTCCTTAAATTCTTCAACATGCTCTTTAAGTGATTCCTTTTGACTATTATTGCTATTGTTATCATTTCTTCTTTCATTTATATTATTGTTCCTTCTATAGTTAGGATTCCTACAAAAATTCCTTTTATCTATTTTGCAAAATCTTACCATGTTTCCAAAGTTATTGCATAACTAACATACAAGTGTATTCCTTCTCTGATTAGGTCCATTCTGATTGTCTAGTGCTCTACAATTCCTTGCAATGTGTCCAAGATTGTTACACTTCTAACATACACTCTGGGTCCTTTCTTCATTAGGTCTTTCACCATCATTGGATCTACTTTGTGATCTCCTTCTTTCATTACCTATAGGGTTAGTATCCCTAAACATTCTACTATTTCCATTATTACTATCCAACTTAGGTTTCTTACAATCTACTGCTTTATATCCAAAACCATGACAATTATAACAATAGAAATTAGTAATAGGTTTGAAAGAATTTCTTGTGCAATCTCTCTTCATATGAACAACTTCATTGCATATAAAACATCTACCTCTGAACTTATGTCTAACCTCCTTAGGTGGTTCAACTTACTCTATTTGATTAGGTTCATCACATTTCTTAGGTTGATTTACTTTCTCAACTTATTTAGATACTTCTATAGACTTGTTTGGTTCAATCACATTTTAATCTTTTTTTTTTAGGTTTAGGGTTTTTAACAACTAGATATGGTTCCTTCGTAACTTCAATTTTCTTGGCCAATTTTTCTCTAATATGATATCCAAGACCTATCTTGTCATAAGAAGATCTTTGATAAAATAATTGTACATAAATTTTCTCACTACTAGAATAAAACTTCTCTAACTACTTCTTAGCACAATTAACTCTCATTTCATAATGGTATTATACTTCTCTAATTCTATATGCTCTATTTTGATAGAATCTAGTTTAGATGTCATTTTTTTTAGATGAGATCTTAGATCTTTATTCTTAGATTTCAGATCTGAATCAATCTTGCCATCATCTTTCTTTAAACTCAATTTTAGTTTAACAATCTTTAATTCATGTTTCAAAATATCATTTTGTTTTATAAGGGTTGCTACCTCATAACTATCACTAGTCTACTCTTTAGGATCTTTCCCAAATTTGAAATAATCAATCTGATCTTTCAGTTTACCAATGTAATTTTTTGCATCTTCATACTTTTCTTTTAGGTTGTCTCTTTCTTTTTTAAGAAGATCAATTTTCTCTAGGGATTCTTCAAGATCCCTCTTCAACTATTCCATATTCATAGGGATCTTACTCAAGATATTAAGCCTCTTTTGAGTAACTATGCTCTAATATCAATTTTTATAAATAGATAATATTGAGAGGTGGGGGGGAGGGGATGAACAAGTATTCTACAAACTTTTTCCCACAAATGGATATTATTAATTACTTTGCAACATGCATATGAAAGTAAACCAATAATGTTGAATAGAAAATAAATCCAAACAAAAAGAGAACTCATAACACCATATTTTGTTAACTAGGGAAACCCTAGCCAAGGGAAAACCCCAATGGGGATGGTACCCACAAAATGATCTACTAAACAAAAGAATCCAATTAAAGATATTGAGCCTATTAGGAGTCTATGAAGTACATATAGTCTTTCAGTCCTTGTCAGAGGAATAGGCCTTGTTAAAAGCCTCAAACCTATTAGGAGTTGGTATTACAATTACATATGTATGCAAGAAAGCTCTACTACCCAAACATGCAATTATACAATTTAGTGCTTTAAGAAAATAAGATAGATACAATAACCCCTTATCTACTGATTGTTGTACTTCACATATCTTTGATCTTACATCAGAATTCCCATCAAAGATCTCTCTCATAAGTTTGCATATCACATACTTTTCTCTCACATACACCATAAACTCGGCATTCACATTCACATACTTCACAAGTAGTGATTTCTTACTTATACCCTTTTCTTTTACAAAACTCTGTCTAGTCAGTGTGATGCTTTCACATGTTTGGCTATATTCAAAATTAGTCAATGATAACTTAGGGTAAACATCTAGGATGCCATCCCTAAATAATTAAGTAGTTATTTTGAGGTCTTAACCTTTTATTAACCCTTTTATGATATATTTTGTTTTGTCCTATTCTCTACCTTTACTAGTGTTTTACCTATAATTAAGTCCATACTGATTGTATTGATCTTCTCACTTAGGTACGTTATCATGGTAATCTTGTCTACCTATTCTTCACTACATGCATGCCAATTCTCATTGTAGACTTTTCAATATCAAAATTACTTCTGTACTGATATTCAACTATCTAATACTTAGACAATTTTCTGTCTCTAATCATAGAATCTTTAGCTATATGTTCTGCCTTCCATACCAAAATAATATGTTTCTTTAAATGAAAAATCTCATTCATCTTAATTAGCTATATTTTGAACATTAAGATCTTTCCTCAATGTACGTGAGAACCCGTGTATTCTCACATGAGCTTTTTCCCAGTCTCTACCAATATTTGGTCAAAATATATCAAAATAGTCTATTATCTTGCTTGGAAAGTCATTTACTCACATGGTTCTTGCACTTACTCTCATTATCTTGTCAAAATCTCACATCAGTGAGAATTCTCTAATGCAATCCTGTCGGGAAATTGTCCAAAAAAGTGAGATATTTTCTATTCCTTTTTCAAACCTTTGGTCTAATTTTGGTCTCTATTCAAGGACATTTGTACACTTCTCTATCTGCAATAGTATGAAACTAAAATAAATTCCTCAGCTGAACACTTGTGACCCATGTATGAACTAGTCTCATTCTACATTAGTCCTTTTGTTCTTCTATGTTGTCATACCTTGTTGTCATGATAGTCAAACTCTTGGATATTCTAACCACTTCATTGAAAACTCATACCCTAATATACATCACCCTTGCTATCACTTATAATTACTTTGAGAAAAAATTCTAAGTGGGGTCCTTGTCTAAACCTTTCATACATTATTGTCTATGATTATTGCAACTAGAAGTGGAAACATGTTTCATTCACATCAAGCTAGAAGAGGTAGAGGTAGAGGTATAGGTAGGAATTGAGGTAGAGGTCATTCCAAGTTATACACATAGTATGAGTGCAATAAAGGATCATCATGATATCCTTCACCTATTATATCTAGGGAGGGATCACCTCAATCTCTCTCACCTATCATTTGTCCTTACGTTAGACAAGTCTTTCTTGTAAAGTCAAGTTAAGAATCCACTATTTTAAGAGTCTCCCAACTCTAAAAGGTCTACATGAGAAACTAGCTTTATCAACAAAAAAAAAAACACTTATATTTACAAACTAAAATAGTGAACCTCTATACAAGATACCTATACATTCCAAACCTATACATACTAAAGATTTTCATACAAACAAAATGATAGAACAAAACTAGGAAACTAGAGAGAATAGTAGAGAAGAAAAAAAAGAAAAGAACTAGAGAATCGATAAGTTCAAAGGCCACTGCACCTACATAAATGTGTATGGGGACATTGAAGAAATAACCCTAGAAGACATAAAATTGTTGTAAAGATAAAGATTAAAAAATATTATGCAAATCTTACTCAGTGAGGAAAAAGAAAAGTATTTCCTCAAACTAGCTCAAGAAGGAGACAAGCTACCCCAAAATACAATGTAGAAACTATTGTCATCAAAGAGGAAGAATTTAAAACCCATGAAATTCAAAAAAAAACTTCAATTCATGTAGGATAAATTGGCATAGATGACAAAAGAAAAAGGAAAACTTGCTAAAAAATACACCTTGGATGCTATCTATCTATTTCCTTTTGACAAGGATATTTTTACATGCCTCATTTTTCTAGAGGAGTTGAACTAACTAAATGTGAAAAATTCATGGCACCTCTAATCCCCAAGATCACTTGAGGGATTTTGATACCCTATCCATGATGAAACATTCCTCATCCACTTGTTCCCACGTAGTCTAGGTGGTGAAGCTATGGAGTGGTTCTCACATTTTCCCACTAGGATTAATTTTCTTGATGAGATTTACACGTTCATCCATCAATACTCACATAACGTCCAATATTTGGTTAACATAAAATATTTGTGAAACCTCAAATAGAAAACTAGGTTCTCTTGACATTTTTTCAGAGATGGAGCCAACTATACACCAAGTATTCCTATAGGATACTTGAAAGTGACAAACACATATTCATGGATAACCTCTTACTTGATTTTGGAAAACAAACTAAAACTCCAAGGATCCACTACCTTTGTGTTGATAATTTTCTAATAAAGATATGTAATTCTTGTCATTTATGGCAACACATGATGTACATTCTTGTAGAAAACCTTGAAAATAAAGATACTTAGCTTTGGTTACTTAGAAAACTGTTTAAGTATGAAATTGGTTTACAACAATGTATTGTTTTATATGTAAAATGTTTTTGATGTCATATTATGATTAATAAAGTTATATGGAGATAGTATACATGTTGATGATGATGTGTATGATCTTGGACATCAGTACATACACTATAGAAAATAGATATTCATGTTTTACTAGTGAAATAGAACAACAAAATTAAAGGTAAAGGAATTATTTTGTTTACAAAATAATTACTTGACCAATTAGGTTGACATCCTAGATGTTTACTCTAAGTTGGAAAAGTATATTGTGGTCTTAGCTGACCTAGCAACAATTTATGAAAATACACAATATTTATACAAAGGATATCTTGCCAGAAGAAGTGTGCATTTTGTATTGTATTAAGTGATATGAAAACTTTGTATGAAGCAATATATACAAAGTGTTTGAGAGCCTAATTTCATGATTTAAGATCAAGATGAGGTTAGAGATTAGTCAAAAAAGAGGATATAACATCTATATACTAGAGATATAATTACTTTTTTGGGTAGCGATCTCTTCTTGTAATTGCAAGTGCATGTTTGGGCAATGAGCTCTTCTTGCATCTATGATACTATAACTCCTACCAAGGTTGGAGTCTCCTAATAGGGATTCAAATTCTCCTAATAGGGACTCTCTATACTAAATTTTCTCATTAACTCCTAACCAGGTCCATCCTCTAACAAGGAACATATATATTAGTATATTATCTAGTGGGTATCATCCCCATTGGGGTTTTTCCTTGGCCAAGGTTTCCCTAGTTAACAAAATATGGTGTTATGTGTTATCTTTGTGCATGGTTACTATTATTGTTCAACATTACTTGCTTACTTTATTATGTATGTTTCAAAGTAATAAAAAATATTTAGTTGGTGACTAAAGTTTATAGATTACTAATTCACTCCCCCCTCTCAGTAATTCATATTTCTAACAATTGGTATAAGAGCACAGTTACTTAGAAGAGGCTTAACAAATTGAGTAAGATTCCTATGGATATGGAATAGTTGATGAATGACCTTGAAGAGGCACTTGAACAAATTGATCTCCTTACTAAAGAAAGAGATAAAATGAAAGATAGATATGAAGAATCCAAAGTATATATTGGACAATTGAAGGACAAGATTGAACATCTCACATCTAAGCCTAAATCTGCTAAATCTAAAACAAGTGATGATGATTATTCAAAAATGAAGATAGAGTACAAGATCTTGAAGCATGAATTGAAGATTAATAATCTAAAGTTGAGTTTGAAGAGTGATCCTAGAAAAGTTGAATATATTTTGAAGACTAAAAATTTAGATCTTAGAAAAATTCTAGCAAAGAAGACATCTAAGATTGAAACATTGAAAGAATATCATGAAGAACTTCATAAGTATAACACTATTGTGAAAGGTGAACTTACTCAGTGCAAGCAACAACTCAAAAAGATTTATTCTAGTAGAGAAAAGCTTGATGATTCAATGTCAATACAAATACTTTCCTATGATAAGACTGGCCTTGGTTATCTATTTAACATGTCTGCAAATAAACCTGAAAATAGATCAAATCTAAAAGAGAGATAAATTTGATGATAAGATTGGATCTAGTCAATCTTTTGATAAAGCTAAAGAAGTTGGACAAGACAAGGAAACTATGAAATTGAATGAACCCAAGCAAGTGGAATCTCCTAAGAAAACTAGGTATGAATTTAGAGGTAAATGTTTTTCATGTAACAAAATAGGTGATATGAAAAGAGATTGTACAAATAAGTCATTTAATCATGTTATAGATTTTTAATGTCATAATTGTCATGGTATGGGTCATGGAGAAATTGATTGTAGGAAACCTAAATATGATAATGATAGAAGGAATAGTAGAATGTCTAGAAATACTAACCCTATAGATAGAAGAAGATCTAATGAGAGTACAACAAAGAGAAGGAAGACCTTATGGAGAAAGAAGGTAGATTGTGTGTTATAAATGTACCAACTTTGGACACATAGCCCTAAATTGTCATGCACCTATTGATCAACAAAATCCTAGAAGTAGAACCCTAGTATGTTAGTTATGCAACAATTTCGGACATACAACAAAGTAATGTAGAATGGATAGAAACTTTGAAGATAGAAAGAACAATGGAAGAAACTTCAAAAATAGAAGGAACGATGGAAGAAATGTTGGAAATGATAGAACGAATCACTAAAGGAATTCTAAAACTAAGAAAGATAATGAGGAACAAATAAATGTGGTTAGTAAACTTTGACAATAAATTAATGAGGCATTTGTGAAGGGATTAAATATTTCTAAAGAAAATTTAGATGATGTAGAGACAAGAAAATTGAAGTCTATAGTCAAGTTTGATTCAACCAAGTTGAATTAAGCTTGTTCACTACACAAGGATTTGAAACTTCTTTGGAGATAGAACTATGGGTAGTGAATTTGGGAAAAGGTGTATCAAGATAAGTTTAGATTTTAGTTAAGCTCACTCATAATTTGGAACTTATCAAAACTTGTTATGAGGGAAGTAAGAGTTAGTGTTGTGATAGAGAAAGTTAACTCTATAGAAAAAGATGAATACTATGTTTTTACAAAAAAATTCATGGAGTGAAGTTACTTGGAGCATTGTCATGATGGAAGGAAGCTATGGTAAAATTTGAGTAGCATTTGAAGATCAAACAAAGATTTCAAGTAGATATTTGATTTCATAATGTAATTGACAACTATTTTTGTGTTTTCAAAGTATTTGAATGAATAAAATAGAGTACAAACTTGATTACCACTTTTTTGTGATCATATTAGAAGCATAGAGCACTCAGAAGTGACTTGACAAGGTGATTTCAAATTAAACCCTATTTTGGAAAGAGGTATCTTATCATTTCTCCATAAAATTTCTTCAATAAAGTTTATATTTAATAAAATCATGGATATGTTAGTAGTTCATAATTTTGAGAATGAGGAGAGACTAAAATTGAAGGTTGTTTTTGTGAAACCTATAGAAGGAAACCCTAAATCAAAATTATCCATTACTCTAAACAACATAGTGTATTTGGAAGACATAGGAAGTTATCTTCACAACAAATTTGAAACTACTTGGAGTTTGAAGATATGGAAATTGTCTTTAACCATGATATGTTAGTTAAGCCTAGATTTGAACATTTGAAAGACTTTGACCTTTTCAAATATCATTTCCATCATGAACTTGATATCAAGGAATAGACACAAATTATACTAAGTAGAATTCATGATGGAAAATTATGGATGGAAGACAATGTAGTTGAAATTTTAGTCAACCTTATACATGAGGTAACTGGTCTTAGCAAACAAGGTAGTGTACCTATAGGTGAGAAAATAGTTAAGAAGAAGGTTGAAAGCTACACTAAAGAAGTTTATAATGGGAAGGCCATGATGACCAACACCATTAAACAAGATGATGTAATATTCCTAAGCTCCTTGCCCATTCTATTTGTGCAAGTTCTAAGATTGATGAGTTATCAATAGGATTCATCAATGTAGCTTATAAGATTTGAGTTGAGAAAGAAAAAGTTAACCTAAGTGAAGTTTTGAGAGTACAACTCCTTGAAAACTTAGAGAAGATGAAGAGGACCAAGAATGGTGTGTTTAGATTTTAGTCATTGATTAATCATATATTCTTTCATGTACTTAAGAGATTTTCATACTTAATATTTACAAAGATTATGAGTAGTGAGAGTTGTACTATGGAAAAGATTAAAAATGTATGTAGAATGCATCCAAAAAACAAAATCTTGGATAATAGAAATTTGATCACAAAAACATTTCAAAATGGGATCAAACAAATATTTAGAATTGCACCCACAATTGAAGAAAGATTTAAAAATGATATATGTGTTATGGTTGATATAGATTTAACTCATATTCAAGCAGTAGAACCCTAGGAAACATTCCTTGATCCCTTAGGTTATGAGTTAAGTGATGATGTAGAGATTGGTTATATTAATCTATTGTTGAACTCTGAGAAGGACCAAGCTAAGTACAAATTTTGGGACATATGAAGAGATTACCTAGTTAGCTCATCAAGAATCCTTAGAGAAAGCATCTTACAAAAAGATTGAGATAATAGTGAAGACAACTCTAAGTTAGGCTGATATGATAGAAAGTGAGTCACATGTAGTTAGGCAGACAATGAAACAAGGAATAATGAATGTGCATCCATTATTATTTAAGTAACCATATGGAATATCTATTGAAAAAACATCTTCATAACAAAGCATTCCATATGCTGCAGTATCAGCTAAACAACCAAGTGAGCCGAAGAGAAAATTTGAGAAATTAGTAGAAGCTATGACTAAGAAGACTAAAAGAATTAAGAAATAGGCTACTAGACTAGGTAAAAGACAAAAGTCATTGTTGAAAATTGTGGAATCTAGCAAAGAAAAATAAGAAAAAGAAGTAAAATAGGTAGAAAAAGTAACTATTTCTAAATATTCAATAGGTAAAGCAAGGCAACTTTGGAAGCAAAAGATTGAGAAGATCAACTCAACCATTGCAAATGAAGGGAACTTTTTTTGGATGAAAAAATTCTATGATTTATATAATGGTATTGAGAAAGATCATATTGATATCTCTAATGTGAGATATATAATTGCTAACAATCTAAAACTTAAGGATGTTGAAGGCACAATAAATTAGAAAGTTTATGAAAAACTTATAGAGAAGAAAGTGCCAGTTTGGGAAGAGGATATATAACTTTAGAAGTCTATGATAAGGACAATATACAAGATATATGATGAGGAAGAAGTCTAGAAACTGTTGAACAATCTGGCACCTTACTTAAGGAACAAGGTGAGATAATTTCTATTTATGGTAGGTGATAATGATAAAATAAGGAGTGAAACAATTGCAACTATTAGTTAGATGATGATAGAGTCAAAGGCAACACCTTCACCAACACCTAAAACTTTAGAAGTTTTAGTGAATGGTAACACTATGCAGATGGACCAAACCAATGTTACTATTAACATTGATGATACTAACCCTTTTGAAAGTTTCAATCAGACTAAATCTCAAGTTGAGGTTATTCAAGATAAATTAAAACTAATTGAAGAGGAAAATAGTCAATTAGAGATTGAAAAGACTAAAGAAATGAAATAAGAGTAGAGAAAGAAAGGAAGAAAAGAATTTAGGAGGAAGAAAAGAAAGAGAAGGAAAGAAAATAAAAGGAGGAAAAAGAGAAAGAAGAGAAAGGAGCTAAGGAGGTAGTAAAGAAGAAGAATAGGGAAGATGAAACTAAACCATCTAGTTCATCTACTCCACTTTCACTTGCTAGTCTAACAAGTGATGATGATGATCAAACTAACTTGATCTCATTTCTAAGAAAACTTGTTGAGAAGAACATAAAAGTAAAGAGCTTACAAAGAACTTTAATGGAGGTAATTAATAGATTACACAACACCCTAGGAGTCACGAATATAGAGGTAGATCCTGAACAAAGGGCCCAAGCAATGTTCGAGTCTTTTGATGAGGAATTTACAAATTTGTCAAATGTTATAGAGTCTAAAGCCTAGATTTCTCATAATGCTAATCTATTTAGCACTATTTTTTAGAATATCAAGAATGATTTTCTAAGTCTTAATACTTGTATAAAGGAACTTTAGAAATGTTAACAAAATGGAATGGTATTGTACATTAAGTGTACTTTATTGCATAAATTGACCAAGGATTTTGATAGTAAGATTGAAGGAAAGCTAGGTCAACTAGAAACTCTAACAAGCTAGATACAACAACCTTTCAAAAAAGTTGATGAATTTTAAGGATGAGTAATTGGTATTCATAGTAATATTAGGAAACTCGAACTTGAGAAAGAACAAATCTTGAAGAGAGTATCAGAATTTAGAGAGTTTATTGCTCTGAAGATATCATCTATTGAGATAGTTGGAGGAGTGTGTCAAAGACAAGGACACATATTCAAATTTCTTATACTCTAATCTCAATGTAGTGGAAATTGCATGATATTCCCTATGTGCAATTCTTACTTCTATTGAAATAGCCAAGGACACATGGATAAAAGGTTTGAATAGTCTTAAGCCAAGTTTTAATGATTGCACAAAGATGTTATTAGCTTAAGGAAAATGTGTTGACAATTGGATAATAGTGATATGTAATTTTTGTCATTAATGGAAACACATGATGTACATGTTGATAAGAAACTTTAGAAATAAAGATACTTAGTGTTTGGCTATCAAAAAATTGCTGAAGTATAGAATTTAGTTTATAGAAGTGTATTGTTTTGTTTATAACATGTTGCAGACAACATATTATGTTAAGAAAAGTTACATGGAGATAGTATACATGTTGATGATGATGTGTATAACCTCACAAGTTTTATGAACTACATAGAATAAAGTTAATCATGTTTTGATGAAGTAGGACAATAAAATTGAAGGAAATAATTGTTTCGATTGTAAAATAATTACTTGTCCAATTAGGGCTGACATCCTAGATGTTTACTCTACTTGGAAAAGTGAATTGTTGTCTTAGCCAACCTAGAAAATATTTTGTGTAAAGGCATGGAATTTATGCAAAGGAATTCTTGCAATAAGAAGTGTGCTAGTGTATTCAATCTTGGTGTATTAGTGCTATCTTGTAAGATTGCAAAGTAAGAGAACTTTTGTGAAAGCAATATATGTGAAGTTTTATATGAGCTATCTAGTGATCCAAGATCAAGCTGAAGAATAGAGAATATAAAAGGAAGGAAAATAATAGTAAATTACCTATTTGAGTCGTGAGCTCTTCTTGTAGTTGAAATTGCATGTTTGGGCACTGGGCTCTTCTTGCATACATTATACTACAACTCCTAACAGTGTTGGAATATCCTAATAGGGATTCAAAGTCTCCTTACAGGGATTGGTTATACTGAATTTTCTAATTGACTCTTAACAAGGTCCATCCACTAAGAAGGAATATATATATCAATATATTATCTAGTGGGGATCATCCCCACTAGGGTTTTCCCTTGGCTAGGGTTTCCCTAGTTAACAAAATATGGTGTCATGAGTTATCTTTATGTATTGTTACTATTACTATTTAGAATTATTTTATTGCTTTGTTATAAAAGGTTTAAAGTAAGGAATAATATCTAGTTGGCCACTAAAGTTTGTAGATGATTGATTCTCCCCCCCTCTTAGTAATCCCTATTTCTAAAAATTGGTATCAAAGCATAGTTACTATGAAGAGGCTTAACAACTTAAGTAAGATCCCTATGGATATGGAACAATTGATAAAGAACCTTGAAAAAGCTCTTGAACAAATTGATCTCCTTACTAAAGAAAGAGACAAGCTAAAGGATAGATATGAAGACTCCAAAGTATACATTGGTCAATTGAAAGAAAAGATTAAATGTCTGAAATCAAAGCCTAATTCTACTGAATCTAGAACTACTGATGATGACTATTCAAAGCTAAAGAAAGAGTACAAGATCTTGAAGCATGAATTGAAGATTAGAAATCCAAAGTTGAATTTGAGAAATGATCCTAGCAAAGTTGAATCTAATTTGAAGACTGAAAATGCAAATCTGAGAGCAAGTCTGGGAAAGCAAACATCTGAGTTTGAAACATTCAAAGAAGGTAATAAAGAACTCCATAAGTACAATACTATTACGAAAGGTGAATTGACATAGTGCAAATAGAAGCTTGAGAAACTTTATTCTAGTAGAGAAAAAAATGATGATTCTATGTCTATACAAAGACCTTCTTATAACAAGACTGGTCTTGGTTATTTGATTAATATGTCTACAAAGAAACATGAGATTAGATCAGATCTAAAAGAAAAAGAAAAATCTGATGAAAAGTAAAAGTTGGTTTTAAAACAAAAGATGAAAAGTATATTTTTGTAGAGAATTTCATGATGTGAAGTCTTGAGGATGTTTGTAATTATGGAAGGAGGCTATAGTAAACCTCAAGTGACATCTAAAGATTGGATAGACAATTTTGGGCAATTATTTGAGTATAGAACATAAATAACAACATTTTTATATGTGCAAAGTATGCAATTAATGCATTTTTTAAGTTGATGGATAAATAGAGTACAAAATTGAATTTTACTTCATTGCAAACACATTCAAAGTGAAGAGCATCTAGAAGTGACTTGTTAGAGCAATTTCATAGCAAAACCTATTTTTGGAAAGACTTATTTTATCACATTTTTTCAAAATTTGTTAGATAAAAGATATTGTTGATAAAGATCATGAATATGTTAGTCATTCATAGTGTTTAGAATGAGGATAGACCTAAGCTCAAAGTAGTTTCTGTAAAACCTAGTGATGGACACCCTAACTCTGCATTCTTTGTTACTCAAAACAACATCGTTTACCTCGAAGATGTAGAAAATTATTTGAATGTCAAGTTTGAGTTGATTGGTAGTGAATAAATGAATAAGGATATGGAACTAGTCTTTAACCAGGACATGAATATGAAGCCTAGATTTGATCATTTAAAGGAATTTGATTTGTTTAAGTATCATTTCTATCACAAACTAGATATAGATGAATGGACTCAAATCATATTGAGTAGGATACATGATGGAGAATTGTGGATGCAAGAAAATGCAATAGACATTTTTGTTGATCTAATTCATGAGGTAACTGGTCTTAGAAAACAAGGCAATGTACCCATAGGTGAAAACATGGTTAAGAAGAAAGTAGAAAGTTACACTAAGGTAGCATACAATGGGAAAGCCATGGTAATCAGCTCCATCAAGTAGGATGATGTGAAATTTCTTGGAAAAATTATTGCTTATTCAGTTTGTTCAAGTTCTAAGATAGATGAACTTTCAAAAAGATTTATTTATGCAACTTACAAGATATGTGTTGAGAAAGATCAAATTAATTTGGGGGAAATGTTGAAGATGCAACTCTTGGAAAACCTTGAAAAGATTAAGATAACAAAGAATGGTGTATTTAGATTCCAATCACTGATAAATCACATATTCTTTCATGTGCTGAAGAGATTTCCTTGCCAGTAACATATATAATGAATAGTGTGTTGGCTCCTAATTTAACAATTTTGAAAATAACCAAGAAACCAGACCAATACATCTAAGGTTAGCAAATTCCTATAATGGATGCACTTGACTATAGTCTTGGGCTAACTATAAGGACAATTCCTTCTTCTTTAGGCTCTGTAAGACCTAGGTGGGTGGACCTCATATTCTTTATATGGTAATAGTGTAAAGGCATACAACTAAATCTAAAGAATAGATAAAATCCCTTAATCTTCTATTTTTATGCAAGCATTCATGGGTGAAATAGCTAATAATAGAGCACATGAATCTAATAAGCCAAGTGAGGGAAAACCTTTTATCTCTTAAACATAAGGGAAATATATTCAATTGAAGTTTTGATATCTCAGCATAACCCTAATATGCAACAGTAGAGGACATGCACTCTCCAAGTTAACCAATCCCTTATCCATTGGGCATCAACTAAACCTTAACAAATAGATGGATATCCTAATATACTCATATATTTAGACATTTGATCCATCTATTTGATTTGCATACATACATCAATATTTATAAAAACTCTCATACTTATGGTGAAATCTTCCTGATGTAATCTGCAACCCTGTCAATGTAAACAAGCATTTACATGGATCTTTGTTCCACTAGAAAGTTTATCTAGACATAAAACTTTAAGGGATTGCAATTGAGTTCAAGCTCTTCATTCTCAAACACAAAACATTATGGATAACAAAAGAATGAGATGATAATCAGAATGAAACTAAGAAGGTTAAACTCTTGCATTAATTTCCTTGAAACAAATACATCATTTGCATGTCAAAATTTAGTAAATACAAAATGAGTGACTATGTAATATGAAATTCTTCAAAAGAAATACATTATTTTGTTTATAATAGAAGAACACTAATTAAATGGTATCACAACTCTAAAAACTAGAGCCAACTATGTGGTTTCACAAGTCATAAAAATTGGAATCCTTACAAAGAGTAGAGATCAAGAATATATAGAAGAGAAGATATTTTTGAAATTGTAATCTAAAATTGACATCTATCCCCCCTAGAAATGTCTTCAATCTGAAGTTATTAAAACTAATCTTCCTCATCTAGCTGTAACACAAAAAACCATAAATGATGCAAAAAAAACTCTGATAAATCTCACTTAATTTTTTTTTAGCAAAATATCCTCTTGAGAACACATTAGGTACAAGTCAAATTTGCTAGAGCTTCAAATTTGATTTAGCCAGTCACATCTTCTTTTTCCATGAAATTCATCTTGTGTTGTTGTCAAAAAACATCATTTACAACCAACTACAATTGAAACCATCAAATCTCCCTTTATAACTAATGATGAAATCATAAATGATGAAAATCTGATTGCAATTTCATCTGCAACAATAAATCTACACTTTTCACTAAGAAACCCTTGAAAACACAATTCTACCTATAGCCACTTCTAGCAAATACTTGCACCAAATTTGATCTTGGAAATGAAAAGTTCATTCTTTTCTAATTCCAACAATATATTATACTACCCATTTTGCACAAAATTCATTCTCCTATGACCGATCAAAAATTCTAGTTCCCAGACCATGAACAACACATAAGATTGAAAAATTTAAAAAATCTATATAGTTGAACTATATAAAACTTTAAAATTTCATTTAAATTTTTCAACTTTGAAAATTCTAATGCATTTAGATTAGAAAAATCTGATTTAAAACATTATTTTATCCCTTTCCATTTGCTCCAATCATCTAGTGCCAAGTGTCCACCTCTAGTTCATCAATTATCTGGGCAGGTCCCACATCCACCATGTATTTTCTTACTCTTCTAGCATCAAAGACATCCATTTTCCATGCTCCGATATCATGACAAAGTCAATTTTCATAACATCACAGGCCCTTGAAACTCACCTTGCAATCTCATGAGAAGGGGCCCATCATAATATCATAGACCATTCAACCTTATCTCTATGATCTTATGGATTTTGTAAGATCGTAGACCTTCATCACTGTTCCTCTGATCTCACACTTGGGACCTATGAAACTGTAAGAAATGATAATGTTGAGCAAGGAATGAGAAACAATCCAAGTAAGTTAAGTGTGAAACAATGTTACCATAAGATAAGCAACTCCAAGAGCATACACCAAGATGGTTCAACAATGGAGACAAGGATTTATAAGGGGAAAGCAAAGAAAACCCCTTGTGAGTATTATGAATGAAGGAAAATGCCTAGAGAAGAGAGAGAGAGAGTGTTGGAGCAAAAGTAGCTCAATACAATAACATCAAGTGCTAAGAGTGTTGTTGTAGTTGTGAAGAAAGAAGGAGGAGCATCTCTTATATAGAGATGAGAGAGGAGTTGCATTTGTAACTCCCATTTCTATGAATGCCACATTCATAATAGGTGTGTGCAAAGTGTCACAATCCTCTTAAGGAGGATAAACTAAATAAAGAAATAAACAAGAGTTGTCCTTACATGTGGAATAAAGGACAAACAATGACATGTCCTCCACATGTGTACAAGTGGACAAACTACATGTAGGGACCCTTGGAATATCCCAATTAAAATATATATCCAAGGAAAGATTAACCTTTCTAACACCCCCGCTTAATCTTTACTTGGGGAGTTTACTTCAACGGGTTGTAAACCCAAATTTTTACAATGGAACTGAAATCTCTCTTTAGAAAGTGGTTTGGTTAAAATATCAACCACTTGATCTTCTCCTTTACAATAAAGAAGAATAATTTGATTGTCTTCAACTTGTTCTCGAATGAAGTGATGTTGAAGTGAAATATGTTTGGTGCATGCATGATAAACTGGATTCTTTGCCAAGGCAATAGCACTTTGATTGTCACAATGTATAGGTGTAGGTGATTGTTGAGGTAGACCCAAATCATCAAGAAGTCTTCAAATCCACAAAGCTTCCTTAGCTGCATTGGTACAACCTTTGTATTCAGCTTCAGTTGAGCATAGGGAAATAGAGTGTTTTTTTTTGTTTTTCCAAGAAATTGGACCTGAACCAACAAAGAAAAATAACCACAAGTGGATTTCCCATCATTGGGATCTCCACCTAGATCAGAATCAGTATAGCCATGTAAAATAAATTCAGAGTTTGGATCATAAAATAAGCCTATATTAATAGTTCCTTTAATATATCTTAAGATGCGTTTAGCAACTTTAAAATGAGTTTGTTGAGGTTTAGACATAAAGCGAGAAACTAAACCAACACTATAAGCAATATCAGGTGTAGTAAGAGTTAAATAATTTAAACTTCCTACTAACTGTCTATACAAAGTTTCATCAACAAAAGGAGTATTCATATCATTCATTAATTTAGTTCCTAATTCACATGGAATTGAAACATGGTTAGAGTCATTCATCTTAAATTTTTCTATAAGATCATAAGCATACTTGCTTTGAGAAACAAAGATACCTTTAGGAGTTTGAAAAATTTGCGTACCTAAGAAATAATGTAAGATACCTAAGTCTGTCATTTGAAATTTTTGTTTAAGTTGGAATTTAATATCAGAAATCAAAGCGTCTGAACTAGAAGTGAGAATTAGATCATCTACATACACAATAACAATGATAATATCATTGTTAGTATGTTTAATATACAAATTAGGATCATTTTTGCTTCTAGTAAAACCTTGAGAAATGAAGAAAGAATTAATTTTAGAATACCATTCTCTAGGTGATTGTTTAAGACCATAAATAGATTTGTTCAATTTGCAAACTAGATTTTCACTACCTTTCTTAACAAATCCAGGAGGTTGAGCCATATAGATTTCTTCATGTAACTCACCATTTAAGAAGGCACTTTTAACATCCATTTGATGAATGGGCCAATTCAGTTTAGATGCTAAAGCAAGAACTAATTTGATAGTAGGCATTTTAGCAACAGGTGCAAAAGTTTCATTATAGTCTAAGCCTTCAATTTGGGAAAAACCTCTAGCAACTAGTCTAGCTTTAAATTTACTAATTTCATTATTAGTATTCAATTTGGTTTTGTATAACCATTTACATGAAACTAGATTCTTGCCAGGAGGTAATTTAACTAAGTCCCAAGTTTGATTAGCAAGTAAAGAATCATATTCCTCTTGCATGGCTTTCTGCCAATGAGGTTGAGAGTTAGCTTGATCAAAAGACTAAGGATCGTTAGAATTCATAATAGTAGTCATCAAAGCATAATTACAATAATTAATCCTTCTATGTTTAATTCCACCAGATTTAGAAATATAATCATCAGCTTCATTGATGAGGTTTTGAGCCCATTTAGGTTTATGTTTAGTTGTAATGGAATTAGAGGAAGAATCATGAGTAATAAAAGTATCATTAGTATCTATTTGAGTATCATGAGATGTAGGAGCAGAAAGAATCGGTGGTACTTGATTAAGAGAAAGAGTAGGGTTAAGAGAAGGAGGTTGGTCCTCCACCAGCACAATTTTAGTGCCACTCAATTCTTCATCCTGTGTAGTAGAGCAATCATGAACTCCATTTTCTGCAATACAAACATCTCTAGCAATTTGAACTTTGTTAGTAGTGGAATCATAAACACGATAACCCTTAGTGTTTTCATCATAGCCAACAAACATATAAGGAGATGACTTAGCATCTAATTTATGCCTTTTCTATTTAGGCGTATGAACATAAGCAATAGAACCAAATATCCGTAAATGATGTAAATTCGGTTTCCTACCAGACCAAGCCTCTTCTGGAGTGATAGCCTTTAGAGCTTTGGTAGGAGTTCGATTAAGAATATAAGTTGCACAAAACATGGCTTCAGCCCAAAATTTATAATGCAAATTCTTAGCATGCAACATGCTTCTAGCCATTTCAACAATGGTCCGATGCTTTCTTTCTGCTACACCATTTTGTTGTGGTGTATAAGGAATAGTAAGCTTGTGCTTAATTCCACATGATTTCAAATAAGAATGAAAAGCATTATTCACATATTCCTTCCCATTATCAGTTCTAAGAATTTTAAGTTTATACCCAGATTGCCTTTCAACATATAACTGAAATTCAATAAATATATCAAGAACTTGATCCTTGCTATGCAAAAAATAGATCCAAGTTCGTCTAGAAAAATCATCAACAAAGGTAAGTGCATACCGAGAACCTTGGATGGAGGTATTCTCCATGGGGCCCAAAAGATCACTATGGACAAGATGCAACTTATGAGTTGCTCACCATGATTTTCCACTTGGAAAGGGCTCCCTATGCATCTTACCACTCATACAACCTCTACAGGCAATCTTGGAAGGAAAAATGTGAGGCAAGCCATCAACCATATTATGCTTTTGCATGAAAGTAATATAATCAGAATTTAAATGACCAAGTCTTTCATGCCATATATTGAAATCAATAGAAGTATGTAAAGAATGTTGTGAACTAGCAAATTCATGGAATTTAAACAAATTGTCATTATCCATTTTAGCATGAGCAATCACTTTGAGAGTTTGAGGATCTATAATATAACATGTATCTTTGTAGAATTCAACTTTATAGTTCTGACATAGCTGTGAAACAGAAAGCAGATTAGTTTTCAAGTCAGGTACATATAAAACATCATGCAATTTACCATTAGGAATAGTAACATCACCTAGTCCTTCAACTTTACAAGTCTGATTATTAGCTAACTGAATAGGAATGTTAGCAATATCAGGTTGTAAAGAATCAAAAATTTCTTTATGAGAAGTGACATGTTGTGATGCGCCACTATCAACAATCCATTCTAAAGGTTTACAAAGATTAAAGCTACAAGTAAAAGCATGACGAGGATTGGAACTAGTCGAATTACCTTTTTTATGGTTTGAGGTTTGATGATTGTTACTATGATTTATAGATTTTTTATCATTTTTCTTTTTGAAACAGTTATTGACAAGGTGACCATCTTTGCCACAATAAGAACAATGAGGTTTGGAATTGGAATGGTTCCTTTGATTATTAGTATTACGAGTATTATTAGGATGATTGGTATTATTATTATATTTGGGATGAAATTTATTGTTGTTGTTATTTGAATTAGAATTAGATTGTTTGTAATTATTATTATTGGAACGAAAATTATTAGTTGAATTTCTAGACACAAATGCATGTTCAGTTGATTTGAGGGTACCAAACTAAATTAGCTTAGATTCTTCCTGTCTTAATAAAGTTTGAAAAATAACATAAGTTAACTGAGAAGTTAAAGTAGGAATAGCAAGCTGTGCATGAATATTAGTTATAAATTCTTGAAATTGTCTAGGAAGACATTTTTTAAGAATAAGATAAATTAAACGAATGTCCTCTAATTGAACACCTAAAGCCATAATTTGGCTTTTAAGAGAATCAAATTTTAAGAGGAATTCATCCATACTTTTAAAATCTGCATACCTGAGATCTTCGAGTTGATCTTGCAATTGTATTTTGCGGTATTCATCGCCACTGTCATACTTGGTTTTCAAGATGGACCATGCATCATGAGCTTTAGAACAATGAGCAATTAAGACATATAAATCTCGAATAATGGAAATACCAATTAACCCTAAAGCTTCTTCATTTTTACCTTTCCAAGTATCTTTCTCGTCTTGAGTAGCCGCTGAACCAGGCTCAAGAGAAGGGTCAGTGGCTATTTCGAAGAGATGTTTAAGACGAAAAATAAATGAGATATGAGTTTTCCAAGAATGATAATTAGAATAATTAAGTTTGATTTTTGGAATTAATGTTGACATGATTAAGAAAAAAAAATTCTTCTCTTTTCTGAAAAAAAATCCTTAATTGGAAAATTAGATGAATGGAAAAAAAAATGTTAAATGAAAAAAAAATATTAAAATGATTAAAAAAGTTTTATTTTATGTTTTAAAAAAAAAAAAAATAAATTAAGAAGATATCTTTTGTTGGTTTTTGAATTAATATTTTATTTGTTTTAAAAAAAAGAAAAAAGATGTGATAAAAAATGTTAGAAAAGTTTTGTTTTAATAACTAAAACAAGTTTTTGTTTATTTGAAAAGGGTGGAAAAGGCGGGATGCGAGAATTTGAAAAAAAAAGGATAAGGTTGCGGGCTTGGCCCGCGCGGGCGGCGGTTGCCGCGTGGCCGGGACGCGGGCCACACCAAGAAGCTGAGAAGTGGGTTTAAATGGTGCAGGCGGTGGTTGGATAAGGCAAGGTGCAGGTGTAAACGATGGAACCTTGCGGCGGAGGCTTTGGAGTGTAGCCATGGACATGACCGCGACTGGGTTTCGTGTGGTGGCACGGCGGCTTTGCAAACGGTGGCGGCAGCGGTGGCGACGGCAATGCGGGGTTTTGAAAATAGCAGCGGCAGCGGAGGCGTTTTGCAAACAGTGGCGGCAGCGGCGGCGTTTTGCAAACAGCGGCGGTGACGCAGGGTAAACACACTGCAGGCAGTGGTTGCGCGCGGGGCTCTACGCGGAAGTGGCTGTAGTCGGTTGTGCGCGGCTCTGGCTGAAGTGACACGGAAGTGGCGCCTCGGTGGCGGTTGCGCGCGGAGGCGCGGGGGTGGCGCGCGGGTGGCGCGGCCGCCCAACACAAACCAAGTTTTTGTTTTTTTATTTTTTTTTACAAAATGCAATAATAATGCAATTTACAAATTATAGGAAATAATGGATGTACCAAAATAATAAATAATAAGAAATAATTATAATAATGCAATATACCAAAATTTTGAAAGCATATAACATAAACCCAATATGTAGGAATATTTAATTTTTTTAAAAGGAAGTAAGAAATAATAGAGAATTATATAAAACTTTAATAATGTAATACTTTTTGTTTTGGCGGCATGCCGTCCAAAACAAAAAGAAATTGAAGATTAATGAGAAAACCCTTTGGCGGAAAGCCTTCCAAAGAGGGTTAGATAAAAAAGATGAAGCTTTACAAGAAAACTCTTTGGCGGCAAGCCTTCCAAAGAGGGTTAGTAAAAAAAATATGAAACTTGCATGCACAAGATTAGTTAAAAAGAGCTAAAATCACAACATAAACTTCTTCTCTCAATAACATCTCCAAATAAGGTGTGCTCCAATGAATGACAACCTTCACCACAAAACTTAAAATAAGGATTAGATAACCAAGCTCTGATACCATGTAAGAAATGATAATGTTGAGCAAGGAATGAGAAAAAATCCAAGTTAAGTGTGAAACAATGTTACCATAAGATAAGCAACTCCAAGAGCATACACCAAGATGGTTCAACAATGGAGACAAGGATTTATAAGGGGAAAGCAAAGAAAACCCCTTGTGAGTATTATGAATGAAGGCAAATGCCTAGAGAAGAGAGAGAGAGAGTGTTGGAGCAAAAGTAGCTCAATACAATAACATCAAGTGCTAAGAGTGTTGTTGTAGTTGTGAAGAAAGAAGGAGGAGCATCTCTTATATAGAGATGAGAGAGGAGTTGTATTTGTAACTCCCATTTCTATGAATGCCACATTCATAATAGGCGTGTGCAAAGTGTCACAATCCTCTTAAGGAGGATAAACTAAATAAAGAAATAAACAAGAGTTGTCCTTACATGTGGAATAAAGGACAAACAATGACATGTCCTCCACATGTGTACAAGTGGACAAACTACATGTAGGGACCCTTGGAATATCCCAATTAAAATATATATCCAAGGAAAGATTAACCTTTCTAACAGAAACTACCACATATCAAAATCCCATTCATTAACTCTCTCCAAGTGGGCCATTCATCACATTATTATTTAAAACATTATGCATTCATGATATTACAATGATATGATAAATTGTATCATCATAAGCCTTACCCATCACCTTCCTGATCACTCGACAATATCATGGCATCGTGCACCCTCAAATTTTTCTTTATGATCTCATGACAATATTTCATTCTCCTTCCTGATCACATGACAACTGACCTATCATATTATCTTAAGGATTCAAGCCTTACCTTATGATCAGACAACAACCACCTTAGCGCAGGATCGTAGGCCCTCATTATACTTCCTCTGATCTTATGACTAATCATAACATTAGAGGCCCTTAAACTTCTCCTCATGACCATGGGATTCCAACATATCTGGCATAGCATCATATACCATGTATTTGAGATCCCCAACCTCACAATCTCATTCCTTCATCATACGATCACAGACCCCAATTTTTGGATGTCCAATCCTACAATTAGTCGTAACATCACGAGCCTCTAATTTTTGCACCCCAATCCCCTGACTGGTCATAACATTGCGGCCTCCAAAATTTATGCCTCGATCCTATGAAAATCATAGAATTGGGCCCCTTTATTTTTCCACTTATGATTCTACAAAACTATTGAACCATCGCACAACTTCAAGGCTAGTCCCCCTAATCACACAATCAATCAAAACATCATTGACCCTACTGCAGGTTGTGGGCAGGCCCCTCCACTCATCGAGTTTGACGTCATACAAGATGTTTTTCTTGAGACACATTACCAACTATGTACCTATGTATTGAAAGGCCTCTAATGCCTTCTATGTAACACATATGGGATAATATTTATTTCATCTCCTTTGCTATAGAGAAAAGCTCCTATGTTCATCATTGTGGAATGCTTTGCAAAGATGGGTGGCTTCTTTCTTTGAATGTATGGGTGGCTTATATAACCTATGGCCTTTGCATTGGTGATTCCCATCTTATTCCCTTCATGCCATGGCAGACCTTGCTCATCATGGGACTTAAAGCTTGGGATGGACACTCAAAATGGGAATGCAATTTTGAGTGCCAACAGTGGCTCTGTTTGGGGATGCATGCCTCTTGCGAGCATGGCAAGAAATCAAATCTCTGGAAGAAGAAGACCACTTCAAAAAACTTTCTCAAACAACTTATTGAAAACAAGGAGACTACTCTAACTATTTAAGATGGTGTCCCCAGGCCACTGAAACTTCTCCAAACTTCTTACCTCTATCAAACACTTGATTCTCATTTACATTTCTCTGAAGTAAACTGTAAGTATTATTTCCATTAGTTTCACCACACATATCAAATTTTCTCATTAGCAAATTAGGTGAAACAAGACCATTTTCATAGTGCATATAAAAACTTGAATCAATTTCTTCATCTTACTCACTATGAAATTGTGAATCAACATGATCATAACTACTGATGTTAGACTAAAACTAATTATCACTAACTAACTGATGGACATCTTCAATTGAAAACACAAAAGTTTGATATTTTACTTCATTCAATGCATTACATGAATCAATTTGTAACTCACCTTGTGTATTTGGGTATAAAGGGTATGTAAAATCTGATCGCTACCTCTTTGATTTTATATTACTATTAAAATCAGATTCACCACTCGCAAAAATCTCTTCACACTAAAAAGAATGGTTAGTCACCAAATCTGAAAAACTGTTTAGAAAATGTTGATCCAAAATTTTCTAATCACAATCCTTGTCTTCATCTAACATACTATTAGAGGGAACCTTAGACTTTATAAACTTACCATCAAACTAATCATTACAAGACTTGTCACTATAAAAAAGAAACTCAAAATCAACAATAGGATTTTCATTGTTTTTCTCTTCATCCAAAGTATCAAAACATATTGTAGTACAATTAGTAACACAAGAAAGAACTGAGATAGTAGAAAACTTCCCTCTAATGACATCCCTTGCATCTATCAAGTCATCATGTGCATATGCACTTGAGGTATTATCATATGGACCTCCAAAATTTGATAAATATTTTTTAGATTCTGTATCTTTTTCTACATCAAACATTGGGGAAGTGACTTGACTAAATGAAGAAACATAATGAGGGAGAATATGAACATCCTTAGAAGTACATACAAATTTATCAAACTCACGAGACAACAAATCTAAAATCTCATTAGTGCTCAAGAAGATTTTCTCACAAATCTTCTCTTGGCTATGATTATTATCTAAATGACATGAAGAACTCATAACAATAGCAACATTAATACAATAATCTAAAACATTAGAATCATTATAACACTCATTCTCATCATAACAATCAACACCTCTACTATTGTGATAAACTTCTTCAAACTCATATTCACTATCACAAAACTCATTTTCAATTTCATATCTATCTTCTCTATGCTGGTTGCAATCTTCTAATTCATTAAAAGTTGAATCCATCTCTTCACATTCAAAAGATAGATTATTATTGTTTATAGACTCATTACATTCATAATCACCTTGACTTTCAACACATGTATTATCATCATTAGGAGACACATTATGAACACTATCATTATCACTTTCCATCTCCCTAATGAATCTCTCAGCTTGTAAAAGCTCTTGTAACCTTATAGGTGCTGGCCAATTAACTAAATCAAGCACTATAATATCTAGGAAAATAGTAGTTAGGGAAGATTCCTGTAGTCTAGAATGCAAGGGCATCATACTGATTGCTGATTTAAAATTTATGTAAACTTGTTGAACATTTAGACCCTGAAGACTTCCCATTTTCCCTCTGACTATACTGACAATCATATTGTAGATTTTCTTATTCAACATAACAATATTACTTGCCACAATTTTCAAACTATCAAAAAATTGTAGACTAACCTCAAACTTGATGTCTAAATCCATCTTAAAATGAATTTTTACCTCTTTCTTTATTGCTAAAAATCACTGAATAGAGGTAGTAATTTTTTAACATTCAATTTTCATGAAAATGAAACTCATGAAAAGTAAAATACCTTTAGTGCTGATGCAAACTTTCCCCTACTGATTTTGGCACTGGTGTGAACATGAACTTCCTCACACCATATATGAAACCATTGTAGAGCCACCACCTTCTTTAAAAGGAAAAATAAATCACAATTATGATTCACTTTGAAAAATTAAATTTTTTATAATAGTAGAAATAAAAACACTAAACTTTAGTCAAAAACACTTCTTTTCTAAGCAATTATCAAGAGCTTCAAATCTACCCATACAACTAAAAGTCCTTCACATTTTAAACATGAAATCAAATAGGATACACTGGTACAGAGACATAGTTGCCACTCATAAATATGCGAAATAAAACAAGATTTGTTACTTGAAAAAATTTGAACCAGACTTTCAATGGTAGGAGAAACACAGATCATCAAGCCACTCTTATAGATTTACAATCTTGAAAACAGAGAACAAACTATGCTTGTTCACCCTTGACTTTGACACTACAACACTTTGAAAACACTCTTTAGCTAAATTGAATAATGATGGAATCACTAGTAAGAATGCAATCATTGTTCAACCTTCAAAGCTACTATTGTCTTAGATAAAACATCACTGGGAGGCATGAAACCTTAGCATGACCTTGTTGCTGATAACAACCTTTGCACATGCCTTTCCTGTACTTGTATTGAATCACCTTCAGATTGCAATACTCCCCAGCAGAGTTGCCATTTTGTTGGTGACTCAGATGGGAAAAACCATGCCAAAATATAGGACAAGAATATATAAGTTTACACTAGAAATTCTTGTCCTTTTAACATTGAATTACTTCACAGATTCCCTAGTAGAGTCGCCATTTTGTTGGCTCCTAATTTAATAATTTTGAAAATAACCAAGAAACTAGACCAATGCATCTAAGGTTAGCAAATTCCTATAATGGATGCACTTGACTATAGTCTTGGCCAACTATAAGGATAATTCCTTCTTCTTCTTCAGGCTCTATAAGACCTAGGTGGGTGGACCTCTGATTCTTTATATGGTACCAGTGTAAAGGCATACAACTAAATTTGAAGAACAAATAAAATCCCCTAATCTTTGATGGGGACACAACCCAAGCACAGAATGGACACAATAGGAAAGGGAAATTTTATTAACTTTGTGAATAAGCTAATACATCCAGTACAGAGAAAACAGACTTCAAAACATGCCCTATGGGCTTACAATAGCATAAATCTAGAGATAATTTCTCCTTTTAGTACCTCCTCTCAAACTCCACTCCGAACTGCCTTTTACAATGCCAAAAATGTCCTTAAATAGACCCCAAAGGGTTAAGGACTAGGAATACATTCTAGAAAGTGCTAGTTTCCATCCACCAACCAAATAGAAGGCTCTAGAAGAAGTCAACACAAATCTAGAAGAATCTAGAAACGGTAACCAAACTTTCGGGAACTGTAGCTTCGATTAACGAACTGTTTACATTTTTGAAAAGCTCTTAAAGTGCTCTATAGCCCTATGGACCAAGTACGGTCATCCCCCATTTTTTGGCCCTTTTTGAGGTCATTTAATGCCCCTATCCCGACTTTGAAGCATTCTTAGGAGGTCTCCAAAACTTGAAAAACTGCAATAACTTTCAAACCATGGGGCCTTTTGACCTGATTCTTTTTTTGGAATGCTCTAAATTACAATTACATTCATATGGTCAATTTACACCTCCTGGTTCACCAAAATGATGGCTCAATTACATACTCCTATTTTTTTTAGCATTTACACATATCCCAAGGTGTTCAAATACTCTATCCTAGAATATTGATAGTGGAACTGTGAGAGTTGAAACCTTTATTTGACCCAAATGGGTATCCAGAAATGAAAACACATGAAACAGAAACTAAGTCTAAGTATATTTTTTTTGGGTGACACAGGATTACCCTTATACCTCTAGATGCTCCTGCATCAGACACCCAAGGTAGATTGAAAAGTGACCCTGTCACTTTATGAATGGTAGAGGAAATCCCAAATGGGAAACCTCAACTGCTGAAATCCAAGTTGAGTCCTCTATCGACCATCCTTTCCACTTGACCAAATGCTCTTCATACTGCCTATTTCTGGTACTCCTACCCACACGATGATCTAGAATGTCTTCTATCTCCTCCTTCTTAGAAGCAAGAATTGGACATGGCTCTAACATCAGCTCCTCATATGCACCATCATCATGATACTCTGTTAAGTTTGCAATGTTGAAAATAGGAGAAATGTGAATATCATCTGGTAGTTCCACCTCATATGCATTTCTTGAGTCATGTTTCTTCAAAATTTTGCAGGGGCAAAATTTTTTCATTTTTAGCTTATTGTAAGTACTGGCTAGAAATCTTTCTTTTCTTAAGTGTACCATGACTAGATCCCCTACTTGGAATTCCTTATGTCTTCTCCTTTGATTAGCCCTAGTTTTATACTCTTGATTCATCTTGGTAATGTGTGCTTGAACCTCCTCATGTAGACACTTGATATGTTTAGCAAATTCCTCAGCTTCAACACTTGTCCTCTCCCCTTGTTCTATCTTCCTCAATTCCGGTGTAGTCCTTGGGCTACTTCCATATACAATTTGGAATGGTGATTTTCTAGTTCTCCTATTTATAGAGTTATTGTAAGCAAAATCTGCTTGTGGTAAAATCAAATCCCATCCCTTGGTCTTATCCCCAACTAAACATCTTAGTAAATTGCCCAGACTTCTATTTACCACTTTTTTTTGGTCGTTAGTTTGTGGGTGATGCGTGGAACTAAATTTCAAGTCTATTCTCAACTTTTTCCACAATGTTCTCCAGAAATACCCCACAAATTTAGTATCTCTGTTAGAAACTATACTCCTTGGAAGACCATGTAGTCTTACCACCTCACTGAAAAACAAGTTTGCAATATGGACAACATCATGAGTTTTGTGGTATGGAATGAAATGTGCCATTTTGGAGAACCTATCAACCACCAAAAATACTGAGTCATTACCCCTTTGTGTCCTTGGCAATCCAAGAACAAAATCCATACTTATGTCCTCCCATGGCTTTGATGGAACATGCAATGGCTGATATAGTCCAGTATTGTGGCTAAATCCCTTGGCAACTTTGTACAAACTTCTTCACATCCTATGAAATTTGAGGCCAAAAATAATGTTCTCTAAGAATGGCAATGGTCTTATCTTGACCAAAATGTCCTACCATCTCTCCACTATATTTCTCCTTAATCAAATTTTCCCTCATGGAACTCCTTGGAATCCACAATTGACTACCCTTGAATAACATACCATCCTGAATCAAATAGTCCAACCACTTAGTTCTGTCTACAACAACAGGCTCTTTACAAGCTTTCCATGCTTCAGCAAAATCAGGATCTTCAGGGTAGAAATTCTTGAGTTCATCAAACCCAACTACTTCAACCTGCATTACTATAAGCAACAACTGTCTCCTGCTTAGTGCATCTACAACCCTATTAGATTTTCCACTTCTATGCTTCAACACAAATGTATAGCTCTGCAAGAACTCTACCCACTTCATATGCCTCTAATTCAATTTACCTTGGCTATTTAGGTACTGTAATGCCTGGTGATCAGTATACAAAACAAATTCCTTTGGCAATAAATAATGCCTCTATTTCTTTAAGGCCTGAACTATTGCATAGAACTCTTGATCATAAATAGAATACTTCTTCTTTGCATCATTCAATGTTTCACTAAAATATGCAATAGGCTTACCTTCTTGGCTTAATACAGCCCTAATAGTGCTACCACTAGCATCACAATACACCTGGAACACCTTTCTAAAATTTGGGAGTGCCAACATAGGCTGTTTTGTCACCTTCTTCTTCAGCAATTCAAAACTTCTCGCAGTTGCTGCAGTCCATTTGAACTCTTTTCTATCCCCTCTTATTGTGTCAGTTAGGGGTGCACATATGCCACTGAAATTCTTTATAAACTTCCTGTAAAAACTAACCAGACCATTAAATGATCTTACCTCAGTAGCAGACCTTGGAGTAGGCCATTCCAAGATGGCTTTTACCTTCTCTAGATCCATTTTAAGATACCCTAAGTAGACTAACTCCCTTTTTGCAAAGATACACTTCTTCAAATTAATTAATAGTTTCTCTTCCCTCAACCTCTCAAGAACACTATGAATATGGAATAAATGTTCTTCCAAAGTCTTTCTGAAAATTAAAATATCATCCAAATAAACAATAACAAATTTTCCCAAGAACTTCTTAAGTACCTCATTCATGAGCTGCATGAAGGTGCTTGGGGCGTTCGTCAATCCAAAGGGCATGACTAACCACTCATAAAGACCCTCCTTGGTTTTGAAGGTTGTTTTCCACTCATCTCCTTCTTGTATCTATATCTGATGATAGCCACTCTTGAGATCTATCTTTGTAAAGTACTGAGCTCCACTCAAGCAGTCCATAAGATCATCCATTCTTGGCAAAGGAAACCAATACTTGATGGTTATCCTATTTATAGCTCAAGAGTCTGTACACATTCTCCACTCTCCATCCTTCTTAGGTGCTAGTACTGCAAGTAGTGCACATGGAGTCAGGCTCTCCCGAATCAAGCCCTTCCTCAATAGCTCCTGCACCTGTCTATTTAGCTCCTCAGTTTTAGTAGGAGTAATCTTGTGAGCAGCCTTGTTAGGCAAACTAGCTCCTAGGATTGGATCTATCTGATGACCAATTTGCCTTATTGGTGGCAATCCTTCTAGAACATTATTAGAGATAATATCTCCAAACTCACCTAGTAAATCTGAAACTTCAAGTGGTATTTTACTACTACCTTCTTTATCTTTCCTAAGAATCAAAGCATAACACATACACTGATGTTTCATGCCATCTAAAAAATTCCTTCCATCAACAAGACAAATCCTAGCACTGCTACATACCTTTTCACCTTCCTTTTTCATGGGCTTCAATTTTTGGCAAACTCCACCCTTTATTAGAGAGTATGTATTTGCATGACCATCATGTACTACATGTCTATCAAACTGCCACAGTCTTCCCAACAATAGATGGCAAACATCCATTAGAATAACATCACAGAGAACTTCATCATGGTAACTCCCAATTTTGAATTTCACTAAAAATTGTTCACTTACCAGGACCTTATGATGATCTTTCACCCAAGCAATCTAATAGGGCTGGGGATGTTTCTCCCTCTTGAGCTTCAGCTTGGACACCATCTCCTCTGATACCAAGTTATCAGTGCTACCACCATCAATGATCACATCACAACATTTTTCCTCACATTTGCACTTGGTACGAAATAAACTCCTCCTCTGTCCTAGTTCAATCTCAC
Source organism: Cupressus sempervirens (assembly GCA_028749045.1). Lineage (NCBI taxonomy): Eukaryota > Viridiplantae > Streptophyta > Pinopsida > Cupressales > Cupressaceae > Cupressus > Cupressus sempervirens. Next base: position 764,578,381 of record CM053792.1, on the reverse strand, counting down.
CATTTAGTAAGACCCTTTCATTTACTAAAGTCTCTTCTCTTTATGCATCTTCTAAATGTGATGATTGTGCATCCTCATCCACATGAGCAACCCTAGCTTGACCCTAAGCTCTCCTATCTATCCTTCCTTGTCATTGAGGGCATTCAAAGGCAGAATGACCTTCTTCATTGCAATGGAAATAGGTACCATGAAATCCTCCTCTTCCTTGTCCATGTCCTCTACCTCTTCCTCTCTGATTTCCAAAGTCTTGATCATGGGAGCGGTTGAAACCTTCATTCCTCTGGTTCCTACTGGTACCCACATCTTCATTCTTCTTTTGGGTTTCATTGCGACCTCTAGATGACCTAGCACTACCCCTTCCTCCTTGACCACACCCTCTTTGTCTCCATTCAAACCTCTTATTTAGCTTCTCTTCAACTCGTAGGGAAAACTGGTATACCTCTTCAATGCTGGTCATTCTTACCAAACTTAATTCCTCCTGGATGCTAGGTTGCAACCCATTGATATAATGAGCAACCTTCTCCTTATTTGCTTTTGCATGCCCTGCTCTAATCAAGAGTCGGTAAAACTCCTTTGTATATTCTTGGACTGATCTTATTGCTTGCTTTAACCCATGCATCTTCTTAAACAAATCAAGCTCATAATCAACAGGAATGAACCACTTCTTTAGTTTGTCCACCATACGATCCCACCTTGTGATCTTATCCTTTCCTCTTCTATTTCATTCCAATTGAACCTCTTGCCACCAAATTTTGACATGGCCTTTTAGTTTGGCCTTTGCAAACTTAACCCTATCTTGATCCCTGATATCTTCATACTCAAAGTACTCTTTTAGTTCATTGATCCAATCGATCAACTCGTCTGGTTTCAAATTTCTTGAAAATACACCCTCTTCAATTGTAGGTCTTTCCCTAAACTTAGTAATGGCCCTAAAAAGCCTTTCCTTTGCCTGATTTAGAACTTTCCCATCAAATTCCCCTTCTAGTCTAATTTTTTCTTCTTCATTGTCATCCTCACTTTCGTCACCTACGGCCACATTTGTTCCTCTACGGAGCTCCTCCTGCAATGCTTGGACCTGCCTTTGAAGGGCTCTAACCTTCTTAGGATTAATAGCTCTAACCCTTCCTCCATGCTCTCTTTGTGGAGGCATCTTCTAACTCGAACCCACAACCACACAGTCCTGGTGCAAACTGCCTCACAGTCGGTGCTTTGTCTACACACTCAGGAAAACTAGCTCTCATACCACTTGATGGGGACACAATAGGAAAGGGAAATTTTATTAACTTTGTAAATAAGCTAATACATCTAGTATAGAGAAAACAGACTTCAAAACATGCACTATGGGCTACAATAGCATAAATCTAGAGATACTTTCTCCTTTTAGTACCTCCTCTCAAACTCCACTCTGAACTGCCTTTTACAATGCCAAAAATGTCCTTAAATAGACCCCAGAGGGTTAAGGACTAGGAATACATTCTAGAAAGTGCTAGTTGGCATCCACCGACCAAATAGAAGGCTCCAAAAGCTGCATTAGAAGTCAACGCAAATCTAAAAGAATCCAGAAATGGTAACCGAACTTCCAAGAGGCATAACTTTTGAACCGTAGCACTGATTGATGAACCGTTTACATTTCTAGAAAGCTCTCGAAGCGCTCTATAGCCCTATGGACCAGCTATTCTTGTCCCCCATTTTTTAGCCCTTTTTGAGGTCATTTAATGCCCCTATCCTAACTTTGAAGCATTCTTAGGAGGTCTCCAAAACTTTAAAAATTGCGATAACTTTCAAACCGTGGGGCCTTTTGACTTGATTCTTTTTATGGAATGTGTTGGAGTTCTTTCTGGTAAAGAACATACCAAGTATATTTAAACTTGATACCAAGAACAAAGACCAGGGACAAGCCTAAGGATGAGCTAAATCCTATAATCAGCAAGCCTAAATCTCAGTTCTGGACCAATTAACAGAGTCAACTAGACTCACTTCACTTTAGGCTCTGCTAAGCCAAGGCAGGAAAACCTAGGGGATTTGTCTAATTTATCTTGATACTTCACTATAAGACTAACCTCTATAGCAGATATGGTCAATATTCTTCTTCAATTTGCTGGTAAATCTCCTGATTATAATAGCTAATTATAACCAAGGAAAACAACCACAAATAAGCCATGACCTACAATTCTAGTTCTTCAAAATATAAAATGGGAAATTGATATTCATTTTGATTTTGATTTCTCTACATAACTAGGTATGCAACAACAAAGGACATGTATCCTTCAAGCTAACCAGTCCCTTATCCATTGGGCATCAACTAAGCCTTCACATACAGATGGATACCTGAAATATACTCAAACATTCAGGAATTTGATCTATCTATTTGACTTGCAAACAGACATCAGTCTTCACTAAAACTCTCATACTTATGATGAAATCCTTCTACTGTAACCTACAACCCTATCAGTATAAACAAGCATTTACTTGGATTCTTTGTTCCAACAACAAGTTTATCATGACATACAACCTTAAATGATTGCAACTGCATTCAAGACCTTGGTTCTTAAGCACAGAACATTGCAAATAATGGAAGCAAGAGATGAGAATCAGAATGAAACTAAGAAAGTTAAACTCTTTGCATTAATTTCCTTGAAACCAATACATCATTTGTATATCAAAACTCAGAATAATACACAAAGAATGATTGTGTAATATGAAAATGCTTCACAAGAAATACAATACTGATGTTCATAATAGAGAAACGCTAGGAAAATGGTATCACAACTCTAAAAACTGGAGCCAACCTTGTGGTCTACCAGGTCATAAAAATTGGAACCTGGTGTCACAACCCTCAGAAAATTTCAAAAGAATTGGAACCTATACAAAGAGTAGAAAAGGGAGATATATAGGAAAGAAGATCTCTTTGGAAGAATGACCTGTCGTTGACATCTGTCCCACTGAGAAATGTCTTCATTTGGAGTTGCTGAAACTGATCTTCTTGCAACTACCAGCAATTAAGATCATCAATGATGCACAAAATATCTATACTGAGGTCCCAAGAAATCTGATTTCAACATGTCATGTCTGATCTTCCGTGAAATGCAACTTGTGCTGCTGTTACCAAGATCATAACTACTCCAACTGCAGTAAAAAACCATCTAATCAACTTGAAACTTCCTGGAGAAGTTAAGAATGATGAAAATATCTCTAAATTTGGTTGCAATTTCATCTGCAACATTGAATTTCAACATTTCACCACGAAGATCCTGAAATCAGAAAAGCTCATGTAGCTGGTTCCTGTTGATACCTGTGCAAATTCTGACTACAGAAATGGAAAGTTCATCTTTTCCTGGTTCAGATAGTATATTACACTTCATATTTTGGATGAAAATTACCCCTCTGAGAGCAATCTAAAAATCTAGCACCCATGACTGAACAGAGCAATAAAATTTGAAAAATTTAAAAGTTCATATAGTATAAACTATATAAACTTAAAAAATAGATCAAATATTTCAGTTTTATAATCTGAGTGTTGAAATCATTGGATTTTGATATTATAATCATTTTTCTACTTATCCCCTTATATCTCTAGTCCACATGTCCACCTCCCATTGGCTACTTATTACTTTGGCGGCCCCCACATATTTTATTATATTTGAAAAACCTTTAATCTTCTCCTCCCGTCGTAGCATCGCAAACATTTTACATGATCCTCATGATACTACAAAAGTCTCGTAATATTATGCCTCTCCTTACATTCTTCCTTGACCATACAATTGGCAATTTTGTATTATCGTAGTACCAAAAATTTGGTTTTACGACTGCTCGACTAGGCAATTTCATAGCATCGTGGAAGCTTGGCCATCTTCATACGATCTTACGACTCATCGTAAGATTGGAGGCCCTTGGAAATTGATCCTTGACCGTATGATGAATCGTAAGATCGGGGGGCATTAAAACTCGGGCCATGGTATTACGATGATGGCTGGTCAACCAAATTGACCCATGGACCCCACATGCACATGCGCCAATCTCAAAACTGAGTGCCTTTGGAAGACAACTCTCTCACGGCTCAACATAGGTTTTAAACACCTTTTCACCTTGTTTTATGCTCCATGTGGGATTAAAATCCTGTGTTTTCCTCTCTAAAATGTGTGTACCTGCCCATTTATACTGTGGCTTGCCTGATCCACAAAACACGTGGAGCTCCCTTCAAAGACATGGGCATAACATCAGCAAAAATGTGAATTTCCCTTTGCAAAATGTGAACCTTCAAACAAAAACATCGCCTCTTCTCAAAACGTGGATGGACTCCCTGCAGAACCATCGTGGAGTGGGAATTCCCTTCAGATTAGCCACCTTTTACATGCTCCCTTCTTTGAAAAATGCGTCCCTGGCTCTGACGTCCCCTGCCAAATGGTCACCCCTTCATTTGACTTCAACGTTGCCCAATCAAAAAACATGAGGCATCTTATTCTAGCCACCCCTACATTATAAAACGTGGACTGGCCTATTTTTTATAAGGGCTGCCCCGCTCCTCTGCAACTCGTGGGCTCTGCCTTGATGTATGGGCGACCCCCTTTGACCAATCAAATCGCCTTCTCTTACCAAAACGCCCCTGCACAAACTTCCTTTCTGCATTTTTTTTTTTTTTTTTTATACACTGCGGCCTCTATTATTAAAATAATGATATATACGTACTCTTCCAACACCAAGCAACCCTGGAAATGGTGACTTCCCCATGGTAACTTCAAACACCATATGTTGCATTATAAGTTTGCTCTTCCTTTGTATTTCAATACATTCCTCTTTCCGAGACTTCTATTTGCACATAATCCTCATCAGTCTGATGGAATTAGTCGGACCCCAAAGTGGGTCCGGCTAAAAAATTTTCGTTTCTGAACAACTGATTCGGCAAATTGATCCACCGACCCTCCTGAACCAACTAGAAACCATTTGATCACAAAATCATCACTTAAAAACCATTTAAATCTACTATTCGCCAATTGTGATTTTCTGATGACAGGGCCTGTCGGCTGGCCTTAAAAACTGACAAAAACACTTGACCGAGCTCTAAAACCTCGAATCTCTATTCTCTTCAACATGTTCAAAAAGTTTGCCAAATCTCATCGCATGATGACATCGGGGTCAGAAGATATCAACCTCTGAACATGCCTCCTTAAAAACATTTGCAGATAAACATGTCAAAAAGATGGAAACTGCATTTGGAATGAGCTCTGAAAACTGAGCAAACGGGTAGCTGAGATGACAAAAACTGGGGAACTTGTACTTTTCCATGAGGAGAATATGATTATGTGCTTTGGATGCATGAAAAATCATGGGGCAAGTTTTGCGAACGTCTGAAGATAGCTACTTGGATTAGCAGGGCAGGGGACAACAGTAAGGTAATGTTTTTTGCAAATGGAATGACGCTGGAAAAGTGTGAAGACAGTCTCGTCAAGTTTTGAAAAATGACACACTTGTAGTATTTTCAGAGTAGAACAAAAGGAAAAAAACCATTTGGTCCTACCAATCACGAGCACAAAGATATGATGCCTCGAACAGGGCTCCCGATCAATCTGCACCTTCTGAATACCAATGAAACTTTTTAAAAAATTGCAAATGGAATCGCGTTTGAAAACTGATCAAACGGATTCATCATAAGCTCAAAACTGGAACGTAGAAAGTCTTTGACCCCTAGAATATGATGCAAAAGAAATTTTCTCACTTGGGTCAACTAGTCAAAAGTTATCACTTGTTAAATAGGGCTACTCAGAATTATGAACAAAATACAAATTTGCAACAAGGGTAACTGACCAACTTTGAGGGGTTCAAAACCTAGTCAAACGGATTTGAAATATCTTGAAACTTGAAACATAGGTTCTCTAATATGCATACTAAATATCCTCAAAGTGGCGAATCATGAAACATAACCAAGTAAATGATATTCAAATGCAAACATGGCTCTATTTCGCTGTTTGACACTGAGAACCACTCAAAAAGGAACTTTGCTGAATGGCTCGGGATATTAGTTTAACATTACGAAACATATGTGTAGGCTAAATGAAGGGTGTTAGAAACATAAAACACCATTTATGCCTTATTTCCACATCCGGGTACACAAGCATGAAAAGCATTTATAGGGGCTCGAAGTAACTCAAAATTTGGAATAGGCACTCAAAAACGAGATGCAATTTTGAGTGCCACCAGAATACTCTAAATTACAATTACATTCATCTGGCCAATTTACACCTCCTGGTTCACCAAAATGATGGCTCAATTATGTACTCCTATTTTTTTAGCATTTACACATATCCCAAGGTGTTCAAATACTCTATCCTAGAATACTGATAGTGGAACTGTGAGAGTTGGAACCTTTATTTGACCCAAATGGGTATCGAAAAATGAAAACACATGAAACAGAAACTAAGTCTAAGTACTTTTTTTGGGTGACACAGGATTACCCTTATACCTCTGGATGCTCTTGCATCAATCTTCTATGTTTATGAAAGAATTCATGGGTGAGATAGCTAATAATAGAGCACATGAATATGATAAAACAAGTGAGGGAAAAACTTTTAGCTTTTAAACATAAGGGAAAGATATCCAATTGAAGTTTTGATATCTCAACATAACTTGGGTATGCAATAGTAGAGTACATGCACTCTCTAAGTTGACCAGTTCCTTATCCATTGGGCATCAACTAAACCTTAACACATAGATGGATATCCTAATATAGTCATATATTTAGACATCCAATCCATCTATTTGACTTGCAAAGAGACATCAATCTTCATAACAACTCTCATACTTATGGTGAAATCCTCCTGATGTAACCTGTAACCCTATCAATGTAAACAAGCATTTACATGGATCTTTGTTCCACTAGCAAGTTTATTTAGACATACAACCTTAAGGGATTGAAATTGAGTTCAAGCTCTTCATTCTCAAACAAAATACATTACAGATAACATAAGAAGGAGATGAGAATCAGAATGAAACTAAGATGGTTAAACTCTTGCATTAATTTCCTTGAAACCAATACATCATCTGCATGTCAAAATTTAGTAAATACAAAATGACTAATTGTGTAATATGAAATGATTCAAAACAAATATGATATGCTATTCATAATAGAAGAACACTAAAAAAATGGTATCAGAACTCTAAAAATTGTAGCCAACTATGTGGTCTCACAAGTCATAAAAATTGGAACCAGATTGGTCTCACAATCCTCATAAGATCTCCAAAGAATTGGAACCCTTTTGGTCTAACAATCCTTAGAAAATATCCAAAAAATTGGAACCCCTACAAAGAGCAAAAAAGGAGGATATATAGAAGAGAACATATTTATGGAATTGTAATCTAAAATTGACATCTGTCCCCCTAGAAATGTCTTCAATCTAAAGTTGTTGAAACTAAACTTCTTCATCTGCCTATAACAAAAAACCATAAATGATGCAGAAATATATGATATATCTCACTTTAAAAAAATTAGAAAAATATCTCATGGAGAAAATATCAGGAAGTTATTAGGTACAAATCAAATATGCCAGAGCTTCAAATTTGATTTAGTTGGTCACATCTACTTTTTCCATGAGATCAACTTGTGTTGTTGCCAAAAAACATCATTTGTAACCAACTATAGTTAAAAACCATCAAATCTCGCTTTATAACTAATGATAAAATCATATATGATAAAAATATGATTATATCTAATTGCAATCTCATTTGCAACAATAAATCTACACTTTCCATTGAGAAGCCCCTGAAAACACAAATTTTCTTGTAGCCACTTCTAGTAAATACTTGCACAAAATCTAATCTTGGAAATGAAAAGTTCATTCTATTCTGATTCCAATAATATATTATGCTGCCTATTTTACACAAAATTCTTACCCCTAAGACCGATCCAAAATTTTGGCTCTCGCACCATGAACAACACATAAGATTGAAAAATTTAAAAAATCTATATGGTTGAACTATATAAAACTTTAAAACTTCATTTAAATTTTTCAACTTTGAAAATTCTGGTGCATTCAGATTAGAAAAAATTGATTTAAAACTTTATTTTATCCCTTTACATTTTCCCCTAATCATCTAGTTCCAAGTGTCCACCTCTGGTTCATCAATTATCTGGGTAGGCCCAACATCCACCATGTAATTTCTCACTCACGTAGCATCAAAAACATCCATTTTCCATGCCCCAATATCATGAAAAAGTCAATTTTTGTAACATCACAAGCCCTTGAAACTCACCTTGCAATCTTACGACAAGGGGCCCATTGTAATATTGAAGACCATTCAACCTTATCTCTATGATCTTACATATTTCATAAGATCGTAGACCTTCATCACTCTTCCTCTATTCTCACACTTGGGCCCTATGAAACTGCCATGTATCAGAATCCCATTCATCAATTCTCTCCAAGTCAGCCCTCCATCACATTATTATTTAAAACATTATGCATTCATGATATTATGATGATATGATAAATTGTATCATCGTAAGCCTTACCCATGACCTTCCTAATCACTCAACAATATAATGGCATCATGCACCCCTAGATTTCACTTTACAATCTCATGACAACATTTCATTCTCCTTCTCGATCACATGAGAACTATCTCATCATAGTATCTTAAGGCTTTAAGCCTTACCTTAGGATCAGATGATGACCACCTTAGTGTAGGATCGTAGGCCCTCATTATACTTCCTCTGATCTTACGATTGATTGTAACATTGGAGGCATCGAAACTTCTCCTCATGACCATGTGATTCCAACATATTTGACATAGCATCATATACCATGTATTTGAGATCCTTGACCTCAAATCTCATGCCTTGATCATAAGATTGTAGACCTCAATTTTTGGCTATCCGATCCTATGATCAGTCGTAACATTGTGAGCCTCTAATTTTTGCACCTCAATCTCCTGACTGGTCATAACATCAGGGCCTTCAAAATTTATGCCCTAATCCTATGACAATTGTAGGATCGAGCCCCTTTATTTTTCCACTTGCAATTCTACAAAATTTTCAAACAACCGCACAACTTCAAGGCAAATCCCCCCAATCACACAATCGGTCAAAACATCATTGACCCAACTGCAAGCTATGGTCGGGTCCCTCCACTCATTGAGTTTGACATCATACAAGATGTGTTTTTTGAGACACATTACCACCTATGCACCCATGTATTAAAAGGCCTCTAATGCCTTCTATGCCACACATATGGTATAATATTTATTTCATCTCCTTTGCTACAAGAATACCTCCTCTATTCATCACCATGGAATGCTTTGTAAATATGGGTGGCTTCTTTCTTTGAACACATGGGTAGCTTATATAACCTGCGGCTTTTGCATGGGTGATTCTCATGTTCTTCTCTTCATGCCATGGTAGACCTTGCTCATTGTGGGGCTCAAAGCTTGGAATGGACACTCAAAATGGGAATGCAATTTTGAGTGCCAACATAGTGCCAGATGCACTATGGAAAAGATTACAGAGGTATGCAGAACACACGTTGTAGACAAGGTATTGGATAGTGGTAATTTGATTATGAGTACATTCCAAAATGATATGAAAAAGAGATTTACGATCTCACCTGCAATTGTGGACAGGTTCAAGGAGGACATATGTATTCTAGTTGATACAAACTATACATACATTCAAGTAGTAGAACCTTGGGAAGCATACAAGTAGACTATACATACATTGAATTGTTGTTTAATTCAAACAAAGATAAAGTTGAGTATAGATTTGAAGTGTATGCTGAGATTACATAGTATGCTCATCAAGAAATCTTGGAGAAGGGATCTCATAAGAAGGTTGAGTCAATCATGAAGAAGGTATTATTTGAGGTTGAAATGATAGAAAGTGAATCTAAGGCCATGAGATAGACAATGAAACAAGGTGTATTGAACATACAACCCTTGTTATTTTTAGTTGCTAAGACACATTCAGGATAGAGCATTCCTTATGTGGTAGTATCTGATGCTCAACCTAGTAAACACAAGAGAAAATTAGAGAGATTGGTTGAAGTAGTGTCAACAAAGACTAAGAGAGTCAAATAAATGGCTAGTATACCTGGCAAGGGGCAAAAGGCATTTTTGACAATTGAATCTAGTGATAATGAAGAGGTTGAGGAATAAGAAACCAAGCAAGTTGAAAAGGTGACTCCACCTAAACAAGTAGCAAGAAATTCCCGAAAACCATGGAAGCTGAAGATTAAGAAAATAAACACAACAATTACAAATGAGGGAAACTTTGTTCAAATGAATAGATTTTATGATCTATACAATAATTTTGAGAAAGATCAAATTGATATATCTACTATGAGACATATCATTGCAAATGATCTAAGTATGAAGGATATCAAAGGAGTAGTGAACCAGAAAGTCTATGAGAGTCTAATAGAAAAGAAGAATATAGCAAGAGAAGAAGACCTTGAACATTAGAAGTCTATGCTAAGGACAATTTGCAAGACTAATGATGAAGATGAGATTAAGAGATCGTTGAATAACCTTGCACCATACTTAAGGAATAAGTTGAGACCATTCTTATTTATGGTTGGTGAGAAGGATAAGTTGAGAAAAGAGATTGTAATAGCTATTAGCAAGATGTTGTCAAAGTCATAGGAAGCATCTACTCCAGCTCATAGAACCTTGGACATGTTAGTCAGTGGTGACACTATGAAGATTTGATCAAACCAATGTTACTCTTAACATTGATGGCACCAATCAATTTGGTGGTTCTAAACCAAATGTACCAGACACCAAAGATGTTGAGGAAAAGTTGAAACAAATTAAGGAAGAGAAGAGGCTAATAGAAGTTGAAAACTAGATGATAGAGGAATCCAAGAAACAATTTCTTAAGGAAGATAGAAAAAGAAAGGAATATGAAGATAAGAGAAGGATTGTAGAAAAAGTAAAGAAAAAGAAAATAGAGGAAGAAGAAAGGAAAAGATTAGAAGAGAAGAAAGAAAGAGAGGAAAACGAAAGGAAAGAAGAGGAAGAGAGGAAAGCTAAGGAAGCAAAAAAGAAATAGGAGGAGGATGAGACTAAACCATCTAGTTCATCTACTCCACTTTCTCTTGCTAGTTTGGCTACTAATGATGACGATTAAATTGATATGATTTCATCCTTATCCAATTTTTTATAGAAGAATAAGATAGTTAAGATTTTTTAGAGATCACTAATGGAAATGAATGATAGATTACATAGTACTTTGATAGTACAACATACTAAGTCAGATCCTAAACTAAGAACACAGACAATGCTAAAGTCTTTTGATGAAGAGTTTACTAATTTAATGAATGTTGCAGAGGCAAAAGCTCAAATTTCCCATGACGCTAACTTGTTTAGCACCATGTACCAGTACATCAAGAGAAACTTAGTCAATCTTGATACATGCATAAAAGAACTTCAGAAATGTCAAAAAGAAGGGAAAGCTTTTTATGTTAAGTGTACCTTATCATACAAACTAACTAATGATTTAGATAGTTAGATAGAGGCAAAGATGAATGAGTTGGAGGCTTTATCCAGTCTAATCCAACACTCATCTAGAAAAGCTGATGATATTGAGAGTCAAGTTGCCAGTGTTCATAGCAATATCAGGAAACTAGAACTTCAAAAAGAGTAGATATTGAAGAGAACATCTTATTTCAGAGAATCCATTGCTTTGAAGTTATCATTTTTTAAGAAGTAGCTAGAAGAATGTGTCAAGGCTAAGGACACATATACAAACTTTTTGTATTTAGATATCAATGTAGTTGAGATTGCATCATATGCATCATGTGAAATTCTCATATCAGTAGAGTCTACCAAAGAGACATGGAACAAAGGTATGAATAGCTTGAAAATTATTTTTTATGATTGTATGAAGATAATATCAGCATAAGGGAAGACAATAGTTTCAATAGTTTTTGATAGTTTTGGATTGAATCTTGATATTTTAACCTTTGTCATTGATGTTAAAGGGGGAGAGACTCAATGTGAAAATTGTATACATGTCATTGTTGGGAAAGATACAAAGGGGAGAGATACAGGTGGAGATTGTAAAAGTGTAAAGTATTTTGTAAGGGGGAGCATATATAAAAACTTAACTATTAGATGTAAGGTGGTATTTACTTTTGTTTTGGTCACTTAGCCAATTTTTCCTTTTTTTTTCCATCAATCCAAAGGAGGAGATTTTTGACAATTAGATAATAGTGATATGTAATTATTGTCATTAATGGCAACACATGATGTACATGTTGACAAGAAAGCTTAGAAATAAAGATACTTAGTGTTTGGAAGGGGGAGATTGTTGACAATTGGGTAATAGTGATATTTAATTGTTGTCATCAATGGCAACACATGATGTACATGTTGATAGGAAACCTCAAAAATAAAGATACTTACTAGTTACCCATTAGAAAATTGTCTAAGTATAGAGTTTGGTTTACAAAATTGTATTGTTTTGTTTATAACATGTTGCAGACATCATATTATGTCAAACAAGGTTACATGGAGATAGTATACATGTTGGTAATGATGTGTATAACCTTAGAAGTTTGTATATATTGTACATAATAGTGTTAATCATGTTTTGATGAAGTAGGACAATGGAATTGAAGAAAATAATTATTTTAATTGCAAAATAATTACTTGTCCAATTAGGGCTGACATCCTAGATGTTTACTCTAACTTGAAAAAGTGAGTTGTGGTCTTAGCCAACCTAGTAGTATTTTGTGTAAAGGCATGGTATTTATGCAAAGGACTACTTGCAATAAGAAGTGTGCTAGTGTATGCAATCTTGGTGTATTAGTGCTATCTTGTAAGATTGTGAAGTAAGCAAACTTTTGTGAAAGTGATATATGCAAAGTTTAATATGAGCTATCTAGTGATCTAAGATTGAGTTAAAGAATAGAGATCAAAAAAGGAATGAAAATAACTATAAATTACTTGTTTGAAAAATGAGCTCTTCTTGTAGTGGAAATTGCATGTTTGGGTAATGGGATCTTCTTGCATTCATTATACTACAACTCCTAACAAGGTTGGAATCTTCTAATAGGGATTGGTTATACTAAGTTTTCTCATTGACTCCTAATAGGGTCCATCCTCTATCAAGGAACACATATATTAGTATATTATCTAGTGGATATCATCCCCATTGAGGTTTTACCTTGTCTAGGGTTTCCCTAGTTAAAAAATATGGTGTCATGAGTTATCTTTGTGTATTGTTAATGTTACTATTCAACATTACTTTATTGCTTTGTTATGCATGCTTTCAAGTAAGGAATAATATCCAGTTGGTGACTAAAGTTTGTGTATTACTGATTCACCCACCTCTCAATAATATACTAGAGATCTAATTACTTATTTGGGCAATGATCTCTTCTTATAATTTGAAGTGCATGTTTGGGCAGTGAGCTCTTCTTGCATCTACTATACTACAAATCCTAATAGGGTTGGGATCTCCTAACAGGGATTCGAAGTCACCTAATAGGAACTCTCTTTACTAAATTTTGTCATTAACTCCTAATAGGGTCCATCCTCTAATGAGGAACATATATATTAGTATATTATCTAGTGGGTATCATCCCACTAGTTAACAAAATATGGTGCTATGAGTTATCTTTGTGTATGGTTACTATTCCTATTCAACATTACTTGTTTACTTTCTTATGTATGTTTCAAAGTAATAAAAAATATTTAGTTGGAGGCTAAAGTTTGTAGATTACTGATTCACCCCCTATCAATAATTCCTATTTCTAACACTTTGAAAATATGATTATTGTTGGTGTAAATATTTATTTACTATTTACACTTACTTAAGTTTACTTAGGTTAATGCATTATTTTATTATTTTGCATTATGTTATTATTTTATTTTCTAAGACACTTAGGAGTTTGCACACCTTTTTGAGTTATCATGTTGAAAACACAAAAGTACACAACTCTATTTTAGCACATGGTGTCTACAACACTAACTTGCATGTTGCAACTTTGTAAGCTTATCCTCTCATCATCTCACTTACTTCCATGCTTAATGGAGGACAACCCATATCTGGTGGACATGTACCTAGTTGTATGACTTATCATGTAGCTGATTCCAAGGCATTCTAGATGTATCTCAAAGGCCTTTATATAAAGGCACTCCTAGTGTACTCTCAATGCATATTAAATGAATATATCATCATTTTGATCATACTCTCTCTTTCTAGTCTATAGTTGTGCTGGTGTTTGATTTCTTAGCTCCTAGGTGAATTTTTTCCTAAGGAAAATTCTTACATGGTAGCAGAGCTTGGAGATTTTCTGATCACATAGACATTCAAGACCAATGTTGCTTCAATACCTTGGCCTGAATCTAGAGTACTACAAAAATTGGAAGCATCTAGAGCCAGATTTGACCTTGCCATTGTGTTTGGAACACTGATTCAGTGAAGATCAACTATAAACTTGGCTACTCGAGCCCAAAGTTGACCATGAGGCACCTCTTTTAAGAACATGTTGTCTACAACACAGGAATCTTCTACACAAATATGACACTTTTTCATTCTTATCCATTCATCTAGAATTTTGGATAAGGTGCTTAGTTGTCTTATCTTCTAGTTGTTTCTAGAGACATTCTAGGTCCTTCCTAAGAGGCCTTTATATATAGGCACTCCTGGTGTGTTTGAATATAACATTTTGAACAAAGCAATGTATTCAGACATACTTTGATTAATTGATCATATCCATTTTTGGTCTATTGTGTGCTTGTGTTTGAGTTCTTAGTTCCTGGGTGAATTTTTCCCTTAGGCAAATTCTTACATGGTAACACAACAACTTGGAGATTTTCTCATTAGATAGCCATTTGAGACCATCATCTTGCTTCATCATTGTAGCTCGGCTCTAGAGTATCACTGAACTTGGGAGTGTCCAGCATTAGATCTAACCTCACCATTGCATCCATAATGTTGATTCGGTGAAAATCGGCTACAAAGCTACCTACCCTAGGCCAAAGTTGATTGTGAGGCAATTTTTTTTTGCAAACCAGCACTCAAAGGACTGAATTGCAAAATTGGTATGATCATTTCAGATCTGTACATTTAATTTTTAGATCTACATTTTTCATCTACATCTCTGCTTTTTTTCAAACTTGCATAATTTTTTGGAAATTTTTTGGCCATAGGGCCATAGGAAAGAATTTTTTCAGGTAAATATTGAAGCTTGCTAGTGCAAATATGATATTTGCATCACATTCAGAAGGTCCAAAAACCCCTAGATCAGATTTTTTTAAATCCAAATCGGACATATGAGGCAAAATCTAGAGCCATTTGTTTTTTGGAGGTGTGGCAACAGTTCAGAAAAATAATAGCAGCAACAATTTTCAAATAACGATATCTTCCTCATACGGACTCCTTTTTGCGAGCAATTTTTTTTTCTTTTGGGGTAGGATTTCATGATCTACACATTGGTACAGGTGGTTTGAGTTCTCTATTTTTGAATTTTTTTGCAACTCCAAAATCTCAAATCTTGCCACTTAAAATGCTTGGTACAAGCTCATCTGGACTCCAAATTAGGTTTCATTTTTTTTTAAAGTGCATTTTTTTTGTCTACTTTCGAGATCTACAATCACATTATAGGATTTTTAGATAGAAATACTACTTTTAGAAATAGGCCCTAAATTGGCAAGTGGCTTTCAAGTGCCAATAACATCTTTTTTAGGGGGGTTTCTTTGACTTTTTTTGGAGGTTTCTTTGATTGATCCATCATGGAAAAGGAAGAGTTGATCAAATTTACCCCACACAACTATCATGAATGGAGTTAACTTGCTATGAACATAATGTACGACCCTATGCACCAGATCTTGAGTTTACTTTTGATTAGTGTGACATCATTTGGCATACTCTCTATTTACATATGGAATATAAATTTCTAAATATGCTAATCAAAATTAAGTCATCTGATCCATATGTTTTTTTGGATGTATCTTTGGGAGACTTATAAAGACCCAAACATTCCTCCATTCCCACAAGATCTCATTCCAATAGTTGTAGCTGACTC
Organism: Cupressus sempervirens; assembly: GCA_028749045.1. NCBI lineage: Eukaryota > Viridiplantae > Streptophyta > Pinopsida > Cupressales > Cupressaceae > Cupressus > Cupressus sempervirens. The sequence continues at coordinate 764,562,362 of CM053792.1, read as the reverse complement.
CTCTTCCAATGAGATCACACCTCCACCTCATGTTGCTCCTACTGATCCTATTTCAGCCATAGATGCTTCAAAATCAATGCGATAGGATACTTTATGTCTTCCTACTCTACCTTCATGTCAAGACTTCCTTTCATACATTGCACAGTTGTTCATGGAGTCTCACATTGAAGATGTGAGAGATATTCTTGATGACATTCATCTTCTTTTTGAGGCAAATACTTCATTCCTTTCCACAGTGACAAATTCATGTACTTTAGCACTGTAGGGTACTCATGGTCTTCCAGGTGATGATTTCTTGCTAGAAATTTTAGTTTTGTTCTTGGAGTCACGCACAGTAGATATGGGAGACTTCTATGATGATTTCTTGCTTCTCTTTGCTAAGGAGTCTTCTATAGTTTTTGTGAGGGCCCACTCTAACCCTTAACTCCATGCTCTACATGATCAATCCTTCTAGATTGGTGTGACTGTGGATTCTTCTTTACAACATCTATAGGAGGTCTCTTCATCAGTTGAGAAGACTATTTGTTTCCTGAGACAAGTTATACCTCCTTCCTTGTTTGATCTGCTCTTCTCTTTATTAGTTTTGGAGGAAGCCATCATCGGTATCGACATAGAGATTTTTGAATAGGCTTTAGAGACACCGATCATCATAGAGATTCCTTCTCCATATAGGGGACATATCTCATAGGTACCATTGCTCTTGTTTCTTCCAAAGGGGAGGAACATCATTCAAAGGTCATGGATTAGCTTCTACATAGGAGCATTTCTCACTGATCAACATTCTATTTTTAAGGGGGGGGACTACCTTGTCTCCTTCTTCTCCTTTTTTTGGGGGGGCCTTTTTCCTCATAGGAGGTTTTGTCCTTCTCCATTCTTTCTTGTATATACCTGGATGTATGTCATAATGGGGGGGGGTCTTGATTAATCCATCCATCCATGCATCCTTATTTATCTCTCTTTTTGGGGGAGGGTTTTTCCCATGAGGTTTTCCCTCTTTCCTCACTTTATGGTAGATTGCATTTTTATTATGTACATGGGTACCTAACATGGCCTAGTAGCTAGGACCCATTATGCATCTTCATCCTAGTTTCATAAGCTTAAGGGAATTTCCCTAAGTTGCACTTAAGGGGGGGTGTTGGTGTTGTATATACATGGATGTATGTCATAATAGGGAGATGGTGCAGGAGCACCTAGGTAGGCTAAGTGTGAAACCTAGGTATTTCTTTATTTTTGGCTTGTAGTGATGCTAGCCACATCACTATTCTAATAATAGGTCCTATGTGGTCTTTAGGTGTGTTTAGGAGACTTCGCAAGACCCAAAGTGACCAAGTTGCTAGAAGTTGCTGACTATTGTCAACTAGGTGACTTAGGTCCGCAAAAGGCTAAAATGGTCTAGAAAGGTTCCAATGGCTTTGAATTGTTTATTTGAAGTCATTTTATGCATATTATATGTCTACTTTGTTTTTGTGCCAAATTTGGAGGTCTAACTCCATGTAGAACAAAAGTTGCTGAAATGTTGTCATGTTGTCATGACAACATTTTCTTGCAAAAAGCAACTTTTTGGCATTTGTGTGTTTAGAACGTCCTAACTATTTAGAACAGTTATGGAACTGATGGAGGAGCCTTTAAAAATGTGAGGACATCCATTTTCAGGGGGTTGGACAAGTTGGTTTTGCATTTTGTACGAATTGAGCAAGTATTTTGTTGCCGGTTTTATGCATTTGAAGGCATTTTTAATAGAGGAGGATTGAATGGCCTGATTTTTGTGTTGGAAAAGTTCTGAAATATTTTTTTTAATCTTTTTGTAGTGTTGATTTGATCATTTTAATTCGTTTGCATTAGTGTAGAAAAATCTTTTTGTTCTTGGCAAGTTGCTGATCTGAACAGGGCTGCACTTAGAAAATGGGATCTTAGGGCCACTTCCCACCATTCGAAACCTCTGGTATTTTGGGATTTGGAACTAGGATCCATGTACATTATGTATCAAGAAGGAGGGCCCTTGAAAGCATCAGCAAGCATTTTTAAGGTGATGCCCTAGGCAAGCCAAATGCAACTTGGCTAGGAATCACAGTTGGAAAATGAGTTATGGAGAGGATTGAGTGTACAAATACCTTAATCTGGCTGCACAACGAGTAATGAGAAGGTCTAACCTTGCTCCAGTCCAAAGGAGAGGTCTTGGGAAGGTGTCTAAGGTGGTTTTCCATCACAACAGCGATAAAGCACTTGAAATCCTCATTTTTGGCCTAAAACTGTACTTTCATTGTACGGAAAGTTTGGAGGCTAGAAAATTACAGAATCTTGAAGTACTCTAAAAAGGGTATCCAAAAATATAATTTGTTTGTAGGGTTGTTAAGAAGTTTTTCAAGAAATCTTGTTTCCAGCTATTTAGGAGGGTTAATTCCTAGTAGCCTTTTTGGAGCAATTTGGTGTATCTTCCCTAGTAGATTGAATGCGCCTATGAAATCAGCATTGTTTAGGGTCATGGATGTTAGAAGGAGTCTAAAAAAATCCTAGATGAAGAACTGGTACCCTTGGAGCTATAGATGGACTTGAGGGTTAATAGCGGACTGGAGCCGGCTAGTAAGAAATTTGATGTTACTTTGTTGGTGTACCCCCAACTGAAGGATTAGGATCTCTTGAGCAAGGTCCTAGTAATTATAGGGTGTGAAGAAGCCCTAGTGGGTCTAGTGAATGACCTAAGGTAGCCCTGAGAGAGAGCTTGGGGTTTGGAAGCAAGGTTGGGGTGTTACATCAGGAGATCTTGATTACTCCATCCATCAATGCATCCTTCTTTATCTCTCTTTTTGGGGGAGGTTTTTTCCCATGAGGTTTTCCCTCTTTCCCTGCTTTATGAGAGAATGCATCTTCATTATGTACTTGGGTACCTTACATGGCCTAGTAATCGATACCCATATTGCATTTCATCCAAGATTTTGTAAGCTTAAGGGCATTCCCCTAAGTTGCACTTAAGGGGGGTTGTTGGTGTAAATAAGTATTTACTTATTACACTTACTTAAGTTTACTTAGGTTAATGCATTATTTAATTATTTTACATTATTTTATTTTATTTTATTTGTGAGACACTTAGGAGTTTGCATACCTTTTGAGTTTTCATGTAGAAAATACAGGAGTATGCAACTCTATTTTAGCACATAGTGTCTACAACACTAATTTGCATGTCACACCCAAATCTGTCACTGAACTTGTGTCTAGAAGACTGGATGTACCTTGCTATTCTGAACCTATCACTATGGTAATGTATGCATGTAGACTGAACTGATGAAGTGACCTCTCACTATATCTGTCGATAGAACCCCACATGTCTAAATCTGTTGAAGCACTATCACTGAAATCACTATCAGTTTGCCCACTGTATGATCTGTGAAGAGGAGTAGAGGACAAGCTTGGTGAACTTTCCTCAAAATGTACATCCTTCTCCACAAATAGCTGATGTGTCTTAGGATCTAGAAGTCTATATGCCTTCACACTATCTTCATAACCAATGAAGGTACAAGGTTGAGATGTCTATGCCTTGCATCCCCTGGAAGATCTGTTTGCCCATGCAGGACAACCGAAGACTCTGAAGTGTGTCACAATAGGTTTTTTTCCACACCATTCCTCAAAAGGAGTTTTTCCATCTAAGGTTGGATGAGGAGAACGATTAACAATGTGAGTGGCACTAGAGATTGCTTCGACTTCTAATGATGGATCTAGAGACTTGGCATGAATCATGCAACTTGCCATAGACTTAAGAGTTCAAATCCTCAAAGCTGCAACATCTGTCTTATGTAGACTAAATGCTAAAGGAGTCTAAAGATCAATACCCTCATGCCTGCAAAAGTCCTTAAGTCTTCTATTCACATCCACGTTTCCATTGTCCATGCATAGTACTTTGATGGCCTTTCTGGGTTTTCGTTCTACATGAGCCTTGAAGGCTAGAAACTTGTCCAACACTTCATTCTTGTTATGTAGAAAGTAGACCCAAGTGAACCTTGAAAAGTCATCAACAAAGGTAAGTATATAGTGACCCTAGCTAAATGCAAAAGGACCTGCTAATACCATGTGAACCATCTGGAGAACACCTGTTGCTCTTGAAGATTTCCCTCTTTGTAACTTCCCCTCTGGATGCATATCTATTGAATTTGTTGAACACTCACCCTTAGAAAAGTTGATTTGAGGTAGACCTTTCACCATGTGGTATGTTATTTTATTTGCTCATCTAGTCACTTTTCTAGGTTCTGTTATTTTGAAAGTGTAGTATTTTTCATCTACTTTCTATATCTATAGTCAAATTCTAGGGTTGTGTGGACAAAATTCTCACTTTCATAACTATGGCTTTTTCTACATTGTAAATCTTTGATTACTTTACATAATTGTTGTACATCTAAGCTATAGTGCTTAGTGATAGATTTGTACCCTAAAAGGAAATTGTAAAAGTAAAATTAGAAATTCCACTTTGTTCATTTTGACAAGTGGCCCATTATACACAAACTACTTATAAAGTACCAAAAGCATCTTTTTTGGGGGGTTCTTTTGATTGAGTGAAAAGGGGGTGTGTCTCTCTTTTGTGCTCTTTTCATTTTCTGCATTGTGGGTTCATTTAAATGTCCACCTCTAACTCCATGCAATTATTCTACATGGAAAGATATTGCATGGATTAGATTAATGGAAAAATGTTATAGTCTTTATTTTGATGGCACAATTACCAAACCTACTCATGCTAAAGAACTCATTGAATGGAAAAAATAAGACCAATAGGCTTTAGGAATTATTAGAGTTGTGTTCATAGAGATCTCTTCTTTCACATTGCCAGTTGTACAAAATCCAAATCAGCTTGGGAAAAACTTGAATCATTGTATGGTAAGGTGGATGAAGAAAAGGGATTTCAGATTGAGGATGATCTACTTCTCTTGGATCCAAAGAACTTTGACCCAATTTAAGATTACATCAACAAAGCTAATGAGTATAGGGAACAACTTAAAGATTGTGGTAATCCCATGAAAGATGAAAAGTTGATTCATCACATCTTGAAGAGGCTACCTTTAGAGTATGTTTCCTTTGTTTTGAGTTTTAGTACTCATAGGTTAACCATGGGAACTACTTTCTAGAAGCTTACATTTGATACATTTGTAGAGATGTTGATTGTTGAACAATCTCACTTAATGGATTTAGGACTTCTCATGACATCAAAGGCCAAAGCCTTGGTGGCTAGTGATGAGATCCAATCAAGTGAAGGAGGGAAAAGTTCTAGAAACAACAAGAAGAAGCAGTGGAAGAAAAAATCACAATTTGAGACACAAAAATCCTCCTCACAGCAAGGCAATTTGTCTTCCAACAAGAAGGGAAGTAATGAAAAGAAGGAAAATTTTTTTTTTGCATACTGTAAAAAGCCCAATCATGATGAGAATCATTGCAAGACTAAAAGAATCAATGAGTTGGAAAACCTACTTAGGAAGAACAAGATTCAAGTGCGAGCTACTTTCAAGGATTCAATTCCAACCTCTTCAAAGAGAAAAGGGCAAACACTTATGGAAAATTCAAGTTCTTCTATGGAATGGATACTTGACTCAAGTGCCTATTACTAGTTGGTTCACATGGTTTTAGCAGGTCCTTTTGCAATGACTTCAGTCAGCCAAGGCTGCTACATCCTTACTTTTGTTGATGACTTTTCAAGATTCACATGGGTCTATTTCCTTCATCACAAGAGTGAAGTGGTTCATAAGCTTCAAGCCTTCAAGACTCATGTTGAACATAAATCAAGGAAAGCCATCAAGGTACTACAAGTGGACAATAAGAATAGATATGTGGACCAAAAACTTAGGGACTTTTGCAAGCTTGAGGGCATTGATCTTCAAAACCCACTAGCATTCAATCCACACAAGACAGATGTTGCAGCACTAAGGATTATGACTCTCAAATCCATGGCAAGTTGCATGATAAAATCCAAGTCTCTTGATCCTACACTTGAAGTTGAAGTCATTAGTAGTGCTAGTCACATACTTATTAGGTCTCCTCATAATGCCTTAGATAGGAAGACTCATTTTGAGGCATGGTGTGGCATAAAACTAGTTGAGGGTCACTACATAGTCTTTAGTTGTCCAACATCAGAAAACCTATCTTCCAGGGGATGCAAGGAACTAGAACCTAGGCCTTGTACTTTCATTGGTTATGAAGATGGTGTTAAGGCTTATAGGCTTATAGATCTAGAGACTTATGAGATTTTTTTGGAGAAGGATGGTCACTTTTAGGAAACTTCACCTAGCTTATCCTCTAATCCTCTCCACACTTCATACACAGTAGAAACTAATAGTGAAACCAGTGATAATGCTTCAATAGATTCAAATACATAAGGTTCTATCAATAGTTGCAATGAGAGGTCACAACATCAGTATAGTCCACATGCATACATTGCCATAGTGAAAGGTCCAACACAATAGGGTACATGTTGTCTTCTAGTTCCAACTTTAGTTGATGACTACATGGTAGAAATTGTAAGTTTTTTTGTGGAGTCACATGTTGTAGACTTGGGAGACACCCTTGATCATTTACATCTTCTCATTGATGATGATGATCCTTCTACAAGTGTTACGAGGGCTCACTCTAACCCTCATGTCCATTCTCTACATGATCAATCTACATAGGTTGGCATGATTATGGATCCTTATGAATAGTAGTTTTTGGAGGTCTCTTTATCATTTGAGGAGATAGATGGTTCATTGGAATAGGTTCAACAAACATCCTTACTAGATCTGCATTCATTCTTTTCATCACAGTTGGAAGGGGCAACCATCAATATTAGCATAGGGATACTTGAGAAAGTTTTAGGGCCATCATACATCTTCAAGATTATATCTTTGCCTTTGTTTCTTCCAAAGGGGAGGAATGTCATTCTGCACTCTTAGACTCGTTTCTTCCTTGGAGCAACAATCACTAGTCAACATTCTTCATTAGGGGGGGGGGGGACTACCTTGTCTCTCTTCCTCTTCTTTCTTATGGGGGGGACTTTTTCCTCTTATGAGGTTTAGTTCTTCTCATTCTTCACTTATGTATATACTGGATGTATGTCGTAATGGGGGGGGGGGGTCTTGATTACTCCATCCATCCATGCATCCCTTTTTATCTCTCTTTTTGTGGGAGGAATTTTCCCATGAGGTTTTCCCTCTTTCTCCACTTTATGAGAGATTCCATTTTCATTATTTACATGGGTACCTAACATGGCCTAGTAGCTAGGACCCATCATGCATTTCATCCTAATTTTTCTAAGCTTAATGACATTCCCTTAAGTTGCACCTAAGGGGGGGTGTTGTTTTAAATACGTATTTACTATTTACACTTACTTAAGTTTACTTAGTTTAATGCATTATTTTATTATTTTATTTTGTGAGACACTTAGGAGTTTGTGCACCTTTTTGAGTTGTCATGTTGACAACACAAAAGTACGTAACTCTATTTTAGCATATGATGTCTACAACATTGATTTGTATGTTATACCTCTATAGGCTTATCCTCTCATCATTGCACTTACTTATGTGCTTAATGCAGGATAACTCATATCTAGTGGACATGTGCCTGGTTGTATGACTTATCATGTAGCTGATTCAAAGGCATTCTAGATGTATCTTTGAGGCTTTTATAAATAGGCACTCCTAGTGTACTCTCAACACATATTGAATGAATTTATCATCATTTTGATCATACTTTCTCTTTCTAGTCTATAGTTGTGCTTGTGTTTGAGTTCTTAGTTCTTAGGTGAATTTTTTCCTAAGGAAAATTCTTACAATTACATAAGGTGTCTACATAGAGAAGTGGTTAAGGATGGTGAGTTAACCCTACAAAAGGACAACAAACAAGGGTCCAACTCTAGCAAAGATAAATCCAAATAAATTAATAAAAATCAAGATGTGGCACATGATGAGGTAGTGGGAAATATCACTCCTAAACCTCCTAAGGAATATTTCAATCTCACAAACAACATACAAGTGGCTAAAGCAACTAAGAAGGCCATTACAAACACTAGACCTTCTGGAAACAACACTTAAGATACATCTTGGGCTTCTAGACTCAAATGTGAATACACAACCTTGGGTGAACCTCTTGAAGTGGTGTATAATATGCTTCTTCAAACTCAAATTCTCACTCCTCTAAACAATTCTTGTCCATATGATCCCCAACCAAGGCCTAAATAGTGGAACATAAGTATATACTATGAGTACCACCAAAATAAATGTCACAAAGAACCAACTACAATAATCTAAGACATAAGATTTAGGACCTCATTAATGATAGTGATGTAGCTATAGGAGGAAATAGAAAGATTTTAAAACATAAAGAATTTAAAGAACCCTTTCCTCCATATGAAAATGGAGAAACATCTAAATTGAAAAACAACAAGTTTAACTACACATGTACTGATGATGACAATTTGATCAATATGGTTGAACCTCTAGATTTTGAATATTGTGATGTTCTCACATCAAAGAATATGTGATAATGAAAAAAAAAAAGAATTCATTGATCCTTAGAGGAGACATGTCTCTCAAATCTTATCAAGGAAAATAATAGTTTTGCATTAACATTTTTGTATGGTCTTATGAATAATGCTTAAAGGCCCAACACCTTCTACTCCTAAAATTGAACAAATCAAAGATGAAACTACTATTGGTTCAACTAGAAAGAACACAAAACTTGCAACATCTTCCAACATTGCAAACTATGATATTCTCAAATAGTTACAATGAACTAATTCCCAGATAACCATTTTTGAACTACTTAAAATCTTCTTTTCTCATAGGCATATTCTTGACAAATTTCTTACTGAGGCTAGCATACCTAAGGATCTTGATCTTGATTAGTTTCAATCCATGGTGGTTCAGTTGAATTCAACTTACTACCTATCTTCTTTGAGGAGGATGATAATTCTCTAAGTCATCCTCATAACCAACCACTACATATTGAAGTCATGATACATTAGAAATGTGTTCACCATGTGCTCATAGATAATGGTGTTGTTCTTAACAAATATTCCACTAGGTTTCTTACTTAAGTTGGCTATGAGGAGTCCATTCATCCACATAGGAAAGCTACCATCTACCATAGCACCTAAGACTATCTTCAATGAAACTTTTGTATAAGCCATTGTACCTTTAGAATATAAAGATGAGAATAGAGGCATTTTTGCTTCATTGTATAGGGAAGAAGTCACATCTAATATCATAATTTAGTCTCATGAAATAACTCTTGAGAAGTATGGGTAAGGCCTCAAACTAATGGAATATCTTGGTTTAAAGGAAATAGTCATATAGGGAAAACCAATAAAGGTTTGATAGATCCAATAAAACCTACATCTATAAAACCTTGTGATACAACATGCCTAGGTTATGAGAAGGTACCCTTTCACTTGGGAATCAATAGATTTGTACCAGAGTTTGATAGTCCATCTAAACTTGAATACCTATCTAATTTTGAAAATTAGGAGGAAAGCTTTGATGACAAGGATACCTTCCTTTTCCTATTCCACTAGATCTTGCTATGCTCTTTGCAAATCTTGATGAGTTTGTACTATAGGTTAGTACTGCCAAAATTGAGAACAATTTGACTAAAACCACTATTGATACTACTCAATTAGAATAGGGTGAGTCTAGTTGTAATACCCCAAAATTGGCTCATTACCATCTTAACCAATTCTGGTCTAGTTTTGATCAACTCTAAGTCCTATGTCACTAGGCAATCCTTATTCTGCTACTCGCTACTTGACTTAATTGTCAAATGTAGAAAACCTAAATCTACATTCATTGTACTCTTTATTTAATTCCTAAAGTATTTTCTCATATTATCTGCATTAAACCTATTTGATTTCAATTTAATCCAAAGTATTTATACTTTAATTAAATTAAATTATCTCCTAAGGCTAATGTACTATGGAATTAAATTTATTTAATTTAATAAATATGCCTATTTTAATTAACTAAACAAAATTATTTAATTAAATGGAGAACTTACTTCTAATTAATTAAATGAAGATTATTTAATTAAATGGGAAAGCATTCCTAATTAATTAAATTAAGTTATTTAATTAAATGAGAAAAGTGTCTTTAATTAATTAAATAGGATTATTTAATAGAAAATGCATTTATGAGGTCATATCTCATTTTATTGATTAAATTTTTCTCCAAAATCTCTCATCAGTTCAAAAAGGAAATTCCTAGTTCATTGCTGATCAAATTAGAAGTGACCCAAATCACTTGCTTTTACACTGAAGTCTATCTGAGTTGACTAACTCTTACACTCAGATCTGAGCCAGTTAACTCCCTTTGATTTGGGAATCTTCCTTTATGACTAAACTTCATCTTCAATCCTAACCATTGATTGAAATTGATCTCAATCATTGATGGATTCTAGGAAAGTCTATTTAAGAGAGCCTCATTTCTTCATTATAGAGGTTGGAATTTTCATGCTATCAAATTGTTGTCGCATTTTGCACTCACTTTGCTCAAGTTTTCATTGCATTCTAGCTTTCTTTAATATCATTTAGATTAAATTATGCATAGATTTATCTTGATATCTTTCAATTTCTTAGATTAATCACTTTTCATAACATATAGATTAATCTGCATAATCATTTAGTTGCATTTAAATCCTTCGTTCTTGGAAGGTCTGGTTTGCCTACACCTCAAATCTAAGGATACTAAATAGGAAAAATCCTTCTAGATAGAAGACGACAAGTCACTCTGCCAAACCTCTTGGATAAATAGCTCAATGTTTATTCCAGGATGATTTTGTAGGTAATGACTATGTCAAAGTGTCTGTGAGGTTAAGAGGCGCACATTTCACAGGTACACTAGTCATACTCTCACTATTGCAAGAGTTGAAAAAAACCAAGATGACATTGAAAGTGGAGAATGGGTACCCATGATTACTAGGGAATACTTCAACCTACCTCCATGTAGCACTAGTTCTCATGAGTATGAATTTGATTCCCTTTCGAATGCAAATTTTGATAAAGATGCAGACTGCTCAAAGTAGGAGAGTAGTCCATGGTCCTATCTGACCAGTCTAACTGTACTAATGTTGTCTATTTGGTTAATATTATTAGGACTAAGAGGAATTCAAACATACCTTTGGATGAAATTATGCTAGGCCTCAACTTACTTGTTCATTCTTTTCATGAATATACAATAAATATACTTCAATGAGTCACTTCTCTTTCACTCACCTATCCCAAGCTAATATATTGGAACTCCAACACCACATTTAGCAAAGTCCCTATGTTACAAAATGACTTTGTTTTCGCCTATTACCTAAATGCTATAGAACTAGTAATTGTAGGACCAGAAAATGGGCTGATGTCTAACATACTATGAGAAAATCAAAAAATCATTAAACATACATTGACACCCACTAGTCTACCATGAAAGCCAAATAAACAAAAGGAAGAACATGAAGTTAAAAATTCTTCTTTCACTTGTAGCTCCCATGTCCTTCTTTCTTCTCCATGTAATATAGCTCCAATTGCCTATAGTGCACACAATTTGGAAGCAAAGACTATGGTAATGATAATGCTATGAGAATACTAGAAGATGTAATTTTAGCTTGAATGGAAAAAAGACTAAGACCTAGGGACTAGAAATGAGAGGAAGAATGCTCATTTTATAATCAATTTGCAAGATGAGAGCATTGGAATTATCACCTTGGATATGCAATTTGGCAAGAGATTCCTTTGAGAATCCATGACACATATGACACAAGATGCCAAATATAGGATTATATGATGCTTTGGAAGTCAAATATGGCTATAAATGGAAGAGGATCTATGATGTGTCATATGACACCTCAAACCCACTTAAAGCCAAGAATATATGACAATGGAGGAATAAGAGTATATGGATTATGACATATCTTAGCCAAGTAAAAATGGAGAATCCATGATGTGTCATGCTCATGTGTCATGATGATGTCAGTATTATATAGAGTATTTGAATAAAAATCCATTATTCCCCACAAATAGAAATTAGTGAAAATAGAATTAATGGTGGAAAATATAACTTAGGAAATTAAGAATTTTGAGAATTTCCATGGTTCATGAATAATGAATCAATTAATTATTAAAATTAATTAATTGAGAAGGTTATTTAAGAATAATAATTAGTGAAATGACATAGGATTAAATTATGGGTTATTTAATCCTATAGAGAAAATTAGTAGATGATTGGCCACTTTGATTAAATAAGTGCAACAGTATCCTTTGATGAAAATGCAAAGATAATGGAGACTGACTAGGATTATGTTGGATAGACCAAAGCCATGGTCAAATTGATTGATTGATTGAAATTGATAACATGCCAAGGACACATGACATGAATTAAGGACACAACATTTAACTAACATTGTAAAATGCTACAGGATTGAGATTGGTTGATAAATAACATTGATGAACACTGTCAATATCATTAAATGGTTGAAATGATATGATCCAAAATTGACAGACTTAACAATGTCAAAGATCAGATGACGTGAATGATAGTTTGACCTAGCACTAAGAGCCATGATAGTACAAAGGTTAGATTGATAAGATTTGATAGACTGGTATATTTTTGAGGCACTAAAAGCCACAAAAATACTTAGGATTAGAAAAATGATGATAGATTTGGGATATTTGAAACATTTTGGGTTGATTAAGACTAATTTTGAGTGATTCTAGGTTGATTTGGGTTGATTCTAGGTTGATTTGATATAATTTTGAGTTGATTTGGAATGTTTTCAAAATGATTTGCAATTGATGTGAAAGAGGATATGAATGATGAGATATGATCAAGTTGACCAAAAGATCAAAGTTAGTGTAATGAGAAAATGGAACTAGTTAGTATGAAGAAGTGATGAAACAATAGACTCGAACCATTTTCGAGCATCTACAATAATGTCTTCCACCAGTGACCACAATGTAAACATGAATGAAGCTGAAATCAAATATCTTAACCATACATTCAAAAAGAAAAAAATAGGTGATCCAATGGTGAAAACCACATTGTGATAGTATTAGAGCCTAAAATAGTAAAAATAAAAGAAGTATCTGAAGGTGAAAACCTCTTTGAGTTGCCTAAGTATGGAATATTTGAATGAATATGTAACATAGTCCTTGTTTTTAAAAATGATAAATCTATAATACTCTATGTTGATTTATGGATCTTAACAAAGCATGCCTTAAGGATAACTTTCAACTACCTAACATTGACATAATAGTGGACATGAGAATTTGGTATGAAATATATTCCCTAATGGTTTCTCTGGATATAAGTGAACCAATATTGCACTAGTAGATCAAGAAAATTTTGTCTTCACCTGTCGATGGGGACATTCTTCTAAAATGTGATGTCATTTGGCTTAAAGAATGTTGGAGCTACATACCAAATAGTTTTCACAATAATCTTCCATGATATGATGCACAAAAATTGGAAGATTATGTTACTGATACTATGGCTAAAAGCATGCAGAGAAACACTCATCTCAAAGATTTGGGACCTATACTAGACCGCACAGAAAATTTTAGTCTCAGACCAAATCTTAAGAAATGCACATTTGGGGCCATATCAAGAAAATTGCTAGGTTATATTATTTCTACAAAAAACATAGACGTGGAACTTGAAAAGGTCCAATCTATAATGGAAATGCATCAACCTTGGAATATTAGTTAGATGAAAGGACTATAGGGAAAACTTCAATTTATTCACTAGTTGATCTCACAACTAGAAGATTAATAACAACCCTTCACTAAGACTTTGCATAAGGGTGTGAAATAAAATTGGAATGAAGAATGTGAAAAGATCTTAATACAAATCAAGAAATATCTTTCCAAGCTACCTATATGGATGCCTCACATTCACGAGAAGCCACTTATTTTGTATATCTATGCAACTAACTCATCCTTGGGTGTCTTGCTAGCTTAAGAAGATCACAACAATATGGAATGATTTATCTACTCCAATAGTTGTACATTGGTCTCATATGAAATGAATTATAGTATCACTAAGAAGACATGTCTAGTGGTTATTTTTCCTTCCTAGACGCTTAGAAGTTATATCCTTTCTCATACTATAAGACTAATTACAAAAAAAGATCCATTAAAGTATCTACTAAGTAAGTCTACTTTGATAGGGAGACTAGAAAAATGGGTCATGAAATTGAGTGAGTTCAACATTGAGTATGTGGAAAGGAAATTCTTCAAAGGGAAAGCAATCCCTAATCAACTAGAAGAAGTGTAAGTATTAACCATAGATAGAAATAACAATTACATGGAAATACAACCAATATTAGAAAATAATAAATTGCATAGAAGAGAACAAAAGACACCAAGATTTAACATGGTTCACCCAATCCCTAGGCTACATCTACCAATAATCAATTTCAATATTATTATCTAGTGATTATAATCCACAATCTCTTATAGCTCAATACTACTAAAATAGGTTATAATATCACCATACATAATGAAAAAATTCCTAATCCTAAGCCATTTTATACAAGCTTTTACCACTTACAAAATTAGGGCTAGAATAAGTCATCCAATAGAAAAAATTGTATCCAACACCTTTTACAATAGTGAGTCATTTTTGGTTTTGAGTGAACTAACCTTGAAAACCCTCACAAGTTGTTACCCCTTGACCCCACCCTATACTATGATAGGGAGAGAACCTGGGATGATGCCCCCAAACCCCCATAGAAATAACCTAGGGGGAAATTGTGCCAAATAAACCTCTAAGTTTGATTAGGATAAACATCACAACAATCTCCCACTTGGAAAATGATCAGACTCCACAACAATAACCTCCCACTTGGAGACTGATCATAACACTTCTAAACCTATAGCTCCCACTAGAATATCAAACCACCTTACACTCTACTATTCTTTTATTCTATTTAGTCTAGAAGACTAATTAAAGTTGAAGAGGATTTCAATTTCTCCCTTGTTATTACCTTGGAAAACATATCTATTGGATTAGCATCTATATGTCTCTTCTCCAGCTTTCACTTTCCATCATAAAAAACTGACCAAATGAAATGGTACCACAAATGTATGTGTTTTATCTTTGAATGTAGAGCATAATTTTTCACAAGATGAATGACAATTTGGATATTTGCAAACAAATAATTATTCCTCTAAGAGTCTCCCAATTCTTATAGGAATAACTAAAGCCATATCATCTCTCTGACTACCTCTATAGAAGCAAGATGCTCTACCTCTATAGTGGATAAAGAATTAACCTTCTACAACCTAGAAATCTAACTCACTACTATCTCACCAACAATGAATACATAATCTATAGTACTCCACCTGGTATCAATATCCCCTACCAAATATGAGTCAACATTTTTAGAAATATAGATGGAGTAATTGAGAGGGGGGGTGAATTAGTTACCACAAAAAAAAATTCACAGATCCCTTAGATGTCTTATAAAACTAGTTATTACTATCATTTGGCAGCCATATAGAAAAAATGTTGTAACTTGGTAGATGTAGTGTATGTTATGTTTAAACATAACTTAAAAATTCATAGTGATTAACATGCATGCATAAATGAAATAAAATGAAAGAGACACCAAATTTAACATGGAAACCTAATATGGGAAAAACCACCAAGTAACTAGCTACCAATATTCACTCTTCTGAAGTGAGCCCAGTTAGGAACCAACCTTGTTAATGGTTACAAAACACACTGTTAGGTGTGACCTTGTTAAAGGATTTAATCACCTTGCTAGCAATGGCCTTGCTAGAGGACTTTAGAACAATTCAATAAAAATGTCACCTTGTTAGAGGATTTACAAAAATGGTTGTTAGACAAACTCTGTTAAGATATTTAGGAATCACTACTATAATGGTGAGAAAGTAACGATGAATTGACTTAAATGAGATGTAACTAAATTGATGATACATATCTCTATTCTACTTCACTAGATCCTCATTGATCAAATAAATCTTTGCTGCTTCTTAAGGATATGTGATCCAGCTTCAAAATTCGCTCACACTTTCCTCTTCACATAATCAACACACTTGCATATTCGCTCATTCATACTTTAGAATTCACAAGTTGAGCTTTAATTTATACCATAAAAATTGTCAATTAGGCTCATTTACAAGTTACAAATATCAATAATCATTACATTAGTTGGCTACAATTATTACATAAAACAATTAAACTTTATTTCCCAAAATAATGAAATCCTTGATTGGCTGACCCTACTCGATAGATACTGCTTTAGAAATGATTTCTAGTGTTAACCAACTAAAGCTTGGTGAACATTTCAAACTCTACAAAATCATTTGGAGATCAAGTGAACTTACTAAACACCGACTTTCCTTTTCTGACCTTGTGAGCTTAGTAGAAACTAACTTCTACCACACATACCTTCAACGTCTGAGTGAGCTTGGTAGAAACTATTTCCATAGAGTATCTTTTAGGAACACTCGGTAGACTTTGGAACCTTCTTTGTTGACCAACTAAGCTTGGTAGACTCTATAATTTTCTTTTCTGACTAACCAAACTCAGTAGGCTTTGTTTGATAACTAATGTGACATTTGTGTAACATCAAAGACAACACACAATTGGACAATTGTATCCAACAATCTCCCTTTTTTGCACTGATGGAAACACAATATGTCATAGCAAATAGAATTTGAAAACAAGTCTTTTCTTGACAAAAAATTTCTCCCTCTTAGATTTTATGCCACAAACTTCTCAAATACAATAATCTCCCTTTGTGAAGGAATTACATAACTTCTTTTTCTAACAGAAAACTCTCCACAAACAAATTCAAATTTTAGAAAGATATGATAGTATACTCTCCCTCTTTGAAAACACATGCCAAAGACAACACAAGACAAATGAGTAACAATGTACCTTGAGTATTGATTCATATACAATGTTTCCATGACCATGCTACATCAACTCAAAGATCTTCAACTTGGTTCCTATTGATGCATCACTAAAACTTCATTTTAGTGAGTTTTAGATAGGGGAATGACCCCTAACTTACCTCTTAGATACAAGAATGCATCCTTAGGTAATGGCTTGGTGAATATGTCAGTAATTTGTTCTTTTCTATGGACATATTCCAATCTAATCTCCTTATCCTACACTAATTCTCTGACAAAGTGATACTTTATTGCAATGTGCTTGGTTTTAGAATGCATCACTGGATTTTTAGATATGTTGATTGCACATGTATTATAAAAAAACATAACAACTAGTTCCTTGATCTCACCCTTCATGCCTTTGAATAACTATTTAAACCAAACAATATTAGAACAATTTATTACTATAGCAACATACTCTACTTTTGCTATAGATTGAGATGTACAATTTTTCTTTTTACTTGTCCAAAAACCAACCTCTTTCCAAGAAAGAATGATCCTCCACTTGTACTCTTTCTATCATCAATTTTTCCTACCTAATCAGCATTAGTAAACACTTTCAAGTCTAGATTACCTCCAAATTTGTACCATAATCAATAGTCTTTAGTGCCTTTCAAGTATCTCAAGATCCTCTTGATTGCCATCATGTTATTTTCTCTTGGTTTTGCTAAAAATCTTGCTACAATACCAGCTGCAAAAGAAATATTTGGCCTTGTATGAACTACATATTGCAACTTTCCAATCATTGATCTATATAAGGTTTGATCTACCTCTTTTGATTCATCATCCTTGGTAAGCTTTAGTCCAGTACACATGGGAGTTCTAACTAGTTTACAATCTTCCATACCAAACTTTTTGAGTATCTCCTTGATGTATTTAGATTGAGTGATGTAGGTACCATTCTTGCTCTACTAAATTTGAAGACAAAAAAAGAATTTAATCTCACCAAAAATTGACATCTCAAATTCTTTGTTCATTTTCTTTGAAAATTATTTGCATAGATCATCATTCCATGTAAATAAAGTATCATCCACAAATATTTCTGCCAAAACAATCTTGTTATTTGGTCCTTCCTTGATATACAAGCTACTGTTATCATTAGTTCTCTAAAAACCAATCTGAATAAGATAGTTATGCAATCTTTCATACCATGCTCTAGGGGCTTGTTTCAGACCATATAATGTTTTGTGTAATTTGTAGGCCATGTCCTTCTTGTCTGGACCAACAAATCCTTTAGGTTGTTCAATGTAGATTTCTTCATCTAAAATACTATTTAGAAATATAGATTTGACATCCATCTAATAAACTTTAAATCCTTTGTATGTAGCATATGCAAGTAAGGTCTTGACACCTTCCAATCTTTCAATAGGAGAAAAAGCCTCTCCATAGTCTTTTCCTTCTTCTTGAGAGTAGCCTTTACATACTAGTCTAGCTTTTTTTCTTGATACCTTACCATCTTCATTCAACTTATTTTTGAATACCCACTTAGTTCCAATCACATTTTTATCTTTAGGCCTAGGTACAAGAGTCCATGTTTTACTTTTCTCTATTTTCTCCATCTCTTCATTCATAGCCTCAATCCAACTTTCATTTTCTAATGCATCTTTGACATTTCTAGGTTCAAAATCAGCAAGTAAACAAGTACCTTTTAGCTTACTTCTTGTCATAGTACCTTCAAGTTTGTCTCCAATAATGTGATCTAGTGCATGATGTCTCTTGACATACTTGGACAATACAGGTTCCTTGCCTTTTGACTGAGTTCCACTGTCTTCATTTTGAGTTTGAATTTCTAGCTTTGGTTGATCTAACTGCTGCTTGGGTCCTTCAAACTTGGTAGGCATTAGATCAGTAGCATCTAAATGTGACTTAGGTTCTTGCAACTTGGTTTGAACTTCTTGCAACTTGGTGACTAAGGACTCAGGAGTAGAAGTTTCCTAATTGACAGATGTATTTGGCATTGTATCAGGTTCAATGAAAACAAATGTCCTATAATCTTTTAGTTCCTTTTTACTTTCTTCTTCAGTCCTCTTTGCAAACTCATCAACTTTCACATGTGCACTTTCTATGACTTTGTGAGTAGACAAATTCAAACATCTATATTCTTTACTCTTGCAAGAATATCCCAAAAATATTCATTCATCACCCTTCACATCAAATTTTCCTTTTCTATATTCTTTCAAAATATAACATTTACTTCCAAATACTTATAGATAACTTACATTGGGTTTATAGCCATACCATAACTCATAGGGGGTTTTGAAAGAGTCCTTCTTCAACTATACTTGATTCAAGGTATGAACTGCAGTGCTGATAGCTTCCTTCCAGTATTTGATAGCAATGTTCTTTTTAATCATTAGAGTTCTTGCATAGTTCATGATAGATATGTTCCTCCTTTTAGCTATTCCTTTTTTTTTTTGAGTTCTAGCAACTGATACCTATCTTTTGATTCCTCTTTCAATGCAATAGTTATTGAATTCATGGGAGATGAATTCACCACCTCTATCTAATCTTAAATATTTTAGTCTTTTCCTTATTTCCTTTTCTACTCTAGCCAAATACCATTTGAACTTCTCAAATGCTTCTAATTTCTCTCTCAAATACATGACAGTCATCATTCTAGAGTAATGATCAACAAAAAAAATGAAGAACTTTTCTCCAGTATAGCTTTCAATTCCAATAGGTCCACACAAATTTGTATGCACATTTTCAAAACTTCTTTAGACTGATAGTTTTTACTTTTAAAACTAGTCTTTCCCATCTTACCAATCTGACAATTCTTACATAGACCAACATTATGTTTCTTTATACTAGCAATGCCTCTTACTTTCTTGAATTTTCTTATTTTCACCAAGTTATCAAAGTTTACATGACATAACCTTCTATGCTATAACCAACTTTCTTCAACTTGAGCAATAAAACATGAACATTTACCAAGTTCAAGATAGAACAAGTTACCTTTTTTCTATATGCCTGATCCAATTAGTTTTCCCTTGTCATCCAACAGTCTTGCTTTTTCATGAATGAATTCCACTTTTTATCCATTATTGATTAGCTATGCCACACTCAATAGATTATGTTTTATTCCTTCAACCTAATAGGCATTATCACAAACAATCTCTTTGGTTAGTGAGATTCTTCCTCTTCCTTTTATGCAACAAGGTTCATTATTACCAAACCTCACACTACCACCATCATAGTCTTCAAATTGTTCAAACTTAGTTTTGTCACTAGTCATATGATGAGAATAACCACTGTCTATAATCCATGTATCATTTTTTCTTACATAAGAGATAAGTGGCATCTTATCTTCCTCATCATTATTAGATTCATCTTTCACAACAATGTAAACAATTTCATCTTGACTATTGTTAGAATCCTTAGAATCCTTAGCCATGAAACATGTTTTCTTACCTTTGTCCTTGAATGATTTGAAGTCTTTCTTGCCATTATACTTGTGACCTTTCTTCTCATTCTTGTTTTACTTGTTGGGGCACCTAGTAGCAATATGACCAATTTTCTCATATGAAAAATAGATTAGAGGAACCTTACCTTTGTATTTTCCTCTGTCTCTAGAATATCTCCTTGCAAGTAGAGCTTTAACCACCTCAAGATCACTGTCAGAACTCTACTATGATTCTTCCTCACTTTCTAGCTAAGATTCCTTTATCCTCTTGCCCTTTTCTTTGAGTGAAAGCTTCGCTTCAAATGCTGATTCAATGTTCTTGGAAGCTGGAATATAGTTGTGATAGTTATCTAGCTCAAATGTAGTCAATATTCCTACTATGGCCTCTAAATTTATCTTATGATTTTCTTTACATCTTCTTTCTTTAATTATAGAAACTCTAATTGCATAAATGGGAAGCAATTTTCTAAGAACTTTACTTATAATTGTTTCCTATTTGATATCTCCTCCATAAGCCTTGATTGCATTGACGCTTGCTTTGACTCTTTCAACATATTTAGCAATGTTCTCATCCTCTCTCATTCTCATCTGATCAAATTTTCTTCTTAAACTTTCTACTTTGGCTCTTCTCACATTTTCATCTCCTCCATAGATATGTTTTAGCTTGTTCCACATTTCAAACATAGTTTTACAGTCCTTGATATCAGCACATTCTTCATAGCTTAGGACTGATTCAATATCTATCATCATGGTGTTATGAGTCTTCTTCTCATCAATGTCATTGATGGATAATGTACTAGAAGGAGTTACATATTCTTTATCAAGATACTTCAATCTTGTATGTCCAATGGAAGCCAGATGGAGTCTCATGAGACCTTGCCATGTTGAAAAGTTTTCCTTGTTAAGCCTTGGAATTTCCCTCTTGTAAGACATCTTGATCTTTAGCTTAGATCCTTGAAATCCTTCTTGCAAGCACCAAGAGCTTTGATACCAATTGTTGGAAATATAGATGGAGGAACTGAGAGGGGAGGTAAATCATTTACCACAAAAAAAAATCCATAGATCCCTTAGATGTCTTATAAAACTAGTTACTACTGTCATTCGGTTGCCATACAAAAAAATGCTATAACTTGGTAGATGTAGTGTATGTTATGTTTTAATAGAACTTAAACATTCATAGTGATTAACATGCATGCATAAATGAAATAACATGAATACAAGAGACACTAGATTTAATGTGGAAACCCATTATGGAAAAAACTACCAACTAGCTACCAATTTTCACTCTTCTAAAATGAGCCTTGTTAGGAGCCAACCATGTTAAAGGTTACAAAACACACTGTTAGGTGTGACCTTATTAAAAGATTTAGTCACCCTACTAGGAGTAGCCTTGCTAGAGGACTTTAAAACAATTCAATAAAATTTTCACCTTGTCAGAGGATTTACATAAATGGCTGTTAGACCAACTCTATTAAGTGATTTAGGAATTAGTGCTACAATGGTGAGAAAGTAATAATGAATTGATTTGAATGAGATGTAACTAAAATTTTGATATAGATCTTTGTTCTACTTCACTAGATCCTCACTGATTGAATAAATCTTTGTTGATCCTCAAGGATATCTAATCCTTCTTCAAAATTTTCTCACACTTTCCTCTTCACATAATCAACACATTTACATACTTGCTCATTCATACTTTAGAATTCACAAGTTGACCTTTAATTTATACCATACAAATTGTCAAATTAGCTCATTTATAAGTTACAAATATCAATAATCATTACATCAGTCGGCTATAATCATTACATTAAACAATTAAACTTTATTTCCCAAAAAAATGAAATCCTTCATTGGTCAACCCTGCTCGGTAGATACTGCTCCAAAAATGATTTCCAGTGTTAACCAACTAAAGCTGGGTGAACACTGCAAACTCTTCAAAATCCTTTGCAGATTGAGTGAACTCGGTAAAAACTGACTTTCCTTTGCTAACCTTGTGAACTTAGTAGAAACTAACTTCTAACATAGAAACCTTTGATGCTTGAGTGAGCTTGGTAGAAACTATTTCTATAGAGTATTTTTTAGGAATGCTTAGTAGACTCTATAATTTTCTTGACCAACTAAGCTTAGTAGACTCTATAAATTTTTTTGCTGACCAACTGAGCTCAGTAGACTCTGTCTAATAACATATATGAAATTTTAATAACATCAAAGACAACACACAATTGGAAAATTGTATCCAACAAACATAACCCTTCAAATCAATAGTAGAACCCCTTTTCATGTCCCCTTTTCAAATAATTAAAAATAATAATCTTTGCTAAGGCAAGCAGGCCCAAAAAGGTGAAGTTTTGAAAAAAGTGGATAATATTTGGAACCTAATGGACTAATAAATAAAAATTATTATTAAAATATGTTTTATTAACCCCTCTTGGACATGAGTTAGGGTTATACCCTCTTTTAAGGGGTTTGGAGGCATTTTGGGCTCATTCCAGAACTTGATTTTTGCTCATTTCTTTGTTGTTCTTTAGAGGCTGCCAAACCTATGGAGAAGGAGACCCAAGAATGGGAGTTTGTAGGTTTCCAAGAAGGCTAAAGATTTGAGTTTGAATCCATTCCATGTGCATGCTCATGCAGAGTTTTCCTTTGTGTAAACAGTGCAAATTTGTAGGCTTTCGGGTGTGTTTTTTGTAAGAGTTTGGTGTTTTCGGTTGAGTATTTCATATCAGTTTGAGTTGCTTCTGTATTTTAGACTCTAAGATGTTAAAATATAGCTGAATATATGTATTTGGTCATGATTATACTTTTGTGATAGATTATTAGTGTTTTTGTGGTGTTTCTGGGCTATTCTATGTTGTTTTAAAGAGCCCGATGAGCATTGTTTTTATCCTCCGTTTGGGAGCTGTTGTGTAAATGTTATACAAATATGAAAATGTAATTTTTTAGGCTTTTATGATGCTGAAATTTCTATAAAAATTTCCACTTTCATATTTATTAATAATATGTGAAGCTGTGAAGTTTTTGGCACTATTTCGGGCATACCCAATTTGGGGTTTATTGAGAAATTGGTGGATCTTTGAAATATTGGTTGTTTGATTTTAAAGATCTGATTACAGTTTTGAAATATCATATAAAATTAGTAAAGGGACATTTTAGTGATATCAGAGCTATGATCTTGCTAGCCTGAGGGTTTGTAGAAGTTTGCATGTCAGTTTTGACAACTACCCAAATCTTGCATGTCATAATTTATGGTTGCATGTTGCTTCTAATCAGCTGCATGTCAAAATTTATGGTTGCATGCTACTTCTAGTAATTTTCATGTTAGTTCTTGGTGAATTTGGTGGTTTCATGTTGCTTCTAACTAGCTGCATGTCAAAATTTATGGTTGCATGCAACTAAGTGAAAGAGAAAAGGGATATTTGCAGCGAGAAAAGAATAAAGAAATTTTGATCAAACCTCTAGTTGAAAGTAAAAGTACAAAATCCAAAGAAGGAAAAAGTATGGCTGATCCAGATGAGATGGCAAAGAAATTCTTCCAAGACATCCAAGCAATCTAAAAAATTATATCAGTCATACGACCCCTTGCTTGCAAAGTGTTTGACAAAATGTCAAACAACTAAAGTATAAAGATTCTTGGTGTTTGAAGAAGTTATAACCTATTGGGGTTACACTCTACTTTATCCAAAATAGATAGGTATAGTATAGAGTCTGAGAGGACATGATCTCCAACAATTGATAACTAGAGTCAGAACAATAGAAAGGATGGTTATTTAGACATTCAAGATAAACTTATGAAAATAAGCCATGACATGTCTAAATAGTTGGTTGAGCACCACCGTATGATGAATGCCATGTTGTCCAACCTAGCTAAGGTGGATAAGTTGATTGGATTTCTATTTGGCAAATTTTCTCATAGAGCAGATGACACAATTACCAAGAACCTGCATGAGGAGTTTGAGAAACTAGCTTATAGCCAGGCAGAGGTCTCAGATTCTACTCTACCATAGGAGGTAGTGGGTTTAGATGATGATTATGAGGATGTTGTTGTGCATAATGGTGAGATACCTGGTAGAGATGAGCAAACATTGAGCATTCATGACTTTTCTGAGAAAGAGTACCAAGCACAGTTTAATGCTTCATCACATGAGGTTGAGGCAGGTAGTGCTTCACATGATTTGTCCAGCCAGCTGAAGGTGAACAAAGATAGTATTGTGACTTCATTATCTCATCATGACAGGATGTGGGATATGATAGAGGATCACATTCAAATGATTCAGTTACAGGGTAGACATAAGGGAGTTCAGGCAAAGTCTTCTTGTGTTGACTTCCAAGCGATTAGGGAAGGAATGGGAATGATTAAGTTGAGTTATTTACATCTTCTATCAGACTGTGACCATCTTCTTAGCCTTGTTGGAGACTATTCAGATGCCTTGAGGAGGAAGGAGGAGGAAGTTGATAGGCTTTCTTACAAGCTTGAGGATACTTGAGCTTCTTTGGTGAATACTCCATTGGCATTACAAGACTGGGAGAGACATGAGGATAAGCATGGCATGGAATTGAGTTTAGTTTCATCTTGCACTCCTGATACTCAGCTTTTTGTGAATGGTAGATCATATGTGGTCATTGATAATGTTGCGAGTTCATCTTGGATTCACATCTAGGATATAGGGACAATGTCAGACAGGTATGTGGAATTAGTTAGTATTGGTCATATTACTCAAGTGAGGAGTTTGCTTGAGTTACTAGCTGATTATAGTTTATAGATATGGACTCGAGATTGTTATATTGGCATTTGGGATTCAGTTGACTAGAAATCTTTAACACTTTTTGGTAGTAGTGATTGTTTGGGTGCTATCATGGATTTGATTAGCAGATTGCACAATGTTGTCTTTTCTTGTGCTAGGAGCTTATCTGATGTTGGTATTAGTCTTTATACATTGGTGTTGGGCTTTGTTCATATATCCAGTTGACCATTTTTGCTGGAATGTGTTGATGATCTTTCATATTTGGTAGTGTGTGTAGATGAGTCTCATGATCATATTGGCATTGATGACATCGAGGAGGATGCAGTGGGTAGTTTTGAAGACTTAGTTTCCTTGGTAGTTTCTTTTGGTACAGAGGAGTTGGATAGCAGTGCTACAGTTTTTGATACTTCGTATGTTGATATGAGCTTTGGAGTTGATTTGCATGATATGGATGGTAATACTTTAGAGACCAATAACCTTGAGGACACTCCTTTAGATAGTGTGTTAGAGGAGGTTTGTAGGATATAGTCTAGCTAGTGCCATCATGTGTCTAGTCAGTTGAGAGTTAGTGAGTGAGACATTGGTATTGCTTGCCAACATTTTGATGTTGTTCATCAATTGTTAGCAGTTTATGGATGGGGTTATCCTACTAGTGATGAGTAGGGAGGCAGTTATCTTTCCTTGATAGAGTTCCACTCTTTATGGCAGGCTATCTAGATTTTGAGATAGGATTATATGTAGTTGGTAGCTGATAGAGATTATCTTATGGAGTGGGGCAGTACAACATACGATGCATTGTTGGCCAAGGAAGATGA
The DNA here is from genome assembly GCA_028749045.1 of Cupressus sempervirens. Taxonomy (NCBI): domain Eukaryota; kingdom Viridiplantae; phylum Streptophyta; class Pinopsida; order Cupressales; family Cupressaceae; genus Cupressus; species Cupressus sempervirens. The sequence continues at coordinate 764,536,499 of CM053792.1, read as the reverse complement.
GGTGAGTGAGCTTACTCAGCAGCTTGAGGTGACTTCTGAGATTCTTGAGAGTACACAGTTGGCTTTCAAGGAGTCACAATTTCATTTGGCTAAGGTGACCATGGAGTTAGAGAAACTATAGTCTTTACCAGATTTTGTACAATCACAAGCTGTGGTGTCTAGTGATCTGAGGATGTCCATGGTCGAGATTGTCAAAGATAGTGGAGATGGGGATGCATCCATCCTTGATACTAACATTGGCATATCAAGTTTGTCCCCACTAGAGTCAGGTTTAGTTGAGTTGGGTGTTGTAGCAGATTGTTGTGGTATGCCTGACATGGTGGCGACCTCTAGTACTAATGGCACGAAGACTAGAGATGTTGTATCAAAGACCATGTGTGATGTTGGTGAGCTGATAGTTGGCATGGTTCTTGCTAGTAATACTACTCCCTTGGTGATGTCTTTAGAGGTAGTAGTTAGTTCTAACTTGGTTAGTGATCGATTCTAGTTAGTTACATTTGGATTGCAGTCTAAGCCACTGACTGAGATTGGCGCATTCTATCAACATTACATTGTGAGGTATGCTCATCAATTCACCTTTGATGACCATGTTGATGAGATGATGATACAGAGATGTACTTTGGTTCCTAGTGCTTATCATTAGTTATGGGATAGTTTGATGCCTCAGGATGAGAGTTGTGATGGGCACGACATGGTGATAGGTTCTGCAGTTGACAGCTTGATAATACATGACTTAGAGCAGGAGTTTTGGAGTGATGCTTTAGCAGGTGTTGTTATTGATTCTACTCCTTTGGCTATGACATCTCTTGACTTAGCTAGTGATCAGTCACAATGGGTTGTATCACTTGTTCATGGTGAGCTGTTGACTGAGGTTGGTTTTTTTTATCAACATTATATTGCAGGGTATGTACATCAATTAGCATTTGATCCTTGTGTTGAGGAGTTGATGGCAAGCAAATTTGGTTTGGGTTCCATTTCTTTCTATTTATCTTGTGATGGATTTTTACCATCAGGGGTGCATGGGAGTTATGGTTATGAGACAGTGGCCGGAGATCTACAAAGTTGTCTTGACTACAGGAGTTGTATAGTGTGTGGATTCTCCATACTTGGTACAGTTTCATTCGGGAGCATTCACCATTATTGTAGAGTTGGATTGTACATTCTGTATGGGCTAGTGGGATGCGTTGATGGTATTTACTATGTTGTTAGTTTAATTTGTCCACTTTACTTGGGTTTTGATGTTCTAAGATTTTGTGTCTCATGGGTTTCTGACTATGGAAGTTGTGATTTTGGAGTTTGGTTGAGCTATAATTGTCAGTTTGATTATGGATTCCTCTTGGTTATATTGCAAAGGATATTGCAAGAGCCTATGTTAATTGACAATAGTATAGTTCATGACTACATTTGGGATCTAGGTGGATTGATTGGTTTTGGAATATTTGGAAGGGGAGGACTTGTCATGTCCCCTTTTCAAATAATTAAAAATAATAATCTTTGCTAAAGCAGGCAGGCCCAAAAAGGTGAAGTTTCAAAAAAAGGGGATAATCTTTGGAAGCTAATGGAATAATAAATAAAAATTATTATTAAAATATGTTTTATTAACCCCTCTTTGACGTGAGTTAGGGTTATGCCCTCTTTTAAGGGGTTTGGAGGCATTTTGGGCTCATTCCAGAACTTGATTTTTACTCATTTCTTTGTTGTTCTTCAGAGGCTGCCAAACCTGTGGAGAAGGAGACCCAAGAATGGGAGTTATCAAGTTTCTAGGAAGGCTAAAGATGGGAGTTTGAAGCCATTCCATGTGCATGCTCATGTAGAGTTTTCCTTTGTGCTGAACAGTGCAGATTTGTGGGTTTTCGGGTGTGTTTTTTGTAAGAGTTTGGTGTTTTCGGTTGAGTATTTCATGTCAGTTTGGGTTGCTGCTATATTTCAGAATTTAAGATTTTAATATAGAGCTGAATATATTTATTTGGTAGTGATAGTTCTGTCATAGATTATTAGTATTTTTGTGGTGTTTCTGGGCTATTCTATGTTGTTTTTGGGAGCCCGATGAGCATTGTTTTTATCCTCCGTTTGGGAGTTGTTGTGTAAATGTTATACAGATATGGAAATGTCATTTTTTAGGTTATTATTCTGCTGAAATTTCTATAAAAATTTCCACTTTCAGATTTATTAATAATATGTGAAGCTATGAAATTTTTGGCACTATTTCGGGCATACCCGATTTGGGAAATTGGTGGATCTTTGAAATATTGGTTGTTTGATTTTAAAGATCTAATTAGAGGTTTGAAATATCATATAAAATCAGTAAAGGGAAATTTCAATATGAAATTTTTATAACATCAAAGACAACACACAATTGGACAATTGTATCCAACAAACATAACCCTACAAATCAATAGTAGAACCCTAAAAATGTAAACACTTACTAGATTATCCTCTCAAATATATGAGAATCCATTTGATAGCATTCCAATGCTCAATCCTAGGGTGACTCATATACCTACTAACAACTCCCACCACACGTGCAATATTTGGTCTAGTATATATCATAGCATACATTAAGCTTCCTATAGCTGAAGCATAAGCTACCTTGGACATTTTGTCCTCCTCCTCTTATGTCTTGGGACACATCTGCTTAGTCAATTTTAAATGACCAGGTAAAGGTTTATTGATAGCTTAAGCATTTCCCATAAAGAAAAATTACAACACCTTCTCAATATAATATGCTTGAGATAATGCCAATTTTCTATTTTTCCTATCTCCATAAATCTTCATACCAATTATTTGTTTTGCTTCCACCAAATCCTTTATAGCAAATGAATATGCTAACTATTGTTTTAACCCCTTAATGTGATCCATGTTAGACCCAATTACAAGCATATCATCAACATATAAACATAAAATAAAGTATCTATCATAATGTAGCCTCTTAAAATAAACACAATGATCTGAATGTAACCTACTATATCCATGCTCATGCATAAAACTATCAAATTTCGGATATCATTACCAAGGTGCTTGCTTCAAGCCGTATAAACTTTTCTTCAATCTACACACTAGATTCTCCTTACCTTTGACCTCAAATCCCTATGGCTATGCCATATATATCTCTTCATCCAAGTCACCATGAAGAAAGGTTATTTTAACATCAAGATGGTCCAAATGCAAATATTTAGTAGCCATAATACTTAAAATAGTACAAATAGAAGTCACTTTAACAACATGAGAAAATATCTCTTCAAAATCAATGCCCTTTTTCTATACAAATCCCTTTACCACCAACTTGGCTTTGAATCTTTTTCAGCCTCCATCCTCTTGTTTCAACCTATAAACCCATTTACTCTGTAAAGCCATTTTACCTGCAAGTAACTTGCATAAATCTCATGTCTTATTTTATAGCAAAAACTCCATTTCTTCTTTCATTGCAGACTCCTACTGAATCTTTGTATCCATATGCATGGCTTCACCATAAAAATCAAGTTCATCAGTTAATAAAATTGAGTACAAAGAGGGAAAACATATTTTTGGAAGTCTACTTATCCTTTTTGACTATCTAACTTTGATTAGGGTGTGTGGTATTTGTTGTTACGATTGTTGTAGATCATGACGAGTTACTGGAACATCATCTTTTGAAGTATCATTTGACATTACATAATCATCTTATTTCTACTCATGTTTCTACAAAAAATATGTGTACAACACTTTCTTATTGAATATGACATCCCTACTTCTTATAATTTTCAAAATCCCAAAGCCTATAACAAAATTCATCAATTCCATATCCAAAAAATAAACATTTCTTTGACTTAGCTTCCATATTGGTTTTATTTTTAGAATCTATTTGTGTGAATGCTTTACAACTAAAGATTTTGAGAAAATAATAACTCACCTTCTTACCAGTCAATGAAGGTAATCAACTAGGTCAATCACATTTATCAAACAAAGATGAAAAATTGATGCCCTATAAATAAATGGTTGATGATTTGAAGAAGTATTTTACACATGTCACTTTTTAGTAGATTCCTTGAGTAGATAGCAAGGTAGTTGATGTCACAACCACTCTAGCTTCCATGCTCCAGATGCTATTAAATGACTTTAGACATGATTTCCTAGTGGAAACATTACCCTTTTCTTCATATGACTCTCCTAAATCTTGGATGATCTATTCTATTATAGGACATGACTCATCCCATTACCATCACATATACTCCTACCTACATGGCTATATTGTTTTAGATAATCTAACTTGAAATGAAAAAATGTCACCTTATCAAAAATTCTTTACAATATGTCGTCACAACTAATGACTTGTTTAGAAGAGGTCTAGATGGTACACTCCTTAGGTAAACCCAAAGAGTCAAAACATGCATGAGCTAAGGTACATGAAGGCATTTGTGGATCCCACTCAACTAGCTTAACACTAGTTCAAAAACTTATTAGAGATAGTTACTATTGACTAGAAATAGAGAAATAGGAAAGTCCAATATGTCAAGTCTTGCAAGAAGTGCCAACTCCATGGAAATCTAGTCCACACTCTAGCTAGGGAGCTAATTCCATTTATCACACTTTGTCCATTCTAGCAATGGGCCTTTGATATGGTGGGTTAGATTAATCCTTCTTTTTTGAATGGATACAAGTTCATTATCACCACTATAGACTACTTTACACAGTGGGTAGAGGCAATACCTCTTACTAAAGGCACTAGAAAAATTGTAGCTATGTTCATTCTAATTTATATCATCTATATGTATGGTGTACCCTCCTCAATTATCATTAAAAATAGGGGGAAATTCAAAAAAAATGGATATGAAAGAGTTGTGTTCAAAGTTGAAAATCATACAACATTGATCTTTTGTCTAATATCCCTAGGGTAATGGATAAGAGAAATCATCCAATAAGGTGATAATTAAAATCCTACATCACACAATCAACAAATCTAGAAGGGTCTAGTACCATCAAATCAAATTAAGTCTATGGGCTTATAAAACAAGTATTAGAACATCTATAGGGAAAACACCCTTTTCTTTAGTATATGGAGTGGAGGTTGTGCTTCTAATTGGGGTTAAGATTCCTACTTTGTGAGTCTATTTAAGAAGATTCATTACTGTTGATGACTATCAAATATCTAGGTCACAAGAGCTAGAATGAATGTCGGTATGTGGCATTCGATCATCTAAGAACTTATCAAAAGAGGATGTCCAAGAGATACAATAAGAAAGTTAAACCACAAGAATTCCAAGTAAGTGATCTCATCATGGAAGAGAACCCCAAGAGTTAGCAACATCAAGTATATAAGGGAAAGTTTGAGCCAAACTGGCATGGTCCTTATATTTTCATTGTTATTTTTGGATTAGGTTCTATCAACTCTCAACCATTGAAGGCGAATTGCTCAAGGATCTGATCAAAACCCTTCACCTGAAAAGGTTCTAAATATGTTATTCATTAAAGCTCTTTGTACATATCTAAATATTCTAAAAAAATCTATTATCCTCATGAAAATTGAGAAATAGGCACCTTGATAATACCAAAAAAATGAAAAAAGGGAAAAGAACAAAAAAAATAAGAAAGAGAAAGGAACAAAAAATGGAAAAATTAGAAAAAGTGCCATTGATGAACCCTAGAAAATAAGCATCATGGTAGAAACAAAATTAATCTATGCCATGAAGGTGAAAACCTAGTAAATAGGTGCCTCTTGTTCACAATCCTCCATCTAGAAACACACCTTTTGGATAATATACAGTCATTTTCCTTCTTTTAGTTATTTTCTATCTATAATTTCATGTTTTAGTTTGTTTCTTTTACTTGTACATAGCTCTCAATCATCTTTGAGACCCTACTCATACCTACAAGGATTGAAATTGGTCATAGTCTAGGGGAAACCTACTTGGTCTAGGGGGAAATGCCCTATAACCTTGAGAGTCTCTCATGCATCAGTCACCAATTGTCCTAACTGAGTCTACATATTTTCATCTATCTATTGAAGATATTTCTCATTAACATTATGAAATTCCTCACTTGAAATCAATCCTCTAACACTAAAACTAAAAAGTTGAAAACTAAAATTGGTTTTTGCTATGCTAACCTTTTCTTTTTTTATGTTATTCTTTTTCTTTGTCATTCCCCTTTGAGAAAATCTAAGATGTCTATCTCAAATAAAGGAGCAAGGATATGGAGCATGACATTTTCTTTATTTTCTATTTGTTGGTTTAGTTCCAATGACATGATGATGCAAGAGCATCTAGAGGTATAAGGGCAATCCTGTGTCATCCAAAAAAAAAAAAGTACTTAGACTTAGTTTCTGTTTCATGTGTTTTTATTTCTGGATATCCATTTGGGTCAAATAAAGGTTCCAACTCTCAGAGTTCCACTATTAGTGTTCTGGGTTAGAGTTTTTGAACACCTTGGGATACGTGTAAATGTCAAAAAAATAGGAGTATGTAATTAAGCCATCATTTTGGTGAACTAGAACATTTAAATTGGTAGGATGATTTTAATTGTAATTTAGAGCATTCCAAAAAAAGAATCAAGTCAAAAGGCCCCACAGTTTGAAAGTTATCATAGTTTTTTAGTTTCTAGAGACCACCTAAGAATGCTTCAAAGTCAGGTTAGGGGCATTAAATGACCTTGAATAGGGCCAAAAAATGGGGGATATGCAGATAAATCTATAGAATTCTTTGAGCGCTTTTCAAAAATGTAAGCGGTTCGTCAATTGGAGCTACGGTTCAAAAGATATGCCTCCCAAAAGTTCGGTTACCATTTTTGGATTCTTCTAATTTTGTGCCAACTTCTAATGTGACTTCTAGAGCCTTCTATTTGGTCGGTGGATGCCAACTAGCACTTTCTAGAATGTATTCCTAATCCTTAACCCTCCGGGGTCTATTTAAGAACATTTTTGGCATTGTAAAAGGCTGTTAGGAGTGGAGTTTGAGAGAAGGTACTGGGAGAAGAATTTATCTCCAGATTTATGCTATTGTAAGCCCATAGGGCATGTTTTGGAGTCTATTTCTCTGCACTAAGTGTACTAGCATATTTTTACAGTTAATAAAATTTTCCCTTTTCCTGTTGTGTCCATTCTATGCTTGGGTTGTGTCCCCATCACATGATATATAAAAGGGGTATCCACTATAAGAGCCTCTATCTCATGTTGGATTACCATGTGTACCTTGACTCATTTTATGTAGAAACTTTAGTGAGGTTGGTTCTTCACCTTGTCTATTTGAGTGAATTTTGTATGCTATAGTAAATAGTGATACTCATCCTATGAAGTGAATGTACAGGTCACTACAAGTATGCTTAACACACTTTTGTCTTAGGTTAAAAATGTAAGGGTCATTGTGGACATAATAATTACTAATTAATTAGCATGAGAAGGATATCTCATGTGTCTAGTGTGCTTTTATGCAAGAAACATTTTGGTCATCCTAGAATTTATGCTCTGATGCTTATGTTCACTTGCTAAATCAACAAGAAATATTATTCTAGTTATTCTAGATTCTTGTGCCTTAATGCTTACATCTCATTCTAACAAAAATAAGACTAATTTCATATTCATATCCTCATGATAGTAGTATTAGTGAGGGTTGTATGATATTAAATGGCCTTAAAAAATGCTCTCTAATAAAAATTATATCTTATGCATTTAATAATCAAGTCTTAGGGATTTCATCCAACATAGGATGGCATTTTATCTTAGACTTGCATTATGGCATAATTTTGGTGACTCATTTGATTACATTTTCCAAGTTGAAAGACAAAATACTTCCCATATGCATCACATTTAGACCTTGATTGCACAAGTGTTTGATCTTTAAGAACTTAATTTAGCACCTGTCATAAACAATAAGAGTGAAATTTGCATGAGATATTAGTATGCATTCATCTTGCATTATCATACATTCATTTACATGTGCATAAAATAATCAAATCATCTACATCTATCTCTCATTACATATACATACATCTAAAAAGTCACACATATCACTATGCATTTATCTCATAAGTTAACACGTGTTGTATATAATCTAAACTATCCATCTATACATTCATAACATCTACATAACCAACATCCATCTAGGATACATCTCATCTATAAACAACATAAGAACATGACACATGCAAAGATATGAAAAATACCAAGATCTCATTTATATCTCAAGTGTGAATATGGGGGGTGATACAAAAATGTGTACTACTTGAGCACTATTAGTGGCAATGTCTCAGACTTATATAGAAGGTGGTTCCAATAGATATGACACAACACAATCTACAATCAAAGTCTAATAGAAGAGAGTGATCTAACTACATCCTTCCCCATCATCACTAAGAGGAGGAGGAGGAGCATCTTCTCTTAGAGGAGGGGATGTACCCTCAGAACCATAGACATGTTAGCATGAATGCTAATGATAATATATTAGGGGAGTTTTCTATGCATTGGAAAGTATTGATATGTTGCATTCATGAATGTATTTTTCAATCATGTCAACATAGTAGTAATTTTGTTAAGTCTAAAAGAACTACAATTAGTAATCTTAAGATGTGCAGAAGCTAAGTAAGTTTTAGATCATGCACAATAGAGGACATATTCCTAAGGTTATCTTGATGATGTGGTTTAAAGGACTAAATCTGATTTGATGTTGTATGGAAGTTACACTTGTTTTACTAGAAGTTGTGTAGAAATAAAACATTGGAAAATAGAATTATGATGATCTATCACTATCTTTCATCTAAGATGTAATAAAGAGATCCACAATTACATAGTGATAGAGGATAGTCAGGTGATGATGCTAGCTTGTGCACAAGACATGGTTTCACATGTGTAAAGTTTTGTATAGATTATGAGATGACATTGTTACAATTGTAAATTAATTAATTATCTTATTTTAATTAATTGGGAAAGCCTTAAGGAAAACTCAAGGAACTATTATGAAGATATGGTATAAAGGAAAGTTTCTTTCTTTATTTTTAAGTAGTCTTGATTAAGAGGATAAAGTGGAATGTGAAGTATTAGTATGTAGTGCAAAGAGGAGAAGAATGCATGTAAGTGATCCAAGGGATCATTGGATGTGCAATATGAGATTTGGTTACAAGATCTAAGGGAGAAAAAATCTGGTTGATAGGAAAAAGACAGAGGAAGAAGTGCATTTTAGTTCTATTATTTTGCAAGGAATAATACAAAGAGCATTTGGATAGTGGGTTCTTTGATCTTAACCTTGAAGCTATTTAGGTAGTGGGTCCAACTATATTCAACAACTCCTAAGAGGGTTGGCACAACTCGTAACAGGGTCTATCCTCCAACAAGGAATATTTAAATTAGTATATCATCTTCTGGGTACCATCCCCATTAGGGTTTTCTCTCTAATCAAGGGTTTCCCTAGTTAACATATCCAGTGTTAATTGTGCATAAGGATCTTGTTGTGGTTTTATTTTATATCACTCACATGGCTAAGTTTATTTAATGTTAATGTTTGTGATAATAGTTTCATAACTAATTCACCCCCCCTCTTAGTTATATTAGTGGACTATATATTCTAACAATTGGTATTAGAGCATTAAGTCCTTGAAGATAAAGCTTAATAGCTTTGGGAGATCAATGGAGGACATGTTCATCAAAGATAGTCCAAGATTTGATGGGGTCAACTATGATAGTTGGAAGGAAAGGATGAAGATTCATTTGTTTTGCATGGGTCTGGGTTATTGGATCTTGACAAAGAGTGAGAAGACAATAGTGGAAGAAGGAAAGCTCGAAGAATGTAGTGAAGTAGAGAGAAATCTATTCATGCGTAACATGAGAGCCATAGAAGCCCTAATATTAGCTCTTCTTGAGAATGAATACAATCAAGTAAAGACATATCAAACTTCTCATAAAATTTAGAATGCATTAGAAGTTTCTTTTGAAGGTGATGATCATCTAAAAAGAATGAAATTGCTAAATTGGACTTGTGCATTTCAAGATGCTAAGATGATGAAATATGAATCCATAAGAAATTATATTGGTAGAATATTAGGAATTTTTGTAGGTATTCAATCTCCTAGTGGAACTAAACAATATGGTGAGGTTAAATGGAAGATCTTGAAAAGTTTATCACCACCATTCAAGCAAATAGCTCAGATGATTTAGGTAGTAATGCCCTACACCATAGATTTCAAAAAGGAAACATTGCTAGGAAGATTAGAATCTATAGAACTAGAAATGAGATGATCTAGAGAATTAGCTAGAGTTGAGACAACTTTTAGTGCTATGAATATTTGCCCTAATCTATTAAGAAATGCTAGCACAAGAGGAGATTTCATTAGCAATAGCAGATCTAAAGAATATAAGAAGATTGAAGAAGGAATAGCCCTTCTAGTAAGAAGAGAGAAAGATGGTAAGAAAATATTTAAGTATTGGACTTGTGATGAATATGGTCATTTTGCTTCCAAATGTCCTAAAACAGAGAAAAAGTTTAGAGGAAAATTTAAGCCTAAAAGAGATAAAGATAGAAATTGTTTATATGCTAATGAGGATGAAGAATCTGATGAAAAATATCAAAGTGAAAGTGAAACTAGTACCAAGTTAGACACCCATGAAGAATACCTAATTGGCTTTATTATCCCCTCATCCCTAAGCTTCATAAGTTCTTCTTGCATCTTAGGGGCTAAAGTGGGATTCATAGGTCTCTATTTTTGTCTAAAAGGTTTAACATTTTCCTTGAGGGGTATTGCATGCTAGAAAAAATCTTTTCTATAAGCTTTAAGGTCATCATATGACCATACAAAAACATGTCTAAATATTCTTAACAGATTTATCAAAGGTTTCCTAATTTCAAGGGATAAGGTTTTTCTAATTTATACCTTTTTGGGAACTTCACCAATGCCTAGATTGACTTCTTCTAGCTCCTATGGCTTCTGATCTCTAACCTCTGACTGCACTCTATCTTCATTAGTAAAGACATTTTCCAAGACAACTAGTCCCTTAAGTACCTTATTGGTTTTTAACTGCAAGATATCTTGACCAAAGATTTTTGCCTTTCCATCTATTGTTTCTATCCAAGCATGAAAATCCATTTCCTAGCCATGAATCTTGTCTTCATCCAAAAGGAAATTCAAGATGTCCTTATCATCTTCAAAAACTTTCCAAATTTCTATATTGCTAAGAATAGATGGCCTATTTTTTACATCAATTGTGGACACAGCAAAAAATGACATATCATCTGCTTGATTGCCACATTATATAGCAAATTAGCCACCTTATTATTACTCCTATCCATCCAAGAAATTCCAAAAGCATCAAATGATTCTATCTAATCCCAAACAACATTCCTATACTATTTCAATCTATTATTCTTGGAGGCATATGTTTCTTTAATTTTAGATACCACTAATTCAAAATCCCCAATAATATGCAACTACTCTATTCCATGACTAGCTACAACTTTTAATCCTAGCAATAATGCTTCATATTCTACAACATTAATAATACATGTGAAGTTCAAGGTAAATGAGTATCTAAAAGTGTTTTTCTCTAGGGATATAAATACTATCCTGGCTCCTAAGCCTTCCTTAGAACATGCCCCATCAAAATACATGGTCCATATCTTCTCTAAATCCCAACATTTAGTCACCTCTCGAGTAATCATGGGGGGTGGTTTTCCAATTTCTTGGATGATAAGTTCAACCCTAAATGCATTGACCTAAGTATCTAGAAAACAAGTAGATCTTTGTCAATAATATCTTTAAAAATATGAGTAACCTTTGGCTCCCTATCAACCTTGATCATCTTTTCCCCTATATGGAAAGTAGCATATGATAAGTCACACTGTAAGCTGCCTTCCATCACAACACTCCACTTCCTAGAGAAAAAAATTCCATAATGTGGAGGAATTTCAACTAAAAGGACAATCATAAATAGCTCTACATTAGGGTAAGCAACAAGTTTGAAAGGTTAGGCATTGATAGTGCCTATGATAGGTACTTCTCTAACATCCATTTCCCTACATCTACCCTATTTGGTATCAACCTTTAAAACAAGGGCCTCCATAACTTTAAAAGGCATAATATTGTTAGATGCACTAGAGTCAATCATACAGTTCCTAAGGGTTCTACCATTTATAACTAGACTGAGGAAAAAAGGATCAATATCTTGTAGATAGGCTACAGATGAATTATCCAAATACACATGTGGTATTTGGGATATGATTCCCTTGTTCTCCTTGTCTTTTACTATATTTGATGTGTCAAATGATAATACTATTGGTTATTATGTGCCAACATTATTATTTCCTATCTCATCCACCCAAGATAAAGCCTTATTTTGGTGTTCCTCTATCCTAAACATTCTTGATAAAGGGACCTTGACAATTATTTTTGATAACATTGAAATTATGTCAATAGGATGATAATTGGTAGGCTTAATAGAAATACCCATGGCTGTAGGTGTTTGAACAATATGAACCTCCTTTGGCTCGAAGATATTAGAATCTGATTTATTTTCTTGTACACCTACCTTGACAACTTCAACTACTTGAAATTGCACCTTTTTTTATTTCCCACTTCTTGCTTTTGTTATCCTTAAGCTTGGAAATCTTAGGTATATCCTTCTTGTTTTCATTTTTCATCTTTCTAGTAGTGTCATTGATAAATATATTAGCTAGCCTAGCTAGAGCATTGTTAATAGTTTGATTTCTAAGATTGTAAGTACTTTGGATTTGAGCCACCATTTTTGTATTAATTTTATCAATTTCTTCATTGGAGGTCTTTCTCAACTTTATATGATCTATCTCTAAAAAAGTGTTGCATACTTTGCTTTCATCCTAGTCTTCATTATCAGAAAACACCTACTGATGATGCATCTGATATACATTTCTCTAGTCTACAACATCAATCTTGGATTCCTCTATGTCATATTTCTCTATGTTATCAAAAAGGTTTACCATATTGTATGTTACATCCTCATGATTTTCTTCCTCCTCCTCCTACTCTCCATTTTATTCATGCTAATTTTTTGCAAATGATTGAGCAACTGCACAATAGTCAAAAAAGGGAGGGGTGTTGGTGTTTTAAAACTACTAAGGAACAAAATGCTCAACACCAAAATGATATCACTCACACAATATAAGGACTAGCCAATTCCTATTAACAATTATGTGTGTAAACCACTTGGACCCAACTTCAACAAAACCAAGGGTGGTTTTCTACTCTTTAGGCTCTACAAAACCAACATGTGTATACCTAGGGATGATTCAAGACCAAGAAACACTATATGAGAATTATTTTAATTTCATTCTAATTCTCATCTCAAATCTTCAAATACATGCATAATTCTTGACAATTTGATAAACACATCCCATATAATAGATTTGGCCAAAATTCTTCTATAGATTTTCACGTGTTCTCAGCAGTAGTGGCAAATTGAAGCTAAAAAATTCCATGCAAACAAGTACTCACCAACTTTGAAGATCTTTAGGAAATAAAAGTAACATTGATTATAATTCTACATTTGAAAACCATTTATGACATATTTCTTTTCCAGCTGAATCAATTTAACCAGTGCCTAATCCATTTGGGTTCAAAGTCTATTAAAAATCCATTGATCTAATTTTTTTCCTTACAACAATTATTATCAGCAATTCTTATCAAAATTCATCATTCAAAAATCCTTCCTACTACTGTAGAAACCTTATCAAATTCATCAAAGCTTTTACTTAATCCATTGAACTAATAGCAGTGGTGAACAAATATACAACCTAACTGGATTGCATTCAATTGTATAAGCCTTTACTCATACAATATCAAGATAACCAAGTAACTAAAAGGAGACAAAATTTAGAAAGAACTAATATGGGGATAGCTCATAATTTTTATTCATTTTCTTTGAAAATTGTATACATTCCCAGTAAACTCAGAATGACCTTAGGAAAACACAGAGATCATTCTATATTCATCTATTCTCAGGAACTAACAAGGAAAATACATCATAAAATTGCTCAAACATTAGACCAAAAAAAAACTAAGTATATCACCTAGAGCACTAGAAATCAGACCCTTCTCTAGCCCAGAATCTCACTTATATAGTGTGAGATGCAACAAGCTTTAGGCTAAGAGAAAATGACAAGTGTCCTTCACAAGAGATATTTACATACACCTATCTCAAAATGACAAGATGTGAATAACAGAAAGATTGGTACACTAAAAATCCTTTTGTGGGTCCATTTTTGTTATTCCCTTTGGGAAGACAAAAACACTATGATTGGATTCCTTTAGTGTTCTGGCTCCTTAGGATAGGTGGCTCTCAAATGTGATAGTGATGAGTCATCTCTTGCTACTTGAGGATCATCTTTGTCTTTATCATCAATGGCAGAGGTGGCTTCTACTTTTGTGCCCTCTTCTTTATCATCATCCTCCACCTCATCATCTCCTTTCATATATTCTATAGACATGAATTTATCTTTCCACTCATTAGAAGCAATATCATCTGGCCAGTGAAAATTTAGAACCTCCCTTTCTACAGTTATTAGAGAATTTCTAATTGCTTCTATACCAACCAATTCTTTTTTGATGGAGTTGTAGAATATTTTCACTTTAACCAACTCCTCATTTTTCATTGCCCATAACAAATGGCTCGTTTCATTTATAAGTGTATTTATTCTTTCACAAAAGACTTCATCTACCTCCCTCTTCCATTCTTCCTTTTCCTTCACTTTATCAATGGTCTTTAAAGCACAAGGAAATAAATCAAACTTCTCTGCAATATATTAGGAAAAACAAATAATTAATCTTTTTTGAAAAGAATCTTGTTTGTCATCAAAACCTTGCAATTTATTAAGCAAATCAAAGATCTTTTCTATTTGATGACATGGTAGTTGAATGATAGATATACACATAATAGTGATATCTTTATTTCTTTCTATCCATTTTTGCATGAGAGGTTTGAATGTAGCTTCATTTTTCTTCAATTCATCCCTGATGGTTGCAATCCTTGATAACAAATCAAAAAATGATAGCCACTCAATCTTATCTACTAAATATATTACCCCCTGCTTTATTTTCTCCTCAAACTGATTATTTAGTTCTACATGCAGTACATATAATTTATTCTTTTCTTCCTCAAATTCCTTTGTAGTGTAGAATGATGGCCTTTCAGGGGTATCTAGTACCTCAACAATTGGAGTGGACTTGAAAGGTTCAATAGGTGGCTTGTGAGGGTATACAATTCTGGGTCTACTAGATTCTTCTACTTTTCTTTTCCCTAGTACCTTCTCCATTTGAGATACTTTGCTTTCCAATGATTGTATCTGCATACCCCTTTCCTCATATGATTTCAAAACTTCTTCAAACCTAGCGTTGAGTTGGAAAAATATATCTTCTTCTTGGCTAGATACAACACAACCAAATTTTAACATTTCTAAGGCCATTCCTATTATCTGTTTACTGCCTACCTCACCAGCCCTAAAAACTATCAATGTATTAGTATGCTATGCAGTAGATATTTCCTCTTGTCTCTCTTTTTTCAATTGACCAAATAATAAGGGCTTGGTGGTCATCAATAAACTTGACTCCCCTATGAGCCTGTACTATCTCTTCCTCAGTCTTAATCTAGACATCCTTTTGTTTCCTTACTGAATCAAAAACTATAGCATTCACTATATCCCATTTAGGCAAAATAAGGACTCCTAACTGTCTAATTACTTGCCTTTTGGCCTCAAGGGTAAATTGAGAAAAATCATTCAAAAATTTAGACTTTACCTCCTCCTTAATAGTAGAATCTGATTTATTAGGTTATTTTGCCTTTATCTTTTCACAAGTCTTCTCAAAATTTTCTATATTTAGCCCCCACAAAAATTGTACAAATTCCCTAGACTTCACAAAATTCTCATCATTAATAAACCTATCAAAGGCTTGGGAAACTATAGGGTCAATTTCCTTACCTTGGTAATCAGCAACAGTTAAATCCAAGGTGTAGGAGGTTCTTGTGGCTCGCTAATCTCCAAATCTATGTATGTAACAATTACATCTCCCTCTCCACCAATTTGTCTAAGCTGCTTTCTTAGAGATGTTTCATCATCAATTTTGATTGGAGATTGGCTTGGGGAATATTGTTCCATTTGAGAAGAAGACCCTTGCTCTAACTTTTTTCTTTTTGGAGCACTAGCTGTAGGTGGGCTTTCTAGCCTTGGTCTCTACTAAGGAGGAACTTGTTGTACATTCTAGATCATTACATATCTTGCCCTTTTCTACAAAGTGTACTAACTTGAAGATACCATGTTTCTATTGTTCATTCTCCTCTGCACCTTTGTAACCTTGTCTAGATAAGCTTTGATTTATGCGTCCTTCTTCTCATTCATGGCTTGTATTATCACAGTAAAACTATTCATCAATTCCTACATCTTGGCTCACCAATATTTCTTTTCTTTAAATGTATCATAATGGAGGTCAAAAGCATTAATGAGTTCTAGGGTTTTGCAAAATACTATCCATTTATCCTTTCTCAATTCTTGCTCTTGCAAAGTAAAAACATTTCTAATGACATCCTCTGGATAGTAAACTTGTTGCACCATGCAAGAAGATTTTATTCTCTCTCTTAAGAGGTCATAGAATCCTTTAGGATCAATAAACTTGGCATGAGATTCTGTCATGATATATCTACCTAAGATCAAATTCAAATGCTTCAACCCTTTCCTTACAAAAATAAAATCATGTGCCACAATAACAATTAGAAAAAATGTGCCTTTCTTAGGGAACTCCCTCTCATCTATAGTGCCTATTTGCCATAATAGCTCAACTATTCCTATCTTTAGAGACACATGAAATGGCAACACATGAGGCTTTCCCAAGAAGCCATATACTCTTATTATTGTTGAAACATTATAGGGAGTTATATCCCCCTAATTATGACTAACCAGTAGCCCTTTTGCATGGTCCCTGGGTCTGACCAATTTTAATAGTTCTTGTGGAATTCTAGGGTTGTCTCCTCTCAAAAGAAATCTAAGCTTTGATGCAAAATATCTATCAAACCTCACATAACTGGCATCTATGGCTTCTAAAGTCATATCCACACTCCACAACTATACTGGATTCCTCTCTCCATTTCTAGTTGTTTCTAGCTCCATACCTTTAGAGAAGAAGGCAATTCCCTTATACAAACATACATACATGATCAATGAATACCAAGAGAAAGGTTTATCCACCTTTCCCCTTGCTATTCCCACCAAACCATTGTGAATCTCCTTTGTAAGGAAGGCAACAAAATCTAGAGTAGTGCTCATCCCAAATTGAAGAGTTTGAGTCATTATGAGGACAATTGAGCCTGGGATCTACTCAGCTTCATCCATTACAAAAATTTTACAAAGAGAAAAATATAATGCCTGAGTCCTAGGGTTAAAATTTCTTTTTAGTAATGGCTCAGGTGTGCTAGCAGAAATCACATACAAGGTTCCAACTTTAGCAGCATGCTCCTGCAATGGCCATGTCCTCAAGTATATTCTTTGTGCATCATATCTTTCTTGCAAATCATCCATATCAATGATTTCATGTACAATGTGGTTAGGGTTAAGATTAAAAACTTCACTAAGTAGCTTAGGGAAAACCCTAAAAAGATTCACCCTAGAATGATTCTTCACCCAACCCATAATAGGATCATATTTCTTAGCTAGGTCAGTCAATAGATCACTATCAAAGAAAACTATAGGGACTATTAATTTTCTAATATCGAATTCCAAGACATTGCTCATGGGGGTATCTAAATCCCTTTCTAAAAACCATTTTTTGAACAATTGCAAACCTCCCATAGATACTTGGGTGTCTCTTACCCAGTTTTCTCTATCATAGAAACCCTCATCAACAACTGCCCTAGGGTTCTTAGGAATGAGTTCCCTTCCTTTAATTATTTCATTTACTAACAAGGGAAATTGTTCTAGGAAATCATCATGCAAAGACCTCTTTAAGTAATCATTTTTCCCAAAACAATCCTTTCATGGAGGCATCTTATAAAAATTTTAAACTCTTACAATAGAAAATTCTAGATTTCTTGTAGTTACAAGTTACTTGCTAAATTTTCCCTTCTTTCTCTATAATTGTTTATGCAATTTCACTGAAACCACTGTGAAATTCCATGCCCTAGCTCTAGAAATCCTTTTGCTCTGAGAAGATCTACAACTTCATGATTTAGTAATGGAAACTTTTTATGTTATACCCTGCATTAATGTCACACGAAGGAACTCTAAATCATATTTACTCTCAATAACTATTACTTCCAAATTGTAACCAAATTTGAATCCTATCCATAGATTTTCATGAGATCGAACAACTTTGATCTAAAAAGAAGCAAGCTTTATGGCTTTAAAAACAAGGCTATGTGTCGCACTACCACTTGCCTGCATTTCTTAAATTTCTTTCAGCTTAGAATTGTGGGGAAGCATCGCTTATTGATCAAGACAAGATCAATAATTAGATAAATTCATATTTGAACAAAGTCCAGTCAGCTATACTGACCAATAGGAAGCCTTTATATGAGTTTGCACCTTCTGACAACTTCCATGCTAGTGGGTCCCATATGTTCTTTTGAGTGAGTAGGTGCTTGACGTCATTATTTCTACATGTCAAGCTAGAGCATTCTCACTTTCCTTATTGATTGAGCATTTCCTTATTGTGGGATTGTGCCAGCCATTGATTTTTGAAAGATCAACAGTGACAGTGATTATACCCTATAGCTTTTGAGTTAAGAATTTAGACATCATCATGGATTCGTGTCTACATGGTGCATACCCACTTTACTTAAACTTCATTCAAGTTCTAAATGTAGGAAAGCACCCCTTGTTGATCAAGACAAGATCAACGGTGTTGAACAATTCTGCATTTTATGCTCGCATCATCCACTTGGGCCAATGAAATGACTAATTTCAGTTCATGTGCTTTGACTCACTTGACTGACTATTGCATTAATTTTTGAAACTTTCTATGCCCACATCATAAGTATTTCCACCTGGGCATATGTGTCATATAGCATGGCATGTCTTAGCTTTTTCCCTTAATCCTTGGCCCCACTGTGACACATGGCACAAAGGTGCATTCTCGCGTTCCTTAAAATTCAAGTAGTTCCTTATTACAAGAAAGCACATTTTTTTGACCTTGTTTAGATCTATGGTGATTAAAAATCTTGCATGACTGTAATACCTAAATAGCTCATCAGACCAATGAGATGCTTTCTCTATACTCTAGCTCATCTGACAAGTACTGCATAAGACAAGTTGTTATTACCTTCTGAGAAAGGTGGGCCCATGATGTCACACTATGCCATGTGTTGCATTGGTACTTCCCCACAATATATAACATTCATGCACTTTATTATTGTGGGCATGTGCTAGCTCTTGATTCTTTGCAAGATCAATGATCAAAAACTCTAAATGACAAAATACCTTCATTAAAGAATGAGCCAATGATATTGCAAGAATTTCAAAATGTGTGCGAGAACATTGACAACTCTGTAAGAAAGTCTGACTAGCTCTAACAACCACAAACCTTTTACATCGCACTAAGGCTAGAATGTTAGGAAGGGCTATGTGTCATCATAGCACATGCCCACATTTTTTAAAAGCCTTGCATCTTCTTATTGTGGGAATGCGATGGCCATTGATCTGATCAAGATCAACAGTCACACAAAATCTATGTTACATAGGACCTTTTCAAATAAAATAATGCCATTAAGGAAAACTTTATAAGGTTTATCAAAATATTAAAAGTTCATTCTTACATAAATAAACCTTTAGGATAAAAATGTCCCTCCAAAATTTATTTGAAATAATACTTTCGAAAGTTTTCACAAGCTAGGGCCAAATAAGGCAAGGCACAAGGTTATTTGATGAAATTTTTTGCCTAGGGTTTTTTGACCAAATTTCAAATTACTTGGAGTCCACATTTAGGGTTTTTCACTACTAAATACAACAAAACAAGGGTGGTAAAAAACTATCCCAACAAGGGGATTTCCATATAAAACACCATGGAATATCATCAGACATGTTCACATTATTCCTCTATAGAGGATATGGTATTCCCTTTTCTTTTCTTTCTTGAGTGGGATTGGGAATTGGGTTACCATCCTTCCATTGGTCGGTATAAGTATAGTTTTGCATCCTAGATTGCCTATTAAAATTATTGTTGAAAGGGGCCATCTCAATAGTATTTGGCTTGTTTGCTTGGTAAGTTGGTGGATTCATTTTCTTTAGTAAGCTTAGCACTTGCCCCATTGTATCTTCCTTAGGCTTCTTACTTGCAATAGGCTTTTCACCTTCTTTCTTATTGATAGGATTAAACAATTTAGGGTCATCCCTTCTTCCCACCTTATCAGAGGCCTTCCTATTACTTTCTATGTTTATTACTATCTTACAAGCCTCCTTTAATGTTTTAGGATCCTTGTCCCTAATATTATAGGCCATCTTATAGTCAAAATCATTGAAATAGGTTGTGAGACACACGTCCTCATCTAGCCTCATTACTTGGAAAATTTTATACATTCCCTTCTAGAATGCGACATTAAAATGAATAGTGGACTCATTTACACCCTTCTTTATGTTGATGAATTCATTTAACACAAATCTAGCATTGGTGTTATCACCATATTTCTCTTTGAAGGGGTTTTTAAAGTCACTCCAAGAGGCTATTCTATCATTTGGTAATCTTCTAAACCAATCTCTAGCATCCTTTGTTAGTGAATGAAAAAAAGCTTCATCACCACATCTTCATGTCCCACCTCATAATTATTGAGCATGTCAATGAACTTCCTAAGGTATTCCTCACTAGTGATGACATTATTTCTTGAGAATTTTATGACGCTATCTCTAAGGTCATTGGAGATGGGATGTGGGAAACTAGGGATGCCTAAGAAAGATATTTGTTTGTAATTTTCCATATAGATTGGTTTCCTTTGGAAAGCTACAATATTTGAGGTACTTGCTCCCACAAATTGGTTTTGGATAGTAGTTTGAGTCTACTAGCTTTGTTGAGTAACAAAGACCTAGCTAGTAGTAGAAGAATTTGAGGGAGGGGCTGATTGTGAAGAGATTTGGCCTATTATCAAAGGTCCATTAATAGGGGTAAAAGGGGTAACTTGTGAGGATTGGCCTAGCTAAAAAGCTAGTGTAGAGTTATATTTAATGAATTAGATCTTTCTCCTAGTCTTAGCTACCGAAGCTTCATTCTCTACTTTCTCAAGTTCCTTTGCCAAATCTTCCTTTTCTTTTTTGGCCTTGTCCAAGTCTAAATCAAACTTTTATATGACAAGGCTAGTGGTCTTATTAGGAAGAACCTAGGTCTCATTAATTTGTACTCCCCCATTCTCTTGTTTTCCTTTGTCAAGGTCTTTTACTATCAAATCTACAATTTTATGTTCAATGGGTTTATAAGGTTGAAAATGTGAAATAATAGGCCACTTATTCTCTTTTGGAAGGTGCTCCTACTCTTGGGCTTTAGATTTTAAGACTTCCATATCTCCAAAAATATTAGAATGTGGCTTAGAATATTTTTTCTATAATATCTTATTTTGCTCTTGTAGGGAAGCCATTCTCCTAAGTGGATTATCTCTCTTAATGAGAGTATTCAAAGTGATTTTTTCTTTCTCCTTTTCCAAACAAATACATTTGGATTCCTTTTCTACAATCCTCCTCCTAAGAAGGACTAGTTCTAGAAATAAATTCTCATGGTCTACAATAGTGGCCTCAAAATCTACTGGGTCATTTAGGTCTATGAGGTTAGCCACATATGGTCCTTGTCTAGGACTGAAATTTGCACCCATATTATACCTAAATACCCAAGTGTGGTTCTTTTCATTCACAAAATTTTTTCTACAAGGCACATCCCCCACATGAGACACCCTTTTATCCTAATAAGCTATCTCCTCTTGAAAAGGGGTGGTGAAATCCTCTCTTAGTAGCATAGCATCTTCTAATTTAGAACTTTTGAAGGATGATTCCTATTCTACCATAGGGTGGTAATGTGATTGGGTAGACACACTTCCCCTAGGGATCCACATAGGATTAGATTCATCTTTCTTTTTGTTTTGGTTTTTTCTACAACCAAGAGGTAATTTGGTGTATAATAGTATTTATAGGTGGTCCTTTATAAAAGAACATGTATTTTTCTTCCTATCAGCCATTGGTTGGGATTTCTTAAATATTTATAACACTAGGCTACAAAACCTTAAACTTGAATTTCCACCCTATAGAGGGAAAGTATTTAAAAAATGACTTTTGAGACTAGAAAATAACATTAGGAAGCTTTTAATCAATAGAGCTAACAGAAAAGGTCAAACTAAAAGATCTTCAACACTACACATTAGGTAATAGAAACCTTACCCTATAGAGAAGGTACTAGTATATATGACAATATTCTATGCACAACTCCCTAGAAGAGTCACTATTTTGTTGGAGTTATTTTTGGTAAGGAACATACTAGGTAGATTTAAACCCAATACTAGGAAGCATAAGACATGGACAAGCCTAAGGATCAACTAAATCCTATATTTAGCAGGGTTAAATCTTAGTTCTGGGCCAAAATCAACATGATCAATATAAATGTGATGGGTTATTTGATCTTCTTCTTTAAAACAATTGATCATTGATATTTCTTCTTTTAAACCTTATCCCTTATAGAAGATATTGGTCACAAATATTCTTAGATTTGCAACAAATTCCTTCACTACAATAGCCAGTTATAATCAACATGAAAATTGTCACAAATAAGTATTGACCAACACTTTTAGTTCTTCATTACATAAAAATGGTAAATTTATTTTGATTGATAAATATTTTTTGCTACTATATAAACCATCAACTTGTAATTGAAATTAATTGATCAATGCCTTATCCATTGTTATATAGAGTTAAAACCAACAATATTTAGACCTATTCAATTAAGTTGCAATTAAATTTGTCAATATTGGGCTTTGAATCTCATCCTTATCATATCCTCCTTATATACCCAAAACCCTACCACTTACTAAAAATAATTACTTAATTCTTTGAACCAAAATAAATCAGTAAGAGATATACAACTTATTTTAATTATATTAAACTAAAAGAACATTTCTCATTTCATTATCAAGATAACAGGTATGCAAGGAAGGAGAAAAAATTTAAATACACAGAAATGTAGGAATTAATTTTGTATTATTTTCTTTGAAAATGAGCACAATACTGATATAGACTCACAATATAACTCAAAACTTGGCAGTTTGATTATTCATATTCATTATATTCTCAAGTATACAAGACTAAACACATTCATACAATCACAAAAAATTGGATGGACTGTAAAATAACATAAGGTAAAAAATTAAATAAACTTTTGACCTCAACTCCACATCCTAGAAATCCATATATAGGACTACAACAAGCTATAGATGGGAAGAGGATACATGTCATTACCTTAATGGAAAAGAAAAAAATGCAAGACATAAACAAAAAGATAGAAAAAACATTCTCCTATGCTAGATCCAAAATCAAGAAGGTACCTGAAAAGTCAGCATGTGGCACTTTACTACAGCAACTTTAACTTTAATCCACTTTTTCTTCTTCTACTCTCCATTTCGTCAAAAGTCTTAAAATTTGATAGGCCTATTTATGAGAGATTTATTATTCTAATGAATGGCTCGGTGTATCTGATCTTATCCTTAATCTCTCATTGTCTCTAATCTTAACTATTTCTCAATTGCTTCCTATTGGTAAAGCCTTTATCTCTCCCACCACTTCCCATACATATATGTCTTTCTTGGTGGGCCACTCTTTGGTTTTAACCTCTTCTAAGTCCTTACTGGCTTTAGTTCACCTAGCATCTATGATAGCTTTTGAATCAACTAAAAATGTGTTCAATTCTAACTCTACTCTGAACAAGGAGTCAACTAATTTATTAAAAGGGGCATTACTATTGTCTTCAAAAAATGCCACTATGGCCTCTTAGTCAAAATAGCACCAAAGGAATCAGACCATTCCTTCTAATCCCTCATTATAGTAGTGGCATCCAAAATTGGTGGTATGGAGGGCTGAATTCCCAGAGATAGAACTTTCAACTTCCCTTGCATGAATTGCAATTTCCTAATGAAGAAGCCAATTATTTCTTTAACTACTTTTAAGCCCCCCTTCACTATAATTATCTTATTAGGAAAATATGGCTTTTTAGCCATCAATACAATAAGCCTCTCTAAGAATTGAATATATGGCCTCCACAAATTAAATGTGGGTGATAGCCATGAAAATGACTCATTAAAAAATTTCTTAGCACTTTGCAAAGAAACATAAAAAGTATGAGCCTGTTGTGATATACTCTTTAGAGTTTCAACCCTATGGCTCATCATACCCTCAAGGACATATGTTCTTACCTCATCTCCTTGCTAAGTTGGTGGAGTAACAATACACACCCTTTTAGGCTCCATTGTATCCTCTATATCTAGTTGTCCCCTTGTGTAGTCAACTCTATATGTGTTGGGGCCTTAATTGTGATATTATTTTGTTGCTCTTGATTGTCCTATTATTTTCTCTATTTTGCAATAACCATTTTCTCTACATTTGCAAGTTTCTCTTTGAGAGATGCAACCTCAACCTCTAGTACTTGGATGTTGGCCTCAAGCTCTTCAATCTTTTCCTTGTAGATATGGCTTTTCCTAAGCTCATCCTCATAGAGCTTCCTTACATCAATGTAATCATGCATAAACTTAACAAGCCTTGTTTCCATCTCCTATACCTTGGCCTCATTCATGAATGAAAAATGTTTCATGGATTTTGAGATCTCTATGTGTGAAGTACCTTGCAAAGTCCATACTAACATGTTACCATGTTCTATGCTCTATGCATCCACTAGCTTTGGTTTGTTTGATGGAGGAGCCATACTCCAAACTGCTAGAGATTTGGTGTCAATGTTGAACCTTATTCCTCTCTGTAGTCCATCAACACCATATGCCTCATATGAAATGGAATTTTCCTATCTTCTGATCTAAACAAGCATAAATTCTTCCTCCAAACCCCATCGGGGTACCAACAACATTCCACTCCTCTACACAAGGTTTCTTGCCTCCTCTAGAGTCATGACTTCACACTTAGGATTATAGGCATGCAACTTCTCAACCATTTCTAACTTCTACTCATTTGATTCTCTTGGTTTCATTTTTAGCACCAACTCGCTTTGTTTCATTTTTTACAATTTTTTTTTTGAACTCTACTAATTTGATGAATTCATCTTCCTCTATAACCTATTGGGCTTAGATGATCCTATCATCCAATGTTGCTCTGACTAGTTCTATGTTTGTGAGTGTGTTCTTGGTTGCAATAACCCTATCTTGTACATAACTTTTCCTCAAGTAAAAAAAAGTACTAACTCTTGCCTAGTAGAATTTGCAATGTCCTCTATTTAACCTTTGCATGGATATGGACAACTTCTTGTCTCTTGTTTCCTTGGGTGATCCATGATTCCTTAGCATGTTCATCTTCCTCTATTTCTTCTTCAAGGGTTACATTAGGTTCAGGGCTATCAGGACATACCCTCTCTTCCTCTCCTAAGGGTTCCTTTGGAATTTGGGCCATAATTTAAGCATGGTAAGTGACCATCTTCCTAATCCTATGAGGATAGGGGACATCCATATAAAATCCCCTAAAATTGGGATCTATTTTATTTATTTCCCTCTCTACCCTCAACACATCATCAAGCTTTTCCAACTTATCTATTGGCTCCACCTCTACAACAATATTAGGAATAACATCCTCATGGTGTAGCTCCTTGGTACTTGGTAACACATAGTTCCTTATCTCTTTAAGGGTGTTCTTTATCCAATTATTAGGATCATCCATCCTATAAGGACCAATTGACAAGTTGAAGTGGTGGAAGAAAGAATGAATTTGATCTAGGGCATCTTTTCCAATTGAAAAGTCCCCCACTGTAAAACATCTACATAAAAATGTGCCCTTATGAACCTTAGGGCCTAAATACTCCCTATTAACCATAAATAATTTCCACATGAATTCAAAATAACCAATCTAGGAGGAATGAAATTTGGTAACATGTGGGGTGGCTGGGGACAATCATATACTCTCATCAAAGAAAAGGCTACAAATAGGAAGATATCTCCTTAATTATGGTCTAATCTCTTACTCTCTAGGAGCAAGGATAGTCTTAAAAGAATTTTCAAGATTTCAAATGCCCTAAAGTAACTTGGGTCTAACATTTTCATAATAATAGCACTAAAATTATTGAAGAAAAAATAGAATTAGAAAAATGATACAAACTATCCCATACCCATGTTCATAGCTAAACTAATAGCTCCTCATTTGCATCAAAGGTATGATCAATGAAATCAGGGTTTATGTATGCCACATTCTTATATATGATTAGGTGCACCAGTAGTGAGTAGTGATGGAACTTGAAATTTTTCATTTCTTCACTCCAAGCTAGTGCAATATTTTCCATCATCACCTCCAAGATATATTCAACATAATCATATTCTCCTCCATGGTATGAGACTTGCACATCTCTAGCTATGATAAACTCAACTCCATACACCATATTTGTTCCATCTTTTCCAATCACCTTGTGGACACCATATACTATTTTTACGAAGTAATTCTTAAACTTGTCGAATGGAATCATTTTATCCACCTTCTTAGGGTAATTACCTACACTTTTTAAGTCTATGGGACTATGCTATAGCATAGACTTCCCTGTATAAGGTTTTTTATTTCTCTCAAATTTCTTCTTTAGATCCTCTAAGTCTACAAGCTAGCCCATGGCACCATCCAATCCAAAGGCTTCAATGAATGATGCACGATCCAGTGTAAAAAGAATGGTTCCATATCTCCTATGGAATGATTTGGTGGCCAAATTGTATGACTTGATTAGAGATTTTACCAAATTGACAACAACAAAAACCTTAGGAAAAATCAATTTGGCTAAGTTCTTCTTCCATGGATTATACACTAGGATCTTCTTCTCTCTATTATGGTAAAAATACCAAAAAATTTTAGAACCTGTGACTCCAAGGCACGTAGCATCTCTACATATGGCATATGGGTCCATGAGAGAATGGTCATCTATAGCATCAATATATAAGGATCCTAGGAAAAGCTTAATCCATTCCTCAACAAACCTATTAGATTTTTTTTGTCTTTTTTTACCTCCCTTAGGAGTGGGGGTCTCTACAATTTCCATGTCCACTACTTGAATCTCTTCCACTTCCTTATCAGACATTTTGAAATAGCTTGAAAACACCTAGAAAAATATATCTAGGCACTAAAAGTAATAATTTGTACACACTAGAAACTCTATAACTACTTAGATTTTCTTCTCTTTGTGAATGGCAAACTATAACTGATCAAAAAAATGTCTTTATAACTTAGTCTACACTATCAACATCTCTTTTCCATTGATTTTCAACATGCTCAAGCCTTAAAACTCAGCTTATTTTGTCACCTCATGGGAGCATCATAATTACTATCTTACGTCACACTTTCTATATATTTCTTGATTCTCATTGGATGAGAGCCTTTTGTCATTTCTAGCTCAGAAAATGGAAAACATAATTTTATGTCAAATAGGGTTTATGATCTATGACTGACTAAGAAATTAAAACCTTTATAATATCTTAGGTAGTGAAGAAATTCCCTATAATCCTATGATTGTTTAGAATTAGAAACCTTATCTTATTTTTGTAAGCCTTAAAAAAGAGTTCCATGATCTTATGATAGGTGGCTTATACTCACTAGCATAGAATCTTATCTCCATTTTCTTTGGCTTATGATCATATGATCATATTTTAGTTGACTATTTCATGACTTTCACAATCATCTTTCTTACCCTATGATGTTACAAGAAACTATGACTATTCTTTATCATAGCATCACCAACATCTACTTTTACCTTTGCAATCTCTCAATACACTGTTTGTGGTAGCATCATAGCACCTTTTCACTACCCTTGAGATCTTACAAAAAATTATCTGTCATAAGGTTAGATAACAACATCTATCAGATTACTAACTTATCTAAAGACATCTTTAGCCCCACAAGCTTGAAATGACATACACCTTTTTTGTGTTGTAATTATGATCAATCAAGATAGAATACATGTTATTTTTCTAACTTGAACTACTAGCTTGCTTTGTCATTTGTTACCTTATGATCTTACGATCATCATCCCCCATAGCACCATGATCTTTAAAATTCCTTGATCTCATGACTAGGGCCTTAGCATACCATTAGAACACTTCATAAAGATCATTATGATGCCTTGATCACCTCTTTATCATAGGATCAATGCCTTATAGCTTCTTCCTTGTATTCATACTCCTATAATCCTATGACAAGCTACTTATCACTTGGTCGTGATCTTTCCTTTATGCATCTACAATCCCATGATTGCCATTTTGTCATAACATCACCCACCATTATTTAAAACCTTCCATCATAACTTATGATGACATAATACAAAGGGAAGTTGTAAGATGGAGAACCTTTTCTTTTTCATTTATGATGCTACAACCATAGCATATCTTAAGATCGGGGAACTTAAAACATGAATCTATGATCCTCTACTAACCTTTATGTCATAACATTAGGAGAAAGAAAATATGAGACACAAAACCCTAACAATACAAAATAATTTCATATTATTTTCAGATTGAGAATCAAAATTTTAGTATAGTGAAAATGAGGGCTATCAGAAGGTTCTATCACATAAAATTTGATAATATTGTGAAGGTTAGTAGTAAATTTGTAGTGAGAGACTTGCCTAAAATTGTTAAGCCCACTAATGTTATCTGCAAGGAATGTATTTTGGCTAAGTAGAAAAAAGAGTCTTTTCCTTAAAAAAAGTTCTCTACTACAAAGAAATTGGAGATTGTTCACATAGATCTCAGTGGCTCTGCAAGAACCAGAGGATTCTATGGTTAATGGTATTTAATGAATTTTGTTGATGATTTCACTAAGATGATGTGGGTAGCATTTTTTAAAGAGAAGTCTAAAGCATTTGAGAAATTTAAGATATTCAAGAATAGAGTTGAAAATGAATCTGGTTTCAAGATTAAATGTTTAAGATTAGATAAAGGAGAATTTTTCACTTCTAAAGAATTCAACATGTTATGTGAAGAGAATGGAATTAAAGGATAGTTATCTTCACCTAGAACACATTGTTGGTGTAAATAAGTATTTACTATTTAAACTTTAGTTAAGTTTACTTAGGTTAATGTATTATTTTATTATTTCTTAGGTGAGACACTTAGGAGTTTGTATACTCTTATGAGTTGTCATGTTGATAACACTGGAGTAAGTAACTCTAATTTAGCACATGGTGTCTATGACATAATTTTGTGTGCTACACCTTTGTAGGCTTATGCTCTCATCACCACACTTACTCCTATGCTTAATGAAGGATAATCCACTTCTGGTGGACATGGGCTTGGTTGCAAGGCTTATTAGTATACTGATTTCTAGGCATTCTAGAAGCATTCTAGAGGCCTTTATATATAGGCACTCCTAGTGTACTTAAACATTGACATGAATTGAATATCATATCATCATTCTGATCATATGCTTTTGGTCTACTAGTGTGCTTGTGCTTGAGTTCCTTGATCTTGAGTGATTTTTCCATAAGAAAAATTCATACATGGTATCAAAGCTATACCAAATTCTTACATGGTTTAGAGCTATATCAAATTCTTACATTGTATTAGAGTTGAGGATACCATTCACATAGCCATTCAAGACCATTCTTGCTTCACCTCACTAAGGATACCTTGACCTAGATCTGGAGTATCATAGTCATTGAGAGTGTCTAGAGCCAAAGTAGACTTTGCGATTGCATCTGAAACATCAATTCGATAAAAATTGACTCTAAATTCACCTATATTGTGCCATAGTCAATTTTGAGGCAAATTTTTTTGCAAACTGGAACCCGAATGCCCGATTTTCAAATTTGGTATGATCATTTTAGATCTCTAAATTTAATTTTGAGATCTGTATATTTTATTACTTTAGTCTCTGCAATTTCTCTACATTATTTTTTGGATCTGCATATTTTTTCTAGAAATTTTATGGTCATTAAGACAATAAGAGAGATTTTTTGTAGGTGAAGATTGGAGCTTGCTTGTGCTAATCAAATATTGGCATCATATTTAGAAGGTCAAAAAACCCAAAAATTGACATTTGTTTCATCAAACTCAAACATCTAAGTTGAAATCTAGAATCAATTGATTTTTGGAGGCATGATGGCAGTGATTTAGGAAAAAAAATAGCAGAGGTGGTTTGAGATCTCTATTCCTGAATTTTTCTACAACTCGCAAATCATGATTTTTGCCACTTCAAATGCTTAATACAGGCTCATCTAGAAACATAATGAGGTTCTATTTTTTTTGAAAGTGCATAAATTTTTGTCTACTTTCCATATCTGTAATCAGATTATAGGCTTGTGTGGATAGAAATACTAATTTCAAAAATAGGCCCTAAATTGGCAAGTGGCTATAAAGTGCCTAAATCATCCATTAAGGGGGGATTTCTTTGATTCTCTCTTGCATTTTAGGGGGTACATACATTCATTGATCTCATGGAGGAGTTTTGTTGAACATATTAGTGAATTAGACCCCTATTGACAAAAAGGAACTATAAAAAATGGAGTGCCTTAATCATTGATCATCTAAGAAGTAAGCATAAGGAGGTATTTCCTTATTTATGTTCCAAAAAACTAATCTCTAATACTAAAGAATAGCCACCTATTAATAGACTTTTGGACATCATTATATTAAATATCAGTTCAGATTGTTGGCCTATCATTAAAAAGATCATTCACCCTTATGATATATGGGTGGCTCTTTGGAAAGAATATGAAGATCCAACAGTTCTTCCTTTTCTAGAAGACATTCTATCATTAGTCACTTTAGCTATGGTTTCTTCACCTCTAGATGAGATCACATGTCCTAATGCTCCTATTGCTACTACTGATCTAGTTCTAGCCATAAATGCTTCTAATTCAATGTAGTAGGAAACACTATGTCTTCCTACTTCAGCTTCACGGGATGACTTTCGTTTAGATATTGCAAGTCTGTTTGTAGAGTCTCACATTGAAGATGTGGAAGGCATCATCGATGATATTCATCTTCTCTTTATTGGGGTAAATACTTCATCCATAACCATAGTGATAGGTCCAAAAAAACAATGTACGTGTTGTCTTCTAGCTCCAGCATCAGTGGATGACTACATAGCAGATATATTAGGTTTGTTTGTGGAGTCACACATAGAAGATTTGGGAGACATCATTAATGATATACATATTCTCCTTGATGAAGAAGATCCTTCTCCAGTTGTTGTGGGGATCACTCTAACCCTCTTGTCCATTCTCTATATGATCAGTCTTCATAGATATTGTGGATCCTTATGTACAATAGTTGCAAGAAGTCTCTTTATCATTCAAGGAGATAGTTGGTTCTTTGGGATAGGTTCTACATCCATCCTTGCTAGATCTAACATTTTTATTTTTAGTAGCATTGGAAGGGTGGACAATTAGTGTCAACAAAAGGATAGTTGAGTGGGTTTTAGAGGCATCATTGATCTTCAGGATGTTTTCTACACATAGGGGAAGCATCTCATATGTACCTATGATATTGTTTCTTCTAAAGGGGGGGAACATTATTTAGCAGTCATGGATCAACTTCTAAATTGGAGCAGCTATCATTGATTGACATTCTTCATTTTGGGGGGGGGGACTACCTTGTCTCCTTTATTATCTCTCTTTTGGGGGGAACCTTTTCCTCCTTTGGGATTGTTTTCTTCTCATACTTATCTATTGTATATACTTGATGTATGTAATAATGGGGGGGTCTTTATTACTCCATCCATCCATGCATCTTGTCTTTTCATATCTCTTTTTGGGGGAGGGTTTTCCCCATGAGGTTTTCCCTCTTTCTCTACTTTATGAGACATTGCATTGTCTTTTGTACATGGGTACCTAACATGGCCTTGTAGCTAGGACCCATTATGCATTTCATCCTAGCTTTCATAAATTTTAATGCATTCCCCTAAGTTGTAGTTAAGGGGGGGGGGGGGGGGTGTTGGTGTAAATAAGTGTTTACTATTTACACTTTACTTAATTTTATAGGTTAATACATTATTTTATTATTTCTTAGGTGAGACACTTAGGAGTTTGCATACTCTTATGAGTTGTCATGTTAATAAAACTAGAGTAAGAAACTCTAATTCAACACATGGTGTCTACAAAACTGGAGTTTGCATAATTGACTGAGTTGTTATGTAAACAACATAGTTATTCACACTCCTATTTTAGCACATGGTATCTACAACATGATTTTGCATGCTACACCTTTGTAGGTTTATCCTCTCATCATCACACTTACTCCTATGCTTAATGGAGGATAATCCACTTCTATAGACATGTGCTTGGTTGTAAGACTTATCAGTATGTTGATTTCTAGGCATTCTAAAAGCATTCTAGAGGCCTTTATATACAAGCACTCCTAGTGTACTTAAACATTGACATGAATTGAATATTATATCCTCATATGGATCATACTCTTTTGGTCTACTATTGTTCTTGTGCTTGAGTTCCTTAATCTTGGGTGATTTTTCATGAGGCAAATTCTTACATGGTATCAGAGCTGAGGGAATTTTTCTTCACATAGCCATTCAAGACCATTCTTGCCTCACCTCTCTGAGGACACCTTGACCCTAATCTAGAGTATCATAGTCATTGGGATTGCCTAGAGCCAAAGTGGACCTTGCCATTGTGTTTGGAATGTCAATTCGATGAAAATTGACTATAAATTCATCTATATTGGGCCATAATCAATTTTGACGTAGAATTTTTTTGCAAGCTGGCACCCGAAGGCCTGGATTGCAAATTTGGTATGATCATTTTAGATCTCTAAATTTGATTTTTAGATCCACATATTTTATTATTTTAGTCTTTGCAATTTCTTTGCACTATTTTTTGGATCTATGTATTTTGATCAAAATTTTTTTGGCCATCAAGATAGTAGGAGGGATTTTTTGTAGGTGAAGGTTGGAGCTTGCTAGTGCTAATCAGATATTGGCATCATATTTAGAAGGTCACGAGAAGGTCAAGAAAACCCCAAATTGACTTTTGTTTCATCAAAATTAGGCATATGAGGCGAAATCTAGAGTCAATTGATTTTTGGAGGCATGATGGCGGCAATTCAAGAAAAATAATAGCAGAGGTGGTTTGAGATCTCTATTCCTAAATTTTTCTACAACTTGCAAATCCCAATTTTTGCCACTTCAAATGCTTGATACAGGCACATTTGGACACATAATTAGGTTTCTATTTTTTTTTAAAAGTGCATAATTTTTTTTTCTACTTTTTAGATCTATAATCAAATTACAAGCTTGTGTGGATAGGGGTTTCATTGATTCTCTCTTGCATTTTGGGGGTGCATACATTCATTGATCTCATGGAGGAGTTTTGTCATACATGTTAGCAAATTAGACCCCCATTGACAAAAAGGAACTATCACAAATGGAGTGCTTTAATCATTGATCATCTAAGAAGTGACCATAAGGAAGTATTTCCTTATTTATGTTCCAACAAACTAATCTCTAAAACTAAATAATATTCACCTATTAATAGACTTTTGGATATCATTATATTGAATATTAGTTTAGATTGTTGGTCTGTAATTAAAAATCTCATTCACCCTTACAATATGTGGATGGCTCTTTGGAAAGAATATGGAGATCCAATAGTTCCTCCTTTTCTAGAAGACATTCTATCATCAGCCACTTTAGCTATGGTTCCTTCACCTCTAGATGAGATCACACCTCCTGATGCTCCTCTTGCTACTACT
The DNA here is from genome assembly GCA_028749045.1 of Cupressus sempervirens. NCBI lineage: Eukaryota > Viridiplantae > Streptophyta > Pinopsida > Cupressales > Cupressaceae > Cupressus > Cupressus sempervirens. The sequence continues at coordinate 764,502,685 of CM053792.1, read as the reverse complement.
GATCTAGTTCAAGCCATAGATGCTTCTTATTTAGTGCAATAGGAAACACTATGTCTTCCTACTTCAACTCCATGGGATGACTTCCTTTTAGATATTGTAGGTCTATTCATGGAGTCTCACATTGAATATGTGGAATACATCATTGATGATATTCATCTTCTCTTTGTTGAGAAAAATACTTCATCCATAGCCATAGTGATAGTTCTAGAATAATAAGGTACACCTTGTCTTCCAGCTCCAACATCAGTGGATGACTACATAGCAGATATTTTAGGTTTGTTTGTAGAGTCACATGTAGTAGATTTGGAAGACATCATTAATGATATAAATCTTCTCCTTGATAGAGAAGATCCTTCTCTAGTTGTTACAAGGGCTCACTCTGACCCTCCTATCCATTCTCTACATGATCAGTCTTCACAGATATTGTGGATCCTTATGTACAACAGCTATAGGAGGTCTCTTTATCATTCAAGGAGATAGTTGGTTCTTTGTGATAGGTTCTACATCCATCCTTGCTAAATCAAACATTTTTCTTTTCAGCAATATTGGAAGAGGTGACAGTCAATATTGACAAAGGGATAGTTGAATAGGTTTCAGATGCATCGTTGATCTTCAAGATTCTTTGTACACATAGGGAAAGCATCTCATATGTACCTATGATATTGTTTCTTCCAAAGGGGAGGAACCTTATTCAATAGTCATGGATTAGCTTCTACATTGGAGCAACTATCACTGACTGACATTCTTCATTTTGGAGGGAGGGGATATCTTTTCCCCTTTCTTCTCTCCTTTGTAGGGGGACCTTTTGCTCCTTTGGGATTGTGTTCTTCTCATAATTTTCCATTGTATATACTTGATGTATGTTTTAATGGTGGGTCTTGATTACTCCATCCATCCATGTATCTTGTCTTTTCATCTCTCTTTTTGGGGGAGGGTTTTTCCCATGAGGTTATCCGTCTTTCTCTACTTTATGAGAGATTACATTGTCTTTTGTACATGGGTACCTAACATGACCTTGTAGTTGGGACCCATTATGCATTTCATCCTAGAATTTGTGAGCTTAAATACATTCCCCTAAGTTGCACTTAAGGGGGGTGTTGGTGTAAATAACTATTTATGATTTACACTTACTTAATTTTACTTAGGTCGATAAATTATTTTATTATTTCTTAGGTGAGATACTTAGGTGTTTGTGTACTCTTATGAGTTGTCATGTAGACAACATAGTTATTCACTCCTATCTTTGCACATGGTGTCTACAACATAATTTTGCATGATACACCTTTGTAGGCTTATCCTCTCATCGTCACACTTACTCCTATGCTTAATGGAGGATAATCCACTTCTGGTGGACATGTGCTTGATTGTAATACTTATCGGTATGTTTATTTCTAGGCATTCTAGAAGCATTCTAGAGGCCTTTATATACAGGCATTCCTCATATACCTAAACATTGACATGAATATCATATCACATCATCATTCTAATCATATTCTTTTGGTCTACTATTATGCTTGTGCTTGAGTTCCTTGATCATGGGTGATTTTTCCTTAAGGAAAATTCTTACATGGTATCAGAGCTATACCAAATTCTTACATGGTGTCAAAACTATATCAAATTCTTACACACATGAATAGAATGGGGTTGCTGAAAGAAGGAACAAGTTAGTAGTAGGGGTATCAAGAGAAATATTATTTGAGAATGATGTCTCAAAGACATTTTGGAGAGAAGGAGTTAACACTATAATATATACTCTGAATAGAGTATAGATTAGAAAAGGTATGAGCAAGATACCCTATGAGTTATGGTTTGGTCATTCACCATTAGTCAAATATTTCAAAAATTTTGGAGGTAAGTGTTACATAAAGAGAGATGTTGATATTGGTAAGTTTGATCTTAGAAGCAATGAAGGTATGTTTCTTGGTTACTCATGGAAAAGTAAAGCATATAGATGTTTCGATGATAGAACTAAGACAATAGTTGACTACACAAATATAAGGATTGATGAAAAGTTTGATGCTAAAGAGAAGATGGTAGATTATAATTTTGATGAAGAAGAGGATAATTCTAGTTTTGTTAGGTATAATGCTATAGTTCTTTTTGAGACTAATAATGATTTACAAAGTGATGTATCTATTGAGCACATAGTAGATTAGAGATCTAAACCCAAGGAAGAGATCAAAGTTGAGATGTCAACTCCTACTTGCAATAGAAACATGACAATGAATCACCCTCTAGAGAAGATAATTAAGAGAAAGGATAATGGTGTGATGACAAGGAACAAAGTGAATGAGGAATTGGGTCTAATTTATCAAGTGGAACCTAAGAGCAAAGATGAGGCATGTAAGGATGATCATTGGATGCAAGGTCTGAAAGAAGAACTAGATTAGATTGTGAAGATTGAGACATGAGAATTAGTTCCTAGACCTAAAGACAATAATTTCATAGAAACTAAGTGGGTTTTCAGAAATAAAATGAATGAGCAAGGAGAAGTTGTGAGAAACAAGGCTAGACTTCTTTGCAAAGGTTACTCACAACAAGAAAGCTAGGGATAACTTTAAGAAACCCCTCTCGAGAAAAATATGTAAAATGTTTGTGAATTCAACATTAAATATGCAAGAAAATTTTCTAATTGAGGGCAATTTTTTCATTCAATCCAAGGAAGGAATTTATTTTATATTGGAAAAATTTTCCTTTCCATATGAAAATTTAATAATAACTGTGGCAAATTAATTATTATTTTTTTGGTATGAAAATAAATGTAGTCGATTTATTTGTTGGTCAAATATTTTTGTAATGTTAAGAGGAAAATAAATTATTTCATATAACACAAATAATTAATATAGTTGGCTAATATGTCAATATCCAAAGAGAGATTATTTTTTTTTTGGTGAATTTATAGAGTTACAAGTGATTTATGGCCCACATGCCAAGTGTACATTGTATATTGTATTTGTAGTATGCCAATCCATTAAGATTCAATTAATAATGTGTCCTTTTTTATTGCCAACTTGGCCATCATCACTTTTAATGTTATCATTTTTATGGTGAAAGGAATTAATTTGGACTACCAATGTAATACAAATCAACGCCTTTAGATCTATTTTGGGCCTAATTTTAAACACCATACCATAAAGTCTAAATGTTCTTGAAATTAGGGCACCTGTCCCAAAGACCAAAATAGTTGGCTAAATGGGGGTAGTTTGAGACACATGTTAGTAAAATCATAGGTGATGCTCAACTTGAGGGAAAATATTATTTTATTTTAAGGGTTAAATAACATTGTTTAGTAAAAATTCATTAGGGAAAGGCTAGCAAATTTTTTAAAATAATTGTATTCTAAATGTAGATTACATTGGTAGTTGAACTAGGATTTGGGACCAATTATGTGTAAACTAATGAGTGATTAGCCTAGGAATTGGACCCAAATTATTTAATATCTTGGTGACATGGTTGACCCCATATGTAGGTTTTATTCACTAAATAGTGATTTTCCAAAGATAGGAATAACCAATTGGTGAAGATTTTCCACTAAAGAAATCACTGAAGAAGGCATAGATTATGAAGAAACCTATACACCCATGGCAAGAATGGAAGTAGTAAGAATGTTCTTTAATTATGTAGCAAGCAATAATTTCAAGGTATATCAAATAGATGTCAAGTCAGCTTTTTTGAATGGAGAACTTGAAGAAGAAGTCTACATTGAGCAACCTGATGGATTCCCTCTGACAAAAGATAAAATTTTGTATGTAGACTAAAGAAAGCATTGTATGGTCTGAATCAAGCACCTAGAACCTAGTATGAAAGATTGGACATGTATTTATCAAAGATTGGATTTATCAAAGGTACAATAGATGGTAATTTGTATTTGAGGAAAATTGATGATGGTTTATTTATCATTATAATATTTGTGGATGACATAATATTTGGAGGAAATGATGAAGAAAGTGAAAAGTTTATTAAAGAGATTAAAAATGAATTTTAAATGAGCATGATAAGAGAAATGAAGTTTTTTTCCTAGGATTCCAAATTGCACAAAACAAAGATGGGATATTTATTTCACAAACTAAGTATCTGAAAGATTTGTTGAAAAGATTTGGTTTGGAAAGTTGCAAACCTATTGGTGTACCCATGATAATTGGTCACACATTATACAGTAAAGATGAGACACCTATAGTTGAGCAAAAAAAGTACAGATCTATGACTGAAGGATTGCAATATCCGACTCACACTAAACTAGATATAAAAAATGCAATTGGGATTATAACAAGATTTCAAGATGATCCAAAAGAGTATCATTATGAAATAGTAAAAAGGATATTCAAGTATTTGAACTGTACATCTAATTATGGAATTTGGTATGATAGATCAAGTGATTTTTCCTTGTGTGTATACACTGATGCAGGTTGGGTAGGTAGTTTAGATAATAGGAAGAGCACTAGTGGTAGAGTATTCTATTTTGGAGGAAGATTGGTTTCTTGGTTGGGGAAGAAACAAGACTATATATCTTAGAGTACAAATGAGGTAGAGTATGTTGTAGCAAAAAATAACTACAATCAAGTTTTGTGGATGAAACAAATGTTGAAGGATATTGGAATTGAGTTTATAGAACCTATTATCATTTATTGTGATAACACAAGTATAGTAAGTATGTCTAAGAATCTAGTATTGCATTACAAGACAAAGCACATATCCATAAAGTATCATGTTTTGAGGTAGAGTAGAGAAAGATATAAGGTTGGATTATGTAAGCACTAAAGATTAGATTGAAAATATCTTTATGAAGTCTTTCCCTAAAGATACTTTTGAGTACCTAAGAGTTATGCCCCTACCTACTTCAGAGTAGTTGATGCAAGGAGTGCATCAGTCTAGTGGTATAGAGAACTATGGTTAGATTATACTAAGTGATGATGCTTCCTACATGGGGGAGTATGTAATATGTATTGAGTCATGAAGAACTCTTGGTAATTAGTATTTGGTATTGAATAATGTCTTTGGACACTTGAGTTGGTTGATGATTTCACCAATTGATTAGCAATTGGTATGTAACCATTGGTATTATGATTGAAACCTTTGACATTGATGTCAATGGGGAAGAAAATGTACATGAAAAACATATTAAGAGAATGTACATAAGAAATGGGAAGAGAAGAACCTATTGAGATGGAAATGGGGGAGAGTTATATCTTTAGGGAGATTTAGAAATATTCATGTAAGTGTGTAGAAGAATATGTAAGTAAATAGAAGGATGTGTAAGTGCATAAAAGAATATGTAAGTGCTTAGAAGGATATGTAAGTGCACAAATTCATCCATAAATTATTGGAAGTCATTTACTATGAATAACTACTACTAATCCTAAAAGAAGAAGAAGAATAGTACAATGTTTGAGAAGATTTGATTAATGAAAAGGATTTGAGAAGATGAAAACATCAAAGTACATTTTGGTATTCTTAGAACTTAGATTATTTTTAAATCTATGTTGCCATCAATGTCAAAGGAGGAGATTTTTAGCATGAATGTTGATAATACTACATTGGGGGAGCATTCTATGCATTGGAAAGTATTGATATGTTGCATTCATGACTAGAAGAATAACATTTAGTAATCTTAAGATGCACAAAATCTAAGGAATTTTTAGATGATACATAGTAGAGGAAATGTTCCTAAGGTTGTCTTGATGAGGTGGTTTAAAGGACTAAGTCTGATTCAATGTTCTATAGAAGTTATACTTATTTTACTAGAAGTAGTGTAGAAAAAAAGCATTGGAAAATAGAGTTTTGATGATCTATCATTATCTTTCATCTAAGATGTAATGTAGAGATGTGTAGTTATACAATGATATAGGATAGCCAAGTGATGATGCTAGTGTGTTCACAAGACATGTTTTCACATTGTGAAATTTTGTATAGACCATGAGCCCACAGTGTTGTTACAATTATGAATTAATTAATTATCTTATTTTAATTAATTGGGTTAGCCTCAAGGATGACTCAAGGAATTATTATGAAGAAAAAATATTAAAGAAAGTTGTTTTGCTCATTTTTAAGTAGTCTTGATTAATAAGATCAAGTGGAATGTGAAGTATTAGTGTGTAGTGCAAGAAGGAGAAAAATGCTTGTTGAATGCATGTAAGCAATCCAATGGATCATTGGATGTGCAGTATGAGAACTTATTACAAGATCTAAAGAAGTAGAAGTCTGGTTGACAAGATAGAGATAGAGGAAGAATTACATTTTAGTTCTATTACTCTACAAGGAATAATACAAAGATCATTTGGATAGTGGGTTTTTTATCTTAACTTTGAAGCTATTTGGGAAGTGGGTATGGCTATCTTCCACAACTCCTAACAGGGTTGGAATCTCCTAATAGGGATTTAGAGTCTCCTAATAGGGACTCATATGTACTAAATTTTAAAAAAAACTCCTAGTAGGGTCTATCCTCTAACAAGGGATATTTTTATTAGTACATCATCTTGTGGGTACCATCCCCACTAGGGTTTTCCCTCTAATCAAGGATTTCTCTAGTTAACATATCTAGTGTTAATTATGTATGAGTATCTTGTTGTGGTTTTAGTTTATATTACTCATATGGTTAAGTTTATTTAAGGTTAATTTTTCTAATAATAGTTGGATAACTAATTCACCCCCCTCAGTTACGTCAATGGACTATATATTCTAACAAGACATACTTAGAAAATCAAGGCACTCACTTTGCCTGAAGAACTTATCCAACATATGCACCAAAATAGTAAGCTTCCTGGGTATTTTTATGGAGGGTCTCCTCTCACTCTTGCTTAAGATACTCTCTAAGCTCCTTGATCTATCGATCATGCTCTACTAGATGAGCATCTACACTGCTACTTGGATTTGTAGCTCTCCTAGCTATCGTTGTACTATCCAAACCCTCTCCTTAGATTGTTAGAGGGCATATTGTGTTTGAGCTAACATGTCTCCTACTATAGGACCCTATGGAGGCTGATCTAACATCTCCTCATTGCCCCTACCCATGTTCAACTCCTCACCTTGCTCACCCTACTCTCCCTATTGTTTTGGGTTCACTCTTGGCCTCTGGGCCTCTCCACTAATTGCACCTAAGGTGCCCATCTTTCCTTAGGTCTATCTCTTCCCTAACCTACTACTCCCCACACTTAGATCTATCCTCATCATTTGAGGAGGAATCTACACATGTGTAAGCCTTTTTTGGGGTCTCGTATATTGATCTTGATATTTTGGTGGTGCCGGTGGCTTCTATACACCTAACTAAGGTACCTAGGCCACAAGGTCTATGAATCTTAGGAATGGATGGCTAGGAAAATACTCTCTATACTTAGGAGTAACCTCACCATCTACAAGAACTTGTAATTAATCCCACCTGGAAATGGTGAAACCTAATGTATCTATCATGCATCAAGCAAGATCCAACCTAAGTGACAAACCCTTCTTCAACTCATTGGTGAAGTGAGTGTATGAATAGTACCCCAACAAGATGTCCTAAGGCTGATTGAACTATCTCTAGAACCGCATCAAGAGTAATCTCTCAATCTATTGGACAGATCAACTAATCAGTGGCCATAAATCACATATGTGTCCTAGCTATTTTCCTTTTTCTACTTCCAAGGTCTCCATCTTCTCAAGTGATCTTTCTTACCCAGTGCAAGTTGGGTCTTGTATCCTCTATATTAACATATGTATAGCTCATGCAGATGCCAAAGATCCTCTCAAATAGGAATTATCTTGGGAAAGTGTTCCTATGCCCACACCTACAATAAAAATACACCCTCCTTTATGCTCTTCACCCCGCTATAGATGATCTCATGCATTTCATAATACATATGAGCCATCATACACTAACCCCATTCAAAGTGTGATGGATGATCTATCATCCATCATAACATCCTACCCCATCCACACTCTAATAAATGTTGTACCCTATTAGACATCAGGTAGCATCCTAAGAAGCATCCCAATACTACTACAAGCTTGTGCATCAACCCATATCTATGAATCAAGTCATCCCATGGGATAGCCTTGCTCAACATCATATCATGCTCGAATATTTTTTGTAATGGAAAAACTCTAGGTCTAGCCTATTTATCATACTATTGGTTAACAATTTGTTCTTCTATTGTGATTTATATCTTGACTCTTTTAATACCCAAAGTTTTGGAGAGATAAAAGAATGTCATCAACAAATGGGTTAGTGTATATGTTTTATCACTGCCCTCTGAATTACAAGGTACAACTCCCTTAATACTTGCAATGATGTGTAATGAATATATCCTTCTTAGATCAGAAGTTTATGATAGAATAAGCCCTTAACTTGAGAGTAGTATAGGCTAACCAAATTGCTTGTGGAAAAAAACAATTCAGGAAAAATGGATTTGGATAAATCACAACCCCCAATGGAATTTTTGTCATGAATTAAATTGCAATACTTCTATCTAGCTTCTAACTACAATTAATTTTTATTTATGCAATGTTGATTGCTAACCCTAACAAAGAAAGTCAAAAAGAGGGAGAGAAAAAAAAAATCATATATGGATAGTAAATGGAATTAATTATAATGCTAACATCATGATGAAATGGAATTCAAAAGGAGATAATAGAGCAACATACAATTGTCTTTTAAATTTTTATGTAGAAACTACTTAAAACTAAGTTGGAACAACAAAACCTTAACAAAAAATAAGGTAAGTGGAATTACAAAGACAATTCACCATCAAGTTTCTTGACCTTTTCATTATCATCAGAAATTACATTTATAGTCTTTTGTCATTCCTCAATTTTTGGCAGTGCAACAGTCACACAACAAAAAGAAAACATGAAAATATCTAATCTATAGCATGGTATAGACTTGTGACATCTTTCTCACCATTAATTTTGATCCTATGTGTCATGCCCAAAAAAACACACTAATTTATTTTATTTTATTTAAATAAACTATTGAGTTAAAGATATACTACATTGGATTAATCTAATATCAACATCTACTAACACAATTTTTTAGTTTTTGTACCTTCAATCCCATAACATATTGTAATAGATTTCTTTCCTAACATATACAAGTAACTTTTCATAACATCATAATCCCTCAACAATTTCATTTACTAAGATATTTACTATCACTTATCTTTAATAATACTCCATCCATTACATTACCCAAAAATTAACTATTACTGGAAATACTTATTTAACTATTTTCCACTAATTTGCTTAACAAGATATCTCAATTTATAAGGTTCTAACCTTTTCAAAAAAATAATATTATGTATTATGTATTACCATACATTGAATGACCTATATAGATTCAAAATGTTAACAATGTGTCGAATTTAATAAATTAATTTTATAAATATCATTCATTAACCAATCTAACCTAGTTGTTGTATAGTACTACTTAACACTCTTAAAATTTATACTCAAATAAAAAATTTTAATTGTAACAATATATCATCCTATTTCAAATCTATTCATTTATTATTATTATTGTTGTTGTTGTTGTTATTTCAAAGAAGTTAAATAAATAATCATTTACACCTTACATATTCATACACTTATAATCCTTTGTAGACAACAATATTCTTACACATAATATATTATGATGTATCATTTATTACAATAGAAAGTAAACTAATTAATGATAACAACCCCTTAAATCTGAACAAATTTTCCCACTAATTTTTTTGTTTTTACCACTACCCCATTTCTTATTATGTAATTCCAACTATTGCCAAGTGTCTTATTTGTTAAGATGATTTGGAGATTCCAAGAAAAAACAAACTTTCTCTTCTTGACAGGTGTCCATCTTTTCTTACATGGTTCCCCTGCTTTCTTTTTCTTTTCTTTTTGTTTCCTTACAACTACCCATCATCCCATGGCACTGAGACCAAGGTGGGCGACTTGGGCAAGGCATGATCTAAAAACATTATAACATCCCTTGTGTTTTGCGCTGGAAAAATAAACTCCTTTAGGGTTGACCGCCTAGGATGGGACCACCAACCTATTTTCATGATTATCAACTAATGCATGCTCCCTCCCTTAAATAACTAGTACCTAGAGCAGTGAGTCTGACATAAATTCAAAATGGTGCCCCACACATATTTCAAAGCCCTAGAAAAATAGGTGCTTGAGCTAGTGGAAATAAAGAGTTTAAATCTTATTTATTGTGTTAGCTTGATTTCATTGGTTGGAATGGTGATACTTTCTAGGGTAGCGCCTAGTATTATGGGAATGAGTAACTTAGGTTCTATAATAGTCTTGGCCTAGTTTTAGAACATATCTCAATGCATTTTAATTAAGGAAGATGTGATAGAGGTCACATGATCCATAGGAGCTTTTACTTACAAATTTATGGTTTAAGTATTGGTTGCTCTTAAAAGTTCTATACAATAAGCTATTATTATTTAAGGTACTATACTCTTGGGAATATTCTCCTTATTATTTTAATGGTCTGTAATCTTGAGTGAATTACTTTTCCTTGCTCCATACAAATTCCAGAAAGAAAATGTGCATCTACAGCCAACCTTTCTTATAGAATTTTAAGCTAAGTCCAATAAGGAGGTATTTCCTTCTATGTCATCAAGGTGATGAATCAATAAGTGTTTTTCTAATATCGATGTAGGCTAGGGATTAATTGTTTTAGATTACTTAAATACACCCAAATGTTTATATTCCATTACTAATCTTCCAAAGGATAAAAAAATTCTCATGTATATATCTCCATCTAAGCATATATATGAACTATTCAGAACTTGATTCTTCCATTGCATCACAATTCATAATAGTGAATCATACAATTTAATCACCCTAGCTTACAATGATCCTTCTCATTTATACCCCTTTTGATTAAGATCCCACAAGATTTAGTTGTGATTTGAATACATGAAAAAAATAGGATGAAATAGGAGATATAATGTATGGTTCAAACTCTTACATGAAATGATTCTTTCTTCCCTAACTATGATTGTATTACAATATTTCTCTTGCAAGCCAATCTACATATACTTCTTATACAAATTCAACCATATACATTGAAAGACAATTAACTTCTTACATGAGAAACCATAAATTGAATGCATGTTAAAACTATTATTCAAAATATAATTATGACTGTTTCTAAACATGAAACTCTCTCATATATGACTGAGAAGATAAACAACTCTTTTTATTCCAGTTGAAAACTATGCACATAGAGTCTTATAATGCATTTAGTTAAGAGAATATTCAAATTATTTTCTCTACCCATGAACCCATACATCACAGTGGTATATACAAATAGATATTTTCTTTTATAGCTCAATGCACAAAACAAATAGAGCAGGAACTATATAAATACAACATTTGATGCCATGAAAAAAAAACATTATCTCCTTCCAACAAGACATAATCCTTCTTCTCTACTAGGAAATCATTCATTGCAACCACATGAACAATATGGAGGGTTCTCCATTACAGTTACAAGAAAAATGACAAGTTTTATCTTCATGAAACGTCCATAAGAGGATCATACCAAGCTTGCTTCCATTGCTCCCTTGAGCACGAAATCTGCATATGCAACACAAAAAAAAAAGAAACCACAACGACCATGGGTGCTTTCCACCCAACCATAGGCCTCCAAAGAGACCACCCCCGCACTAGGGGAACAAGGCTCAAACCAGGTTTCACACATACATCACAAAATTTTGCATGAAGACACAACACAAAACACAATCAACACCCTTCCATGGCTTGCACAATGATTCACCATTGGAATCATAAAATGTTGGGTGAAGGTGGGCTCTTCAAGGAGGAGAAATTCTAACATCATAATATCATATTGCCAATGCATTTTGCCTCTCAAGGCCACCACAACATAAACAACATATTGCCACTGCATTGCCTCTCAAGGCATTCAAAACAACCATCTTCTCTTCATCCACCAAACCTCCTTGTACCTCCCAAACAAAAAGATCCATGGCCATGATGGAGCCCATGCTCCATGATAATAACAACCTCATCATGAGGTAAAAACAAAATTTTCTTTCTCACTTGCAATGTCAAGCCCAACTTATGCCCTTCACCCAAGGCTTCCCTGCCCTCCCAAGGGTGAGTGAAGCCTTCACACCCATAATCACAATCAATAGTCACATTCAACAAGAACAATAGCAAAAAAAATAAGAACCACAAAACAAAACCAAGGAAGGATCTCCAAAAGTACAAAACACATTCACTTTCCATTCCAACAAAAACAAAACCAAGAAGGTGAACCAAGAAATTTACAAGAACATCACATACTCTCACATTGTCACAATACATAATCAATGCTCATAATACAACAAGAACACCACACTTTCACACAATACCCAAAAATCCATATCACAAGATTTACAATGCAAATGCATACTCTATTAATGAACTCTCACACTTGCAGATTTGTTTAACCATGCTAAAAGCAAGAAATGAGAAAGAAACAAGTTTTGAGACCCAACCTTGGTCCAAGCTATGGTAAGGATAGTTTTAGTAGAGCTCCCTTAATCTCCCTCCAAAACCTAACAGTCTCTAAAATTAGAGAGTGGGTAGACACCCCCACTAGTTTGGCCAAGATCCTCTAATAAAGCCTTCTCACTAACTTATTTTAGCAAAAACACTAGGCCACTACTTCTTACAAACTTGTCTCCTCCAACTTTTCTATTTTTGACTAATTGGGAACATGGATATGACAACTCCAAATTCGAATTGATGGAAGAATGCATGGGTAAAGGGGCTCCCTAGGCTATCTAGGCACTCACATGATCAAAAATAGGTCCCTGACATGATGTACTATCATATGGGTAACTTATTTTCACCTAAAAGACACTTAGGGACCACCTAATGACCCCAAAAAACCCTAGCCAAGTCCAAATTCGAATTTCCTTTGATTGAGACTCGTCATGGCATTTTTTTCTATGTGAGGTTAACTTGGGTACAACATTGGGGTTAGGTTTAGGTTAGGTTACTTCTTGACAAACCCTGAATGACATGGCATCTCCACATGGACAACACAAGTGTCAAGTGACACACATGAAATATCACATTACATTAAAAATGACTTGTTTTACAATAATACATGAACTAGGCTACTACACACACACATACAATTCCCATATATGACATAAAACACTTTACAATGAGGTTTGAATCTTTTCCATTTATTCAACCTTGGCTATGTCATGTTTGTAGTAGTTTGAGCCTTAATTCCCCTTTAAACCCATGGTCAAATCCTTGCACACTAAACTCAAGCATTAGTAGTCCACGAAAATCATGTAAACAATAAGTACATAAGTGAAATAATCACTATCTCATTCAACATTAGACTTGCATATATTTCATCATCTCAAATTAACTTTTCCTTTCTTAATCATTTCAAATATAACCTTCAAAATATTAAAGTATCAAAACCTACATATCACATTCGACATTTGAGTTCCATACTTCATTCTTTTTAATTAAATTACTTTTTCTAATAATTTCCATTTAAAATGCTCAAAATACTATAACATCACACTTTACTTATCATAACATAGTCAATTTAATATTTTGAATAGCTTCATAGTCTCTTTTTTATCATTGCGACAAGATGTTGAATCCACAACTATTGGATCCCTAGGTATGCGGGTTAGGTCTCAATGCATAACAAAATTTACCTTTTTACTCTAATTTCCACTTTAAACATTACATTCTTACATTACAAGCATTTCTACCATTCAATTTCTATTAAAGAAATGTCAATAGCTTAAAATATGAATAGAATCATTAAACGCATCAATTAGGTCATAATATGCATAAGTAATTGCAGATCATCAAAATGTAGATATCAAAATAACATACCCCTACAGTCTCAAAAGTGTATCAATACATAGGATTAAAATCACCGTAATACAATTATCTCATTGGTACTATGACAGATCGGGTGAGGCCTCACACTATGGCACCTTTGAGAACATCTGGTGACTATTCATCTTTATGCGACTCCAAAAATCCTATAAATTTCTTCATTTCTTTCATATTCTACTGTTGGCACCCAATCCATGTAACTCATATTTCAACAATTATAGTAAGTTTTAATTCTAGTTGTCAATCTTGAATCACTGATCACAATCTTATTTATTTATGACTTCTTTCGTGAGTCCCTTTTGTGTACATGTATCCAACACTCAATTTTCCACATTGGTTATTCTTCATGCATCTTCAAAAAATAAGAAAGTGATAGATTAATGACTTCCATAAACTAAAGGTATTTTATAATAGTTAAGAACTTTAACTAAGTCTACCCACAACTGAGTCTAGTCCCAATATTTCCATATGTTAGATGCTTACTTTCCCACTTTGGTTATACTTTGAGCATCTTTAGAAAGTGGGGAAATTCAAAGTGTTGATCAATTGAGATTTGACAATTTCCATGCAACTAAAAACCCTTTGTCATATCGTAAGCTTGGAAAGTGGCCCTTAAAATCTTATGATAGGCTATGGCTCATGGCTTTAGAAACATTCACTGTTCACTCTTGTAATCTCATGATCATTTCCTTTCGTATCTTCATTAGTCTCCTTATAAGCCTATATGCTTATGTGATTCTTCATTCATCATAAGATCGTAACTCCTGACAACCTTTTGCACTTTATGTCTTATAATCGAACAAGGTTTCATATTATCGAAAATCCCTTTAACGCTTCTTATAATCTTACGATCATAGCTTTTCATAACATTAGGCATTACTTTTCCTTGCCTTATGATCTCTTTAAATAAAGTCAACTAACCCTTGTCATAAATTCATAATCTGTAACTTAATCACTACCTTTACCTTCTAATTATATGTTGGCTATTATCTTTTTCACCGTAGCCTTGGAAGCCTTAACTTTTACCTTTATGATCATAAGATTGGTAGTTATCTCCCCTTTGTCACAACTTTGGAGACTCTCAATCAGAAGACCTTTTGACATGTGCAATTATGTATGCTTATGCATCTGGCCCCACTTAGTTTTAACATTTCTTCTTATGATCATATGATACCTTTTCTCTCATATGGTTGAGGGTCTCCTTTTTAGCCCTTGCAATCATATGCTGGCTACTCTATTGTAACATCATATCACTTGCCATTTACCATAAAAAAACTTATGCTGACACAATATTGGATGATTGTAAGATCAAGAGACTCAACATTTAGCTTTATGACCCCCTATTATCCTTTACTTCATAACATCAAAAGAGGGAAAACCACTTCAAAATACATAAGGGCATGAATTTTCAACAACCAATGGCATGCATTCTTTTTATTGATTGAATTTTCCAAGCAGCTATGTAGCTATTAAGATATCATCTAGTTTTTTCACGTAATAGATCAACGATGCATATTTTCTTGCCTTTATATTTTAGTTTATCTAAGGATTTTAACTTGGGTTTCTACTGAAATAACTAGTTTCTCTATATTCTAAGCCTAGTCACCTATGGTATCTTCCATTGAAATGCAAACCACTACAAATATTTGTCCTTGAAATCCTTCTAAATCCTTTAGATGATGACTTATAGGAATTTGTAGACCTTCTTCTTATCAAGGAGATTCTTATAACTAACCCACCAAACCCTAAATCACCTAGCTCTTCATTAGAGAAATACTTACATAACTTTCAGCATAGGTTAGCTTGAAAGGGGATGATGAGAAGAAAATCCATCCCAGAGGCATTTTAGACAAAGACTTAACATTGACACATTAACTTGACTTCAACCTAAAGACAAAATGGGATGAACTAAAAATTGGGCAATACATACTCAATACAGGGACTATGGAAGTAGATCCTCAGTATTTGGTAGATGTCCTATGGTGTAATGTCATCTTTCCTAGAGGAAGCTAGATGGTGTTCATCCCACTATGGAAGCACTCCACTAATGCTATCAGTAGGCCATGATTCACCTAAATGTCAGGGACCTCACAAAGATGTGCTAAACCCAATACATCTAGATGATCCACCTTTGCAACATCTAATTGTCTCACCATTCCTTTAATGGCTAGGTAATGCGATTGAAAAACAATATTTGAGAAATCAACCTATAACCAATCAAACAACATAGCATAATCAATACTTGATTGATAAAAATGCTATTCAGAAAACATAAAAAACATTATAACACCCATCTATATACATACCACTGTTGACATTATAGTCAATTTTTTTATTAGTGACACACACTTAGTCAAATGGTTAGCATCTACCAAGATTATCTTGTAGTTTATAGTATTAACCAAGTAATTCAGGTTCTACTGAGTTCTATAGTTGCTACTGAGTTCCATAAATAGTATTTAGTTCACACCAAGTAGTATCTACTTAGTTGATGATTATTAGTGTAAACCAAGCTTCATAGTGTTTACTAAATTTCTTAGTGAAAACCAAGCTTCATAGTGTTTATTGAGTTGCTTAGTGAAAACCAAGCTTCATAGTGTTTATTGAGTTGCTTAGTGAAAACCAAGCTTCATAGTGTTTACCAAGTTCACAACATCAATAATGTGAATTTAGTGTTGACCGAGCTAGGATATGTCAACCAAGTGATTCAGTTTATACCAAGCTCATAGTGAAAGTGTTGATCGAGCTATGTAGTGTCAATAAAGTGATTTAGTTTATATGTCAAGTTTTATAGTGTTCACCAAGTCACCAGTGTTGACCAAGTTCAAACTACTAGGAAGTGATTAGTATGAACCATGCTTCTATGTCTACTAAGAGCATGATGATGCCGAGTGTCAAAAATGGTTTTTTAGTATCAAAACCTCATCGAGTTTGTCTTTATAACCTCACTTCTAGTAGTTAAGACAACTTTATGTATTTTGGTGAAACTTGTATTGTATCCCACTTTGATGAATTGTAATTTGGATTGGAATATATGTAATGTATTATATCACATCAAAAAAAGAGGTATGAAATGAATATGAAAATATATGTGTAAGAGAAAAAGTGTGAAGTAAGAAGGCTACAAGTAGTATAAGGAGAAACAAAAATTTATCTATCACAACAAGGTTATCATTACACTCAAAAGGAATCTCACCCAGCAAATCAAATTTGTAGATCAAAGATCAGCCACAAGTTCATCCCAATATGTGGAATAGTTAAATCCTTTCATAAGGTAGACTTAATAGTGTTTTGTAGATTTCTTTACCAAGTGCATACTTCATTGTATGTTTTGTAAATCCTTTTACAAGGTGGATCTAGCAGTCCTTATTGCTCCAAATAGATAAGATCATTGAAGTGATAATTGTAAGCCTTAATCGACCAACTTTATACTATAGTGCTAAAGCTTGTGGGCATCATCCCCATCCTAGTTTTACTTTCTATATGAAAGGTTTCTGGGTCACCATATATTGTGTTAAAGTGTTATGAATGTTTTAATGCTTTTAGTTTTTCATGCATGGAATTAGATCAGAGCACACATGAAGGGTTAATTGGTGAATTAAGATTAAGTTTTATTGTTTTCTGATTCACCCCTCCCCTCTTAGTAACCTAGCCCATCTTATACTCCCAACAATTGGTATTAAAGCTTTATGGTTCTTAAAGAAGAAGTTTAATAGCTTGCGAAAAGATCAAAGAAAATGGAGGTATTCAGACTTGACAAGGCTATTGAGAATGAAAAGTTGGATTTGGAATTGGCTCTTGGGAAACTTAAGAAATCAAAGGAGCAACTCTCTCAATCCCTGAAAAGAAGAAAAGATCTTGTAGTATAGATGAACAAAAAACTCTACATTGAAGAAAGAATTGAAGATATTCATTCAAAAAGTAATTTGGATGAAGTTAATGAGGAAATCAAAGAACTATTAAAAAAGAATGGTAACATTCAAAAAGAAGTTAAAAGCCTAAAAAGAGAACAATAAATTTAGTTAGTAAGATTGTGTGAAGTCATGGAAGAAAAAGACAAGGCAAAAGAAGAGACAAAAGAAAAGAACAATGAAATTCGACATCTATCCCTTCAACAGGAAGACTTCATTGATTATCTTACTAATGCAAATGAAGAAATCATGAATCTAAGATTAGAGAATGAAAAATTGCAAACTAATTTGAATATTAAAAAGAAAACTAATGAGAGGATGATGAAATCTCAAACAGACATGAATTAGTTGAATGAGAAAAGTTAATACAAACAAAAAGGAAAAGTAGGAATATGATACATAAAAGAAGGTGAATCATCCAAGCAAGGAACTCAAAAGAATCAAAGACCTACTTGCAATCACTGTGGTAAGTTAGGTTATACATAAAACAAATGTTGGAGTAATGGTAAAGGTAAATTGAATGAAAAATGTTACAATTTCAGTAGGCATGGTCATAGAGCTAATGAATGCAAAGAAAAACCAAAATTTGAAGGAAAATGTCAAAAATGCAAGAAACATGGGCACAAATCTTTTGAATGCAAAACCAAGATATTGAACCTAGTGGAATAGATTGTGAAATCTATATTTGGTTAGGACTATAACACATGGTGTAGATACCACTATTGTGGAGAATTTGGACACATTGGATCAAATTATGTGAAACAACACATGAGAACAAGAGACCACTAGAAGATGTTTTATTTGTATAGAACTTGGACACCTTCCCAAGAACTATATGAACACTAGAAGGATAGAAGATGAAAATAAAGCCAAGGTTGATAACATCATAAATAAAATGAGAAAACAATGGATTTCAAATTTTTTTGAGGATGCAAGTCTGAGCCATGAAGCACATGTCACTCAAGAATTGGGTGACTCAATAATTTCTACTTGATCTCCCACAAGAACAAATAGAACTAATACTCTGAAGTACACATCATACATCAGTTCTAGCTAGCTAGAATGAAAGATCCATATCAACATTCAAGATGCAAAGGGATCATTGAGTTTCTAAGAAAAACTAGGCCTTATTGAGCTCTGCTGGGTTGCAAGACCCTATCAAGCAAGGTAGGGAGTAACTAAACATTGCATGGACACTAAGTTGAGGATGAATTTTCCAAGCCCTAAGAATAAACTGATTGGAAGATAGCCTATCACCAAGAAAGTGACCGTACCAAGCAATTATGGAAATTGGAAAGTGAAATTGTTAAAAGGGATGGAATCAAATTCATTTATCACCATGGATTTTTGAAGAGCTATTTGCTAAGAACAATTATTGTTCTTCCAAGTGATTTGTGCAATTTGTTGCTGAATATTTTTGTGTTTTTGTAAACCCTACCAAGCATGGCGTCCTCCAGTAGCAAAAGCAAGAAGGAATCTGAGAATTTGGTTTGAGGAGTTGATTAGAAGGCATTGAACTTCAAGTATGGTGATTGTAGAAACACTTCGAGACCAAGGGTTTAACCCACATTCTACATATTCCCTAACACTTCTAGATAAAATGGGCATGGTTAATCCTTAGCCATGTACATAATAGGAAGCTATGGTTGGAGAAACTTATTCCAATAATGAAGAAAATGATTCATCAAATTATAGGGCTCCCAATATTGAACAAGGAAAAGAATACCAAAACCCTAAGTCAAGTAGAATTGGAAAGCAAAACTCTTGCCAAATGGGATGGAAGAAGTATGAAGATAAGATATGTAACTAACATGGAGATAAAATTTGGAATCCATGTGATAGTACATAAGATCTATAGATCCAGTCATCTTAGTAGTGTGTCATGTGAGGTCTTTGATCTATCTCTCAAGGTTGTGAAGAACAACATGTCCTTCAACCTTGCTGAGCTTATGCTAAATAAATTTAACAAGAACATGGAAAGCATTAGAAATTTGAAGAATAACCCATGTAAGTTTGGTTCACTTCTAACTTGTTTATGCTTCTTTGTGCAAACATTTTTTTCCTTCAAAAGGTTTAGTCATATGGAGAAAAGATAAACCAGTACTATATCAAATCAATGAGTATATAGTAGAGATGGGTGATAATTTTGTTAGTATCATGGACAGTTATTTGATTCATTCAAAAATATATATAAATAACAAATTCAAAATTCCTAAGAAACTTGTAGAATATTACAAGGATGATGTTTGTTTCATGGTAGACTATGATAAGGTATACATTCAAGTAATCAAGGCTAGAGTGGTGTGGGTTAAGCCTCTAAGCTATGAGGTTAACATTGATGATGCCAAGGACATCATTGAGGAATTATTAAATGAACTTGTGGATCCCAAGGCTATAGATTTTGGTACTTATGATGAAGCTACTTCCTCAAGTAGTCAGAAAAGAAAAGAAGAGGATGACAAAACTAAGGAAAGAAAGTTCTACTCTCCTATTGACAAAAGGAAAAGGAGATGATGTGGAAGAAGATGGTAGAAAAGATGAGATAGAAGAACCTAAATCAAGAGAAGAAAAGCCAATCAAGAGGAAAGGTAAGGTTATCATAACCAGACCTATCGAGTCATCTACTATAGTATTCACTAGAAGAGCATCCAAATCAAGAAAGAAGTTAAAATTAGGTGAAGAAGTAGAGGATGTTATTTTCAAAAGCCTCCACCTACATTTTAGGAGAAATTAAAGGAGATTAATTTAGAAGCTGGCATGGAAAACTTTAACTCTCTCAAATATGAGACTAGGAATGTACATGAGAATAAGCAAGTTGAAGACATGATTATGTCCAAGTTGGGTCAATGGAATTATTCAACTGATCAACTTGTGCAAAAAATTTCCAATGAATTGATGGAAAGAATCAAACCAAGATGGGAACATGCTCAGAAGACTACAAAGGATATATTTGAGTAGACTCTAAGCTAGATCATGCTAAGTCTCAATGATAAAGAAGTAAAAGAGTCCATGAAGAAAAATAAAGAAAAAATTACTATGAAATTCAACACTTGCATGATATTGGTTAATGACATTAAACATGTGGTGAAGATAGCTACAACTACATGGAAGAATATCTATAATCTTCATCAAAAGAGTGATTTTCTTGTTCATGTTAGCAATAAAGATGATGATGAAGATGAAAAGGAGGAAAAGGAAAATAATGATGAGGAATAGATATATATAGATGATGTTGAACTAGATGATGAGGAGAAAGAACATGAAGTTACCAAGGAGAATCTCCCTAAGATTTAGAGTATTGAGGAAATTGACCTAGAGAAGATTGTAGCAGTGGTTATGGCCTCATTTCCTCACTCTCTAAGCAAAGATTTAAAGTGATCAAGCTCAAAGAAATTTTTTTCCAAGTTGGTTGTGACAACCACTACAATTCCAAGCACCCAACAAATCTTTGCACTTGTTCAGCTAAGTACTGCATTAACTAAAGTGATCAACACTTTATCTACCAAGCAACTAATGTTTCCTCCATCAAATTTGGCTACACAACAACTAGGTATTCCTACTATCAGTATAATATATACTTTTTTTGCTAGTCCTTCTATTTCTACTATTGTTACAATCCCAAGTGTACAAATAGTTAGTACAAGGATAGTTGAGAGCAAGCCTCAACCGAGTACCAAAGTTTCAAGCAAGGACAAAGGTAAAGAAGAAGATAGTGATCTTGATGAGGATATAATTATCTTGAATTGGGATATCTCTACTCTAAATCCTAATCAAATGCACATAGTAGGTGAACTATTGTAGAAGAAATCTAAGCAATAGAGGCTTAGAGAGGAGGAAAATAGAGAAAACCAAGTGCTAGAAAATTCAAAGAACATACTTGTACATGCACTCAGTATCGAGGTTGATAGTACTCAACCTATTTTGGTTTAGTTAGCAAAAGTTGTTCAAAAATTCAATGAAGATCTGAAAGGGCAAGAAAATTTGTTGCAAAGAGAAGAGAAGAAAGTTGAAAACAAAGTATTTGAGCTAGTTGCATAGAAAATTATAATATATCAAGTAGACTTATCTACTATCCTCAATTCATTGGAAACCTCTACTAACAATGTTACTTTGTTGTTCATCAAGTTATGTGATACATATATCTTCACTAAAGAAATCAAAGATAAACTATCTAAGATACATGAAGATTTGAAGGAAAGAGCACACTAGTTGTCACTTGACCCAAGCTACATGTTAGTGAACAGATTGTCTTTCTAATTACACAATGATAATTTTCTCTATGCCCAAGACTCAAAAAGTAAAAAAATGTTCACAACAGTTGACAAAACTTCATGTTATTTGTTTTATCTCTATATTTATAGGTACAACTTCCTTTGAAAGATCTATCAATGAATCAAAACCAATTTCACACTTTTTCCAAAAAGTGCATAAGGACTCTCACATACTCCTAAGAAGTGAGGTGATAATTCATTCATACAATAAAGATAAAATGACCCATAGTCTTTTCATAGTAACCATTTATTCAAAGAAAAGAATGATACCTCAAATTCATAATAATCATTCAAGAAATTTGATCAACATGAATTACAAAAGAAACAACAATAGATATCTTCAAATGATAAATCAAATGTTCACAAAGTAACAATGATCTAAGCACTTCAAACACCAAGTTTTAAAGCAAGATCAAAGATGGCATATATATATATATATATAGAAAGTTCTTTCCTACACATAGTCATTCGGAAAGCAAATATATATTTATGCTATCTATCTATTGCTATATAAAAAGTACCTATTTCATTAAAGTATTTAATAACTTTCTATTCTAACCCCTAATTAGTTCAATACCCTAGCATTTATAATTTTATTACAAATCCAAAAGGCCTCCATTAAAGCCCAACCATTTTGGTTTAAACAATTATGATAAGAACAAAATTAGTTTTTAAAATAGTTTCTCCAAACATGACCTAAAGTAACTATCCCAATCAGACTTCATCGTTGGATTTTTCCTCCTTGCCTAGAGTTTATCTTACCAATTTCCACTTGTTGAAAATTATCATAAATTCTTGCATCACATGAGAATGGGGGTTCTTAAAAATCAGCAGCTTAGTCCTACAAGCATCATTTTTCCATTTGAATTCTTTGATCTTCAAGCTCTTTTGCAGCATGAGGTTCCTATTTAGAGATAACAAGGATTCAATATTTTCTAGTATGGTGAAATCACCAGTGGTAGGTGATTCATTGTCCTTAATCTTTGCAACAACATCATTGAAACTTTTTGTTAATGCTTTAGAATCCATGTAGCCATTATGGAACTGTAGAATTCCTATAGGATTCACTATATTCATATCTTTAAGAAGCTCCATATACATCCCAATAATCTTATTTTTGATGGATTTCATTTCTTTAATAGTTTCTTTGTAAATCAATTCTTTCTAGCCCATATTATTTTTCATAATGAACAACATACAAGAATCTACAATTTTCATAGGGTTCTCACTTAGGAATTTAAGCACTCAAAATTTTTCAACTTCAGTCACCTAAAACACAATAGCCTAATACCAACTTTGTTTAGTTTCCCACCTCAAAATAAGAGTTTAAATTTCTCCGAAGAGCATTTCCCCTTCAGCATACATAGTGGTGAAATCTAGGATAAAATTATTACCTTCATCGATGATGGAATTCACCCAATCCTACATTGCATCTGAGAGAAGCTTCCCCTTTTGCATCTATTTTACCAGTTGTTGGCTATCTAGAGAATTAGAATCAAAAGATTGAGGGGTTTGAACAACTAGTAGGACCTTGAGATTCATCAGTGAATCTATATAAGTAGCCATGGCCACCACTAAGGCTTTGAGTTCCTTCTTCTCCTTGCTATTCTTTTCTGACTGGATTAACATATGATTAGCAAAAAAGTTGAAGAAGTTATTACCTATATTTCTATTGATGGTCCCAAGTTCAACTGAAGTAACTTCGAAGCCTTCACTGTCAATTTCTCTATATTCAATTTTTTGTTTATATGTGGCCAAGTCTGCTATGATTTTCCTAGTTACTAGGTCTTTAATTAAATGGGCATTAGTTTTTAGCTTTTTAACTTTTAGATTTATGTCATCTTCTTCTTCCAAATTCTAATTCACTTCCAATTGTCTCGACTCACTAGCTTCCTCCCACCTAGGTTCAACAATGTCTAAACCATTTTCAACTAATCCTATTTGAAATTTCAATTTGAGGGAATTGATTTGTTGAGTTGTTAATCTTGAGTGTTCTCTCTTTGACACTTCTTCTTCATTTTTACAATCCTACCATAAGTCTTCTAGGTGTTGAATTATAGATAACTAACCCTCTAGACCAAGAACTTGAGCCACAAATCCTTTACTATCAAAATCCCTTCTTCCTTGGTAAGACCCAAAACCAAAATCGAGAAAGTTGCTTCCTATGACTAAGGCATTGATCATGTTGCTACAAGTCAAAGGACCAAGTTTGATAGGAAACATTGACTCCCAATTCTCTTAAGGTGGATTATCCTTAATGATAGAGAATAAACTACCTATAGACCTCAGCTAAAATAAAACATTCAAATGCATAACATGGTAACCTCATTGGCTCATCCTCAAACCCACCTACTCTAAAATAGGTGAACTTAGGGAGCTATATGTAATAGCTCCCATAATTTTGAATCAATCTCTAGGCTTCCAAGGAAAATTTGGACATGGGTACCTTTTTTAGAGATAAATGGACACTTTCTACCAATACATCATGTACCTTTCTAAAATTTTCTAACACTTTATCTCTTTGAAGTAGGGAACAATATTTATAGACTGTTATTTCCTCACTCCAAATCTCATGACCTAGGGAAGTAAGATTACTAACACAAGCAATGTAGTATGTGAGATAAGAAGCCATATATAAATTTTCCTTAGATTCCTTAGCATGTTTAAGCTATGTTCTTAATGAGCTAGAAATTATTTCAGCCCAATCCATCCATTATTCCCCCTTTAAAATGATCTCAACATAATAAAACATTCATTCTTCAAAGAGGAGGACATTGGCTGAACTCTTAACTCAATGTAATTGCACCACATGATCATGAATATGGGGTTTTAGGTGATCTTTTGTGACTATCTTAGGTAGCCTTGAGCCTCTACCATAATTAGTTGTTTTCCACTTCCTGGCTAGGATGTTATAGTATTCTCTTGGGGTTTCTTGGTACTCAGCTAGGGATTGGATGTGAGAAAATGTAGTGAATGTGCTTTATGGTAGATGTAACACAGAGGCAATAGTTTCTCTAGATATTGATAGTACAGTTCTCCATCTTTGTTTAGGATATCTTTACTTTGAACATCATAATGATCAATATAGATTTCGAGTAATTTAGGGCTTAGCAAGGTAGGAGGGAAAGTTGTGGCTTCAATCGGACCACTTGTCAACATTTCCATACAATCATTCAATTCATTGGCTTGCTCATGGAAATCTGACTGTAACTTTTCCAACCTAACACCTTCTTAATTGGTATCACAAATAATAGGTTTTTTGCATTCCAAACTAAAAACATTCCCAAAGAAATGTAACATAGATTTCATCTTAAACAAGGAAAGCAAGGCTAAAACTAATTCTATTTTGAAATGCACACAGATAGTAGAACAAATAGAAGGTTTTTTCATGTTCTCACCTGCAACTTGCCAAGAAAAATAACCTCTTTTCTTGTCCCTTACTAGCTCCTTCTTCAAATCTCTTTTTTACATGATAAACAAAAGGAAAAACTATTCTCTTTTTAGGGGAAAGAGAACATACATGTGGAAGTACAACTTCATAATGAGGCATTCATGACAAATCAACTATGGCTAAGCTCACACATGTTGTTTAGTGTGGAGCCTGATCAGTCCCCAAGTGGGAGATTGTTAGATTGTGGTGACTGATCAGGAAAGTACTGTACATACTTCATAAATAGTGGGGTTCGGGGCATCGCCCCGAAAAAAATTTTTTTTGGAAGTAGCCGACATCGACATGGTAGCCGACATATTATGGCCGACATATGGCCGACATGTTATAACCCTAAAGCGGTTTAATACTTGTATAAAAAGGGCTTAGGGTTGGGTATTTTTGATGTGTGGTGATACGAAATTGGTTCTTGCGGCGGTATTGAGCTGTAAGGGATTACGGATTGTAATCAGGTTGTAATCACTGGATTGTAATAAGATCGGACTTGCTGTTTGGTGGACGTAGCCCAGGGATTGGGTGAACCACGTTAAATCTTGGTGCCTTGTGTTCATTTCTGTGTATTCTATTATTTTCTATTATTGGTTATATTTGCATGTAGTTTTTATTTCTGTCCGTGGTTTATCCTAACAAGTGGTATCAGAGCCAAGTTGTTTCTCAGTTATCCTCTGCAGGAAAGTCTCACGGTTAAGTGGGAGTCTCACGGTTGAGTGGGAGCAATGGCAGATGATGGTAAGCTGAGGGTTGATAGGTTTAATGGGCAGAACTTCCAGTTATGGAAGATGCAAATGGAAGACTATTTATATCAGAAGGATTTGTGGAAGCCGTTGGAAGGAAAAGCCAAGAATCAAGGAACTATGTCAGAGGCTGAATGGGATCTTTTGGACAGAAAGGCACTTGGAAGCATTCGGTTATGCTTGGCACCATCGGTGGCATTTAATATTACAAAAGCAAAAACGACAGAAGATTTGATGAAAACCCTAGCGACACTGTATGAAAAGCCCTCCGCTTCAAATAAGGTATTTCTCATGAAGCGTTTATTTAATATGAAAATGGCAGAAGGTGGATCTGTTGCAGATCATTTAAATGAGTTTAATACTATTACTAGTCAATTATCTTCTGTGGGTATCAATTTTGATGAAGAAATTAGGGCTCTCTTGATTTTGTGTTCTTTGCCTGAAAGCTGGAATGGCTTGGTAATGGCGGTGAGTAATTCTGTTCCTGGATCTAGTACCCTAAAATATGATGATGTGATCGGTGTTATTTTAAGTGAGGAAACTCGTAGAAAATCCTCAGGTGGATCTACATCAGGAAGTGCTTTAAATGCACAAAGCAGGGGCAGAACGACTGAAAGAGGAAGTAACTCTGGAAATCGTGGGAAATCAAGAGGAAAGTCAAAGGGGAGGAGGTCTCAATCGAGAGGACCAAATGATTGCTGGTACTGTGGGAAACCAGGGCACAAAAAGAAAGATTGCTGGACTCGAAAGAAAAATGAAGGAGATAAATCAGATGGAGACAAAGAGGCAAATGTGGTAAGTAACAAATCCGAAGAGGATGCTTTGCTTCTGTCTTTAGAGAGTGTTGATGATTCATGGGTTTTAGATTCTGGTGCTTCTTTTCATGCTACACCTCATAGAGGTTATTTCATTGATTATGTCCAAGGGGATTTTGGGCTTGTTTATTTGGGGGATAATGAACCCTGTCAGATTGTTGGAAAGGGAAAAATTAAGATTAAGTTGCAGAATGGGAATCATTGGCTACTACATGAGGTAAGACATGTTCCAAAACTAAGTAGAAATTTAATTTCAGTAGGGCAACTCGATGATGAGGGTTGTGTAGTTACTTTTAATGATAAAAATTGGAAGGTTTCAAAAGGTTCCCTTGTAGTAGCAAAAGGTGTGAAAGTAGGCACCTTATATCTTTGTACAGGTCATATTGTTCCTTCTACTTTGATTGTTTCAGAGAAAAATGAATATTCAGGAACAATTACTGCAGATGAGCAGGGAGAACAAATAGCTGCTGTGGATTCTGATACAGCGCTGTGGCACAATAGACTTGGGCACATGAGTGAGAAAGGTATGAAAGTACTTCATTCAAGGAAAGTTTTACCAGGTCTAAAATGTGTGAATATGGATTTCTGTGAAAGTTGTGTGTATGGAAAACAAAAGAGAGTGAGTTTTGTAAAGATAGGGAAGGAAAACAAAAAGGCGAAATTAGAACTTGTGCATACAGATGTATGGGGACCGGCTCAGGTATCTTCCCTTGGTGGCTCTCATTATTATGTTACATTTATTGATGACGCAACTAGAAAAGTATGGGTTTATTTCCTTAAACAGAAATCTGATGTATTTCAAACTTTTAAGAAATGGAAATGCTTGGTTGAAAATGAGACTGGTAAGAAATTAAAATGTCTCAGATCTGATAATGGTGGTGAGTATTGCAGTCATGAATTTGAAGATTATTGCTCCACTAATGGTATTTGTAGACAAAAAACTGTTCCAAGGACTCCACAGGAAAATGGAGTGGCTGAACGCATGAACAGGACTATAATGGAGCGCGCAAGGAGCATGAGGTTGCATGCTGGGTTGCCCTTACACATGTGGGCGGAGGCTGTCAATACTGCAGTATATTTGATTAATAGAGGTCCCTCTACTCCTTTGGGTTGTGGTATTCCAGAGGAAGCATGGACTGGTAAGAAGGTGAGTTATTCTTTTCTCAAGACCTTCGGTTGTGAAGCTTTTGCTCATATAGACTCTGAACATAGAACCAAGCTAGAAGCTAAATCAAAGAAATGTGTCTTTGTTGGATATGGCATTAATGAATTTGGTTATAGGCTTTGGGATTTTGAAAATCATAAAATTATAAGAAGCCGGGATGTCATATTCAATGAAAAAGTGTTGTACAAAGATCTGTTGCAGCAACATGAGAAGAAAGAAGATGATTATGTAGTGCTGGATGATACTCCAAAAGCTGATGTTCCAGCCATTCCTCATGATGTGCAACAACCGCAACAACAAATACCACATACACCAGTGAATGTTAGACGGTCAACAAGGCCAATTAGACCTCCACAAAGGTTTTCTCCCTCTTTGTATTCTATTTTACTTACTGATGCTGGTGAACCTGAAAGTTATGATGAAGCTGTGCAGGTGGATACTAAGATTCAGTGGGAGTCTGCAATGAAAGATGAAATGGA
The DNA here is from genome assembly GCA_028749045.1 of Cupressus sempervirens. NCBI lineage: Eukaryota > Viridiplantae > Streptophyta > Pinopsida > Cupressales > Cupressaceae > Cupressus > Cupressus sempervirens. The sequence continues at coordinate 764,474,011 of CM053792.1, read as the reverse complement.
CTCTTTGCTGAAAAATAAGACATGGGATTTGTGCAAGTTGCCTGCAGGTAAAAAGGTTTTACAGAATAAATGGGTTTACAGGTTGAAAGAAGAGGAAGGAGGTAAGAAAAGATTTAAGGCCAGGTTAGTTGTAAAAGGATTTGCACAGAAAAAAGGAATTGATTTTGATGAAATATTTTCTCCTGTTGTTAAAATGACTTCTATTCGTACTGTTTTAAGTCTTGTGGCTACTGAAGATTTGCATTTAGAGCAGATGGATGTTAAAACAGCCTTTCTTCATGGTGATTTGGATGAAGAAATATATATGGCTCAGCCACAGGGTTTTGAGGTCAAAGGTAAGGAGAACTTAGTGTGCAAATTGAAGAAAAGTTTATATGGCCTGAAGCAAGCACCTCGGCAATGGTATCTGAAATTTGACAGTTTTATGCATGAGCATGGATATAATAGGTGTCATTCAGATTACTGTGTTTATTTTAAGAGGTTGGATGATGATAGCTACATTATTTTATGTTTATATGTTGATGATATGCTTATAGCTGGGTCTAACATGGATCATATTAAGGGGCTGAAACGCCAATTAGCACATGCATTTGCTATGAAGGATTTGGGGGCAGCAAAACAAATCCTTGGTATGAAGATTTGCAGAGATAGGAAGAACAGAACATTGACGCTATCTCAAGCTGATTATGTTGAGAAGGTGTTGCAACGTTTCTCTATGGAGAATGCTAAAGCTGTCAGCACACCTTTACCTGGTCATTTGAAATTGACTAAGGAGATGTGTCCCAAGACACAGGAAGAGGAGGATAAGATGTCCAAGGTACCCTATGCTTCAGCTGTAGGAAGTTTGATGTATGCTATGGTATGCACTAGGCCAGATATTGCACATGCAGTGGGAGTCGTTAGCAGGTATATGAGTCATCCAGGTTTTGAGCATTGGAATGCTGTCAAGTGGATTCTCAGATATTTGAGAGGAACATCCAATAAGTGTTTACACTTTGGGGGCTCTACTACTGATTTACAGGGCTATGTTGACTCAGATTTGGCTGGGGATATTGATACCAGGCGGAGTACTACAGGTTATGTCTTTACTGTTGGTGGGGCAGCCGTGAGCTGGGTTTCTAGGCTACAGAAGATTAATGCTCTCTCCACTACAGAGGCAGAGTATGTTGCTGCTACAGAGGCCGCCAAAGAGATGATATGGCTTCAGTTCTTCTTGGAAGAATTGGGACATCCTCAGAAGGATAATTTTTTGTTCACAGATAGTCAGAGTGCCATTCATCTTGCTAAGAATTCAGCTCTGCATTCTAAGACCAAACACATACAGTTGCGGTACCATTTCATTCGGTCAGTTTTGGAGGATGGACAGTTAAAGCTGGAGAAGATACATACCAATGAAAATCCAGCAGATATGTTGACAAAGGTTGTCACAAGGGAGAAGTTGAACTCCTCTTCAGCTTCAGTTGGTCTTTTAGACTAAATGTGAATAAAAGAACAGCAGAGTCCAGGGTGGTTTGATCCAGTGGGAGCCCCATGCGGTAGTTGTATTGCTACAGGATCAGTCTCCAAGTGGGAGATTGTTGTTTAGTGTGGAGCCTGATCAGTCCCCAAGTGGGAGATTGTTAGATTGTGGTGACTGATCAGGAAAGTACTGTACATACTTCATAAATAGTGGGGTTCGGGGCATCGCCCCGAAAAAAATTTTTTTTGGAAGTAGCCGACATCGACATGGTAGCCGACATATTATGGCCGACATATGGCCGACATGTTATAACCCTAAAGCGGTTTAATACTTGTATAAAAAGGGCTTAGGGTTGGGTATTTTTGATGTGTGGTGATACGAAATTGGTTCTTGCGGCGGTATTGAGCTGTAAGGGATTACGGATTGTAATCAGGTTGTAATCACTGGATTGTAATAAGATCGGACTTGCTGTTTGGTGGACGTAGCCCAGGGATTGGGTGAACCACGTTAAATCTTGGTGCCTTGTGTTCATTTCTGTGTATTCTATTATTTTCTATTATTGGTTATATTTGCATGTAGTTTTTATTTCTGTCCGTGGTTTATCCTAACAACACATTCAAAATCTCTCATGTGACCTTTAATTTAAAACTTCCCTTTTGACTGTACTGACAATGATTAAATTTTTCTGACACCCAATCCTTCTTTTTTGGCAAAAAGATCTTCCACTTTAAATCATGATGACATTTTCCCATGCTTGAAATTAAGGCACTCTTTTGAATTATTACCTCTTGATGTGGTAATTTATACCATGTGAAAATGATGACTTCACCAACTCGCAATCAATTTCTACCAAAGAACCTTAGTAGTAGAACCGCTTTGAAATGCTTTGAACCTAGATTTAAAGGGGTTCAAAATAGTTCAAAAGAACACTCCATAGAGTCGTACAAATTACCTATAGAAGACAAAGGTCAGCATGAATTTTTTTTGATTGAACTACTTTAAACTACTTTGAACCTCTATTCAAAGTGGTTCAAAGAGGTTTAGACCAACACAAGGAATGATGGGAAGCTTTAGGAGACTTTATACAATGTTTTCAATGGTCTGAAGAACACAAAGTGACAATAAGAAGCTTTGATAACTAGATGGGCAATTTAGGAAAAGTTCAAAATAAGGCAACTCACAATATGGCTAACAGGGGCTCTTACTAGGGACTAGGTATGTGGAGTACACAAAGAACTGAGAAAACTAGAAACAAAAACATCACTAGAACCAAACAGAAAACAACAGGAAGAAGAGAAAAAATGGAAACAAAGCCACAAACAAAAGATATCTACAAGATCAAGACCTTTAAGAAATTAGATCTTTGTTAAATTCAAATCTTACCCATTATAGGTAAAGGGCAGAATTGTGCCATCTGGGTATCTTAGACGAAAAGTGTTTGGACCAACAACTTCAAAGATAATAAATGATTATTTCTAGAGGGAGTCAAATTTTCCATGTGCTCCTTTAGGTTCTCTTCTCTTATCCCACAAATGAACTTCATCATTTTTTAGGAAACTATGAGGCTTGGTTCACAAATCAAAAATTTTATTAACCTTTATTTGATGCTCTGTAATATGATCAACAAGCTTTTCTCTTTGTTCTTCTAATTTTTTCAAATACATTATTCTCTTTTCTAAGGAGTCTAAAAATAAATGATCCTAAATCATAGATTGCAATTTTGAAGGAGACAACTCTAAAGGTAGGGATACTTGAGTGCCAATTCCATATACTAGCTCAAATGGAGGCATGCCAATGGCCCTTTTATGAGTAATATGATTAGCCCACAATTCTTCATACAATTTTTTGTGCCAATTCTAGGGATTATCAGCTACCAAATTTTTCATTATTGCAACTAGGATCTTGTTACTAGATTCTATCTACCCATTCCCTTGAGGAAAATAATTTGATGAATGAGCTCGGGATACACCATGCTCATAATAGAAAAGAGAAATCTCTTCCGATGAAAAATAGGTTGCATTGTCTGAGACTATCTTTTGAGGAACCCCAAACCTAACAAATATATATTCAAATAAAAACTCACATACCACTTGAGAATTGGCCTTCTTGGTTGGGATAGCTTCCACCCACTTGGTGAAATAATCAATGTTTATTAATATGTATACATGATCAACACTTGATGGAGGACTTAGAGGTCCAATGAGATCAATTCCCCATCGATAAAAGGGTTTGTTGATAACTACTAGCCTAAGGGGTAAGGCTGCCAGTTGAGGGTGCTCAGTGAAAAGTTAACATTTTTCACAATTTTTTACAAACTTGTAGGCATCTTTGAACATACTAGTTAGTAGAAGAAATTCTTGAGGATTTTAAAGGTAGTCACTATAGATGATAAATTCCCTCTGCATACATCTAAATGATATACTTTTAACAACTTTTCCTGTTGTTTTACATCTACACATCTCAAAAAGGTTCCATCTATCCCTCTCTTATACAAGACACCATTAGAAATCACAAATTTTGTAGCCTTCAACCTAAGATTCCATTTTTCTTTATAGCTCATGTTTGGAGGATATTTGTCATATGTTAGAAAGTATATTACATTGGAGAACCAAGGGTCTATTGAACTTATGAGCAAAATAGTGGGTGTTTCTATAGTATTATCAGGAGGCAAATCTTTGTTTTTAGCCATCAATCTGCATAAACCTCATCCTATTACTAAAGAAGTAGGCTTAATTTTTAAATCATATACTTTAATCTTAGTTACTCATACATCTCTTTTATTTACCCCAATCTCTTGCTAAGTTAATATACTTTTTACCGTTGTTTCTAGCACATAGAAAATTGAATGGGAATGCAAAATGTAATACCTAAACTACTTCAATGCCTTTACCACAATTAATGCATGTTTCTCCATTTAGGTATAATTTAATTCATGTTTTTTCAAGGGAATCCTCATGAAAGCAATTGGGGTGTCATTATCTTTATCATCTGTTTGAGTCAGAATGCTAGACAGACTATGTTTTGAAGCATAGCAGTAAATAATGAAATCTTTTTCAAAATTAAGACTTACTAGCATAGGTGCATTTGAAATGGCTATTTTAATATCCTCAAAAGCTTTCTTGCCCTCTTCCTGCCATCTGAAGGGATGGTTTTTTCTCATTATACCCTACATGTATCTTACCTTTTTAGAAAATTCAGGCACAAAACTTCTTAGAAAATTGATTTGACCAAAGAAGGACTTCAAATCACTTCTATTAGTGGGAAATGCTAGTTTTTGTATTACCTTCACCCTTTCTGGGTCAATCCTTATACCATCCTTAGAAATGATATGTCTGAGCAATTTGCCTTCCTCTACAAAGAATATAGACTTTTTGGGATTTAGGGATATACCATGTTGCCTGCATCGGTCTAGCATTATTTCCAAATCTCTCAATTAGTGTTTCCTTCTCTTAGAGTATACAGTCAAGTCATCAAGATATATTAAAATTATTCTATCATTCAAATCTTTAAAGGAATAATTCATTGCCCTCTAGAAATTTTCTCCTGCATTGATCAAATCAAATGGCATCTGATTGTAAGAAAAAGTTCCCCAAGGAGTAATGAAGGCCATCTTGTGCTGAACTTTAGGTGCAATACTAATCTTCTTGTATCTTGAATAGCCATTGAGCATTGACATATCTTTAGACCTAGAAATCATCTAAAAAATATGATCCATAGAGGGAAGTGCATAATTTTCCTTGAGGCTGGCTTGATTCAGATTTCTAAAATCCACACAAATTCTTATTTCACCATTTTTCTTTCTCATAGGGACAATATTTTCTACCCAAGTTAAGTGATGAATTGTATAGATTATAAAAGCTCTTAGCATCTTCTCCACTTCTTTAAAAATAGCTTTAGATACCTTAGGATTATAGTTTTTGAGCTTTTGCCTAAAGGTAGTATCTTCTGACTTTAAAGGCATATGATGTACAAACTCTCCATTTCTGAAGTTCTTTAATTCTTCATATCCCCAAGTAAAGACATCTTGATATTGGGCAAGGAGTTAAAATAACTTATCCTTCTCTTTCTTAGAGCAGGTTTGACCAATGGAAATCCATTTGGGGTTCTCTTCATTTTTAAAATTTTTTTTTTTCATGTTCCTCTGCACCTTTATCAGGGTCAATTCTCCTATTTTTGGGACTATCGTCTTCTACCAAAGAGATGTTCTAGAGAAACCAAATCCTTTAGGATGTGATTAACTTTCAATTGAACAACTTCTCTTGATTTGGATGATCCTTCTCCAATAGGTTTACCCTCATGGTTTGATCTTTCAAAGAGAGTTTCAGCAAAATTCCCAACACACTTGATGAAATCCTTCAACTGTGCATCATTATCAAAAACCTACCAATGATTGACATTATCTAGGACTCTAGGTCGATAAATCATTTCAATCTTGTAGGTATCACTTTTGAATTCTAGATGTTAAAACAACAAGGAAGTTGAAACAACTAAGGAGTCTGCTTTAGTATTTTGAGAATGAGGCACAAATTCAATAGAAAAGGCTTCAAAAGATTCAATTTCATCCCAAACTAGAGTTCTATAGTGTTTTAGCCTAACATTTTTTATAGAAAATTGTTTCCTTACCTATTTGACAATAATTTTAGCATCACCTCTCACCTTTAGTTGCTTCACCCCCTTTGCTTTGGCTTCTTTCAAACCTAGGAGCAATGCTTTGTAATCTGTGGTGTTGTTTGTATTATGAAAATCTAATTTAAAAGAAAATGGAATAATGTCTCCTGAAGGTGAGATTAGAACAACACCCACACTTGACCTAGAATTTGAGTAGCTTCCATCAAAATCTAGACTCCACAAGGCTTCATCGGCATTTTCTTTTTCAATTTCTTCATATTGTTTCTCAAGTAAAATAACATAGTTTCCAAATTGACATTCTTCATATAGTATTTGTGCTTTAGGATTGTCTAAGGTACAACTGTATATTTATTCTTCAATTTTGGCTCCATTTTTATCTTTTTCTTCCCTCCTAGAATGTAAGCTTTAGCCCAATCCATTTTGATTTCTCCACCCATATCTTTACAAAAAGTCCTGTTGAGTAACATTCCATAACTGGCTGGTATGTCAGCCACGAGGATAGTAAGTTTTAATCTTTTCTCTAGGTGGGCATAATGAATAGCTTGTACATCTTTCACTTGGCCAAACAAGGGTACTTGCTTCCCATCCATAGAATAACAACATCCAAAAGTTTTTGTAAGATCTAAGTTGAGGGCTTTTGCAATAGGCATTGGCATAATATTATCCAATGCTCCATAGTCAATGATACAATTGTTGAGCTCCTATCCATTTAATAATAATGATATGTAGAAAGGATTAGGCTTCTCTCTTCTATTTCTCCATCAATAATATTAACAGTTGATTCGCTATAAGGAACATTTTTTTGTATCCTTTAGATATAAAAATAGGTTCACTTGTAGCCTTTGGGTTTTCAATCATATTATTAGTAAACTGAGCATTAGTAGCAGAGCCTCCCTTTACATATTGGACTAACTTATCTAATTCCTTAGGATTAAACCTTAAATATTTAGTTGGAGAAATTGATATTGAAGAAGACTTACAGAATTCTACAATATCAAAAGCTGATGTACTAGCCATTGATTCTGCTCTGGGCAATATTCTGGGCTTTGCATTTTTTGTAGAATCAACTTGTATGTGTTCTTTCCCTTTAGTATTTGATGAGTTTGGATCAGCTCCAGCATAGGGATTTTGATTTCTTTGACCCCTGGTCATTACTATACAAGTAGTGTCTTGAAGTGTCATGAAAACATCACCTCCCCTTCTTGTATCTGGTTCATATTCAAGAAAATAAGAACCTACGCTTTCATTTTTTTCTTTTTCATTTTTAGGTGGTTGTTCTACTGCAAGGGCATCTTTCACTAATTGAACACAATTTAACCAATCAAGACAAGTTTTTCTGTCATGATCTATGGTCATATGAAAAGAACACATCACCTCTTTAGGGGCTTCTTCAATTTGCAACCTTGTTTAAGGAGTGGTTAATGTGGAGGTTTTTCTATAATTTGGGGGCTATTGTTGCCTATGAATATCCTAGTAGGGAGTTTGGTAAGGGCCATGAGGTTTATTCTACTACCTTTTCATCATTGCTACATCATTCATCAACTTCTACATGATAGGGTTGTAGGAGTAGAGGATGAAGCAGTCTCAAAAGTTTGAACTTCTCTTCTCCATTTACTAGTAGTAATAAATGCATCCTCCAATAAAATAGCTAGCCTTTGGGCAGTGGGTAAATCAACAACTACATCCTTGATGACATGAAAACTTACATCTAGAGGGACAACATTAACAAAGAATATCTTCTAGTTTTCTACATTAGGCTTAGATGCTATAGGAATTCTTTGAATTAACCTATTGAATTTTTCCACAAATTCTCTCATAGGTTCATGTATTTCCTTTTTCATTTGACTAAGTTGAAGTAACAATGAGCACTCATTCTCAAGGGCTTTGAATCTATTTTCAAATACATTTTTCATATTATTCAAACTATTAATGGAATGTTGGGGTAGGTGATTGAACCAATCAGCAGTAGCATCAATTAGCATTCAGACAAATAGTCTAACAACAATTTCTTGGGTAGGGATTCTTATAATGCCACAAGCTGTATGAAAGGTGCTCAAGTGATCATCTTTTGAAGCTTTACCATCTCCACTAAATTTGGGTAGGATTTTTGTGGCACCTTTAGGCAATGCTACAAGATTAACACCAAGGTTTAATGGACCTATAATATATCCCCATGGTTGATTGACAACCATGTTTAGTAATATGACTTGTAGAGGTTGGATATTCAAATGAGAAGGAACAAGAGCTTTCAATGGAAGTAAATACTAAACTGAAGGTGAGAAAGGGGATTGTTTTGGTGAGGAACTAGGTCTACTACAAGACTTACTTTTCTTCTATTTGGGATTGTTAAAATTAGGCAGGAAAGTCAAATTCTTTAAAGGTTCAAAGTTTTCATCTAGAATCCCCTTTTCTCTTTCTCCTCTTGTATATCTCCTAGCAGCCAACTCTACCTCTCACTTCTTGTTTAGAGTCTTGTAGGTGCTTGAGAAAGCCTATTGACCACCACCTATTCTTCAACCTCAGGCACACCCCTTAATAGTTTAGCTCATTCTTCTTCTCTTTCTAGGACCCTCAACACTTGTTGAAATTATTAGCTATTTTGATACAATCTCCAAGTAGTTGCAATTAAATCAGAGAGTATATCCTCCTATGTATCTTCAAATCTAAGATTAGGTTGTAACATAGCAAACACATCATTATGTGAGAGAACAAATTATAATTCATAGTGTCTTTTTTAAAAGTTTGGTTCTATTTAATAGGGACTCTACCTAGAAAGTTGCCAAAAATATGTTAGCGAATAGATTATCTTTCTAATTACACAATGATAATTTTCTCTATGCCCAAGATTTAGAAAGTACAAAAATGTTCCAAACAGTTAAGAAAACTTCATTTTATTTGTTTTCTCTCTGTATTTATAGGTACAACTTCCTTTAAAATATCTATCAATGAATCAAAACCAAATTTGCACTTTTTCCAGAAAGTGCATAAGGACTCTCACATACTCCTAGGTAGTGAGGTGATAATTCATTCATACAATAAACATAAAATGAATCACAATATTTTCACCATAACCATTTATTCAAAGAAAAGAATGATACTACAAAATCATAATAATCATTCAAGAAATTTGATCAATGTTAATTGTAGAAGAAACAGTAATAGATATCTTCAAATGATAAATCAAATGTTCACAAAGTAACAATGATTTAAGAACTTTCAAACACCAAGTTTTAAAGCAAGATCAAAGATGATACATACATACATACATACATACATACATACATACATACATACATACATATATACATATATATATATATATATATATATATATATATATATAGAAACTTCTTTCCTGTGCACAATCATTCAAAAAGCAAATATATATATGCTATCTATCTATTGCTATGTAAAAAGTACCTATTTTATCAAAGTATTTTCTAGCTTTCTATTCTAACCCCTAATTAGTTCAATGAAATAGCATTTATAGTTTCATTATAAATCTAAAAGGCCTCCATTAAAGCCTAGCCATTTTAATTTAAATAGTTACGATAAGAACAAAAATAGTTTTTAAAATAGTTGCTCCAAAAATGACTAGAAATAACTATCCCAATCAGACTTCATCACTGGGTTTTTCCTCCTTGCCCATAGTTTGTCTTACCAATTTCTAGCTTCTGAAGGTGTTCATAAATTCTTGCATTGCATGAGAATGGGGGTTCTTCAAACTTAGTAGCTTAGTCCTACAAGCATCTTTTTTCCATTTGAATTCTTTGATCTTCAAACTCTACCATAGCGTGAGGTTCCTGTTTAGACATTAGATGGATTCAATATTTTCTAGTGTGGTAAAATCACTAGTGATAGGTGATTCATTTTCCTTAATCTTTGCAATAGCATCATTGAACCTTTTTGTTAATGCTTCAGAATCCATGTTTCCATCATCAAAAGATAGAATTCCTATAGGATTCACTATATTCATATCTTTAAGGAGCTCCTCATGCATCCCAACAATCTTGTTTCGAATGGATTACATTTCTTTAATAGCTTCTTTTTAAATCAATTCTTTCCAGCCCATATTATTTTTCATAATGAACAACATATAGGAATATACAATTTTTATAGGGTTCTCGCTTAGGAATTTAAGCATTCCAAATTTTTCAACCTCAGCCACCTGGAACACAATAGCCTAACACTAACTCCATTTGGTTTCCCACCCTAGAATAAGAGTTTGAATTTCTCCCAAGAGCATTTCCTTTTTAGCATAAATAGTGGTGAAATCTAGGATAAACTTATTACCTTCCCTGATGATGGAATTCACTCAATCCTACATTGCATCCAAGAGCAGCTTCCCCTTTTGCATCTATTTGACTAGTTGTTGGCTATCTACAGAATTAGGATTGAAAGATTGAGGGGTTTGAACAACTAGTAGGGCCTTGAGATTCATCAGTGAATCTATATAAGCAACCATGCTCACCACTAAGGCTTTGAGTTCCTTCTTCTCCCTACTAGCCTTTTATGACTGGGTTAACATATGATCAACAAAAAACTTGAAGAAATTATTACCTATATTTTTGTTGATGGTCCCAAGTTCAACTAAAGTAACTTTGAAGCCTTTGCTATCAATTTCTCCAAATTTAATTTTTTGTTTATATGTGGAAAACTTTGCTATGATTTTCCTAGTTACTGGGTCTTTAATTAAATGGACATCAATTTTTAGCTTTTTAACTTTGGAACCACGTGATGCATATTTTGTTACAGTATCTTTCACAGGTGTACATACTAGCTACAAATTCCTTTTCTTACTAACTAAGTTAGATAACCAAGATGGGACAATGGGATTAGTAGAGATTTTTTGAGTATCCTGGGTAGGAGTCATGAATTTAGGTTGGTCTACTCTGGGAGATTCAATAAATTGGACATCCCCATTAGGATTGTTTGAGAAACCAAGACCATCACCTGAATCTTGTCCTTGGGTCAACATATTTTCCTTCTGAACTTCTTGCTACATGAGAGCTTTAGAATTAGCTTTAGATTTGGTGTGAGGATCTATGTTCTATGTATTAGTTGGCACCCTTTTATGCTTACCAAGAGTTGACACACCACCTATAAGAGGAGATGAAACTTGGATGTCAGAGGTTAGTGGTTCAGAAAAAGAAATCATCTTTGGAGATAGTTCATTGACTAATTTCATGCTCTACCTCCTTAGCCAATTGTATGTATGGGTGAGAATGGATCTAGTTCTTAGATTTATGTCATCTTCTTCTTCCAAATTCCAATCCACTTCTAATTGTCTTGACTCACTAGCTTCCTCTCCCCTAGGTTTAAAAATGTTTGAACCATCTGCAACTAGTCCTTCTAGTTGAAATTTTAATTTGAGGGAATTTATTTGTTGAAGTGTTAATCTTGAGTGGTCTCTCTTTAACAGTTCTTCATTTTTACAATCTTGCGATAAGTGTTCTAGGTGTGGAATTATGGATAACTGACACTTCAGACCAAGAACTTGAGTCACAAATCCTTTACTATCAAAATCCCTTCTTCCTTGGTAAGACCCAAAACCAAAACTAAGCAAATCACTTCCTATGACTGACGCATTGATCATGCTGCTACAAGTCAAAGGACCAAGTTTGATAGGAAACATTGACTCCCAATTCTCTTGAGGTAGATTACCTTTAATGATAGAGAATAACTTCCTATAGACCTCAGCTAAAACAAAACAATCAAGTGCATAATGTGGTAACCTCATTGGCTAATCCTTGAATCCACCTACTCTCAAATAGGTGAACTTAGGGGACTATATGTAATAGCTTCAATAATTTTGAATCAATCTCTAGGCTTTTAGAGACAATTTGGGCATGGGTACCTTTTTCAAAGATAAACATACACTTTCTACCAATACATCATGTACCTTTCTAAAATTTTCTAACACTTTATCTCTTTGAAGTAGGAGACAATATTAATAGACTAGTATTTCCTCACTCCAAATCTCATGAGGTAGGGAAGTAAGATTAGTAATACAAGCAATGCAGTATGTGAGATAAGAGGCCATATAGAAAATTTTCTTAGATTCATTAGCATGTTTAAGCTATGTTCTTAATGAGCTAGAAATTATTTCAGCCCAATCCATCCATTGTTTCCCCTTTAAAATGATCTCAACATAACAAAACATCCATTCTTCAAAGAGGAGGACATCAACTGAACCCTTAAATTAGTGTAACAGAAGTACAAGATCATGAGTATGGGATTTTAGATGATCTTTTGTGACTATCTTAGGTAGCACTTAACCTCCACCATAATTAGTTGTTGTCCACTTCCCATATAGTATGTTATGGTATTCTCTTGGGGCTTCTTAGTACTCAGCTAGGGATTGGATGGGAGAAAATATAGTGAATGCAATTTTTGGTAGATCTAACACTGAGGCAATAGTTTCTTTGGATATTGATAGTACAGGTTCTCCATCTTTGTTTAGGATACTTTTACTTCTCACATCATAATGGTCAATATAGATTTGGAGCAATTCAAGGCTTAACAAGGTAGAAGGTAAAGCTGTGGCTTCAATCATACCACTAGTCAAAATTTCCATACAACCATTCAATTCATTGGCTCACTCAAGGAAATTCAACTATAACTTTTCCAACCTAGCACCTTCTAAATTGGTATCACAAATAATAATTTTTTTTCTTTCCAAACTTGAAACATTCCCAAAGAAATGTAACACAGATTTTATCTTAAGCAAGGAAAGCAAGGCTCAAATTGATTCTATTTTGAAATACACATAGATAGAAGAACAAAAAGAAAGTTTTTTTGTGTTCTCACCTATGACTTGCCAAGAAAAATAACCTCTTTTATCGTCCTTTAGTAGCTCCTTCTTCAAATATCCTTTTCACATGATAAACAAAAGGAAAAGCTATGCTCTTTTTAAGGGAAAGAGAACATACATGTGAAATTACAACCTCATAATGAGGCATTCATGACAGATCAACTATGACTAGGCTCACACATTTGAAATCTCTTGACATGACCTTTAATTAAATACTTCCCTTTGTGGTTGTATTGACAATGATTAACTTTGTCTGATACCCAATTTTTCTTTTTTTGGCAAAAAGATCTTCGACTTTAAATCATGATGATGTTTTCCCTTGCTTGAAGTTAAGGAACTCTTTTGAATTATTACCTCTTGATGTGGTAATTTATACCATGTGAAAATGATGGCTTCACCAACCCATAATCAATTTCTACCGAAGAGCCATAGTTGTAGAACTGCTTTGAACTACTTCGAACCTAGATTCAAAGGGGTTCAAAGTAGTTCAAAAGAAAACTCCATAGTCTTGCATGAATTACTTGCAGAAGACAAAGTTCAGCATAAAAACCTTTTGATTGAACTTCTTTGATCTACTTTGAACCGAGGTTCAAAGTGGTTCAAAGAAGTTCAAACTAACACAAGGAATGATGGGAAGCTTCAGGAGACTTTATACAATGTTTTTAATGGTTAGGAGAACATGAAGTGATAATAAGAAGCTTCAATAACTAGATGGGAAATTTAGGAAAAGTTCAAAATAGGGCAACTCACAATATGGCTAACACTACAGTTCTAATCATTACTCAAAGATAAGATTTTTGACTGATATGCAAGAAGAATTTTTTAGGGAAGAAGCCAAGATTAGGGCCACACTTGTAGACATTCATGGAATGATTCTTTCAAACATGGATGCATTGTGGAAACATATTGCACATGCTAAAACTCTCATTCATGACAATAACTTATCCATAGCTAATCACATGATGGAGTTATCAATAAAAGTATAGACTGCATTACATGCAAGAAAGGTGTTACAAGAAAATTGGGACAAGAAAATGTCATTGATTTTAAAGGTACATTCTAACTTCATGTCACATTTTGGCATTACCTTGTAGCATACACCTTTGTAATTAATGTCAAAAAGGAGGAAAAAATGAGAAGATGCAATAAAGGGGGAGAAGATGAAAAGACAAGATGTAATATAAAGGCATGAGATAAATAGTAAGTAAAAGGTATATATATGTGTTACACTAATCACTAGCCTTCCCCTTCAAGATTTATGATATGGCTTAACCATCTCCTATGTTCTATTAGTCTATTAGTTGTATTGGGCATTAATAGGTCAATCTTTTGGTGCAATATTGACAACTCTAGCTTAAAGCAAGTGGTATCAAAGCTTGGTCATAGGTTTGAATCTCCTCGGGTAATAATGACAAGGGAATTGTTTGACTAACCTCCATCCACCTCCTTCGATATTCATTACATGGATTAACCATCTCTTATGTTCTATAAGTCTAGTGGTTGTATCAGGCATTAACAACTCTCGATCTTTTGGTACAATGACAACTCTAGCTTGTAACAATATGTATGGGGGAGCATCATAATATTATACATATACATGTACAGATAATTAGAAAAGATCTCTTACAAAATCAAGTTTGAAAAATCTCAAAAATAGAGTATGTTACTGAGTTGAGCACATAGGATGGAGACTAAAGATTATTTTGAACTTAACATTTTAAGAATTCAATTTTGATTGATAAGTGCTTTTGTCACTAATGGCAAAGGGGGAGATTTTTGACATTAGTAAAATTTGTTTATGAGTGACACACACTTAAATCAAATAGTTAGCAACTATCGAGCTTATCTTGTAGTTTATAGTGTTAATCAAGTATTTTAGGCTCTACCAGGTTCTATAGTTGCTACTAAGTTCTAGAAATAGTATTTAGTTTACACTGAGAAGTATCTATTGAGTTGATGATTATTAGTGCAAATTGAGCTTCATAGTATTTACCAAGTTTGTAGCATTAGTAATGTGAATCTAGTGTTGATCGAGCTAGGATTTGTCAACCAAGTGATTTAGTTTATATAGAGCTCATAGTGATAGTGTTGACAAAGCTATGTAGTGTCAATGAAGTGATTAAATTTATATGCTGAGTTTCACAATGTTCACTGAGTCACCAATGTTGACCAAGTTTAGACTAATTGGAAGTGATTAGTATGAACTGAGCTTCTATATCCACCAAGAGCATGATGATGTTGAGTGTCGAGAATGGTTGTCAAGTATCAAAACCTCACTAAGTTTGTCTTCAAAACCCAAGTTCCAATAGTTGGGCCAACTTTGTATAATTTAGTGAAACTTGTATTGTACCCCACTTTGATGAATTGTAATTTGGATTGGTATTTATGTAATGTATTGTATCACATCCAAAAAAGAGGTATGAAATGAATATGGAAAGATATGTGTAAGAGAAAAAGTGTAAAGTAAGAAGACTATAGGAAATATAAGGAACAACAAAGATTTATCTATCATAGCAAGGTGATCATTGAGTAAGTGCACCAAGTTGTGGTGCCAAAAGGGGGGTGTAAGTGGACACCTTTTTCCTAAAATTAGAGACTTCTGAACTTCAACAAGAATTTGAAGATAGTTACAATCAAAATTTTAAGATATTAAAAAAAAAAAGTTGTAGTCCTTTGAATCTAGTTTCTAAACTACTATTTTTTTTCAAAGTGGCTTAGTTTTAGGTCCTCAAAAAAGGGGGCCACAGAAAGTGGTACTATTTATTCCATAAAAATATAACATAGTACAAAGTGTGGCCCCCCTAAAATTTTAAATTTTTTAAAAAAATTCTTTAATCACTCTAGTCAAAAGTTAATTAACACTATGTAGTTTATCCCAGATATTTTGGGTAATTTTATAATGTGTATTTTTTTAAATAATTTTTTAAACTAGATGCATCCCAAAAACATGAAATATCTATGTGCTCCCCCTAGAAATAATTGAAAACTAATCTAAAATTAAAACTTTTTTTTTCAAAGTGTGTAGAATTGGGTCTAGTTTCCAAAAAACTAAGTTGTTACAAAATTCGATGAACAAGCTAAAATCTATAGCCCAATTAGTACATGGTGGTTTTTGACAAAAAATGGACATACATTCAAAAGAAATTATAGGTGAAAGGCTTGAAATAGTTCAAATTAAAAATAAATTATATGGTTATATAACTAACACTGAGACCTATAATGTCATGTAACCTAATCTTATCAATGCCCAACCATGAGGAATCTTTAAAGAGAGCACACAAGAAAAATTAATCATTTTTTGTATGTTTGCAGCAAAACATGTTTCAGACCTATTTATAAACTCCAAACCTTCGAGTTGGATCTCCAAGGAAAAACCAAGACTTTAATGAAAAGCTTTGAATAGTGTGTACATGCTATAGTGTGCATGTGCTATTCAAAGCTTTTGAATTTGGGTCTCAATAGCGCATGTTCACTATAGTGCACACACACTATTGAGACCTAAATAGTTCATAGAGAAGGAAGAAAAGATGAAAAGCAAGAGCAAGAGAGAGGGGGGGAATGGCTATGTGTGTGTGTGTGAGAGAGAGAGAGTGTATGTGTGTGTGTGTGTGTGTGTGTGTGTGTGAGAGAGAGAGAGAGAGAGAGAGAGAGAGAAAGAGAGAGAGAGTATGGGATGGGAGAGAGAGGAATTGATAGAGTATGGGTGGTAGAGAGAGTATGGGATAGGAGAGAGAGGAAGTGTGAGAGAGAGTAGGGATGACAAAGAGAGAGTATAGGATGGGGGAGAGAGATTGAGAGTAGGGGATGGGAGAGAGAGGAAGTGTGAGAGAGTGAGTAGGGGTGGTAGAGAGAGTACGAGATGGAAAAGAGAGATTGAGAGTAGGGGATAGCAAAGAGAGATTAGGTAGTGGGAGAGGGAGCGAGAGAGGGAGAGAGACAGGAGGATGGGAGTGTGTGTGAGAGAGAGAGTATGGCATGGGAGATAGTGTGAGAGTGTGAGAGAGATTAGGGGTGGCAAAGAGATCAAGTAGGGGATGGGAGAGGTGAGAAAGAGAGTAGGGGATGAGGGAGAGAGTGAGAGAGAGACAGTAGGTAGTGAAAGAGGGAGTGAGAGAGGCGGAGAGAGGAGGGGATGGGAGTGTGTGTGAGAGATCTAGAGAGCAGTGGATGAGAGAAGAGAGAGAGGGGGGGATGGCAGTGTGTGGTGTGTGTGAAAGAGAGAGAGAGTAGGAGATGGGAGAGGGAGTGGGAGAGGGAGAGAAGGGGGGAATGGGAATGTGTGTAAGAGAGAGAGCATAAGGGATAGGAGAGAGAGGAAGTGTGAGAGAGTAGGGGTGGCAGAGAGAGAGTATAGGATGGGAGAGAGATTGAGAGTAGGAGATGGGGGAGAGAGAGTAGGTGGTGGGAGATAGAGTGGGAGAGGGAGAGTGAGAGAGAGGAGGATGGGATTGCATTTGTGTGAAAGAGAGAGAGTAGGGAATGGGAGATGGGGGAGAGAGAGTAGCTCAAGAGAGAGTAGGGGATGGAAGAGAGAGAGAGTAGGTGGTGAGAGAGGGAGAGAGAGGGGAGATGGAAATGTGTGTGTGTGTGTGAGAGAGAGAGAGAGAGAGAGTAGGGGATGGGAGAGAGTGAAAATGTGAGAGAGAATAGGGGGTGGCTGAGAGAGTGAGAGTGAGAGTGAGAATGAGAGAGAGCAGGCAGTGGGAGAGGGAGTGGGAGATGGAGAGCAAGTGAGAGATAGAGTAGGGGATGGGAGAGGAGAGAGAGGGGGGATGGGTGTGTGTGTGTGTGTGTGAGAAAGAGAGAGTAGGGAATGAGAGAGGGAGAGAGAGGGGGATGAGAGTGTGTGTAAGAGAGAGAGTAAGGGATGGGAGAGTGTGTGAGAGTGAGAGAGCAAGGGTGGTAGAGAGAGAGTGAGAGTAGGGGATGGGAGAGAGAGAGAGTAGAGAGGGATAGAGTGAGTGAGAGAGAGAGAGATAGTAGGAGGTGGGAGAGGGAGTGGGAGGGAGAGAGGTGGAATGGGAGTGTGTATAAGAGAGACAGCGTAGGGGATGTGAGAGAGAGTAGGTAGTGGGAGAGGGAGTGGGAGAGGGAGAGAGAAGGGGGAATGGGAATGTGTATGAGAGAGAGAGAGAGAGAGAGAGAGAGAGAGTAGGGAATGGGAGAGAGAGGAAGTGTGAGAGAGATTATGGGTGGCAGAGAGAGAGAGTACTAGGTGGGAGAGAGAGATTGAGAGTAGGGGATGGGGGAGAGAGAGAGTACAAGATGGGAGAGAGAGATTGAGAGTAGGGGATGGGGGAGAGAGAGAGTAGGTGGTGGGAGCTAGAGTGGGAGAGGGAGAGGGAGAGGGAGGAGGATGGGAGTGCATGTGTGTGAAAGAGAGAAAGTAGGGAATGGGAGAGGGAGAGTAGGCTATGGGAGAGGGAGTGGTAGAGGGAGAGAGAGGGGGGATGGAAATGTGTGTAAGAGACAAAGAGAGAGTAGGGAATGGGAGAGAGTGTGAAAATGTGTGAGAGAGTAGGGGGTGGCAAAGAGAGTAGAGGGAGAGAGTGAGAGTGAGAGAGAGAGAGTAGGTGGTGGGAGAGGGAGTGGGAGAGGGAGAGTGAGTGAGAGATAGAGTAGGGGATGGGAGAGAAGAGAGAGGGGGAATGGGTGTGTGTGTGAAAGGGAGAGAGTAGGGAATGGGAGAGGGGAGAGAGAGATAGAGAGAGAGAGTAGGGAATGGGAGAGGGAGTGGAAGAGGGAGAGAAAGGGGGGATGGGAGTGTGTGTAAGAGAGAGAGTAGGGGATGGGAGAGAGTGGGGGTGGTAGAGAGAGAGAGTGGGAGTAGGGGATGGGAGAGATAGAGTAGAGAGGGAGAGAGTGAGAGAGAGAGAGAGAGCTAGTAGGTAGTGGGAGAGCGAGTGGGAGGGAGAGAGAGAGGGGAAATGGGAGTGTGTGTAAGAGAGATAGAGTAGGGGATGGGAGATAGTAGGTGATGGGAGAGAGAGTGGGAGTGTGTGTAACAGAGATAGTGTAGGGGATGGGAGAGAGTCTGAGAGTGAGAGAGAGAGAGTAGGGGGTGGTAGAGAGAATTTGAGAGTAGGGGATGGGAGAGAGTGTGAGAGTAAGAGGGAGATAGGGGGTGGTAGAGAGAGCTTGTAAAGGATGGGAGAGAGAGAGATAGTGAGAGTAGGGGATGGGAGAGAGAGTAGAGAGGGAGAGAGAGTGAGAGAGAGAGAGAGAGATAGTAGGTAGTGGGAGAGGGAGTGGGAGAGGGAGAGAGAGAGGGGGGATGGGAGTGTGTGTGAGAGATCTAGAGAGTAGGGGATGGAAGAGGAGAGAGGGTGAGAGAGAGTAGGCAGTGGGAGAGGGAGAGAGAGAGTAGGTGGTGGGAGAGGGAGAGCAAGAGAGAGTAGGGGATGGGAGAGAGAGAGAGAGAGAGAGAGAGAGTAGGGGATGGGAGAGGGGAGAGAGAGTAGGGAGAGAGAGAGTAGGGGATGAGAGAGAGTAGGTGATGGGAGAGGGAGTAGGAGAGGGAGTGACAGAGAGTAGGTGATGGGAGAGGGAGTAGGAGAGGGAGAGTGAGAGAGAGTAGGGGATGGGAGAGGAGAGAGAGACGGAGAGAGAGTAGGGGATGGGAGAGGAGAGAGAGATTGAGAGAGAGTAGGGGATGGGAGAGGAGAGAGAGTATGGAGAGAGAGAAAGAGTAGGGGATGGGGAATGGTGGGATAGGGAGAGATGTGTTTTGACACAGTGTGTAAGCACTATAGTGTGTACATGCCTTATAGTGTGTATGCACTATAGTGCTTACACACTATGTCAAATCACCCAAAAATGGTCAAAAAGCAAGTTTGGGTCCCATTTCATCTAGTCTCTACTTTTTGTCTGTTGTGCATTCTGTTGTTTTGACAAAAAATAAAGGTTTCAACATAGAAAACACTATTTGAAGACTTTTTGAAGGTAGAAAACACCAAATTCAATCATTGGATATGCGATTTGAAGACATTTTAAATATTCTTTGTATAGAAAAGGTTAGTGCAATCCTTTTTAAATATTGTTTGTTGATATATAGATACAAATTTGATTATAATTTGACATGTTGTTTAATATATAGTCAATTCATTGAAATTTGTATGTTTGAATGAAATATTATTTCAAAATGGTTAGAAATTTGACAAGTTGTTTGATATATATTACGTATTCATTCAAATAATTGTAATTTTTATATGTATTTGAATGATTTGTAATTTACACATTGTAAGTAATTTAGATTTTTGAATAATTTGACATGTAGAAATCATCATCATGCCAAGGACGAAACCAAAAACTCAAACAAATGAAGATAGGGAGAGAGATTTGGCAATTAAAAGAGATAAAATGAAACTACTACATGAACAAAGAAAATTGCAAAGCAATAATGAAAAATTGAATTTTGAAGAGGATCAAGGACTACCGATACAAAGAAATAAAGAGGAAGAATTGGAAAGAAAAAGAGAATGAATGAGACTATTATGCTCAAGAAGACAATTGAATTGTGAAGCTACACCATCTTCCAATGCTGGAGTCATATCATCCTCTCATGTTGAAGAGACACTAATTTGTAGATATGACGATGTACACACTCCATCATGTCATGTTGAAGACACAACATCAACACATCAAGTACATGATATTCCATATTTTGCATCTTATTGCCAAGGCACATCATCTTTAGTTCAAGGTACACAATACACTCCAACTTATGTTGATGTTCAAAATGTTGAGGGAATGGAAGAGATTATAACACCTTCTAGAATTCATTTTAGAAGACCAAAATATTTGATTGATATTGATACTAACATTTTGAAATCAATGCCTGACAAGATTAGCAAGTGTACTTGTCAAAGAAAATTTAATTGTATGTGGATATTATTTTTTGAAGAATTAAATATTACAGGTCAATGCCAATTATTTTTTGAAATGATGAAGAATTTTAAATTTAGGCCTATCATGAAGATTCTTGTGCGAAGAATAATGAACAATTCAAATGAAAAAAGCATTGTAAAGAATCTAATGAGTGCTTACAACAAAGTGGGTTGTAAATCATGCACCAAAGATAGAAATATCATAAGACAAGTACTTACATCAACAATAGTAAGTAGCCAAATGAAGAAAGCTCAACTCATGAGAAAGACAAGAAAAAGATTTAAAAATGGTAGAGGTAGTCTAAGGAGAGCCATGCTAAGGTGTGAGAGATTGGAAGATCCAACAAAAAATAGTTATGGAAATTTGGTGGTAGACTACCACGAAAGGATAAAGAAATTAGTGAAGTTTTGAAATAATTGATTGAAGATTTTTGGAAAAATAACACACATGTTTCTCCTAATCAAAGAGATGTTGTAAGAAGGAGGATTGGTAGCCAAAATAGTGACCCACATGTGAAACATTTTTTGGACTCAACTTAGACAAAAAATTTTGCAAAATTTATTGGTATGTGTCCTCAAATTCAAATAAGTCAAAGATTTTGTGAGAGGGTTAAACCTTTTAATGTGAAGATAAATCACACATGCACAACTTGTTGTTGTGGGATACATATTGAATTTTCTAACCTTTTTGATATTTTTAGGTGTATATGTATGTTTTTACATTCTGAGTTTGGTTTGTAGGATTGTGACATGAATGAGCCACCAAGATCTTCAAGGGAATTCATATCCAACATTTTATGTGAAATAGGGGATGGCCAACAATTTTACAAGACACCATGCTTGGATAGTACATGCTTATTTTGTGGTTCTTTGCAACTTTTATCAACTTGTCAACATATGGATAATACACATGCAATTATAAATGAAATAGTAGATTACAAAAAATTTAAGATAGTGACATATGCTCTAAAAGATGGGAAACAGGGTAAAAGATGTGATTTAGCCATTGAAAAGATTCCAATGTATGAGTTCATGAAGATTTTTTTTTAAAATATTATTTACGAGTATGCAAGGCATATACATAGAGCTCGATGACTAGATTTGAAATTCAAGTTGTGCAAGGAAACGTGTCCACTAGATACCATTATTTTGGTTATAGATTTTGCAGAGAACTACACACTACAACCAAAAAATGAGGTGTAAGAAAATTATTATACTTCTCAATAGGTTTCCATATTTGTTCACATAACATTCATGCATTCACCTACAAGTATAGAGGATGACAGGAAGATTTTGAGGGAGTACCATTTTTACATCGACAATGATTGATCACATTCTATGGAGTTCATACATGGTTATTTTCAACTATTTCATGGAGATTTGGCTAATAGGGGCATAACATATCATCAACACATTATTTGGTCAGACAATTGCACATCTAAATTCAAGAATGCATGAATGTTCTATTGGTTGAGCGGGATGCACAAGTTGTGTAGAATTCAATACATATGGAATTTCATAAAGGCTGGTCATGGAAAGGGAGAGCATGATGGTGTAGGCATATGCATCAAAAGAGCCTTAGCTCATGAAGAACTAAAGTACAAAGATGAAGCAATATTGATAGATGCAAAATCCATCATCCAGTGGTGTAATGCTATAATGGGTCTAGATAACGAAGGTGAGTCTACGGTTCATAGATTTTTTTTGGTTGATAGATAATACTAAAATTGCACGATATGAGGATTGTTGCACACTAATAGGATCCAGTGAGTTGCACTCTTTTAAAAGCTCTAATGCAGGTTCATGGAGTATCCACACATGAAAAATGGCATGCTATTGTCCATCATGTGTAGAGGAAAATTGGGATGACTGTGAGTCAACTAAATGGCTGGACAAATGGGATATATAAGTTTTGGACCCAATTGACACCTATCATCCCCCACAAGCACTGGAAATGGTAGAGATGGATTTATCTATTGAATTTGACTACTTGTTTGATCTAGTGCAACCTAGTAATATATATATTTATATATCTTTGTAATTTCAATATGTAACTTTATAACTTTTACCTAAGTATTTTCTAAATTAATGACCACATTTTGTACATTTGTCACTATTGGCCATGTTTTTGTTGTTATTTCACCTAAAGATAATGAAGAAGGGATAGATTATTATTTGTTTCATTATGTCCAAGCCAAAAAAAA
Source organism: Cupressus sempervirens (assembly GCA_028749045.1). Taxonomy (NCBI): domain Eukaryota; kingdom Viridiplantae; phylum Streptophyta; class Pinopsida; order Cupressales; family Cupressaceae; genus Cupressus; species Cupressus sempervirens. Next base: position 764,451,019 of record CM053792.1, on the reverse strand, counting down.
ATTGGATCACTCAGTTATAGATGGTGAAGGTTTAGAGTACCATGTTGGTGCAATGGTTGTAACTGACACATGGCTTAGACGATATAGTATGAAGAACTCTAAATTGTGGTTATTCGAGGATTGAAAAATAGAGAGGAAGATTCTTCATTATTCAAACCTTGTTTTTGCATCAAATTTTCACTTGATAAAATATGGTGGAAAACCACATAATAAGATTCTTGGGAAAGTTCATGAGTCAGACCATGAGGCAATACTTGAGACATTAAAATGTAGAGCAAATCCAGTTGACTCATTAGATTGAATTGGATCCAAATACAATGTTACAACCTCTCCCCCAAGACTATCCACATGACAAGGTGGGTATTATTATTATGTATAAGTGACGAGATAAGTTTAAATCAAAAATTTTATATTTTGATTTGTTTAGAATCTAGATACATTATTTGAATTTATATTAGATTCTTTAATAGGACCCATTTTCAAATTAGTCATTTGAATAAGTGAAAGTTTAGAATTTTTTGTTTAGATCAAAATGTAATGAAATAATATGAAAATTGTTAGAATGTGCATGCTTTGTAATGTAAAGTCATGATTGTGTGCATGTAACCAGAAACTTCAAATTGGTGAAAGCAAGGATACAATGGGAGAAGTTTCCAATACTCATCAAGCAAGGGTTATCATACAACTCAGAAAGCAAGGATTTTTACAAATGGATAATTCTTAATGAAAAGCTAGATTCAATTTTTTTCGTTCTCTAATTTTAGTGGATTAATCTTATCTTAGATTTTTTACTATGCTAATTCTTCATTTGCAAGTCACCAAAGAAGAGGGCTAATAAAGTCAAAAAACTAGTGATAAAGAGTGAGACACCAAAATCATTTGTGAAATAGTAGTATCAATTCACATCCTCAATGTTTATTAGTTTTTTTTGTTCAAGTACCATTGTGTGTTAATCATCTTATGCATAGGATTGCAGAGGATCACAATCATCAAAAAGTAAGAAGGAAAATAGGTCTCGATCTGATGATAATGGGGTAGTTATAGATATAGTTCTCTCTAAGGATAATGTTGTTTAGCTGATGTATAAGTTGAGAGAACCAAACGACTATTTATATCTACTGAAAAAAGTGGAAATTTGGATATTTAAGGATATAAAATTTTTATTGATGGATTTGACAATAATTAAAAGTATACAGACAATCAATTTACTCTTCCATAAAATGGTTCCCATGTTAACAACTTTTACTGTATTTCTTGATTTTTTTCTAGCATTTAATGTGATTGTAATATTGGTTTGTAACTAAAGGATGACAAAGAAAAAAGAGTAAACAAGTTGCATCTATGAACACACCTACAAATGGAAGTGAAAGAAAATCTAAGGGAGCCAAGGAAGTGAAAAATATAATAGATTAGGATCAAATAGGGATATCATCAGATACAGGTGCAAAGAGTTCAAATGATGAACCTTTGGTATGTAAACTCCAAAATGCCATTTTTGGTTTTAAACTAAACTTGAGTATGCATTTGACTTATTTATCCTAAAAATGTAGAATGCATGGAGATCATGTGCATGCACTGATTAGTAGACTTTGGGAGTCAGGCTTCACTTAAAAAATATATGAAGAACATGCATAGGTATTGGAAACTTCTCAAATTTCTTAACATACCTATCACCTTTAAAAAAAGTTTCTACAAAGACAATACAAGGCATTTCACAAGACATTACAGTGATCCTTCATAGCACTACCTTCCTAAGTGGCTCATGATGGAGATTATAATGTTTTAGAATGTTAGGACTAGTTTCAAGTTGATATTAGCCCATTTGTAAAGGCTTGAGACTCATTGGTGTTTCTATAAACCTGGAGTCCTTAAGACCTATAGGGAATTTAGTATCTAGGGAAATAGGTAGAAATACCTTAAATAAAGATAATTTAGGTCCTAGGGTCCTTCGGATAAACTAGTCTTTTTAATAGGTTAACAAGTCCATTTAAATGATTTGGTAAAGTTTCATCACTTAGTAATTTCAAAAATTCAAAAGTTACAAAGTTATAAATTTGAAATTTGAAATTATAACGGTCATGGACATTTAGGAGGGAATTAGTTTCTTTATTGTTTTAAGAAAAATTAAACCATCCAATCAATTTGGATTGGTTGGGATAGTTGATAGGAGTTTATTAAATGTTTCACAAATCCATTGTATGGGTAGAGAATCCATGGTACAGACTGCTACAACAAATTGAATAAAAAAATCTGATTTCTTGCAAAGTTAAAAGTTTTTTTGGTATGATTCAAAGTTCTTATTGATTGGATTGCCTTGTAAAATGTTTTGATCATTAATATTTCATCTCTTTGAATTATTACAATTTATAAAAACCCTACTACAATCATTGTTAATTATTTTGGTAATGTTCAGTCTTTGGAAAATCTGATTTTAAGATAGTTTGGTGTAGATTTCACACTAGTTGAATGTAATTCTATGAATGTAGCACTTTGATTCCCATAGAATGACATCTTATTGACATACATAATATCAATTTTACATGCATAGTATCTTACTAATCTTGGAAATGCAAGTTTGATTAATTTATGTGGTGATCACCATAAAGAAGACTAAGAAACTAAGTGAATTTGGCAGATAGGCCGAAGGTTAGAGAGTTTTGGCCAAAAAAGGGCACTATTTTATGATGGAATGTGTATAAAAATGTTGTATAAAAGGTGTTCCAACCTTTATTTGTTGCAGGAAACTTTGGGAAGCATGACATTGGGGAAGCCCTAAATTTAAGGGTTTTGAGGGCACAATTTAGGGCTTTGGTACCTAGAAAAATCTTGGAGTCAAATTGACTTCATATTATGTTGATTTGAACCTATTTATGAAACTATGTAAAGATTTGGAGCCTAGGAGTTAGAATGGTTAGCACTTCCTTTGTAAATGCATGAGAATTAGGTCTTAAAAATTTGAGAAATAGTGAAAACAATCATATACCTTCCAAAGAAACCTAACCTATCCTTTTTGTATGTTAAGGTACTCCATAAAGGGTAATCAAGTATATAATTTATTTTCCTAGTGTTTCGGAAAAAGTTGAAGAAAATCCTTGTGAGTGTTGTTGCAGGGCTACAATGTTAGAATTCTTTCAAATTATTGTGGGTGGGGGGGGTGGGGGGGGGGGGGGGGAGGGGGGGTGGTGTGAATCAATTATTCAAGGTCCAAATGCCCTAATAATTTTTTTTCTCAAATTATAGTGAGCCCATAAACTTTTCATCCATCCAAGGTTAAAACAATCATCCTTAGCAAACTACAGTAAATCAACATGCAGAGATAAAACATGCAAGATCAACACATGACACAATGATTTACATGGAAACCCAATTTGGGAAAAACTACCAGTAACATGCTACTTGATTTTCACTCTTCTAAAGTGATGCCCTATTAAAATCCTACCTTGTTAAAGGCTTACAACACACTGTTAAATGTGACCTTGTTAGAGGATTTCACCAAATTATTAGGAATGGGCCTGGTTAAAGCACTTTAGAACATTCACTTGGAATGTCACCCTGTTAAAGGCTTTACCTCATGGCTATTAAACCAACCTAAGTCCATAGGATTTAAACTAACTATTACAATTGCTAGAGAGTAACAATAATGATTTTTTGATCTGATATAACTTACAACATACTTTGTAGATTTCAGATCACACTTTCAGTTCAATCCTTTTGCTTGGCTTTAATCACTTTAGCTCTGATTGCTTGTCTTCCTCTCAAGCTTTGTCTCCTTGAGTCTTCTTACTCATCATACAAATGCATCCATATCTAGGGTCTTCTTATTAAAATAGAGTAACTATGCTCTCTTTCTCCTTAGCACCTCCTTCAACACCTTATGCTTTCATGCTTTACCGCCTCTCTCTCTTTGCTTCATGACCTTATGACTCCTTAAATAGAAATCTGGTTTGCCTTTTTTGCTCAATTCTCCCTCTCCAATTTTAGGGTTTCAAATGGATTAGGTAGGATACAATGTATCTACCCTATATCTTGCTCTCATCTAGAAACTTTGTCTAGAGTCCAATTGTATCTTCAAAAAGCATTCTACATGGTGTTCTGTGCTACCAGCTCATCATTCTTATGTTCCATTTAATTCATAGACTTCTAGATAACAACCTTGTTAGCTTAGATTTGTCAAATCTTCAATTTTTGAAATAATGCAGCAATTCAGCACTATTGGTTTACTAATGCTCGGCACCTCTATGTTACTTAGCACTATTGGTTTACTGGTGCTCAGCATCTCTATGTTACTTGGCACTTGGTCCTACTTAGCTCTTGGTTTTGCTTGGCACTTGGTTCTACTCAGCACTTGATTCTGCTCAGCACTTGGTTCTGCTTGGCTCTTGGTTCTACTCGGCTCTTGGTTCTACTTAGCACTTGGTTCTGCTCGGCACTTGTATTTGCTCAACATATGTATTTGCTCAGCATCTGAATTTCAACTTGCTCAGTTTCAACTAGGAATCTGTTCAGCACCTACTAGCTTTCTCGGCTCCCTCTCTCTAATGAACTTAGTTGGGCTTTACAAAAGACTTAGCTAAAACCTTACATCTTTGATACGTTTTAGTGTACCCATTCTCTGTGTCTTATAGTATGTCATCAATACACTTTTTCATCAATGGCTTAGCTGATCCTTGTACTTCATTATAACATCATAACTTCAACCTTTCTCTAGGTGTTCTAGTTACATCTTATTGATTTCCTCCTCCTTGTCAATCAACTATTTGATAGTATTTGGATCACTAAAGTAATTGTCATTCCTGTAAGTAGCAAGTTTGACATCAATGACAAGACAATGATTGAGAACATTCTTTTACCAGTTCCATATACAATTTCCATCATGATATTTTCTTTTCAATCATTTCCAACAATCTCCCTCTTTGGCATTGATGGCAAACCAAACTGATCAATTGATCAACTTAGTTACCACCAAGATTGTTTTTTTTTTTTACTACTTTTCCTGGCTACTACATATTTACTACTGATCTTTTCCCTCTTTTATATATATCTCCCTCATGCTTTTTATTGATCAGGCTTTTGCATATTTCTCCCTCTTTGACATAAATGCCAAAGATGTAGCATCTTTATCATGCAAAATATAAGCTTTGACTTCTTGATGTCTTCTCCCTCTATCACCATGCTTGTGACGAATTTGGAGTTTATGCTTTTGTTGTCATCGTCTGCATCATTCTTCTAATATTTTAATAATTTATTGTTGTTGATGCAGGGCATCTTCCTTGTTATTTTATACTGCTTGAGTTAGGGTTATTACCCCCAACTTGCCTCTAAGATATTCATAAGCATCCTTGGGCAATGGTTTGGTGAAGACATCTGTAGTTTGTTCCTTTGTGTGAATGTATTCCAACTTCACTTGTTTGTCCTCTACCAATTCTCTGACATAGTGATACCTAATTGCAATGTGCTTGGTTTTTGCATGCATTATTGGTTTTTTGGATATGTTTATAGCACTTGTATTATCACAATACAATATCACAGGTTTTGTTACCTCTTCTTTCATTCCTTTCAATAGATGTGTGAGCCACACAATGTTTGTGCAATTGACTGTTGCTGCCACATATTCTGATTCTACAGTGGATTGGGATGTATATGTTTGTTTCTTGCTAGTCCAAGTAACTAGCCTTTTGCCTAAAAATAATGCACCTCCACTTGTGCTTTTTCTGTCATCAATGTTGCCTCCCTAATCTGCATCTATAGATGCATTGACCTCAAATTTTCCATTTTGTTTGTAGTATAGACCAAAGTTATCAGTTCCTTTAAGATACCTCATTATTCTTTTTACTGCTATGAGATGATTTTCTTTAGGATTAGCAGAGAATCTAGCCACTATTCCAATTGCTAATGCTATGTATGGTCTACTATGTACAACATATTGTAGTTTTCCAATCATGGATCTATACATTGTTTGATTAACTTCAGCTGATTCATCATTTTTGGATAGCTTATTTCTTATTGCCATTGGTGTGCTGACTGGTTTGGACTCCTCCAATCTAAATGTTTTAAGAATCTCTTTAGTGTACTTTGATTTTGTCACAAATATACCATGTTTGAGTTGATGTACTTGCAATCCAACAAAAAGTTTGATCTCACCAAACATAAACATCTCAAATTCATGTTTCATTTTGTTAGCAAAGCCTTTGCAAAGAACTTTCTTTTCTCCAAACAATATGTCATCCACAAAGATTTTAGATACAATAATATCCTTACCTTCTTCTGCTTTGATTTACATGTTGTTGTTATCATCAGTTCTTTCAAATCCTATTTGCACTAGATACTTGTGAAGTCTCTCATACCATGCTCTAGGTGCTTGTTTCAAACCATAGAGTGCTTTATGTATCTTACACACGATATCGCTATTGTTCTCATCAACAAATCCTTCTAGTTGTTCAATGTAGACTTCTTCTTCTAGTATACCATTTAAAAAAGTAGACTTTACATCCATTTGATAGACTTTAAAATCTTTATATGCAGCATGTGCAAGTAAAGTTCTTACTCCTTCCATTCTAGCAACAGGGGTGAATTTTCCCCATAGTCTAGTCCTTATTCTTGAGCATAACCCTTGCATACTAGTCTAGCTTTGTTTCTAGTAATCTCACCCTTCTCATCTAGATTGTTTCTGAATACCCACTTGGTACCAATCATATTTTTGTTAACTAGTCTGTGAACCAAACTCCAGGATTTGTTCTTCTTTATTTGATCAATCTCTTCTTCCATAGCTTTATACCAGTCATCATATTGTAATGCACCATATACTGTCTTAGGTTTAAGTTTTTTGATTGGACATGATTCATATCTTAGTCTGTTCCTTGTCATTGGTCTTTCATCTTTGTCACCAATTATCTGTTCAGCAGGGTGATGTCTTTTTACAGATTTGGATAATCTTGGCTTTGTCCTTGTTTCCATGTTTGATCTTTCAAATTTAGGATCACTATGCACTTCATTTTCAGGTTGTTCTTCATCTCTTTCATGTGTACTGACTTCAGGATCAGATTGTTCATTTTCTTCATTCTGCAACTCGGCTTCTGAATGCAACTCGATATTCTTTGGTTGTGATTTGGCTGAAACTAAATTTTTTTGTTGAGTTTCAATTTGATTGACATTATCCTCATCAACGGGCATTCCACCATAAGAATACACAAAGGTTCTGTACTCTTCCATTTTCTTTGGTTCTTCAACTTGGACTTCTGTATGCTCATTAAAGTTTATATTTGCACTTTGCACAATTTTTTTAGTGTTAGTATTCAAACACTTGTATGCCTTACTTCTAGTGAAGTAACCAAGAAATATGCCTTCATCACTTTTTCCATCAAATTTTCCATTTCTAGCATCTTTAAGGATAAAGCATTTGCAACCAAATACTTTGAAATATTTTACATTGGGTGAGTGGCAATACCATAATTCAAAAGGTTTTGTATTTGTACCTTTCTTCACTTGTACTCGGTTTAGTGTATGAACAACTACACTTACAACTTCTCTCTAGTATTTTAGAGCAACAACCTTCTCCATCATTAATGTTCTGGCATAGTCAATCACAGATCTATTTCTTCTTTCAACAATTCCATTCTGTGGGGGAGTTCTAGGAGCTAACATTTTTCTTTTGATTCCTCTATCATTACAGAATATCTCAAATTCATTTGATGTGAATTCACAACCTCTGTTTGATCTTAAGCATTTCAAGCTCTTTCCTGTTTCCTTTTCAACTCTAGCCACATACCACTTAAACATTTGAAAAGCATCATATTTTTTTTTTTAAAACATAACAGTCATCATCCTGGAATAGTCATCAATAAAAAACATTATTTATTTATCTCCTCTATAGCTTGGTACTTCCATTGGACCACATAAGTCAGTATGAACTAACTCAAGTATTTCTTTAGATGTATAGTTTTTGCTTTTGAAACTTGAATTTGTCATCTTTCCTAGCTGAAATTGTTTGCACATGATATTATCAAGCTTCTTCAATTTTGGTAAACCTCTGACTTTCTTCATTTTACTGATATTGACCAGATTTTCAAAGTTGACATGACATAGCCTTCTATGCCATAACCATTCATCATCAAATTTTGCAATAAAACAAGAAACATCATCCATATCAAGGTAAAATAGATTACTTCTTGTTTGATCTCCTTTTCCTATCAATTTACCATTAGTATCATAGATTTTTGTAGTTTTGTTTCCAAATTCTACTTTGCATCCTATATTGTCTAACTATGAGACACTCAACAAATTTTAGTTTAATCCTTCAACATAGTATGCATTATCACATGAAATTTTCTCTATGAGCTTAATGGAACCTTTTTCTTTGATTTGACATGGAGCATCATTACCAAATCTAACACTATTTCCATCATACTGAGTAAAGTTAACAAACTTACTTTTATCTCCAGTCATGTGATGTGAGCATCCACTGTCTATGATCCACTTGTCATTCTTGTTCATACATGTTACTAGTGTTGTAGGCTCTTGTTCATTAGACTAGTCCTTCATGGCTACATAAACAACTTCATCATCATTATCATCAGAATTTTCTTCAACAATATAACACTTCTTGCCTTTGTCTTTGTAATCTCTCTTGTCATCATCTCTTCTAAATTTGTTTTTGTTTCCTTCCTTGTAATCCTTTTTCTTTGTACACCTGGCAGCAATATGACCTACTTCATTGCAATTGAAACAAATGATAGGCATCTTACCTTTGAATTTTCCTTTACCTCTGTGAAATCTTCTAGCAAGCAATGCTTCCAATTGTTCCACATCTTCCTCATTAGTGCTACTGTCACTAGATACATATTTCATTTTTCTTTCTTTCTTTGATTTCACCTATTCAACATCTTTCAGTGATAGCTTGGCCTTGAAAGTAGATTCAACATTCTTAGGTTTGTAGTTGTCAAAGTTAGATAACTCAAATGCAGTGAGTCTACCTACTATACCTTCAAAACTTAGATTGTTTCCTGGTAAACATCTTAGCTCTTGTATTGTTGATACTCTAATAGCATAGATAGGGAGCAAGGTTCTTAAGAACTTACTATTAATAGTATCTTCATCCAATTGACCACTCAAAAATCTTATTGCACTTACCACTTCTTTTATTCTTGCGCCATACTGAGCAGCATTCTCATTTTCCTCCATTTACATATCATCAAACTTTCCTCTGAGACTTTCTCTTTTTGCTCTTTGCACATTCTGATCTCCTACATAGATGTCTGATAGGGCTTTCCACATTTTGAATGTAGTGTCACATCCTTTGATATCATCAAATTCAACATAGTTGAGTGCAGAAGCAATCTCCAGCATTGTTTGATTGTGTTCCTATTTGTTTTTCATATCTTCTACAGTAAGAGTACCAGTTGGATCAACATGTTCAATAACAATTGAATTTTGGACGTAATCTCCTATGGATCCAAGATGTAGCTTCATCAAAATTTTCCATGCAACAAAGTTATCTTTGTTGAGCTTGGGAACTTCTCTCTTAGGCATTTTGATCTTTTTTGCTTATAGTCCCTTTAAACTGAATCAACAGTTTGGCTTTGATACGAATTGTTAGAATTCTTTAAAATAACTGAGAGGGGAGGTGAATCAGTTATTCAAGGTCCAAATACCCTAATAAAACTTTTTCTCAAATTATAGTAAGCCCATAAACTTTCCATCCATCCAAGGTTAAAACAATCATCCTTAGCAAATTACAGTAAATCAACATGCATGGATAAAACATGCAAGATCAACACATGAAACAATGATTTACATGGAAACCCAATTTGGGAAAAACCACCAGTAACATGCTACTTGATTCTCACTCTTCTAAAGTGATGCCCTATTAAAAGCCTGCCCTGTTAAAGGCTTACAACACACTGTTAAATGTGACCTTGTTAGAGGATTTCACCAAACTGTTAGGAATGGGCCTGGTTAAAGGACTTTAGAACATTCACTTGGAATGTCACCCTGTTAAAGGATTTACCTCATGGCTATTAAACCAACTTAATTCCATAAGATTTAAACTAACTATTAAAATTGCTAGAGAGTAACGATAATGATTTTTTGATCTGATATAACTTACAACAAACTTTGTAGATTTTAGATCACACTTTTAGTTCAATCCTATTGCTTGGCTTTAATCACTTCAGCTCTGACTGCTTGTCTTCCTCTCAAGCTTCATCTCCTTGAGTCTTCTTACTCATCATACCAATGCATCCATATTTGGGGTCTTCTTATTGAAACAGAGTAACTTTTCTCTCTTTCTCCTTAGCACCTCCTTCAACACTTTATGCTTTCATGCTTTACCGCCTCTCTCTCTTTGCTTCATGACCTTATGACTCCTTAAATAGAAATTTGGTTTGCCTTTTCTGCTCAATTCTCCCTCTCCAATTTTAGGGTTTCAAATGGATTAGGTAGGATACAATGTATCTACCCTATATCTTGCTCTCATCTAGAAACTTTGTCTAGAGTCAAGTTGTATCTTCAAAAAATGTTCTACATGGTGTTTTGTGCCACCAACTCATCATTCTTATCTTCCATTTAATTCACAGACTTCTAGATAACAATCTTGTTAGCTTAGATCTGGTGAATCTTCAATTTTTGAAATAATGCAGCAACTCGACACTATTGGTTTACTGATGCTCGACACCTCTGTGTTACTCGGCACTATTGGTTTACTATTGCTCAACATCTCTGTGTTACTCAACACTTGGTCCTGCTTGGCTCTTAGTTCTTCTCAGCACTTGGTTCTGCTTGGCACTTCATTCTACTCGGCACTTGGTTCTGCTCGGCTCTTGGTTTTGCTTGGCTCTTGGTTCTGCTCGGTACTTGGTTCTGCTCGACACTTGTATTTTCTTGGCACTTGTATTTTCTCGGCATCTAAAGTTCACTCAGCATCTGAAGTTGAACTTTCTCAGCTTCAACTAAGAATTTGTTTGGCACCTACTAGCTTGCTCGGTTCCCTCTCTCTAATGAACTTAGTTGGGCTTTACAAAAGACTTAGCTAAAACCTTACATCTTTGATACGTTTCAGTGTGCCCGTTCTCTGTGTCTTATAGTATGTCATCAATACACTTTTCATCAATGGCTTAGCTGATCCTTTTACTTCATTACAACATCATTACTTCAACCTTTCTCTAGGTGTTCTAGTTACATCTTATTGATCGCCTCCTCCTTGTCAATCAAATCTTTGATAGTATTTGGATCACTAAAGCAATTGTCATTCCTACAAGTAGAAAGTTTGACATCAATGACAAAACAATGATTGAGAACATTCTTTTACCAGTTCCATATATAATTTCCATCATGATCTTTTCTTTTCAATCATTTCCAACATAAAAGGCATGCTATTAGGCCTAGTTTGAGGAATATTGAAGTTTTGGTGTCTAACCATTGAAGAAAGTCTAAAACCTATTCAAGCACCTTGGATTGCATAATTTAGGGGTATCAGATCACATCATAAGACGTATTGGTGGATAATTTACCATTTCACTTATTGAAGGCACTTTTGGTCACTAGATTCAATTGTCTCAATGCAAATAAGGCAAATCAACCATTGGTTGTACTCCCAACAACCCACAACTCAAATTGCAATTTTAGACCTAGTAGCCTATTAGCTATCCTAAAACTAATTTTTACCAATAACTCTAAAACTCATCAAAGGACTTGGGGAATAAAATGATAATTCAAGTACCCTTTTCCAAGCTCTAACAAACTCCAAAGTTTCAAAGACCAACTCCACTCCAACATATCCCAACCACCACCAAGTACTCAGGCTTAATTAGCCACTTTAGGCTTAGTTTTCAAGGAAAATGGTAAAGAATGGGTGCATGAAATCAAATCTCCACTTCTAGGCTATTCTTTACGCTCAAACAAGGGCACTTTATTTTGACACCAAGTCCTCAAACTCTTTCCATCATTTTATCTACTCTAATCTCTCAAAAACAAGGTCAAATACATGTAGATATTTGACCTAGGGCTTCCTTCCAAAATTAATCAACTTTCCCTCCTACTCCAAAACTGCAAAAATTAGATAATATACAAACCTAACTTGCTCCATAGTAAACAAGAGAGAAATCCACTGGTGGAATCTCAAGTTAGGGGCATTTTATTGTCCAAACCCTCAAAATAAGGGTTTGATAGACCAGCAAGGAACAAAATTTGATAAATTTTGCCAAACAAATGATAAATTATTCAAATCAAAGCCAAAATGTTCTAAATAGGTAACTCCAACTTTTTAGTGTAGAAGATTCATCTCCCAGTCATTGGATTCTGTACAACAAGTGAAAAATCAGAGAAAAGTGTTGGAATAATAGGAATTTTATTGATTCTTGAAAGAAAATACAACTAAAACCTCTATATATGTCCCTCTTCAAATTATTAGAGCCTATATAGGCTATTTACAACTGATTTAACCAACCCTTGGTCAGCTTTAGCTATTGGAAGTTGTATTTTGAAAACTTGTCAAGAAAATTGCAAAAGTTGCTAAGCAACTTTTTTGCAATTATGCATTTTTTTTGCTAAGAAAATTTTTATTGCAAATATGTTTGCAAATGGACTCTAGAAACTCTTAGGTACCTTATTAGTGTTCTAAACACCTAGACATGCCTAGAAAATATAGAAATAACCAAAAATCCACTTATTGGACCAATTGATGCCCAAGGCTTATAGTTGCACCATGGGGTCTTGTGTCCATTACAAATGTGGATGGTCATAGGGAGATTATTAGATCTATTCTTAGACCTTATTACATCAAGAAAATAAAGAAGATTAGGTGCTCTGCTCATTAATTTTTTTAAAACTCTTGATTTCTAGCCCAAGAAATGAGGGTTTGGTGGAAGTGTGCATAGATATGCATGGATGCTTTAAAATTTTTGAAAATCCCTGTATTTAATACATTTCCTAAGACTATTTTTCATTTTGGAGTCATGGAAGTAAAGCGATACAAAATTGTCTTCTTTGAGCAAGGGCTAATTAGGCCTAATTGAAGGGTAGGTTGTGAAGGAATTCTTCACCAGTCTAAAGGTTATAAAATAAGGCTGATATGAATTTTAATATCTCTAAAAAGGGTATTCAAAAGTGTGAAAATATTCATAGGTTTTTTGAGAATCTTGGAAATGAAATGCTGATTTTGGTGTTGGCAGGCTACTAGACAAGCCTAGAAGGCCATAGTTGAAGAATGGCAAAAGATAGGTTGATAGGAATGAATGGGGAGTTGGAAAATGAAAAATTTATTATGTTAAGATGGTCTAAGGTGTTAGGATCAAAGGTTGAGGTCCGAATTGAGTTTTGGTGTGTTGGAGGCACTAGGTACACTAGGTGGCCTAAGATGGAGTTGGTGAAATGAGAGATTGGAATAAGGAAATGGGAAGGTGAATTTGATTGGTATGGTTGTGGAAGTGATTTAAAAAGTTAGAGAACTCACTTTGACCTTTGAGTATGGCTCATTCCTTGAGTTGATTCCAAGTTTCTTTTTGAATCCTCGAGTTGAGTTAGCCTACTTAAGGTGATAATGGAGGGCTCTGCATCATAGGTCCTGGTGTACCTTGTAGTTTTGTGTCCCACTTGGTTCCCTTGCACCAAAAATAAACAATAAGAATGAATACCATTTATATCCTTCATATCATCACTATCTCAGATCCCAAATCATTTTCAACACTAATCAACAAGAACACTAAAATATTGAACTCAATCATAACAAAAGATAGATTATTATACTTGAACTCATGAAAAACACTAGCTCATTGGTCAAGTTGATCACATATAACTCTAGATATCTAGTATGTCTGGATATATTTGTTAATCTTCTTTCTGTTGCACTTGGAATGAGGTTCTTATTTGCTCTGCAACTCAAGATATTACCATTTTACTAACTATTATCCCCATTTTGTGCCATTACCTAGGGTTTCATCTATTTTCCCTCATATCTTGAGATTCCACCATGGGAAATTAATGACCTTTGGTAGAATATGAGTTAGGATTTTTTTTTTTATGTTTCTTTTGGTTTTAGGTCAAAAGAATGAGGCTGGAGAGAAAAACTTGATGCCCTAGGCATGCAAGATCCATGTGCATGCTAGAAATTCATAGCAACATCTTCCATAACTCGCTATAGAGAAGGTTTCAAGGCTTGAAAATTGGTATGTGATCATCTTACATGATCACCCTCATGCTCCAATTTTTAGATTGAATTTTTTCTCAAGGGGTAGAGTACTTCCTTTGTTAATGGATGCATAATTACCTACATTCCTAAGTGAGCCTTAAAAAACTTAGTTGCTGCATACTTCTCTTGAGATCCCAAGGCTTTAGTATGTTGTATAAAACTCAAAAGTGTATCCAAATCAATGATTCTTTTCTTTGGTTTGTGAGGATATTTTTGTGATTTTTCATGTTCAAGGCTACAATCCTAGTCTTGAGTTTGTAAAGCAACTAGCCAATGAAAGTTGCATAGTTTGAATCTAATCTTGGATTCATGTTAGTTTGGATGTAAATAGACTCTTTCCATGCTTGGAAGTCACCCCTAGTCCTTATTTGTATTTGTGGGGTTTTGTGTCAAATAAGCCTTGTGATTCCCTTAAGAGCAACTAGTGATTAGTTGTCTTTGTGATAGGTTTTCCTTGTGATTGGAGATTCCTAGGAGGAGTTGGGTTGTGATAACCATACCATCTTATCAAGCACTTCTGGTAGTTGTTTTAGGGCTGATTGGATTAACAATGACACTCATTATTTCTTAACCTTCAGTGAAGAGGATTCTAGGAAACTTGTCGATTCCCACTACTTGTTCCATTGCATCAAAGTGGTATCAAAACCATATCTCTTACTAAAGAGGAAGAAATACCTTTAAGGAGGAGCAATCTGAGGCTGTAGATGTAAAAAGAGAAAAAATGAATACAATTTTTCCCTCTTGCATTTTTCTCCACATTTTTCCATAACATCAAGAAAATAAATTGAAAATTAGGATACCCATTTCACTCCTCTATAACATATCAAAAGATGAGGTATAGTTGTTTCGGACCAAGTCTCTGCTATTACACTATGGGCCACTTTTTAGGCATAAAAATGAGCAATATAGGTAATTTTTCAAGGTAAAAAATATTTTTATGTTTCTTAGAAGGTTATAAAGGTCCTTAAGGTCATTAGGTTAAGTTTTAGGTGTCTAGGAGTTAAGATGTCAAAAATTGCAAAAGTTGTCAAAGCAAAATTACAAAAATGCTGACAACTTTGCGAGAGTTTGGAAATTGGTAAAGGGTTGAGAATTTGGAAATAATTTATTTTACTATTTCCAAACCTCTTCCAAGTCATAGAATTGGAATCAAGTCAAAAATGTAAAAATCACACTTTTTGTGCAAAGTTGCATTGTTGAAAGTTGTAAAAGTTGCTCAAATTTACAACTTAGAGGAAAAAGGGTCATGGGATCGAACTGTCTATTTTATTATGTCTAGGTGGATAGGTAAGACCTATCCCCAACCTCATACTATCCAATTTATCACTCAAACATTCTTGAGCATGCTGAACCAAAACGTCCTTAAGGGTCACTAAATGCCACAGGGCTACGATCTTTGATAGGGCATATCTGAAAGCTTGTGTGAGGTATGGATGAAATTCTAGTTCCTATAGGACCATGTTGCAGATACCTACAATAACCTCTCTCACTTTTTGGAGATTATACTCGATTTTAATTTTGCAATACCATCTCGAGTGATGCTAAAACTTATAGTGTTCGCCAGTACAAAGTTGCCAACTACCAGATCTCTCACCTTTCATCATCGGATTGAATTGTCTACTTTGTTAGCTATGAGTGGCTAGGTAAGACCTATCCCAAACATTGTCTTGTCTTTTTTACTACTTGAACGTTCTTAGGAACACTGAGCTGAATCGTCCCTAAGGGTCACTAAATGCCATAGGACTACAATCTTTGATGGGGCATATCTCAGAGCTCGTGTGAGGTATGGATGTGATTCTAGTTCCTATAGGACAATGTTGTGGAGACCTACAATGACCACTCTCACTTTTTAGAGATTATACTCCATTTTGATTTTGTGATGCCATCTTGGATGATGCTGAAACTTGTAGTGTTGGCTAGTACAGAGTTGCCAACTGCCAAATCTCTCTCACCTTTTGTCGTGGGATCAAATTGTCTACTCTGTTAGCTCCAAGTGGTCAGGTAAACCCTATCCCCAACCTTTTCCTATCCTGTTCAACACTTGAAAATTCTTGGGCATGCCGAATCGAAACATCCCTAAGGGTCACTAAATGCCATAAGGTTGCAATCTTTGATAGGGCATATCTCAGAGCTCATACAAGGTATGGATGTGATTCTAGTTCCTATAGGACCAGGTTGTAGAGAACTAAAATAACCTCTCTCAATTTTTAGAGATTATACTCTGTTTTAATTTTGCAATGCCATCTCAGGTGATGCTGAAACTTGTAGTGTTGGCCAATAAAAAGTTGCCAACTACCAAATCTCTCTCACCTTTCATCATGGGATCAAACTGTCTACTTTGTTAGCTCTAGGTGGCTAGGTAAACCCTATCTCTAACCTCATCCTATCCTATTCAGTTCTTAAACATTCTCAAGAATGCCAAATTAGAATGTCCCTAAGGGTCACTAAATGCCATAGAGCTGTGATCTTTGATGGGGCATATCTCAGAGCTTGTGTGAGGAATGGATGTGATTCTAGTTCATATAGGATCATGTTTTAGAGATTAAAATAACCTCTCTCACTTTTTGGAGATCATACTCCATTTTGATTTTGTGATGCGATCTTGGGTGATGCTAAAACTTGTAGTGTTGGCTAGTAAAAAGTTGCAAATTGCCAAATATCTCTCACCTTTCATTGTGGGATTGAACTGTTTGCTCTATTAGCTCTAGGTGGCTAGGTAAACCCTATCACCAACCTTGTCCCATCCTATTCAGTTCTTGAACATTCTCATCCTTGTCAAACTAAAATGTCCCTAAGGGTCACCAAATGTCATAGGGAAGCGATCTTTGACAAGGCATATCTCAGAGCTCGTGTGAGGTATGGATGTGATTCCAATTCCTATAGGATTGTGTTGCAGATACCTATAGTAACCTCTCTCTATTTTTGGAGGTCTCACTTTGTTTTGATTTTGTGATGCCATCTCGAATGATGCTAAAACTTATAGTGTTGGCCAGTATAAAGTTTCCAACTACCAAATCTCTCTCACCTTTCCTCCTGGGATCAAACTGTCTATTTCATTATCTTTGGGTGGCTAGGTAAACACTAGCCTCAAACTCTTTCCATCCCATTGAGCACTTGAACATTCTCAGGCATGCCAAACTGAAACATCCTTAACAAAGATAATGACACATTAAGGGGCTTACAAGAGTTCATACATTTCTATTTATCTCCCCAACATTGAAAATATCATGGAGAAAACATGGTGTGATGTGTAGAAGGATAAGATTATAAAGGGCTCATAACTTTTCCTCCTCATCATAACTCACAATCTTAAGGTTTTATTAGAGGTAGGCTTAATATGGCACATATTCTAATATGCCATAGGTTTATAAGATTGTGTCAAAACTATCAAAGGAATGACAGAGATCACTATTTTGCATCATTATGAGGGTTTATGAAGGAATAATCAATGCATCACTATTTTGCATCACTATAGAGACAACATTAATGATAATCAATGCATAAGGTAAGGGCATTACAAAGGAATGAGATCAAAGGAAAATATTCAAGGTAACAATAGTGAGTGTGATGAACAACTTTTTAAACCTTTGTAGTAGTTAGATCTTTGTTTCATTAATGTTTCATTAAATCTTGAGAATCCTATTATGTACACCCTATTTTTCAAAGTGTTAGGATCAACGTAAGTGTAGCATTAAAAATATTCATCCAATTTTGGGGTGGAAGTTGGGGAATTTTGTGGGAGCATGTTTGTCCAATTCTCATAAAAAATGTGATGTCATCTTTTCCACCCACATTAGGGCTAAAGGTGGGTTGTATTTAGCATAGGTGAAATGCCAAGATAGTCTAGATTCAAAGAACTAGGAACTAGTTGCATCATAATTGTCTCAACATGATGCCATAAAAGTATTCCTCTTCAAAGTTCTTCTCCTCCTTAATCGCAACAAGTCTGAGTCAACAAGTTGCTATGGGATGGATCATATTGTTTTTTTTGGGATAATATTTTGATATGCCCAAACACAATGAATGAATGATAATAGCTCTTTGCATTTAGATAGGGAATTAGAAGTTAAATTTCTCTATCTTGCCCTTAAGTAGTTCAAAATTGATTTCATTTGTTTCTATCGATTTTTTAGCACATTTGAATTGTGGTTAAATTTTTCAAAGGTAATTCGTACCATTTGGCAACACATATAAATACTTTACAATTCTTTAAAAAATGATGAAAAACTATTGATGGCTAGACCTACCATATAAATTATATATATTAGTTTGTTAACAATAAGGAATTATTTTCTTTAATGTTTCATCTTAAGAAGTTGTTTTAGACATTACATATTGTTGAATTGATTGCTTTGTTATTTGTTTCACTGGCAATAATGTACAAAAAGTTAATATCGATACTAAATAGAATAAAACTAAAACAAATACTTGTGTGTAATTTTAATTATTTTATAATCACAAGAAAGTGTTACTTATATATTTTTAGTTAGTTAAATTCATTTGGATTGGTTAATGGATTCATGTCGAGCTTCCAATTTTTGACCAATAGCCATTAATGAGACCAAACTAGTTAAAATTTTGTTGGGGATAATTTTGGAGGACTTTATGATATTATTGACACTCCCATCCTCAACTCATAAATAAGGAAAGATATGGAATAGATGACATGATCTTGGGTTGAAGTAAAATCTCAAAAAGTGATGCACTTAATGAGCCATAAGAAACCTACGTGTACATTCCCCAACTTATAACGAATGGTTTGATATAAAGGCTCCATATGCTAGCCCAAAAATGGAAGCCAAGGATGTAACCATGCATGTATTGGCACAATCTCCCTGTGAGGATCCCAAGTATCTACTGTTGTTATAAATTTGGGTGTCACTATATGATCCAAAATGTTATGAAGTATTGAAGCATGTAGTAAGTTCTCCTGTCTCTAGAAAATGTAGCATAGGTTCAGGGTCTCTTGGCTCCCAAGAATTTGTAGTAGCTATTCTCAGTAGATTAACATCAATGAAGAGTTGAGTGTAAGGAGTTGAAGAAGCAAGTTCTGCTTCTATGTAAATACCAAAATCATGAGGCTCATTCCCTTGCATAAGCCTTTGCCACAATCAAATTACCTCTAAACTATGCAAAGGATTTTGAAATGGTTCCCAACCTTGAAACACTCTTATAAATAATGCCAGAGCTAAACATTATGCATAATAGAGAACACTGTATCTAGTGTAGTACAAGATTGAGTAATTCTACCTATAAAAGTCTATCTTCTATAAGGTACAACATTGACCAATTGCTCATATAAGGAAATATACGCATTGGAGTACATGTGAGTGCCCATTACAATTAGTATTCTATGATAGAAAATCTAACATATGGAATTAATGAAACCTTGAGAATCCTATTAGGCTCTACATCATAACTAAACCTTGGAATTAATGTAATGTATTGTTTTCAATTATAGTGTTGTTATATGTTTGTAATAATAATTTATGATAAATGTTTAGATGTATAACATAGAAGGTAGGCTTTAAACATGAACAAGGAGATCATAAATCAATATGACAATGACATAAATTACAAATGATTAATTTTTGGCTTTAACATTGATAAAGTTTATTGCTAATCAATATTGTATCAAAAATTCAAACTGATTAGGTATTGAATTAAGCTTGATAAACAAATGATAGAGAAGGAAAACTTTAAACATGAACAAGATCATAAATCATATGATGATGACATATTGGAAATCATAAACTTATGCTTAAACAGTGATAAAGTTTATTGTTAATCAATATTCTATCAAAGTTTCGAACTAATTAGGTATTGAATTTAATGTCATACATGAACAAACATATCATATATTAACCAATAATGTCATGCATCAAATATAAAATGCCATATATACATCAAATGTATATCAAATATGTCCACTGACATAAAATCCAACATATATGTCCACTAATGCCTATACATGTATATGTCTATCAACTATATCTTCTCCTTCCCATGAGGGGAAGGAAACAAATCTCTAGAGGCCTTCATTCATCATGTCGAGGGAGATGGTGGTGATGATAGGGTCTTCCTCACACACTCACTTGTCCTCTTATTGAGGCTCTTCTCTAACTTGAGCTAATACAAACAAAGTATATATGAATCAATAATTATTATACATAGAAATCAAATATATTTACACACAAAATTAAATAATTTTCTTACCACCATTGTATAATCACTCTACAAGTCCACCTCGAAGGCTCACAGACATTCAAGTGTGACAAGAGCCTACAAAAATTGAATCAATATAATCACTTATAAATAACATTAGAAATTTTGATGCTAACTATTATAAACAACAACTAAAACCAAGAAAATTCTTTCATACCTCAGTCAATGGCTATGAACTAGCCATAGCTACAACCATTCCATGATCAACAGATTATTAAAGATGAGGAGGAGTCTCCGATGTCAAGAGCTGCATGCAATACAATACATGTTAAATGTAACATGAAACAAATGTACTTCTATGAATCTAGTCTTGCATCTAGGCTCAAAGTTTGTAGTGAACGTTGATGGTCCTATAGAGAACTGATGCACATGCATAATTTTTTTTGTCAATCCTTTATATGATTACTTAATAAATATGTGTATTCATTTAAATGATTAAATTGATACGTACCTATGGACTCATCGAAGGGGTGACAAATGGGGCCAAGGGATTGCTACTAGGGCCGCCAACACTCTAACCCTAAATTTTGAACAATGCTAATACATGCTAATTAATTAGTCATTCACTATACATATGAAATGTGATCAAATTAGTTTATTATAATTGTAATTTACCTATGTGTCAATGCCAAATGCCTCATTCAAGAACTGATCAATCACTAGCCCATCATTCGCACCATCTTCAGCATGACTACCAAATGTGCATAAGGATCCGCATGATGTGCACATGTGACCACGAATTACAAAAGGATCCTCCTCAACTAATGGACTTGTGCAATGAATGAGGGTCCATGTCAAAGCTCTAATAGTCCCTAGAGCACTGGCCTCTACATGTTCCTTCACAACTGAAGGAATAGTCACATACTCACATTATGGCTTGACCATAGGTGCCCTAACTAAATTAGGGTCACGACGTGCCCCCAACCTCTTAAATGATGATCCCCCACCTCTACCTTGATAGTCTAATTTATCAAAATAATTGGGGATCTCCCCAAGGATAAACTCACAATACAATTTCCTTAAGAAATACATGGAGACCTCATGATTATCACAAGGAGGGGCATAAAAAACCATCCACCATCTATCCCAAAAATTATTTCTAATAGCATCGTGTATGCATCAATGGATGGGGAACCGTTTAGTATCCTCTCTAATAGTATCTTATTCACCAAGTTTTCTAAATAATGCACATATTCTACCTTTTGGTATATCTTTTTTTTAACATCTTGATATGATAATTTATTTGCACAATATCTTTTTTGTTCTTCCCTCTTAACCTACCAAACATCTAACTGACCTCTAACATAAGCTATGTGGGTCTTAATGGATTTGAGGGATGATGCCAGTTGAGCTCTCACTGGATTGGTTTGTCCACATTATTTTAACCAACCAATGAGTCCTTCTAATTTAGTTTTGCTTCTTTCTATTTCATTTATTATATTTTCTTGTGTGCTAGGAGGAGGTCTTGCAATTGGTTCAGGTTGCGAAATTTGTTGTTCTTCTTGTGCAGGGTTTTGGTTTTGATCTTCTTGAGGGTTTTGGTTTTGACCTTTTTGGGGATTTGCCGATTTATTATTGACATTTCTTGATAAGAAATCAATTGAAATCTAAATAAATAAATAAAATTGAAAAAATTGAAAAAAACCTATAAAACAATAAAAAAATATATCAAACAATGCAAAAAGAAAGTTAGATAACATATGTTGTGCTCATGATCTCGAACTTTGATAGTGAGGAGGCATATTGGTAAGGCAGGTGCTAGAAAACTTGTTTTTTTGTAATCCACGTACGCGTTGTAGTGAGGAGAAGTAGCAAAAAAGAGTTAAAATGAATGGGCAATAGTTATGTAGGCCATTTATAAAAATTAGTTTTTTTAAAAGCATGTATGCACTATGGCTCAGGTTACCCAAGCCGTAGTGTGTGCACACTATAGCGCGTGCATACTATAGCACATATGTGCTATTGAAAATTATAAAAAATAAAAATGGTGTCACCTTTTTGGCACCATAGCTTGGTACACTTACCCCATTACACTTCAAAGGAATGTCAACCAGAAAATCAATGTTGTAGATCAGAGATTAGCCATTGGTTCATCCTAATAGGTGGAACAATTAAATCCCTTCACAAAGTAGACTTAACAATATTTTATAAATATCTTTACCATGTGCATACTTCATTGTATGTTTTGTAAATCCTTTTACAATGTGGACCTAGTTGTCCTTATTGCTCCAAACAGGGAAGATAATCAGAAGTGATCATTGTAATCCTTAACCAACCAAATTTATACTACAATACTAAAGCTTGTGGGTATCATCCCCATCCTAGTTTTACTTTCTATTTGGAAGGTTTCTGGGTCACCATATCTTGTGTTAAAGTGTGATGAATATTTTAATGCTTTTAGTTCTTCATGCATGTAATTAGATTAGAACACATATGAAGGATTAATTGGTGAATTAAGATTAAGTTTTATTGGTTCTTGCTTCACCCCTCCACTCTTAGTAACCTAGCGCATCTTATATTTCCAACAACTACAACACCCTACAATGACACCTATAACATGAAAAAATGAAAAGTTTTGACCTTATAACCAAGAAAACTATCTTGTATTTTCATCTGAGAAAACAATTAGGGAAAAACTAGTGTATAGTCTTGTGCAAGACTAAGCTAGTTATGACATAAGAGAAGGATCTCGTGCAAGATTTCATATTGGGTGACATGCACACAAACCTAGTTCTAGGGTATTTGATGCAACACATGGGTCCCTTTGAGGCAAGATATACCACCTTCCCAACAATGTCTTGCTTGATATTTCTCCATGGACCATGCAAGAAAAGAGGCTTGCACATGAGAGACTAAGCCTAATTTCTCTATCAATGAATACTCACCGGTGTTCGTAGTCTCCTAGTTAGCTGTGATGTCTATATCACTCAAAATAGTACAAATAATGAGGACCACCATGATGCTAATATATCCTCTCTACAAAAGGAAAAAGTGCAAATGATTTGAAAATGATTTTTTTGGGCATTTTGTAGTGTTTGACCTAATTTTGAAAAGTACTCTAATTGGCATGAAAATCACCCCTTGGCTGATTTGACCATTCTAAATCCATTTTTGGGATCAAAATCAAAATTTGACATTCATACATAGCTCAAAAATACATTTTAAAATTTTGGCATTGACACAATCAGACACTTTTGTAGTCCATCTTTCTAATGTGACATTTTACCTATATCTCATCATATCAACATTTTCTTTATATTTTTACCTTTTTCATCAAAATTCAACCTTGTTCAAACAAACCTCAAAAATCACCCTAAACTAACTCAAAATATTTTTTAATCTCTTTTGATTTGTTCTATATTCTTCTTAATCTTTGATTCCATTTTCATCTTCAAATATAATACTTCACATTCACTATTATGATGTGTCATCTTTTGATTTTTCTCTTAAGGGGGCAAGATAATTATATCATTTTACCAATCAAATCTTTCTTCAAATCTATCTTCACATCAATTTGATCTAAACTCAATGTCCTCATTGTTGGGGGAATCTCATCACTAGGGACATCTTTTTTCTCTGTATTTTGCATCATATGCTATTGATCTCATCTATCAATCAACTAATAAAATTTATGACAATCTGATTCATAGATTGATGGACATGTATCTGGGCATTCTACCTAGACTCTTAAGGGTTAAGCCTTGTTCTAGGATAATCCTATGACTCATGATAGGTCTCATCATTTCTTTTATGGTATGGTATTAGATGTTCTATCTAGATTTTGGAGGATTAAGCTTCATTCTAGAGATAATCCTAACCTCACTTCTAGTCACCTTTCAATTGACAAGTATCTAGATGTTATATCTAGACTTGTGAGGATTAAGCCTCATTTTTGGGACAATTCTATGAATAATTATTATTATTATCATCTTTTCAATGGATAGGTATCTAGGCATTCTATCTAGACTCTTGAGGATTGAGCTTCATTTTGAGGAAAATTCTATGAATCATGAAAATATTTGTTCTCTTGGACCACTATCTAGGTGTTCTTTCTAGACTCTGAAGGGTTAAGATTCATTCTAAAGATAAACCTAAAAATATCATCAATTGTCTTTCTTATCATCAAACTCAAAGTCAATCTCAATTTTTTTTCTATGCTTCAAACATCAGACTATTATTTGAATCAATGTGCTTCTCATACATCAATTCAGAGAGGGGAAAATTTAATACCCCAAAATTGGCACCTTGCCATTCTAAACCAATTTTAGTGCATTAGTCTCAAATCATAAATCTCTTGGTCAACAAAGTCTTACTTTACTAGGCATTTCTAACCACTTGTCTCTACTTGATCTTAGTATCAAATTACAAAGAAATAATCACATATCTTATTTAATTTCTAAACATTGACATAAATTACCTAAATCAACCATCTAATTGAAATAATTTATCATAAGTCCTAGCTCTTTAATTAAATAAATTCAACCCTTCAACTAATACACATGATATAAGGAATTAAATATATTTGATTTTATTAAATATCCTCATCCTAATTGTGGAATTTAATTATTCAAATGATTGGAATACTCAATTATGAGGTCACATTTAATTAAATAAATAAAATATTATCTTGAAATATTCCCTCCAATTCTAAATTGGAAATTGTGAGTTAACTTTGAATCAAAAAAGGAAATAAATCAACTAACTCCTCATCCTCTCCAAAAGAAATCAATTAACTCTTTCAATTACAAAAATTCTCTAGATGAACTAAACCCTCCTCTAATCTGAATAATTCATGTACTTCAATCTCAACTATCGATTGGTTCTAGGATTCTATAAAAGAGACATTCCGCCTCTCATTTAACAAGGATGCAATTGATGAATATCAAAAAGCTGGTAATTTAAGAGATCAACATTTGTGCACTCAACAAATATTTTTATTGCATTTAAGTATTCTCATCTAGATTAATTTGTAATCATGTTTAGATCAATCTCTCATTTTCTTTCTTAGATTAAATCTACACATTCATCTAGATTAATATCATTTGTCTTGCATAGAAAATCTAAAAACATAGTGTAATTACAGTTGCATTATAACTTTATCTTGCATTCATCTTGATTAAATCCTTCATTCTAGTTGGTTTGGTTACTAAACTCATGATTCTACGAGCATAGAGTTAAACCCCATCTAGATAGAAGGAAATTGATTTCCTTGTGCAAATATTTGGGATGAATAATTGTTGACATTAAGGTCAAGTTTTTTTATTAGTGGCTCATATTTAGTCAATTGGTTAACTACTATTGAGCTTATCTGGCAGTTTATAGTGTTAACAAAATAATCTAGTCACTATTGAGTTCTATAGTTGCTACTAGGTTTTAGAATCTATATTTCATTCACATCAAATAGTATCTACCAATCTCATTAGTGACAGTGCAAACTAAGGTTCATATTATTAACTAAGTTACATAATGTGAACCATGGTCTCTAGTGTCTACCAAGCTCATAGTGTCAATGTTGTGAATCTAGTGTTGACTAAGCAAAGGAGTATCAACCAAGTGATTTTGTTTATACTAAGATAAAAATGTTAGTTTTGACTAAGCTATACAATGTCAACCAAGAGATTTAGTTTATATTCTATGTTTTGTGGTGTTCACTAAGTCATAAGTGTTGACTCAGTTTAGACTATTTGGAAGTGATTAGTATGAACTGAGCTTCTACATCTACCAAGAGCTTGGTAATATTGAGTATTGACAATGATTTTCGAGTATCAAAACCTCTCTGAGTTTGTATTTATAACCTAAGTGCTAGCAATTGGTCCAACTTTGTGATATTGATGGAAATCTATGTTGTAGCCAACTTTGATGAGTTATGTTTTGGATTGGTATATATGTAATTTATTGTATCACATTCAAAAATATGTGTAAGAGAATATGAAGAAACTATAAAGTGTAGAAGTACAAATTAAGAAGGCTACAAGAAACATAAGGGATAACAAAGATTTATCTATCAAAATAAGGTGATCATTACATTTCATACAAATCTCAACCAAAAAATCAAAGTTTTAGATCATAGATCAGCCATTGATTTATCCTAATAGGTGTATCAGCTAAATCCTTTAACATGGTAGACTTAATAGTCTTTTGTAAATCTCTTTATTGAGTGCATACTTCATTGTATGTATGTTTTGTAAATCCTTTCACAAGGTGGACCTATCAGTCCTTATTACTCCTAATGGGGAAGATCATCATAAGTGATCAATTATAAGCCTTAACTAACCAACTTTATACTATATTACTAAAGCTTTTGGGTATCATACCCACCTTAGTTTTATTTTCTATTTGGAAGGTTTCTAGGTCACCATATCTTGTGTCAAAGTGTTAGAATGTTTAAATATTTTCATTCTTTCATGCATGTAATTAGATTAGAATATTATATGAAGGATTAATTGGTGAAATAAGTTGAAGTTTTATTGGTTCCTAATTCACTCCCTTCTCTTAGTAACCTTTCCTACCTCATATTTCCAATAATTGGTATTTTTACAAGCTAGAGTTGTCGTTGCACCAAAAGATCAACCTGTTAATGCTTGATAGAACCACTAGACTTATAGAACATAGGAGGTGGTTAAGCCATGTCACAAATCTTAAAAGGGAATTTTGGAAGTTAGTCCAACAATCCCCCCCCCCCCCTCAATGTTACCCAAAGAGATTCAAACCTATGACCAAGCTCTACTACCACTTATTACAAGCTAGAGTTGTTGTTGCACCAAAATGTTGACTTGTTAATGCCTGATACAACCACTAGACTTATAGAACATAGGAGTCAGTTAAGCCATGTCATGAATCTCAAAGGGAAACATTGGTAGTTAGTCCAACAAGTATTAGAGCATTGTGGTTCTTAGAGAAGAAGTTTAGTAGCTTGAGTAAAGATTAGAAGCAATGGAGGTATACATGATAGATAAGGCTATTGATAATGAAAAGTTGGATTTGGAATTAGCTATTGGTCAACTGAAGAAAGTAAAGGAGCAACTCTCTCAATCATTGAAAAGAAGAATTTTTTTTTTAGTACAAATGAATGACAATCTCTACACTAGAGAAATAATTGAAGATATATGTCTAGAAAGAATTTTAGATTAAGCTAATGAAGAAATCAAAAATCTATTAGAAAAGAATTAAAATCTTTAAGAAGAAGTTAGAAAGCTGAAAAGAGAACAAGAAATTGAGATTGTAACACTAAGTGAAGTCGTGGAAGAAAAAGACAAATCCAAAGAAGAGACAGAAGGAAAGAACAATGAAATTCAACATCTATCCCTTCAGTAGACAAACTTCATTAATTAGCTCACTAATGCAAACGAAAAAATCATGAATCTAAGATCAAAAAATGAAAGATTGTAGAATGATCTAAATATTGAAAAGCAAACCAATGAAAGAATGTTGTGGATGGCTGGCACTCTAAGTGTTTTTGAATTGGCCAACTCCTTATAGGTGAGAAATTGGTAGGGGAGAATCTGGTAGGAGGTACTGATCCTAGTGGGATAGAAGGACAAATTCAGAAAAATCTAGAAAAAGTTGATGGGATAGAAGTAAGAATTGAGGATAATTTGGCTAATACTAAAAAAACTATGAATGCTGGTACCACTAGTTGTGGGGTCTGAGACCTTACTTTGGATTCTTTCACTGCAAATCATGTACCTAGTTAGGTATTTAAGCATGAAAAGAATAATTCAGAGAATGTGGAGGTCAATATTGAGAGGAAATTAGAAGGGTCATGGAAAGGGTTTAATGAATAAAGGACATGGTCTTCCCTATTTGGTAGGAAACCTGGTGGAAAATCATCCTTCCCTCCTGTCACATTGAAATCTTGCTGGGAGAAAGGTGAGTTCCAAATTTTTATTCTAGACCTAATCATTGATTTCTCTATATCTTCTATGGAGTTTATTCTTGTGGGAAAATTTATGGGAGCTAGACTAGATATAAAAACTTTGAAAAAAATGATTAAACAGAAATGGGTTATCCATGGTCAAGTTGATATAGCCCCTATCTTGAATGGATTCTTCTCATTTGTTTTTAATTGTAAAAAAGTTATGAATAAGGTTCTTTGTGGAGGTCCATGGTCATTTGGAAAAAGTACTCTCACTATTAAAAAATGGGAGCCAAATATGGATTTATCTAATGCTTTCTTCTTAACTATGCCAATATGGGTTAGACTTCCCGGCCTTCCTTTAGAATTTTGGCATGAAGATATCTTTAAAGGAGTTTCTAGCTCCTTTGGGGAACTAGTTTCTATGGATCATACAATAGCCTCAAAATCTAAACTTTAGAGTGCTAGATTATATGTGAAAGTGGCATGCTTGAATCACCTCCTAGAAAAAGTGGAACTAATTTCAAAACTGGGGAAAAGAATGCAAGAAATTATATATGAAAATCTGCCAAATACTAGCTTTGCCTATAAAAAATAGGGCCATTGGATGAAAAACTATCCTAGTAAAGGCAAGAACAATCCTAAGACTAAAAAGGAAGATACAAAGAAAGAAGTAAAAATCTAGAAGAAAGTTTGGAAACCTAAAGTTACTCATACGAAAGATGTGAAGAATAAATTAAACTTGGAATTTTAGGATACTGGTAAAATGTCAAATTTGGCCTTGAAAGAAAACTTGAGCATTGAAAATTAGGGGGTTGGGATGATGCTTGATTCTGCTTCACCTAAGCAAAATATAGAGAATATGGTGGATATGATGAAGTGTCTAGTAATTTATCAAAACACTAATGCAAACTAGGAAGATCTAGTTGAGATGGATGAATTGGAGGGGGAAATTCTATTTGACTCTAGTAAATTGATGGTGCCAAAAGATTCCCAAAATCTCTAGTTGTTTGAAAATCAGAATGTCACTCCTAAGTCTATCGAGAAACCTATGTGTAAAGAAATTGTTCCCTTTAGGAATGAATTTGAACTTGAGGAGATAAAGGAGGAAGGTAAGGATTTCACACATAAATCGAGTCAAAGGAAGAAGGAGTGGAGACTCATAGTATTAAATTAGAGCACCAAGCCAAGGTGAAAACAAATGTTGGTACTCCAAAGAAACCTGGAAGAAAATCTTCTAGGAGAACTAGAGAAATGGAAAGTATGTAGAATATTGCCGATGGAAGATAGGCAGCTATTCTAGATTTTACCCCTAAAAAATAGATATGAAAATTATTACTTGGAATATTAGGGGTTTGAATAGTAGTCATAAACTTGATGTTGTTAGAAATTTTGTTAGAGAAAATAAACTAGATTTTATGTTACTGCAAGAAACAAAGATGGAAAAGGAGAGAGCTGAACAAATTAAATCTTTTAAAGATTATTGTTTAAAAGCAAGCAGTTCAAAAGGCACTTCAAGGGGAACTCTAATTTTATGGAAGAAATCCTACTACCCAGGAACTATTTTGAATGCTAGTAAACATTTCATGGAGGTTAAAATTACTAGCATTGATTAGAATAATGATTGGTATATTGTTAATATGTATGCTTGAAATGTTAAGAATCTTACGAAAAAGGTATGGGACACTCTTTTTCATATAAAGAGTAAAGATTACTTTGGTTGATGGATCTTCATGGGGGACTTTAATGTTCCTCTTTATGACCATGAAAAAATGGGAGATAATGTGAGTCAGTTGGAAGGGAGACTTGATCTTATGGACTTCATTAACAAGGAGGGTTTAATGGATACGGATCTTCATGGAATTGATTTTACCTAGAGTAATAAGAGGTTAGGTAATGATTTCATTAAGGCTTGATTAGATAGAGCTCTTATTTCTCTTGATTGGACTAAAGAGCTTGTTTGTAAACTAGAGGCTCTTCAAAAAATTGGTTCAGATCATTTTCGTTTGATTTTTTCTACTAATAAAATAAATATCAGGAAAAAATTTCCTTTTAGGTTTGAAAAAATGTGGATGCAACATCCACAATTTGAAAGTAAATTAGCTGAATGGTGGAATATAGATGTTGAAGGAACTGTTCTTTTTAGAGTGGCTTAAAAATTAAGAAATGTTAAAAAGGAGGTTAGAACATGGAATAAAAGATGTTTTCCTAATATTTTTGAGAGTAAAGCAAGTATTAAGGAAGATCTCCAAAATATCTAGGATAAGATACAGAAGGAATGATATACTTCTAACCTTGTAAGAGAAGAGAATGAAAAATTGGTAGAATATCATGACATTGCTACTAAAGAGGAAATATATTGGAAGCAAAGAGATAAGAAGGAGATAAGAATACTAGGTTTTTCTATCTTTCTACTTTGAAGCATAGAGCTAAAACTTGTATCTCATATCTTAAAAAGGGTGATTTGAAGATTATAGAGGAAAATGATATTTTGGAAGAGATGGTCTCCTTCTTTTCTTCTTTAATGACAGCTGACCCTAACATTGATCCTACTCACCAAGCTAAAATTTTGAAGGTGATTCCTTCTCTAATTACTAAGGAATAGAATAAATTATTAAGTTCCATTCCTAAGGAAGAAGAGATCTTAAAAGCTGTCCACTCCTTAGGAGGGGATAAGTCTTTAGAACCAAATTGTTTTCCCTTTTTTTTTTTTCTAGAAGGCATGGAAGCTGGTTGGAAGATATGTTTGTGATGCTATTAAGGAATTTTTTGGGTAAAAAATAATGCTTAAGGAAATCAATTCTACCTTCCTATGTCTTATTCCTAAAAATATTGGGGCTGATTCTCCAAATTAGTTCAGGCCTATTAGTCTCCGTAATTCCTTTTACAAGATTATTTCAAAAGTCATCACATCTAGGTTGCTTTTGGTGCTTCCATCTCTTATTTATATTCAACAAAATGGTTTTATCCTAGGTAGGCAAATTCTTAATTCTGTCATTGTTGCTCATGAGAATATTCATTCTATATCATGCTCTAACAATTAGGGTTTTATCATGAAAGTTGATATTGTGAAAGCCTATGATAGAGTTGAATGGGATTTTTTATTAAGATTTTATAGGCCTTTGGGTTTAATCATAAGATTGTAAGAGCTATTTCTCAATTGATCTCTACTAATTCTATAGCTATATTGGTGAATGGAGATTCTACTAAATTTTTTAGTCCCTCTAGAGGATTGAGATAGGGAGTGTAAGAAAAAGTGATTGAAATGATAAAATATAATAAAATGAAATAGCATGAAATAATAGATTTAATCCAAGAGAGTAAGAAGAGTTTTACCATACAAATGATACAAGATCAATGGAGCAATACCAATGAGGAAGCAACACAAGAGACAAGGATTTGATAAGGGAAAAGCAAAGAAAACCCTTTGTGATTATTATGAATGAGGCAAATGCCTAAGAATGAGAGAGAGAGGGAGAATAAATGGAGCAAAATAGCTCATTTCCAATAACATCAAAAATTTGATGTAAATAATGGAGACTAGATAAAAATGAGAGAGAGAAGCACCTCTTTTAAAGAGATGAGAAAAGAGTTACATGTTTTGCATGTGTAACTCCCATTTCTATGAATGCCACATTCATAAAAGGTGTGTGCAAAGTGTTAAGTTCCTCTTAAGGAGGAATATCTATTTTCCTTATTAAAGGAAATGCAAAAATGAGTTGTCCTTACAAGTGGACAATAGGACAAGAATGACATGTCCTTTACATGTGGACTAATGGACAAATAAATAATACATAAGGGATACCTTGGTTTATCTCAATAAATAAATAAATACAACTAGGGAAATATTATTAATTCTAACAACTCCCTTTAATCTTTACTTAGGGACATGTTGTCAAAACCAATTTACAATATTACAACTTGATTTTTTGAAATATCTTCATTGTGCAAGAGGTCTCTTGTTATCATGCATACATCATTGGAGAGCCAAGAGAAGTGGATAATCCTTCAAGTGTGTTACATCTTCAAGTAGATTCATGTGGCAT
This sequence comes from Cupressus sempervirens, assembly GCA_028749045.1. Taxonomy (NCBI): domain Eukaryota; kingdom Viridiplantae; phylum Streptophyta; class Pinopsida; order Cupressales; family Cupressaceae; genus Cupressus; species Cupressus sempervirens. The sequence continues at coordinate 764,418,714 of CM053792.1, read as the reverse complement.
AGGATCTGTACAATAAATAATGATATCTTGTATGTGCCTTGATGGATTACCTGAAACATAGAAACAAAGGCAACTATCCACAAGGATAATTTCATCTTATATTCAAGTTAGAAAATTTTTATGTATAAGTAAATTCTCATAGAGTAAATATAAGTGTAACTTGGTACTACAAAGAAATCAAAATAAATCATATCCTGCAAAGAACAAATATGTTATCAAAACTTTCAAGAAAGGACCATAGAAAAGGCTAGCTAATGAATCCAACATCAATAATGCTTCAATCATGTGGATATAGATAGTCCACTAATAAGTCATTTTACTACAAGTTAATGGGTGATCAATCCATAACCTACATGACTCATGATTTAAGCAAAGAAGTAAACATAACATTATATAGCATGTTTTCAAAGATATCAAAGGGGATGAGTATGAGTATTAACAATTGACTGCCTTCAAATAAGAGTAAAATTCCTTCAAGATGGGTCAAATTA